>OY282449.1:42440391-43186116 GCA_958295655.1 Palloptera scutellata | reverse complement strand
ATTCGAACCCCGGACACTCTGCGTAGCATTCCAACGCACTTCCACTACACCACAGCGACCAGTAAAGACTACATTATAACAAAATTAAGAAGAATCCAAGATCAGCCATTCATTCTTGCCCTGAGGAAGCTCTTAACGTTCTAATGCACCTGAATCCTCTCTATTGAACAGTCGTAAACCATGAGAATTGATGCTGGAAAGGCAAAAGTTAAGGGTATGGAAAATATCGACCAATACGGATTACATCATACACACTGTGTCTTATCACATGAGTTCCACAGTTTTTACAAATGATTCCAAAATGAACTGTGAGGTCGGAGCAAGTGCCTTCTCAGAAACGTTGAGTATTAAAAGACCTTTTCATCACCCCAATTTAGATAGCGTATTCCAGGCGGAAGAAAAGAAGGGGTGTATCAAAACTGACGGCAGCCATCACAGATTTCTTCTACTTATGTACATTGGAGTGCAAGCAAATTACTTTCTGCGGGAGTTGTTGCGTGGTCGCTGTGGCGTAGTGGTAGTGCGTTGGACTGCTACGCAGAGTGTCCGGGGTTCGAATCTCGGCACAGGCAAAATCAAAAAAAAAAAAAGTAGAAAAAATAATTTTTCTACACGGCACCACCTCTTGTCAGGCAATGGCAAACCTACAAGAGTAAAAATTGCTATGAAAAGCTTTTCCTTCGCCGTTCGGATTCGGCTTTAAACTGTAGGTCCCTTCCATTCATGTACAAATATAACACGCACAACATGAGTGGATGCCTAAAGCTCGGCCTAGGCCCTCCATGGGCTGTTGTGCCATCAAAAGTAAAAAAAAAAAAGTAAACGGAGTTGTAAACAATCAGAAGAAAAGCAATCGGTAGTTTACTTCCTCTGCGAATGACTACCTTTATGGAAGGAAAGGTCGAATAGCCTGGTGAACTAGCCACTCTAATCTAACAACAGAAGATCGACAGGAGGTTTTTTAAAGCTCCTCTCCCTAAGTAACGTAGTCAAATAATATCTCCAACACTGTACACTGTGTAGAAAAATCCGAGACGATGAAAGCTTTCAAATGATAACTGCATACAAATAATTTCCAAATTGTTTGCACATGTCATCAGATGTTGATCAGTAATGCAATTTCATATTAACATTAAAATTAAAATTGAAATTTTGCTGTACTACCATGACAAAACAATAAAAATCTCCATCAGCAGCAGCAGCAGAAGCACTGGCAACTACATCAGGACATAGTTGTAGCCCTGAACGGTTTCAGTGTAATTTTTTGTTGTTGTTGTTCTCATTTATACCCAGAGCAAACAGAATTTTACAAACACGCACTTTAATGTTTCGCATGTTGCTTGACAACATGAAACATGACAGTTATTATTACACAACAGCAACAATACATAAAAAAAAATAGTCGGTGTCTACGTTCTGCAGTCGCCATGTTGCTCGCCTACATATTGTTACGCGCTTCCGGTAGTAGCAGCAACAGTAAACAACAGCAGCAGCAACTGAACAACAGGCAACCGGATGCTGCACGCATTTATATCCGGTAGCACTGCAATGCCATGACGACGATGATGTAGCGATGATGATGAGGTTGTCGATGTTGGCAATGATGCCGAGCAGTAAATATTGCATGTCTACACTGACAATAAATTCATGTAAATTTCATGTTGGCCGCAATAATAAGCTTGCCGAACAACAGCCGAGACTGATGCAGCTGTAGTTGTAGTAATGATTACTGTTGTTGTCGTTACTGTTGTTGTTGTTGTTGCATGCAAACAACAAGTGTTGTAATTATATGCCATGTTATTATGTAAATATGTATGTCTTTCCACTTAAGAGAAAAACTTAATTTCTGATTTTAATTTTAAATTTCGTCAAGTTGTTATTGTATAATTTAATAAAAATATTTATATACAATATAATTATATAACTTATTGAAAAAAAAAGCTAAAACAAATCCTTAGTTATTATTTACCATAATTGCCATCAAAAGGAATTGTGACTTTAATGGCGATTTTAATGTTCCACACTCCACACCACTTCATATTAATGTGACCCCAAATTATTGCAGATTCCCCATATCCTCCATATAGTGAACAACAGTTTATTGTATGTGTATGTGTCTGTGCGTGTGTTTTGTGGCACGTGATAAAGAAAGGACGAAACATATTGCTTGACTTACAATAAACCATGAAGAGCAAGCATTTTTTTCCACCCATGCATGAAGCATGCGTCTTGGCAGATTTAAAATATTCATGTCTTTTGATGTCCTTCCTCTCCTTGCAAATCTAATACACGCACACACAGTAGCCTTTACCTTTATTTTAATTTTACATTTCCAGTGCACTACAGTTTTGGGTTGGGCATACTCAATTTAGTGGTGAGTTTGTGACATAACACAGACCTGTGAGAAATATAGAAACGGGTTTTAGAAACAGTGGGCTAAAAGTTTTGGAGTGATCTGTTGTGGACACATTTAAAATCCAAATATTCAACTATTAAATATTTGCAGTAATGAGGAGTATAAGCTCAAGCCGTGGTGATAGTATGCCATTAAAATGGATTCAAGTTAAAAAAAATCACATATTGGATTTACTAAATACTAGACAGCAAGATATGTACCAAGTCGTTAGAGGATCACAGTGTTCTATATTGAGTTTTTATGTGTTTTTAATGTGGAGTACCTAGGAAAGTTGAGTGTAAATATAACGAACAACGCTATCAGGAATAAACTTGAATTAGAAACAATTATGTGATTCATAAGGTGTCCTCTCGATTGTTGTAAATTGTCTCAGTTTTTACCTTATGAATCACCTAATTGGTAGAATACTTCAATAACACATTTATGGATGCGTATGAACTCAATTGTCCAGTAAATAAAGGCAGTTGTCTGTGAAACAATGACTCTACTAGACTCAGAATAAAATTTGCGGAATAGTCAACTTGTTGACGCGAAACGGAGACTGGAGAGAATTTAAACCAATGAGCATCATCAACCACTTATAATAAATAGATCAGGAAATACTTATAAAACAGACTACCGAGGCATTAAGACTTTATAAGGCCCGTATTAACAGCACATTTTCTGCCAGCCTGGCCTCTCCCTTGAAAACCAATACACTCAAAAGAAAAGAAAAAAAAATTATGAAAATTTAAGTTTTGTAAAAATTTCAGATTTCAGGAAATTACAAAACTTGTTGATTTAGGAATTTTTATGAATCACTTTTCCATCTCTTTGTTTTTACTGAAATGAAATTATATCTATTAAATAAACAATAAACTTGTTTATTGTGCCTTTTTTAAATATTGTGTCTTAATAATTTTAAATTAATTTTTTCTTTAATGTCATATTATTTTAAAGTTTAAAATATCAATAGCAATATCAATACATTTTCAATGTTAAAATTACATTATATTCACATCAACTATAAATTTTTATAGTTGAATTCAGTAATGTTAGAATTTCATTTTGTGTTATCTGTGAGAAATATGGAGCAAGGTGGTCTTCATTTCCAAGGCGGGGAAGAAAGTTTTTTTTTCACTTAAAATCCTTCAGATCATAATGCCTAACGTCATTCATATCGAAAACTATAGAGAAGGTAATTGATAAATACTTATGTGTATATAGAGCAGGAACAACAAAGGTGCATTTGACAATACTTCGCATCTGTTTTGAAGTAATTTTCTTACTTATAGAGGTGATAAAAATACCCTTGCATAATTTTTGTTGAATATGTTAACAACCAGGGTAGCAGAAATATGAACTAGTATTTTCATAACACTCAGTCCATTGTACCATTGTACATCTGTTAAAGAAAAATGGATATCTGAGTCCCGATCGAAATTTCCTTTCTTATAACAATTATTCTTACAATTTTTGAAACCTCAATTAACTCAAGAGTCGTGCTTCTCTAAACCTTACTTTACTTTTATTGGCACAACAGCCCATGGAGGGCCTAGGCCGAGCTTTTCGCATCCACTCATGTTGTGCGTGTTATATTTGTACATGAATGGAAGGGACCTACATTTTAATGCCGAATCCGAACGGCGAAGTGAAAAGCTTTTCATAGCAACTTTTACTCTTGTAGGTTTGCCATTGCCTGCCAAGAGGTGGTGTCGTGTAGAAAAATTATTTTATTTTTATTTTTTGATTTTGCCTGTACCGAGATTTGAACCCCGGGCACTCTGCGTAGCAGTCCAACGCACTACCACTACGCCACAGCGGTTTAGCTTCTCTAAACCGCTTTGCCAAATAAAAGTTGCTATTACCATTTTAGTAAAATTTTAATAATTTGGGGGTTCGTTACTGTGTTTTCACCTGCATTCAAATAATTCAATAAACAGTGTTGATGGATGTGATTTTGTGGTATCTGCGCAAGTTCTATCTAAGTATGGTATCGCAGCCCTCAGAAGAGTTTTGTCAGTAAAAATATTAGCAAAACGCCGTTGACTGTCCTTCGAGGATAGCGGTCTTACTGTCGAAGGGATCGGGATAAGTAATAAGTTCTTCGCCACCAACAACGATTTCATCGCCACCAACATATCAATTATCAATTTTCATTTAATACGCAGAGCAAAAGTGAAAAGGCCCCACCACTACCTATATAGTGAACTCCTCACAGTCAGCATGGCCGGCTACAAAAATCTACATCTTTTATGAAGTCTTAATGGTCTCTTAAAGACGTGTTTAATGGTTTTTGAAAGAGATTTTTTCTACGTATTGCGTAGTATTTGATTTGTAGTTGGGATTTCTGAATGGAATTTAAATTTGATATACGCTACACAAGTTGTAAATAAAATTTGCATGTTAATACGTACGAGTAAGTATGTTCTATAGAAATGGCCTTCATAGGCTTTTTTTGTATGCTACTTTGTTATGTACATAGGTATTGTAAGTAATATAAGTAAGTATGATAATTTATGAAGCCAGTGTATTTAGAATGGAGCTTATAAATAAATTATGCACCTAAATACGAGTATGGACGGGTAGAAATTGAATTTAATTTAAAATATGCCTGGACTCCCTTTAAACATTTCAGTAAAATATTATTCAATTTGGAAATTACTCGCAAATATCAAGCTCCGTTTTGCACTTAAACTACCAATTTCACCTGCATTCCGCTGATGGTTTCCCGTTGCAATTCGACAGCAATAATTTCGTTTAGATTTATCGCTACGCCAATTAGGATAATATGGCACCATTGCACCGCTGCTGAGACACGCGTGTGTGTTTCGTTTGATGGTTAGTATCTATCGGTTAGTATCAGCAGCACAGCACCCAGCAAGAGAACAAAAGAATAATTCTTGGAAGTGTTGCGAAAAGAATTAAAAACAAACAGAGAGTAAAGTTTTTGAAGAAAAATGTACCTTCGAATTTATTTATTTATGTATTTACCATCTGTTGAGAAATTTAACAAATTGCACAAGCGTTCAGTTCTAACAATGCAAGTGTGATCTTGATCCTACAACAGTCGCGGCAGCCATAAAATAACGCTTCAGGTGACAGTTTTTAACACCAAATAGTGAACCTCTGTTGAGATATGCTTCCCATAACAAAATTGAAAAAAGAGACAGTGCAAAATAAAGAAAAAAAACATCAGCCAACAAAGCGTTTAACCTTGGTCCCTTCGACTTTTAGCGGTTTACGCATTCGCTCTTGTGGTCTGTCTAACAAGATCAATGCTTTCATTCGCAAAAACATGTGTTTTTTGAGTTTAATTGAAAAATTTATTGATTGGATCAACAATTTTAATGATTGTTTTTGTGAAAAGGGTGAAATTTAAGTAGGTCTAGACGCATGGGGAACTAATGCTAAACGTGTTGGGCTTGAGGAACGTGTCTTCGTTTAAAGCACGTGTTAAAATTATGTTGATTGAATGTTTCATTTTGGTTACTACTGTTTCATACCATATTTATGTATGAGAGAATTCGAAGGATTAATATTTTTTCTCATTTTTTCCCAAATTGATAAATTCGGAAGTAATTTTGTTAGTTCTTATCACAAATTGTGTAGGGTTTTAGGAAACTGATAGAAATGGGAAAAGGCCACTTTGTTCTTCTCTTTTAAAAACTATTGTACATATTAAGTAGTTTAAAACAGAAATAAGTGGACAGATGAAATGCCAATATAACAGGGACGAAAAGTAGTTGATGAGTGAAGTTGTTGATTTTCGCAAACCTGCTAATTTTATAAAAAAAATCTAGGAACTTCAGCGTATTGATAAAAAAAAAAACTGGGAAAATAATGAAAGTACATAAAAGTAGGAAAAATACGGTCCCAGGGGGAAAAGATTATGCTCAATTTAAAGATCCTTTGAAATGCGCACAAAAACGTAAGTCTTTTAACCTATTTTGGAGATTTGTACCATTCGGACAGACATTTTGAAAATTTGACAAATTGCATTTACATTTACACTTATCACAAAAATTATCACAGTGTAATATTTCTACATGTTCTGGCTTTCAAATAGTTTTAAAATCAACAAAAATTATGGATTTAATTTTTTTGCCTTTGAAATGGAAAACTCGTCTAGATAAAAAACAATCTTGATGTAGAAATTATAATCTCACATACATATCCACATATCTGCATATATTTTTCCGAGAGTACATTAGACCAAACTTTTGTAAAAAATCATATGGAAAAAAGGCAAATTTAAGCAAAATTTATTTATTAAAAATATTGATTTACGAGGGCTTGAAGCCTGAGCCTCCTCTATAAAATCTGTTCCCATGAAGAATCCCCCCCGTTCCTCCACTTGCTTTACCTGGATTTACGCCAAGCTAAAAATTGGCAATACTCTTTGAATATAAAGAACAATACTTTAGGTAGGTGCCGGAGCAACTCCCGAGAGTTGAACTGTAAGAGCTCAACCTCATTACCACCGAAACCACGTTGCCGGTAAAAAATTACTATTACTTAAAATAAAACCCCTGGTATTATTGATGTAGTAAACAAAAAAATATCGCAATACTTTCAGTTGAAAGCATGGCAGTGCTGGTAGAGGTACTAGAACAGACGTAATTTTTCTGTATGCTTTTACCTGCGGGGATACAGATATTGTATGTACTTGCCTTTAGTGATTTCAAAATCAATATGAGAAATATAAGTTTGGTTGGAATTGCGACCCATACGGTATCGCTGTAGAATAAAGGGTTAATCTTTTGTGAAATACTATTCTGGATTTTTATGGAATAGAAGAAATTACAGACCATATCTTACGTGATATGCAATTCACATTGCTAGCAGGCAAACCTTCAGAGCCCCCTGGCATTATTAGTAAAGTTTTATGTATATTAACCTTCGGAGGGGCTACTGCTTATAAGTATAAGTATCTGCTTATAAGTATCTGAAATGATGTCAGACTGTAACAAAAAGGAATTATCAAATCGAAGTCTCTAGCAATGAACACATTCTACCCAATTGAAAAATAAATATGTATAAAGTTACCAGAAACAACATCAGTAATATTTACTACATTTGTGTTCCATCAGGCTCTATAAAAATTACTCCAAAAAAAAAAAAAAAAAAAAAAAACAAAAAGCAATAAATGACGCCAATTCAATTGTAAATGAAATCCACTTATGAAAGCAGACATTGATTTTCAGTAACTGATACATTTTTCTAGTGCACAGCAAACAAATGAACGAACATGCCCAGTCAATCGTACCACTAACTATTACTATACTTACATGAAGATATTCATTCCTCCGCCCTCGATCTCGCTCCCCTAAACAAGTACTTTCAGTCACCAGTTCCTTTGAGTGGTCGCTGGTCGTCTACGTACATATAGAAATGACAATGAGTTGGGTTGGCCAACCCTCTTGGGATGGAATGCCAGTACTGTACGGCGGCGACCCAGGTTTTATGTGATGCTGATGCCAAATCAATAAATGAATACGGCCGCTTAATTCATCCAACTTCAAATACCCAAAGGATACGATTACCACCAGCAGCCTGTGGCCCTCGTACTCCAATGTATCAGATTTTTATAGTATGTACATACTTATATACATAGTTGACATGCATATGTACATAGTAACAATATGTTGAATGTATCCTTGTTGTGTCATCGTTCTTTTTTCTTTATTTACAGTTGGCGGCTGTTGTGTTATCGTTGTTTTGTTTTTGCTTTCATAATTATTTGTTTAACACAGGTTCTTCAGTGCGCTGGAAACGTCATTCTTCAAGCACATTGAACAACAAAACTTTCTATCTACTTCCAAATACATTCATGTATACTAACTAGCTGCAGCTAGTCATTGGTATCGCTCGACATGTATCCCACCCTGTGTGCTTTGTGAGTCAACATAATATAAATATTGACTTTGTAATGTTTGATTTGAGTTTGTGGGTGTGTGAGATTTGCCAAGCTACTCGCATTTTAAGCATGAGTGATTGCTTTTATCCTGTTTTAGTCCTAGTCATTCATATTTGTTCTCATACTCTTTACTCATAAATGTGTGTATATAAGCAGTATGTTTGTATGTGCGTAGTTGCCCTTAGGATATTTACGAAATAATGATGTTCGTCCCAAAAAAAAACTATCAGCAGGTTATCAATGGACTTAATTAAGAATTGTGCTTGAGCTGCTTCTGGATAAGAGAAGTGTGAAGTTTATTTAATCATTGTTTAATTGCAACTTAATACCTACATACACACATCCGTGTACATTAGCATTAACACATACATATATGAACATACTTACTCGTACATGCATATTTGCTTAATGTCAACTGTAGGCGGAATTTGATAGTTCCTTTCGGAAGTTCTGAAAGTAATTACAGCAATACAGTTTTATAAATATTTATTTTTGGATATTGGTATTTATTGTTTTTGGAATGCATATCCTGCAAACAATTAGTAGAGAAGTTAATCTGCCAGGCAAAAATTTAAATCACTTTGGTCATGAATATTTTGGTGAGCAATTTGAGAAAGCTATTAATTTTGGAAGAGGAAAGAACTGTTGATACAATATGTTCCTTAGCACCTTTTTTTCTGGCTTTTTCTTCAAAGAAAGGGTAAATACAAGATGTCTGACTTTTTACTATATATTTTTTAATAACATACCCCCCCATATTTTATACCCTACACACTCTATGTACAGGGTAGGGTATATTGGTTTTAATTAAGGAACGGTTGTTTGTAACGCCCACTATTAGGTTTCGTATGTATAAACATTATAAATTAAAAATGATCGGCGTGCATAGCGGATTCGATTTAGCCATGTCTGTAGTATAGAAAACAGGTATGATGTGGTGAAATCGAGTAAACAGCACTGAGCTCTAGTGTTATCCACATTGTAATGACTTCATCCTAAAGATATGAAGGGGGGTTAGTAGAGTGTTACTGGTTTTCCTGTTCATGATAAATAACCTTTTCCTAGGCATGTACAAGTATGTAATAAATAATTAATGTAATAATAATTAAAAATATAAAATGTTAGTATAAGTTTCGGATAAACTGAAATTATGGGTTTCAAGATTCTATAGCGGGGTTCCCAGATGTCATAAATAAAATACAATGTCAGAATCAACGATCCCTAATTACTCCTCAAATTGTATTATTTCAACTAAAACTATAATATAATATATAATTACACAAATTGCTCAATCTAAAAATAGGACGTCAACAAATTCCTTCCACCCGTTTCTATCTCTAGCTAGGGTTTTTACTTGAATCCAAGATAGGTTTCCCTATTCTTTTTTCGTGCCGCAAACCAAGGTGTTTCTTGCTCGGCCTTGCCGTCAGTGAGCCATTCTTGCTACCTCATTTTGTGGCCGATTTACATATTCCATTTACGGGGATGGATCTCTAAATTCTTATGTGAGCACATACAACGAAATTGTATTTTCTCTTAGACATAGTGGTTTCTGATGGTCCAATAACAAATTCTTCACTTGAAAGTTTTGTTTTAAATATATTGACTCCAATTGTTTATCGTATGGAACAAAGAAGTAAGCAACGAAAACAACGCATCATTGTGTCGTTGATTTAGTTACTTACTTTACTTTTAATGGCACAACAGCCCATGGAGGGCCTAGACCGAGCTTTTCGCATCCACTCATGTTGTGCGTGTTATATTTGTACATGAATGGAAGGGACCTACAGTTTAATGCCGAATCCGAATGCGAACGGCGAAGTGAAAAGCTTTTCATAGCAATTTTTACTCTTGTAGGTTTGCCATTGCCTGCCAAGAGGTGGTGCTGTGTAGAAAAATTATTTTTTCTACTTTTTGATTTTGCCTGTGCCGAGATTCGAACCCCGGACACTCTGCGTAGCAGTCCAACGCACTACCACTACGCCACAGCGACCGCTTGTGTCGTTGATACTTACGAAAAATCATAAATAATGGTTAGCTTCCTAAAAAAGTTAATAGGAAGGGCACGTTAGATTGATCATGATGATTTGGGCAAGCTTCATGGCAGTAAAATCTGAATCAGTGCTAATAATTTAATGTTAGAAACTTCTATTAAAAAAATTATTTTATTTTATTTTACATTGAAAACAAATTTTTAAAATAGTTACCAAAAGGAAAGTCCTGAGTTCTTAACTCTTAAGGCAATTAGTCGAACACAACTAAATTTTGCTCATATTCTCTTTATCTAGTAAAGGTGCCTTTTAATTGAAGGGTACCACCCTTACTAAGCCATTTAAAAGTGCGGGTCAATCTCGAATTTCTTAGAAGTGTTTTTAATATGATGAACTTTAAGGTTCTTGATGGAATTCCATTGATTAAATAATTATTTTTTTAAATAAAATGTATAAAAGTCGGAGCTTGGAGAAGAGTGGCTTTAGCTTTACTCATGATATCTAAAATAGGAACTTGAGAAGCATCCCTTGAAACTATGAAACAAAGAAAGCTCAATTGCGGTAAGGTGGAACTTAGATATTTTGATTATATGTCTGTCATAAGTAAATAATCTTCGTGGAAATTAAAAAAAATCCTATTATTTTTATTAAAGTAAAAAATATAAAATTCTAAGTTTTTTATTTCAAAGTTCAAACCGGATATCCTTTAATAAATGTCTACAGAAATAAACAAAAACAAATATCTGTGTTCTGTATCTCTGCAGTAAGTATGTAACTACTTACTCATAAATATTTGAGATTCCTTTTCAAATAATTCCATATTATGTAAAACAAAATCATAATTAATTGCACTGCTAATTATTATCATTACAATAATAACAACAACATCATGGATACATACATTCATACTCCATAATTATATCAAAACTGTTATTCCGAGAAAGAGAAACAAAAAGGAACACAACAACACTGCAATTGGCTCAAGACTCACACATTCCGGTAATAAATTTGCATGGCTCCACTAAAGTGGAAATCCGATATTTATGCCATAACTGCAAATGTTGTTGTTGCTTTAGTTGTTGTTTTTACTTTAGTTGCTGTTGTTTGGCGGCACATCATAAATGTTACTAGTTTACAATAAAAACATGCAAATGTCTATGTATGTGAATATGAACAATAATAGACTTGGAGCTGGATGAACCGGATGTCAGTCATTTTTGTGCGCGCTGCTGCATTTTTGCCAACTAAGTATTTCAGTTATACGCTATGCCGTTTGGTGTTCCTTTGAACGTATGCATGCATGCATGCATGCATGTAAATATATCGGTAGCAAGAAACAACAACAAGAAAACTGTCAGAAGAAAATATGAAGCGGCGGCAACACAAATACAAACAGCAGCAGCAACAACAACCGAAACTGTAATAACAACAACAACAACAACAACAACAACAAATATTGCATGCCAAAAAGCAACTTAGACATTTCCGCCGCTTCACTTGGACTGTTAAGAAAACGGTAAATGCAACAATTTTGATTGCCTGGTAAAAATGTTGCAGTTGCTTTTATTGCTGTTGTTGTAGTCGTTCTTTTATTGTTGTTGCCAACATGAAAACAAGCCACATATCAATCAACAAAACATGGCTGATGTGCTAAAATTTCTAAAGGAATATATGTAGAGGGTGCGGGGCAGGGGCATGGGGAAGAGAGGGTTGCTTTGCATATGGTGTCTATAACAATCACTGCTGAAGGTGCTGCTGCTGCAGAATGTTGTAGTTGTGGGTGGAAAGTGTTTCGTAGCGGAAGTGAACTGGGGGAAAGAAAATAACATTGCAATAACTTCTCCATTCGAATTACTTACATATATATGCACCTTAGGCTGCCTCAGGAAAAAAGTTGTTTTTGTTCTCTCCCACAAATACATACATTAAACATTACCATTTTCAACTCTTAAACTCTGATTTATAGTAGTTATTATTTTTTTAACAGCTCCGAATAGATCAAGGAGACTTTAAAATATACTGAAGAATTTAGTTTTGAATAGTTGGAAGGAAGTTTAGTTTTGTGCATCCCTAGAACTGGATCCGTTCAGGTTCATATAAGTTTCAGCATATAGGATTGGCGTAGAAGTGATAGTGATAATGGTAAGTATATATGCAAGTAAGTATTTGTTCTTATGCACACAGGGGACAAGAGGTCTTGTGAAAAATGAAATGTTTCTACCGAGTACGATCCTTCACTTTAATTTTTATTTCTATGAAGGATCTACCCTCTGGTTTAGACTTCTTACTCCTCCTTCCTGCCTTGGTAGGTACACTCTTGCACTAGGCTTTCCTCATTTACTCTTGCCATGTGGGTTTCATTCTAGTGCTAGGTTGTACATCTCTGGACGGTTGTATGACTGATTCCTTTCCACTTTCTTCGTTTTATTTTGGTCACAATAGGAAACAGTTTACATTTAAGCAATAGCTCTGCATTTCGAATTATATTTCACAATTCACAATACAAATCGACCGATTTCCGATTTGGGTTTTGGAGATCGTAATTATTACTATTACTATTACTGTTTATTGCAACTATTTGAATAAGTCACGATCTTTTGTCATTCATTTATTATTTTAATTTCGTACCAAGGCAATTGTGTTGAAAGTTTATTTGTTTCTTGTGATACTTTTCGATTTATCTTTCTTCTTCACACAGTACCAAATTGTCTTCTCAAAATAAATTTTTCATCCTTTCAAATGTTATACCGAAAATACTTAGTGGGTTTCTGGACTTCTTTTCGTACTCGTACAGTTCGGTTTCTGCTGAAATTTGAAGTGTGGTTGGAAGCTATGATTATTATTGTTGGGGGCTGGGGTACACAGCAGCATATAAGATCTACTGCACCCCTAAACGGACCTACAGTAAATCTACATGGCCAACATCCGTTAGAAATTTAAGTATTTGATCCAACTATATTTGCCCATAAATATTTGCAAATAAAAAGGACTTACTGTTTTATTCCGAATCTGAAAGATGAAGTGAAGAGTTGTTTTTGTGTAATTTTTATTTCTTCTATTTTAGACTTTTGACTGTGCCGAGACTCAAATCCGGGCCCCCTTCCTAGTAGTCCAGAACACTAACAGCTACACCAGGGCGACCTGGTGTACACTGCTCTATGGAGTTCAAATTGACATCTGGTATTTGATGTTGACTCAGATGCTTTATTTAATATGCATAAATGCATTGCACTTTCCTTCCGTTCAGTAGTCTCTACCTCTATCCTTGGTTTTGGTGGAAATTTAAGACCACCATGTGCTTTTAGTTTTCCTGCTTCTTGTTGATCAGTATCGTTGAGTCTGTATTACCCTTGAGCGTTCAGTTCACTTGCTGTAACTCCCCTTATCACGGTAAACCGATAGATTCACACTCGGCTGGGCAGATGAGCCGCTAGAATACAGTACTATTGACCCTGACTGCAATTAAGGAGAGAGGGGTATGTTCTGACTTCCCAGTCTAGATACGTAGTGTTTTGTAAGGGTGGGGTCACCTCGTTCACGCTGTGAATGTCATGTCCTCACTATGCTTTAAAGGCCTGGGTAAATGAAAGGCTAGCGCACCTAGGAAGCTATAATTGCATCAGTTTACACTGAAGGAAATTGCTTGACTCCTAGTTAGAAACTAAACTAAGTATGTCTAATTTAGAGCTGGCGGTAACGGTTGGTCATTCTTCAGTTAACAGGGACCGAGACAGTTGTTAAGGGCGAATAACTAAGTACTTATGTGTCATAAAAACTAGGTATTAGTTACTATAGTGAAAATATGCTAGGTATATTATGAGCTTATATTATTAGTTTAACTACTTACATAAAGAAACATTTTATTACCATGCCGCTGTCCATTTCCATTGCATTCTTCGAGATTTCAATCGATGATAAGAGCCAATTTTATACATTTTATGACATGTCATGACAGTTGACAATTGGGCGCCATAACAAACGTTGACGTTGTTCGCATTGATGTGGATGTGGACGTTGATGTTGGCGTTTCCATTGCAATTGTTGTATTTGTGTTCATGTAGTACATACAAATGACATACGCATTTGCGTGAGTGAATTTACTTTACAAAACTTTTATTTGTTTTGAAGATCGTTTGATATTTTTTATAAATTTACATTTAATGCACTTTCTAAGAAATGAAAACAGTAATAATAAAAATAACAAAGAAAAAAAAAGAATAAATAAACCGCGGGAACATTTAATGCATATGTATGCGGTAGTTAATCGTATTCAAACATACCATACACATGCGTACACACACATTCACACACACACATACGTTAAAAACAATTCACAACTTGGCTGTTTGAGAGATGTTGACGTGTTAATTGTGGCTAAAACACTTTGTCTTTTTTTTAATGTAAGTATCTCTGTTTTTTATACTGCACTTAGATCATTTTAGCGATAATGAAACTTACAATTTGCTATAACAAAATGCACTAATAATAATAATGATAATAATAATAATGGCAGTAGAAAATGAAGAAATGAAGCGAACGAAACTAGTTCAATGCATAAATGAGAAATTTTTATAAATGCTAATGCGAAACTAAACACAACTCAAGCAAGAACTCAAAAACTCCAAGAAAGAAAGGACAACATTTTCCACGGATTGTTGCCAGCAAACTGTGCGTACCTTGAGCGATTTGTAATGTTTTTAAGCGTTTATTGCTGGTTGCTGATTGTTGTTGTTTTGAATGTGTCAGTTGCTGTTGTTGGAGTTGTTATTATTGCTGATGCTGCTGCTGCTGCTGCTGCCTCAATAGTACAAATGTCTCCCAATTGTGAAACATGTTGAAAAGGGATACGCGCTAATTAGAGGTGCTGTTGCAGCAGTCAAGTTTGCTGATATTTTATTTTCTTTATGTTTTCTTTTATTTATTTTTTTTCAAGTAAGTATATTGTAGGTACATGTACGAGGCTTTTCTGGACCTGACTCTTTAGCTCTTGGTTTATTTATTTTTTTGTTTTTGTGAGTTGGTTGCAGATGCTTACTTGCAATGCTTTACTTGAAGGTTACAAATTCATTTCATTCTACAGTGTTGCAATTGAGAGAAAATTACACACAGATACTTTTATCAATGATCAGCCAGCACACAGTGAGTCGAACTTCTTGAATATGCTAGCCGGGTTTTTGGATTCTCTGAGTTCATAAATATCATCTCCTTCTTCTTATAAAAGAGAAAATCTGTTTATATTTCCGACTACACAAACTTTAGGCTTAGTAAGAGTAGGTAATTATAAATGGGCAGGCCACCGGCCATACATATTTAATGCTGGTTTGGGCATATACACATATATCCGAAACTAAGTTTACAGTACTCGTAAGTACTGCAATTTCGTACAAGGGCATTTGTAGGCAATGCCATGCTACAGAAAAGTTGTGACTGGGTTTGAAAAATAGAGGGGAGCATATATCAAGAACCGCATTTTTTAAAGATTTGGTGCAAGAACGTTGGTTGCTTTCTACAAGAAAAACATTGGGAGGATTGAACAAGAGGGTATGACACCTTCTATACACCTTAATGCTTTCTTGGGCATATCTGAAGAACTATTAGTATTACAACATTTAGATTTGGTACATTTGCTATGGTCTGAAAAAAATGAGCTAGTAAGAAAGGTTCGTGGCACTCCGCATACGACATAAGTTTGTATATACTTCTTGAAGTTCCCTTTAAATTAAGTGAAAGTAGTCAGGCCAATAACGACGCCTACCTTCCATACAAGTGAAATCTTTAACAGATGATATAAACTAAAAAATAATTTATTTAACCTAAAGTAGTGAAACCCTTTGGTAGTAATAAGTAGTTCTATGCAGTGTTATTAAAATTCATTGAGTTTTGTATTAAAATTTTTTGATATCGCACATTGTAATTAAAATGTACAATTCCTCGTTAAAGGAATTCAAAAACTTTTGATCGCTTATCTTGTAAAAAAAAAATCAATATAAAACGCACTACATGAGGTGATGCGAAAAGCTTCTGTGGGTTGTTGTGCCATTAAAATACAAAAATAGCGGAACTTACTACAGGCAAAGTTTCAGATGTAGCAGGTTGGAGGTAGGAAGTTGAAGGGTTACCCCACGCCGTAAATTGAATAACATTTTGTATGATTTCTAATTTCCATCACTCAAAAACCTATAACTGTAACTTCACTTGAATACCATATATTTATAAATTTGAAAAGCCACTTGGAGAAAGAAATAGATGAAGCATTCGTTCCTACAAAAATCCTAGTGTGATTTAATATATTACCTGAGATAATTGAGATAGTTATAAAAAGAACTAAAAGTAACTTAACATAAAAAAACTTGGTTGTAATTTTAACGTGAATAGGCTGCATTACTACTTAGAAATTTGTGTTATGCTTGTCATGAAGTAAGTAGTGGAATAAGGCATAGAATGCCCGGTTTTGATACTCATTCAGTCAGGTCGAAAGGGTTAAAAATTAAAAAATTTTCTCTGGTAATTCAACTGTTACCGTTGGTGGTCGCTGTGGCGTAGTGGTAATGCGTTGGACTGCTACACAAAGTGTCCAAAATCAAACACAAGAGAAAAAAGTAGACAAATAATTTTCCAACATGGCACCACCTCTTGGCAAGCAATGGCAAACCAACAAGAGTAAAAATTGCTATGAAAAGCTTTTCACTTCGCCGTTCGGATTCAGATTCGGCATTAAACTGTATGTCCTCTCCATTCATGTACAAAAATATAACACGCACAACATGAGTGGATGCGAAAAGCTCGGCCTAGGCCATCCATGGGCTTTGTGCCATTAAAAGTAAAGTAAAAAGACCGTAATATCCATGGAAAAATATTTCGCACACATAAGGTTTTTGAATATCTATGATTTACAAATTGTACGAGTATATACAAATTTTGCAACCCTGGGGTTATAAATAAAAATGTTGCAATAAAAGAAAAGTGTTACCTGTCAAGCCAAAGGTAAATGCTCCAGTTAAGATGTAAAAATGTTTCCTTGCTCTGCCAGCATTCTGACAAGCTAGCTGGAAGGCGGCAGAGAGATAGAGCGGCAGGCGGACATTCAGACAGACAAGGAAACAGATATTAGGTCTTCCAATTCTTCAATAATAATTGCCTGCGTTCACTTCGCTGCTGGCATTCGCATCACAAACGCGATCATCATCATCGTCGTCATCATCATCATCGTTGCAGATGATAACGAGGAGCGAAAAGCCAGAAAGAAGAAAGGAAAAAAAAGGAAGAAAAGGACATGACTTGGCGCAGCCGCCTCAGTCATTTACGCGAGATGCCCACAACGTTTAGCTGGTTCACAGAGTGAGTTCGCAGCGGTTTCGCAGCGAGTAGTGATAATAATATTGTTATTTTCTTTTATTACCACAACAACGCGCATGCCTGTATTATTAGAGCTGACAGTCGGTTTGACATGTAAATGACTGCATTTTGTAGTTGTTCGTTCAGTGTTTCTTTTATTATTGTTGCTGCTGTCGCTGTTGTTGTGTGCTGCATTTCGACGAATTTGTTTTTACTATCGTCTCATTTTGTTTTGTTTATTTCATTTGAGTTTTTCTTGTTTTTTTTTTGCTCTTTTATTTTACACATTGCAATTAGTAATTTTCGCTGTTTTTAACTGTTGTTGATATTGTTATTGTTGTTGTGTTGCTGCTGTGGTGGCTATTATTGTTATTGTTGTTGCTGTTGGGGATGATGAAGTTGTTGTTACCTTTGTTAGCACTGACAGCAAAACATGCGAAACAACACTTCTGGAAAACCAACCATGCACTGACATTTTGATTGACATTTTACTTTTTGCAACAAAAAGAAAAAACAGTAACAAATTTGCATTTATTGCAACAATAAAGCTGAGCTGAGAGTTCAACATTTCGGATAGTTTTCGCGGTTCGCTGTTGCTGTTTGGGTATTTTACTAGATTATTTTCAGTTAGTGGAGGCAATGCAGTATTTAAACTCACATTTATGTATGGAGGTGCACAAGTATCCACAAGTACTTATGAAAAACTGTTGAATTTATAGTTTATGGGCCAATAGGTAATTTATTGTGTATATATCGAAAAGGTCAATCTCTTTAAAAATAATATCAGGAAACAGCAAAACTTGGCGAATTACACATAATATTTGTGAAAGGTAATTTGCTTACTTACGTGACCTCTTTTACTGAGATTTGAGTAACAACCGCAGAGAATTTCCTAAATGCCGATTTGCCAGCTTCACAGGGTCAAGCTAGATTACAAACCAACACCTATTCTGGACATACCTACCTCAAAAAATATTTAGTTCATTTATATTTATCTCCTGATTGATTTACTTTACACTAAATTACAAATTATTCCATTAAATTACAAACATTAGACATAACATAGAACCTATAAATCCTAGAAAGGTAAACCTCGTAAATTTTACTAACCTATTTTATTTAATTTCGCTCATAATTTTAAAATTTGAGGTATTTACATATGAAGTAAGGGAACCTCAATCAATGACTAGCCTACTTAAGTACTGGAAATAAGGAAGCCCACAACGATATCGAGTGATGGCCTACTGCAGAAATGGGCCTAAAAAGATAATTACAGTTTTCAGCTAAAACATCGAATCGGAGTTAACTACAGTAAAAATCGGATATGCTAACTAATAAAATATATGTATATATTTTATATTAGGTTAGGTTAGCTTTAGGTTAGCTTGTTGGTGCTGTTCGAGATGCTGTGACCAGTTGGTCCATGGTGATAATCTATGGGGCGAGTTGTTTGTTCCAGATACACCGTCATGAAACCTGATATCAGAGGCAGCCAGTTCTGTGAGTCTTCCATGGAAAGTGTTTTCAGAGTTCTGTGTCGGCGTGCTGCCAGACCACAGCAATTGCAGAGAAGGTGGAATATTGTTTCTTCCTCCTCTTAATTTTTGCAAATTCTGCAGAAGTTATTGTAGGCGAGGCCTAGTCTCTGAGCGTGGTTGTCGATGAGCCAGTGCCCAGTGAGGATGGAAAATACTTTACCAATGTGACTCCGGCTCAGGTTTGTTAGTGCTTAAGTGCGATTTTTGGAAAACGCCACGGTCGATGTTCTTACTTACGAAGAAATCGGTCTGAATATCTGGGAAAGGCGATATCGACTAACTGATATCGCCTCTCTAAAATCTCGTTTGACTACATATAACTGCTTAAATAACTCAAAACTGACCTATTTTCACATATGATCCCATACTGATCTGAGACTTATAAAATATCTTTCCCAGTTGGCAGTAGAACCGATGATTGGTCGGTATTGGGCAAGCGAATAAATTAATTATTTAGCAAATACTAGCGACATACTATAGCTTCAAGCAGTCTGTAAGCTTCAATATATACTTCGTTAAATAAAAAATACTCTTTATTCTACTAATTAATCTCTTCTTAGTATTTCTCTTAAGTACAGGTGTAAATTTTAACAGAAATCGAATGAAAATTTGTTAAATTTATGTAATTATGATGGCGCCAATTCCAGCGTGGCCTAATGTGGTAGGTATGTGATTTCTTCGAATAATGCTTGGCTTACATCTTTATTTAACGAGCCAAGACCAGCAACCACAACAAAAACATCAATACAACGCTAAGAGCAGCAATGCCAGTGCATCAGCAACATAGTCAGGTGCTGATTAACAATTAATTAAGTCAATTTATTCTATTTCTTGTCGTTCATTGTTGAGTCTGTCAGATTTGTTAACGTCACCAGTTGAATCATTTGTGAGTCCGATTATGTTTGCAAGGCTGGCGCTGGGTACAGCGAGCACAGAGAGCGTCGTAGTTATTTGTCATGGCATTTTGCTAACTTGGCTAATTAGCTGGAATTTCCTTTTGACATATCTACGCGCTTTGACAACTGACGCGCTGACGTTTAGTTAGTTAGTGCGTTTTAAACTGATACTTATATATGTTAGTGATGTCTAACGAAAATCAGCAGCAGCAGCAGAAAATTGTAAGCGTCAACGTCAACGTAAGTGGAATTTTTAAAAATTTCAAAGTCATTAAATTAAAAAGTTAAAAATGGGAATGGAAAATATGGTCTATTTTATTTAACTTTAAAACATAATGAATATCGTTAATTAAACCTCAATTCATTGGAATGATGTACACTTTCATTCATTGTATTTGTGTATATATTCGTCGGTAGAGTAAGACTAGAAAATGCAAAAAGAATAGAAGTAAAAGGATAATCGAGGAGAATTGAAAAGGGTATAAAATAGGAAAGAAATACATAAAGGTAGAAGTGGATGGTTTAAATGTCAACTCCCCCTTGCACGGATGCAGCAGTAATGACGCGCTAAAGCTAACTCAACGTTTTCATCATATCACCCAGCATGAAGCCAGTTCTGCGAGTCTCCCGGAGAAGGTGGAATATTGTTTCTTCTCCGTCCTCATTTTTGCAAATTCTGCAGAAGTCATTGAAGGGAGGCCACACGTCTCCGAGCGCTATAAAAAGCTGTCAATCCAAATAGATATAAATTTTAGTATGTACTATATTCAAACTTTACATACCTTTTCGTGGATAACACCAAGGAAAATCGAATACTTTTTTTTCTATTGAAACACTCTACTATTAATTGTTGAAGTAGGATTTTTGAAAGTGGAAGTCCTGAAATTTTTTGAGTACCTACAATTGAAAATGCTCCGACTTTAATACATCTCGGCTATTCCATATTAAATATATCAACAAATTTTGAATTTCTATCCGATCTTGGCTTAAATTTGATTTGGCTTCAATTCTACCCATGGATTTAGTCCAGACCAAACCTATCAAATAAATCATCAAGTGCTTAAATTGCAAAATTCGTTCGATAGTCCCGAAATTTCGAATTGCCAAATATAGTTGGAGTGCTCATCTAAACTCGAAACTACCTCGAAAACCTCGAAAATTTACGCGTACGTAGACGATCTGTCAAAATTTGTATGGGCAAGAGTTTACACAGTTTTCGAGCCCATTTTGTAGCGAAAACTACCTCGAAAATATACGCGTGAGTAAGGGTTGCCATTGGCTCAAATCAGTACATACTAAAATACGCTGAAGTAGACACAAATTTTATTTAGTTTTCGTTTTTAATTAAGATTTTTAACAAAATAATGCGTTTCAAATGAGAGGTGCTCTTATTTCTTTTGGACACGTCAATTTTGCGAGCTTTTGTTAAAATTCTATATTTTGAAGAATGAATTACAACAAAACAGCGGAAACAGTATATTAAAGGAAATATAGTAATGCAACAACAATAAAAAAATAACAAGAAATACACCAAAAAAAGTGTTAAGTTCCCGAAAAATCGCGTATAAGGTTCCAAAACTTATAACGTCTAAGGCTGGAAGAACGTTGTCTAAGAAGTAGTTTGATCTTGGAACGGAGTAATGTTGGAAAGGAGCTGCATAACGGAAGCCGGTCACAAAAATTGATTAATCCCTCAAGAATTTCGAGCTCTTTTTCCAACTGATTTCCTCCTGACGGAATCAGAAAAGTTAACTTTCGAAATCTTGAATATACACACAAATGGTGACCATTACTTGTTCCAAATAATTCCAGCATTAGCAAATTATTTGCTGCTGTATCTTCGAGGTATTTTAACAATGTGGCATTTTCGATTTTTTTTAGTTTTGTGCTTGTTTTGAGTTAATTTGTTTAGTCTTCACTTGCTTACTTTTGACACTGCAAGGTTATTAATATGTGAACCCTGACTGCAGAAGTCTTAAATGCCACCATAACCGCGGCAGCTATTTTCTCGATATTTACGCTATTTTCACTTTAGCGCTCATCTAAAGTTTACGCGTTGTGTAAGTTTTCTAGTTTTCGAGTTTAGATGAGCACCCTTAGTATATTAACTGTTTCTAATTTTGTGCTGTATTAAAATATTGAAAATATTACATCTTCTGAACCATTAGAGCATCGTTCCAAAGGAACTTAATTTAGTTTTCATTTCGAAAAATATAATTTCAGTATTATAGATTTCGGGAGTAATTTTTTAAATTAAACACTTAAATATTATATTTACTTTAATAATTAATTAATTTAAATAAAATTTATTTTATTTTATTTAAAAGCCTTAAGATAAGATTACCATTCCAAAGATAATATATTCATCCATATCGGTTGAATAAATACTGAGTTATTCGGTAAATCGGGAAAAAATTTGAGTGAAATCTGGCAGAGCGACTGTCGATTGTCGACTGTCTGATGTCTGCAATCTGAGAAAATGAGATACAAAATCGATATATTAAATGTTTTCGAATGGTTGCATTTTTGAGGTGCTGAGTTGTGTTGTGCCAAAAACTGGTAAAAATTATAATTTTGGATTCGTGAAGGGGCCAGTGCAGTCTTTCTCCGCTGTATCAATCCTTGATACTATTTATTTACATACTCATATTTATAGAGAATAAAGTTGATTTGACATTTTAGTGCGCAAAATTCAATGTTTCGCCAATAATGTAGCGTAGAGAATTCCCCGCAAATTCATGTTAAAATGTCGATTGAACATTTCCCACAATCTGTATTGTATTCTCCAGATCTGTATTTTATGGGAAAGATGTAATAAGTGCACACATAGTTTCACTATCCATTATCATTAAACGTAAAACCGATAATCGAAACAATTTTACTAAAGTGAATAACTTTAAAACGATTCTCTCAATCTTTGACCACTGAATAAAGAATAAAAACAAAACAATCCCACGCAAATGTACCACCATCCTTGATAATGATTAAGTTTACAGCTACTACAATTTCCCAATTATGAATATTTTAATGCCCACACCTACATCATTTTTCCTACAAAATTTCATTGAATAACATGAGTAGGTAACGATGTAATATGAAAATAGAAATATGTACATGGAAATGCATTCCCACATCAAATTGTTTATTTACGCATTTTAAGCCTCGTTGGATGAAACGAATTTTGATCAACGTCTCTTCGAAATCCTTAAGCAAACACAATAAAAATATAGCAACTTAACTTGCCACCACTCCCCTGGTTCTTTTGTTATTATTTAATTTTCACAGTCACCTTGAATTGAGCAACCAATACTAACTAACAAGAAGCACACCGACAAATTCACACACACATACACATACACACACACACACACACACATTTACCTCACCCACCCCTATTTTCATTGACATCGCAATTCTCATAAATTTCAACTTTTCTGAAATTCAAACAAAGAACGTCGCTCACTATTTGCATTGTCCCTGCGTTCTGAGCTTCGACTTTGACACGTTTTTGATTTCATTTTTAGTTTATTGCATTTTTATGATATTTCACAGTTTGTTTTTCTGAAAATAAAACATGAAAAATATTCGAATTACAATTGAGCGTGTAATAACTAAGTACAACAGACATTGAACTAACTAGTTACATAGCTACATAAGTATCTCCATACATACAAACTTGCAATAAGTGAATAGTTATATAATAATTAGATAGATTTTGCAAGGAGTATTTCGCTATCTCAATTCAGAAAGAACCTAAGTAATACTTTTTTTAATCTCTCAATACCGACTTAGAAAAAATGTTTATAAAAAATTGATATAAGTATGTATGTATATATATTTACCCAGTGATTTAGGAGGACTGTTTCTAATTGGGACAAAACTCTTCCGTGGACTAGATGCAGCATATCACATTAATTTGTGTTATAAGTATTTCTGTGGACGAATGAAACAGATTTATGTACAGTGCATCACTGGATCTTGGGAAGAAATGATTGAAACTTTAGAATGTCATGAAAAACCAGCAAGCAAAAAGTTCAACATACTCCACTTTTATAACACTTTTTATAACACAATCCATTGTATAACCTTTTAGCTGTCCAACTTATGGGGACCATTGCGTTTTTAAAAGGGATTGCCCCTTCCACCTATTAAAAGGACCTGACTAAATATATTCCATAGAAAAGTACATTCTTTAACCCTTTAGCTCTCCAACTTATTGGGCCCATTGCGTTTTGAAAAGAAACTTCTCTTTTCACATGTAAAAAGAACCCAAAAGAAACTATACCTCGTATATTCCAGAAAAATTTTGTTATTTTAAATTTTACAGTCCCAGAATTTTTTAATTTCTAACAAAATGGCAGCCAATTCACATTATAACATTACTTTTGTCACACCTTGAAAACAAATTCTTTAGAAGAAACCATAAAATAGGGGGATAAAATAAGGTACAAAGATATATTTTACCGAATATTTTACTATAAGCTCTCTTTCTTCTTCTACAATGGCACAATAGCCCATGGTGGAAGGTCTGGGCCCAGTTTTTCGCATTCATTTACATTGTGTGAGTTATATTTATACAGAGTAGAAGGGATCTACAGTTTTATATTAAATCCGGGCGGAATGAAAATATTTTAATGATGCGGTATTTTAGTGCGGCAAATTTACTATTTTTTAATTTTTTTACTGTGTCAAGCTAGTCTCGAAGCCATCCCAAGTCGCAGTAGTAGTTCAGCTAAACTATCAAGTACGCCACAGCGACGACTGTGCACAAAATTCACTGAACACTTCAGTCACGTCAAACGCAAACTAATCATGATACCTTAGGCAGTGCTACCGTTTTGAAAATTTTTAAGGGAGGGAGATTTTGTTTTTAAATTGAGAAATTCTCAAAAAATATAGCTAGAATTTCTTAGTAACGTTCCGTTGGAGTAAAGAAGAAGATGAAAATGGTAATTGACACGTTAATCAGCATCACTTTTTTTTTTTGGAATTTCTAGTGGCTCAAAATTATCAGAAATCTGACAATGTATTTCAAAATAAACCCATTGTACATAACTTGTATCAAGAACAGGTTATTGTTGTTCATGATTTAGCTATATGTAAATTCAAACAATCTACACAGAAACCAGCAACAAATTAAATAAGTGAAAATGGAACACGAGTTTTTGATTTTGACAGTAGCCCTTTAGGTAAATATTTAAAACCAAACAATTATAAAATATGAGGATTTTTTCCGATCGGAGAGAACAGAAGGATTGAGTGAGAATATTCCGATCGCAGCTCTTTCGATAAAACTTGACCAAAATAGTAAAAAAATATTGATAAGTTCTTATCCCGGTGTAATTATGAATCAGTTGCTCTACCAGGACCACAAATGGTCCTCATAGAAACGTGATTACAGAAGATGCCAAAATATTTTTGAAAACGTTTTTTCGGACCATCACAGCTGTGAAGTTAGAGAAATTTTATATACTGGAGAAGCCAAAATGTAAGTTGATACCAGTCAGCTGGTTTTAAAGTACATATAATCCACAGATTCTATTAAATTGGGGTTTAAGTTGGTTTCGGCTCGGTACAACATTTTGGGGAAAGATATAGCTGGCACCCTAACCTGACCTAACTAGAGAAGTATTTTTACTTTCCTTAATTTAAGTCAATTTATGAAAAATGTCTACAGTATAGAAAGTGTTTAAAGGCGAAAAATTCGACAGATTGTTGAAAATACAACTGTGGAAAAATTTTAAAAAAGATAAAATGCCAGAATTTTTCAATACTTAATATGGTAATGTAAAATCTTTCGAAATTTTTCTGTATCCCCACACTTTTTTCTTTGAGCTACGGTTTCAATAGCTCATCTATTTTGTTAAGGAAATGTGTTTCTTATATGTGTGTGTGTGTATGTGTGTAAGTATACGAAAACCAATTGTCATTGGCATATCATGTTCTTTTTTATGTAAATTATGTAATTAAGTATCGCCAAATATAGTGTTTTTTTCAATTAATATCCTCGCTCATACATTGGCAGCAATCACTGTTTTCATTTATGGGTGTACTCGTATGTGTGCGTGTGTGAGTTGAGTGAGTACCAATGAATTTTATATCGCGTAAACATTTTGAGATTTGGCCACGTGTTGCGGCTTAAAGTGCCACTGAGCTGGTGACTGATATTGATATTTACCCACTCATAATACGCAGTTCACAGCGACCCGGTATAAGGAGTCGCTCTCAGGGGTCCTTTTGACGTTGATGGCACACACAGCGACCGACACAATAGTCATGAAGGCACTTTGAAGTTGCAACTCCGGTGGTGATGATGATGATGATATTGATAATGTTGATGATGTTTATTTGGTAAGAGATGATGTTTTTTTCTGTTTTTGTTATTTTTGATGATGGCCACTTTTGGGTACACTGCCTTGTTGTTGTTGTGTCTGCCTTGTTTTGTCACTCAAACATGAAATTTAAATAATCCTCAAGCGGTGACGACGACGTCGGCGATGACGACGACAACGGCGAAAGCAAGTGCTTCTTTTATTGCTGCTCTAATGGTTGGGGTTGCAACAGTTGCACTATCGCTAGTGATGATAAGAAATTGTATGAGGAATTGTGCCGTTGTTGTTTTTATTGTTTTTCCCTTTTCCTGTTTTGTTGTTGTTTGTTCTTGATTCCTGAAATGTCTTGTTTACAATTCTCACGCGTGTGACTTTTAAATGACAGATTAGAGTAGGCAAATGTTTATTTACGGCTGTTGGTCGTACGCGCAAAACCGTGCGCTCTCCGTCCGTACTACTCTATTTCCATTACGGTATTTTGTTCTCTACATTCTACATTCTGTGTCCTTATTAGATAACGTCAATTTATGTAACGATTGCACGCGACCAATGTAGCCGTTTTGTTTTCCTACGTTTTCCCTTTTGAACCTGAAATTAATATTTTCGTTTTTATATTTTCATTATGCTGCGTCGATTTGCTTGCGCTGTGCTGCATAGCCTTGTGTTGCATTTTTTGTTGGTTGCACGTGTCGCGGTTTAACTTTTTTCAATGCTTGTGATAAAAATGCCTCATTCATAATTGGATTAGGAACTCGTGAACATAATCATCTTTATTATCTAGTTAAAGATGATTTATGTATAAGTATAACTTATTTTGATATAAAAACAATTAATTTGTTTTCATGATAACTTTGCAATAACTAAATTAAATTGAAAAGTAATTTTGAGATGTAAGTATTCCCTATAGTGAAATTTTCTATATTTACATATGTGCTCATAAGAATGGACCAATTTTACCACCCGATTTCGTGCATGAATTTTTGTTTGGGAAGAGAAGGTAAATACAGAAACTTTGTCATTATTCTTTTTTTAAATACGTAGGCACCGAAACGCCTAATGAATCATTGCGGCAAAATACCGTAAATCGGTATCACGGCTTACCGTGCATCAACATAATCAAACGAGAGGGTCAACATCAGGACGTCAAAACACAGAAAAAGGGTGAAGCTTGGGGCTTGAGGGTGCAAGAATTGAAGTATTTGGTATCTTTTCCGTAATTTAAAAGAATAAAGAATAAGACTAACTAAATATTTTGTTTGGCGACAGTAAAACATCAAATTTTATCAATCAAGATCCCGAAAGTTAAGCTCGGGCGCGTCCCAACTTTATATACGAACTTTTTGGTATGGGATGTGAACCAACACAATGTTGCAGTATGGTTCGGTTCATCGGCCCAAAATCTCTCTCAACCACTGGTCAGGTTAGAATCGGGGTTTTCGCACTTTCAAACCGTTGGTTCGGTTCAGAAAAGGCTCCCAAAAATTTCTAATCAATTTTTTTTTATGCAGATTTGTGCACAATATCTTACATTTGCTGTAGGTCCCTTCCATTCATGTACAAATATAACACGCACAACATGAGTGGATGCGATAAGCTCGGCCTAGGCCCTCCATGGGCTGTTGTACCATTAAAAGTAAAGTAAGTAACTTACATTTGCCAATGAAATTCGGGTACTATACCATTTGCAAAGAAAAATTACTGCTGTAAAGAGTAATAATATGAATAGTCCTTTGGTTTACTTTTGGTTTGGTTCAGGTAAACAATAAATTAAAACGTTTTGGTTAATGGCTCGGTTCAAGTAACTCAAACCGCAGAGGGTTGGGTTTAAAATTTTGGTTTTGGTTAAAACAAGTTTGCATCCCTGGAAGATATGGTTATGTCCGAATGATGATAATTTTTTATGCAGATATTCTTGCATAATTGTGTTCATACTTTTTACAAATGTGCACATCGAATTTTATTTAATATGTTTCATTATTTCTTTTGGTATTGCGCTTTGAATAATTAATTTGTATGGGAGGTGGGCGTGGCTATTCCCCGATGATCACAATTTTTACCAGTACCGAATACAATTTGCTTCAGAATTTCTTTCCAGATCACACTGTGAAAATGCCAATTGTATGAGATGTAAGTACCACTCCCTCCTACCCGCTTTTGTCGGTTTTAGAACTTGAAATCATCCTGCCCATAAGAAATGTGTGTGTGCTAAATATAGTTGATATTGCTTATGTTTTACTCTAGTTATCGTGCACATGGAAAGACAGGCAAAGCTACTAATATCGACTTCGCTATGTACGCTGATATTTTAACCCCTATGAATACAGAGCATTGTGTTGAATTGAAAGAAGATTGATAGGAGGGAGGAAGAAGGAGGGAGAAAAAGAGGGGGAATGCATTCACACAGGACACCGATAAGAGATAGACAATTATTGTGGCAAGTGTTATGCCTTTACCACAATGGCCTTCCTTTTTTCAGTGTCGACTATTTACAGCCGAATGCCGTGCTTTTAGCATCCACTCATGTTGTGTGTGTTATATTTATGCATGTATGCATAAAGACAAGCGCACATGTTTATGTATATGTAAGTGTAATGATCTGCAGTTGTAATACACATATGTATATATATACATGTAAAGGATGATTTTTTAAGAGCTTGGTTCTTGACAATTCAAAAAAACACAGAAATGTTACAAAAGTGAATGAAATTTTTATTTGGATCGATAAATCAATTCCTGCCAATCAATTACTTTTTAAATATAATTTCTTTTAAATGTTGCCCGCGGCTACGCTTCAAGTTATCCATTCTGAAGGTCCAATTTTGGGACACTTTTCGGCCGGAATCTCATCAATGACGCGTTCAATGTTGGCTTCTAAAGCAGAAATCGTGTTTGGCTTGTTCCTTTAGGAAAGGGACTTAACATAGCCCCACAAAAAATAGTTTAACGGGGTCAAATCACACGATCTTGATGGACAATTGCCTGCACCAAAACATGAGATTAACTGCTCATCAAATTCGCCTCTCAATTGATGCATGGTTTCGTATGCAGTGTGGCTTGTGATGTGTGGCACCGTCCTGTTAGAACCACATGTCGGCCGAGTCAACTCTTGAATTTTCAACAAAAAAAAGTCTGTTATCATTGAACGGTACCTTTCTCCATTGACCGTAACGTTGCGGCTTTTAATGTCTTTGAAGAAGTACGGTCCAAAGACGCCGCCTGCCCATAAACCGCACCAAACAGTGCATTTTTCCGGATGCATTGGTAGCTGCTGAATTGCCCCTGGCTGGTCTTTCCTTCACTCCAAATACGGAGTGAACACCACGTTGTTCAGGTGTAAGTCTATTCATGAAAAAATGGCAAACCAAACTGAGCATTTTTTACTTTGAAAAAAATATAATTATATATAAAATTATATTTATATTTCTGACAATTACTTTGTCAGAAATATAAACGTCAAAAAACAAGTAGCAAAAAATCACCCTTTAAAGAACCCCGAAAAAGCTTCGAGGTTCGTGGCTATGCTAACTAATTATATA
This sequence comes from Palloptera scutellata, assembly GCA_958295655.1. Lineage (NCBI taxonomy): Eukaryota > Metazoa > Arthropoda > Insecta > Diptera > Pallopteridae > Palloptera > Palloptera scutellata. The sequence goes on along the minus strand of OY282449.1, from coordinate 43,156,173 downwards.
AAGATGATAGCATCATCTAGAAACTTCGAAGAACTCTGGAATGTTCGAGACAGCGATAGCATCTGTGCTATAAATTCGACTTCAGCAGCGGAATATCATTAGTCACAGTTCGACAGCCTTAGTGTAAACACATAGTGTGTATTATAATTGTGAATTACCGTAGTATCTAAGATTTGAGGACAGTTTCGTCTATAGAGAAGATAGATAATCCACATTATAAAAAATAGAAGATCTTAGGTAATTTTTTATAACTTTCAATTTAGAAAAACTTCTTTCTCTAAATATAATAAGTAAGATTCGCAGAGATACAAATGAACTTTGTTGAAAACATCCATTATATAGTTCCGAGCATCTACTGGCAATACCCAAACCCAGACTTCTAAACATGTCGCTTTGAAACAAGTTTCTCCTGTATCATCATCTCAACCTTAGTAATCAGATTACTAAGGTTGAGACCCGATGCGCAGCCCTTGTTTAAAGATTAGGCTTAGTCCGCCGCAGAGGGCAGTTTTCTGACTTGAGACAGAGGTTCGCAAATATAGCCTCATTTGGGCTCGTGTCTTGTAGGCGATCAGAAATTGTACCTTTACCTGTTTTCCGATCCAAACCCCACCTTAAAGAATCAAACTTACAAGTTCCATTGCTTTATGTATTACATTAATTAAATATTTCGAACTTCTAGCAATTGTTAATAGCATCAAATTGCAAAGCTTTACGGGATTTGTTTAATTTAATTTTAATACGCAAATGTCACTTGTCACTTGCCTACGCTCCCCACAATCCAAGTGAAATCAAGTTGTCAAACGTGTCGCACAGTGGTGTGTCAATTATGCGCAATATGCTGCATTATTTAATATTAAAAAGAACAACATTCACATCAACCTCGTTTTCATATCCTAAAGATGCTTTCAAATATACAAGTACATGCATATTTGAAGATAGAAAGAGAGAGAGAGAGAGAGAGAGTGAGACTGCTAATCCGCAAAAGACAGCTTTCGTCATGAATCCGTTGTCAGTCAATTGAACAGAAAGAAAAAGAAGCTAACAAATAACAATAAGAAAACATTGATGAAATTAGAAATGGAATTTGTAATTGTCACTTTGGTATGGTGTCAAAATATGAAAAAATTTATGCTTTCATAAGAAAAGAAAAATATTTAAGCAAACTTTTACTTTCCTTAAAAGGCAGGCAAAACTTTCCGATAAAGAAATATAGAAATTTTGTTGCTTTTTTCAAAAATTGTGGGTTACTTAAAAATTCCAATAAATGGATTAAAAACTAATTTAAAATGCTAAGAAATTAGATTTCTGAAATTAAAATACATAGAGGCTGTCATTTGTGAGAAGGGTCGCATGCAATGTTCACACAAAATATGCATTATTTAGATTCGAAATGAAAAATTTTTGGAAGATTCATTTCTGAATTAAATAGATAAAGATTGGACGATGGTTGGATGTGAAGAAGGCCGAGAACCTCACCTACAAGTGCATGACAGTTCCTCAAGCACTCAGGCTATGTCGCCCATTGTACTTAAGGCCTAGGAAAAGAAGAACGGGTGACAGTAAGTAAGGGGTTAGAGAAAAAGAGGGAAAAAGTTGATAAAGAGGTCAATGGGGGGACTATGTTCTCTTCCGCAAATTTTCCGGATTCTCTCACAAATCTCAGAAGATGGAAGAAGGGGAAGGATTGAACTTTGTCCATTCCTGTGACATCAAAACACAAAATGCGCCATCTCGTTCTGGCAAAGGCGGGACATGTGCAGAGAAAATGCTCTGTGCTGTCCACCTCCTCCAGACAACATGTGCAGGTGGGGTCCCACCATCCGGCGCAGGTCCTTCCTTCCTAATTTAAGAAGGAATTCTGCTGCCTTCCTGTTTGGACAAATCACAAAACACTTAGCCGTTTTACAGATGTTTAGACTGGACCAGCGTCTCTTATGTAAATCATTAGCATAAGATTTTATCCAATGCATAGCACCTGCCAAACTGGTCCCGACTATTGTCTTTGGTCACAAAGGCATGTTCTTTGAGCCACAGTTGGCCAACTCGTCGGCTTTCTCATTCCCAGGAACTCCACAGAGCCCAGGAACCCAGATGAGATGGAGCTGATTCAGTCTTGCGACTGATCTAAGTTTGCTCTTACACTCTTGGACAATCTTTGAAGTAATTCTCGCGTTCTGCAGAGCCTTAAGTGCAGCCTGACTGTCACTACAGACATTTATACGTTTCCCACGCCATTTTCTTTCAATTATCCATTCCGCTACTTTAAAGATGACGAAGACTCATGTCTGGAAGTCAGTTGCCAACCCACCCAAGGAATAGTAGCAATTGACACCTTCATTTAAGTGCCATCCAGCTCCAGTACCTTCATCGGTCTTGGATCCGTGAGTGAACAAGATATCCGTCAGATACTCCAGCACGACCTCTGAATTGCTCCATTGTTCACTTCATATTATTTTCCGAAAGTAACCACGGGTATGAGGCAATCTTTCGGGGCCAGTAGCAATGGATATTGCTCTGACAACCTCTTGAAGATTTCTCCATGACCCGAAGTTCTGTTATCGAGCCAATACCCATAAGAGTATAGCCGACATGTCGCCTTCATCGCTTATTGTTGGATCTATATGTCCAGTGGGAGCAAGTCAAGCATGGCGTTAAGGGCGTCACCAGAGGTGGTACTCATGGCGCCCGTTATGCTAATGCATACGCTTCTTTGTAGCCTGTTCAGCGCCAAGACTGAGGATTGAACCATATAGGACCACAGTAGGTCTCAGGCCCCAGGTCCTACCAAAGGCTCGCCGACATTGGTGGAAAACCTTCAATGCGCGATCTAGCTTCGTTAAGACCCGCGTCTTCCTTGTTCGTTTCCGATCTAGGGTTACCGTCAGATATTTCACTTCCATGGCAAGACTGAGGGTCACACCTTTAAGTACTGGCAGTTTTAAACAATCCAGCTTCCGCTTCCTAGTAAATAGAACCAGAGTCGTTTCACCAGGACCGCTGAACTATTTTTTGTGGGGTTATGTGAAGTCGCTAGTCTAAGCAGATAATCCCGAGACGATTGACGCCTCGGAAGAGAATATTCGGCGCGTTATTACTGACATACGGCCCCAATTGCTGCAAAAAGTGGTCGAAAATTGGGCCCCTCGGCTGGAATTATTCGAACCAGCCGAAGCGGCCACTTGCCCGAAATCGTTTTTAAAACATAATGGCAAATCCTTGTCTTTATAATAAAGCTAAATTCGTGGCCATAACATTAAATTATATGCGTTTTATTTCTTCTTGAAAACCACATTTCTCAAAAAAAAACACCCGTTACATAACGTCAAAACCATGAGACAAATAATTTTAAGACATTACAAAAATTTGAGCTTAATCAAAGTTAATATAAGTTTGTTGCAATAATATTGTTAAGGCAAGCTTAAAATGTCCAAGCCATACCCTTATATAAAAATAAAATCTAAAAAATTTGTTATCCATGCATGGAAACATTTCTGAAAATTTATGCCGAGACATTGTGCCTTATATGTACTTACATAGATTATGTTAATAAGTGTGTACTCGTAGATACTTAAATTATATTTCTACATAAATATTTCATTATTTTGCTGCGGATTTCTTTATGAACACCATTCGCATTTACTGCCTGTTTCCAGTCCAATTTAACAACTCAACCGCCTTCTGTTCTTCTTCCCCCTCGAAGGCTTCACTAGCTGCCCTCCCCACCTCAAATAATGAGGTAACATTAATCGATTTCTAAAATTGACATCTAAACATTATTTGGAACTGCTGACAATTTCGCGGAAAAACATGATTTGGCTTTTTACATAAATATTTACGTTTATCGCAACGTAGCACGCAGCAATTCGCACATTCTCATATTTAGCGAATGCGAATTTTAGCGTCTGATTTTCGATAAAATTATAATGCGTCTGCTACAAAGTTGTGTCATGTCATCATTGAGTGTCTGTGCCTGTGTGTTTGTGTGTGAATGTATATGATGGCATTTTCTTACTCATTCACACATACTCGTACATTTACTAGTACACAGGAACGAAACTATAGTTTGTTAATTACAAATTGACTAAAATTACAATGGCCAACATAAGCTTCCACCTCTTCCGCCTTTCTATCACCATGAATAGCTCTGGCCATTGTTGTGATTGCGTGGCCAAAATCAAATCATCGTTTAGCCGGTGGAGTGTGTGCGTTTATATACCATACTTTTGCTCTCTCTCTATCTCGGAAATATGCATTTAATAAAGTCACATGTGTTGCTTTTGTCGCGAAGTACGAGTATCATCATCGAAACTGATTTCAGCACGGCTTGGTAAAATTGATGCGTAACTACATACGCAACACAAAATATCGATGGAGGAGGGTTGAGCTTTCGCCCGAAAGGCGATTAAAACTTCATTATAACAATGGAACACGTGACATGTCGAACAGATTATGATACATTTCCGCACAGAAAACAAACATTGTTCGGGGTTTTTTTTTATCTCATACAAACAAAATTAATTAGTATTTTCACTAGTGGCAACATGACATCACTCACAGACCGCTCGCGTAATTAAAATTTACTAAAAATTATTTAATATTTGCTAAATGTTTACTTTAATGTGGCAGCAACTAGTACGTAATGAATTTACTGCAATATTATCACATTATCATCATCGTTTGTAAACTCATTTGAAATCATCATGCTCTGTCATCGATGAATGTTTACAAACAACTCGAGTTGTCAACTTGAAAAACGTAATTTTCATCTTTCGAACGTAACTCTCATTTCGATGAATACATTCGGTGTACACTTTGAGTCCTTCAAATTAAACAACAAAACGAAAACGGAGAGAGAAAAAAGGGATACACTCCAGGGGCTGCATTCACTCGTACATACAAAAATATCTCGACAAACACCCGCATACAGACGCGCACAGTAAGCAGTACTCGTACGTAGAGAAATGACATAAGTTATGATTTCAGAGTTGTAATTAAACAAATTAAATACAAATAAACCCTAAGCTTTTATGAATATGGAACCAGGAGTATGCTTGTTTGTATCTACCCATTCTCTCCCGGTCAGAGCGAGGAGAAAGCTATCGGTTTGTAAAAAATTGTATTACATTGCATACACATAAATAAAGTTGCAAAAATTACTTACTGATTCAACTTGCAATGAGTATCCCTAGTGGAATTCATTTTGATCAACTTTACTCAATTGGCCACATATCAGATTCAATGGCGATTCAATCAAAATTGTATATGGCATTCAAAGTCATGGATTTCGAAAGAAGAAGTTCTACTAAGCAATCCTTAATTTCTTAGGATAGTACAGCTAAGGGTTTTAATGGTTTGAAATATTCATTCATCGACTAAGCTTCAAAAGTTTTATTATTACATATTAAATTTAGGAAACATCATCGAATTTTTGTGAGTTTAGATTTATTTTGATGATGCATACAATTTGAACTTTAATTACGTATGTAGTTTAAAATTGTCCAATAAGAAATTTGAGAATTTCAACGATCAACGGATTTATATGGATTTGATCCCACTGATTTCGAATCTGATGTCTATTTTCCCCCAACAAGTCCAGTTAATTAGATTTTCTTAAATATCTCCTAAACCGGATAAAAACTGAAAAAACGAAAAATGCAGTTGTGCTTAGAATGGGAAAATATGCAAGTATCTATTTAAGGAAGTTATATTTGCTTCGATGGAGTAAAATCGGTGTACACTGTGATATGGGGGAAAGTACAACCAGTTTAAGCAATACGTTTTAGGGGGTTCCTGTACCCTAAATAGGCGTTCGAAGAAAGTATATGTGTAGTAATTTTTTATGTTTTTTCTTTTCCCAACAACATATTGATATTTTTCCATTCAGTGCTAAAAATTTTATTGTATTCGAAGAAGTTCTTAATACTTAAATCACCTCTGAAATGTGGAAGAATTAGAAACTGATTGATTCCTTAAAAAATAAAAAAATTAAAATGTGGAATTTACTTAAGAACTTTTTCTCAGACAACGAAAACATCGAAGTTCATTTGTAAAAAATATACCGTTGCAAAAAGCTTGAAATTTTTCAAATACCAGTACAGGCAAAATATAAAAGTATTGCCTCTTGGCAGGCAATGGCAAACCTAAGTACAAGAATAAAAATTGCCTATGAAAAGCATTTCGCTTCGCCGTTCGGATTCGCCATTAACAGAAAGAAGAAGTGGGTAGTACTATTTTTGTATTAGTACTACTTTTGAATTTATTAAAACGACAACACTAGTAATAGCTATGGTAATAGCTATAGTAATAGGTTACGTTATACTTGCGGCATCAGTTACGCATAGACCCTTATGGTCCATAGTTATCTAAGTAGCTACTGTTCGGGGTGTATTTTTAATTCATGTAGTCGGTTACAAAAACTGTTTTTAAATTAAAAATTCATGATTTGGATTAAAATTTAACAAATACTAATTTTTCTAATTTTGAATTTTTTCATACATTTTTTCATTTCCAAAAAAAATCGAATAGATATTTCTTACTTTACTTTTAATGTTATATTTGTACATGAATGGAAGGGACCTACAGTTTAATGCCGAATCCGAATGCGAACGGCGAAGTGAAAAGCTTTTCATAGCAATTTTTACTCTTGTAGGTTTGCCATTGCCTGCCAAGAGGTGGTGCCGTGCGCCGTGTAGAAAAATTATTTTTTCTACTTTTTGATTTTGCCTGTGCCAACATTCGAACCCCTAACACTCTGCTTAGCAGTCCAATGCACTACCACTACGCCACAGCGACCACTAGATATTTCACTTGCTGCTATATTCTAGCATTTATTTTTCGGTATTTTTATTCATGTGTTTGATGAGAATAAGCTAAAATATATAGTTCTAGTTTTTTATACAAATTTCCATTATGCATAAATGGGCCTTTTTAAAAACCTGATAGTCTAGTGGGTAGCGCATGAGACTTTCATCTGGTATGTTGCGGGTCGGATTCCCAGCTTTGTCTGGTTGTTAATTCTCAGAAGCTTCTTATATTCCTGCCGATATGAAGTGAATGAGAATTACTCGTACAAGAAACTGTACAAATACACCTCTTGGCAGGCAATGGCTAAACTAAATACCAATGGTAACAAATTGCTAAACTATCCCGCCGTCCAACTAAACTATAGGTCTAACCATGTGGTATCACAGTGGATAGTTTTGCTCTTACGAGGACAGCCTCGTAACTTAACCTAAATGAGCCTAAAATGAAATAATTTATGAAAATTTTCAATTAAAAAAGACTTGCCTACCTAAACATATTATGAGTAGCAGACTAATTACGATTAACATCCAAAGAGACTTACGAGTACAATCCTACATTGAATATTCTGCTGTGAATATCCTTTTGTGAATTAATATTCATGTGATGAATACGAGTATGTGTTCCTTCCTGTAAACGATAATCAAAATACACACGTATGTATGTAGTAAATAAGTAACAATCTCCCCTCGCAAATAGTCGTACTCGTAAGTAAGTAAGTGTAAGTGAAAACTACTTGGTCGACTTCTTGAATAACATTTCCAAATAGGTACTTATAAATATAAATTAAGATGCCATTCAAGTTATCAAAATTAATGCTTCACGATATCCCCAGTGGTATTCTTAGACATGTATTTGACACCAGCAGCAGCAGCAGCAGCAGCAACAACAACAAAAATTGTTGATGACTATTTTTGTTTGTTTATTTTTTTGCCCTGTTTTTAGTACGATTGCAACTGCGATATATTCTATCAATTTATTTTACAAGTACATATAGAAGAATCCCTTAGGCAAAACGAAACACAAGTACCAAATATAATACATAGTTTGACATGTTATGAATAAAGTGGACATTTATAAACACTGAGTCTCGTAAATCGTAAATGAAAAACGCATGTGTGCAGTTTTTACTGCTGCTGGTTGGACTCATTTGCTTAGCTGCTGCAAATGCTTGAAGTGGAGTTAGAGAGAAAAGTATGAGAGGCTACTGGAAATAGCATTAAAGGATTAACACCAGGCACAAACGCACACACATGCTCACACTTACTACGAAAAAGTGGCCATACTGAACACAGTGCAGAGTTGTGTTTGAGTTAAGCTGTCAGCGTAATTGAAATCGAAATTGAGTCTTTGAACTTTGTAGGCATAGTAGCGTTAAATATTCGTCTTCTTCTTAATTTTTTTTTTTTTTTTTTTTTTGTGTATTGTTTAGGTTTTTGTGGGTCACAGTGCAGTGAGCGAGTAACATCAGCACGACATGGCCTCTTCACTGGATGAGTAAATGAATGAATGGATGGTGTCGTGTCATTCATTGTTGATGTCATTCACAAACACAAATTTGGAACATGTTTCGAGCATTAAGAAGTCAAGGCAACAACAAGAGCAATATATCTGTGGGGGTGTCAACTGCTCAACTGCAGAACAAAACGAAAAAATAAAGGATATGCTGAAATGAACGAAGAGGAAGGAATGTAAAGGAAGGTGACACCTTTGCGCTGCTGCTGCGCTGATGCTTTGTACACGTTGGTGTGTCATTGGTGGCGTTGGTTCGTTTAGAATGTGCGCTGCTATTAGTGAAACAGCTTGTTAGTGTGTTGTTCGTTTTACAGTGAAATCGCTTAAGTGGATTTGGAATTTGGAAATGTGAATTTGAAATTTGACGTTTACATAAAAACATGCAGCAAAATGTTAAAGAATAAGCGACAAAAGATGCACCCAGATGCGCGACTCAAATCGAATATGAAAATATGTTTGTGTCGATTCCTTGATTCCGACTTTTGTAATAATGAAATGCCCTGGAATGAAGCAAGGGATGTTTTATCCTCTGTTTTTCTCTGAGGATATTGTTGTTTTGTTTGATTGACATGCGTCTCGTTAGAACATTAGTTTTGGATTTATATTTTGTGTTCGTATATTTAATTATGACGATGACATGACACCGACACCTGCTTTTATACTTTTAAATGAATTTAACATGTTGTTGGCTCAATTTGCTGGAAAATTTGTAACAAACAATGATGATATTTTAATTGAAAACAAAAAGTAATGTTAACTTCTAATTATAAGGTTAATGTTTTATTGGTAATAGAGCGAGCGAGCGCATCCCAAAAATAAAAGTGTATGCAAAATTGATGAGTTTCCGGGAAACTCTTTTCAGAACAATTTAGTGTAAACTAGAATGGCTAAATCTTTGAAACACAGTCTGTTGATGTTTGATATCCTGAAAATGGTTTTTAAGCATTTAAAAACTTTACTGATCCAATTTTTTATGGTAAATATGCGGAAATTAGAAAATTACACGATAAACTCTAAAATCTTGTGACGCAATACGAATGAAACGGCACAAGACTCAAAAACAGCAAGCCTCATGTGCTAGGTGAAGTCGTATCAGTTATGAGAGCCGGCGGAAGGGGTTTCGGCATCAGACTCAAAGCTGCAACTTCACAACGGCGAAGCGAAAAGCTTTTCATAGGAAATTTTTACTCTTGTAGGATTGCTATTGCCTGCCAAGAGGTGGTGCTGTGTAGAAAAATTATTTTTTTTTCTACATTTTGATTTTGCATGTGTCTAGATTCTAACCCCGGACACTCTGCATAGCAGAACAACGCACTACCACTACACCACAGCGACCACTACCAGTTTCTCCGAACATACCTAACCCCATCTGCAAGCATTTAGGGGCTCCCATACAAAACATACCTTTATCTTTTTTTTTTTTTACTTGGTGAAATGAGATGTCAGCGCTTAGGGTGATTTTAGAGGGCTTAAATATAAGTTGGTTCCTGTAAGGGAAAACATTCGCTAAGAGCATTTTCCGTAATCTAGCAGTTCTGCATATCTGTGAAAATACTACACGGTAGTTTCCAAGGAGTCAATAGAGTTGGAAACCCTATTCATTGTCTCCATTAAGCTTTATTGATCAGAGCTGAATACGGTAAAGAACTTCAGTAGCTTTCGTAACTCTCTTTCCCGCAGGTGCGATTATAACTAACATTTTCTCTGAGGGTGAAATTAAATGGGCTCCATTGCTCCTAGTGTGATAATTTCAATAATTATAACACCAATAATTTCAATAATTATAACACCAATTTCTTTCCTCCAATATTTTCTATGAACGTACTTGCCCCAAATTTGAATATGTTTTCCATACAAAAGTTACGCAAGACCCTCTGCTCCCTTTGGGTTGGCCCTGGGTACGATTCTACAGGGAATTCAGTATTTATCTTATGGTTATTTTGGGAACAGATGCAATTTCAAACTTTGTAAAGTCCAGAGCCGCTAGAGATACAAAGAAGGAAGTGGTATTTCATCGGCTCCAAGATCGCTTTTGAATAAAACATCACGGGCACTCAAAAGAAAGAAGAACAAGAGTAGTGGATATCTGGAGATGACTTTGAGAAATTGTAGCTCGTTGAATGAATCGATGCAGTTAGTTACTGGCGTAACATAGTAACACACGACTATTGGTTAATTCTTGGAACGTTACAAATCAATAGATGATCTGATCTGTTTTTCTGGTATTGAAAAACTAAGTATTGAAGAAAATTTGTATCCACGTGCATTTTGTATGGCAGTGAAATTGTTTACTCGGATTTTCATCAAGGGAATGTGCGAAAAAAAAATAATAAAAAATATTTAGAAAATTTCAAGTTATCGTTTAGAGTTTTGAATATTATAGAAAGGAAAGAAAAGAGTAATTTTTTGAGAAATTGTAGATTGAATTGCGTTTAATCAATTTGATGCTGGACTACTTAACACTATGCTTCACAAATTCATAATTACTACTGTGGGCAAAAGTTAGTAAGACTTTGTTCATAATTTCAAATTTTTTTATTCATTCTTCCAAATCTATTTCGTCCCCTTCAAAGTAATCCCCCCCGGCCCCAATACACTTGTGCCAACGTTTTTTCCAATTCTCGAAACAGTTGTTCCGGAATAGCCTTCAATGCGCTTAGCGATTCATGTTTAATGTCTTCAATTGACTCAAAATGGTGACACGAAGCGGTTATTTGAGTTTAGAAAATAGCCAAAAGTCAGGCGAATAGGGTGGTTGCGGAACGATATCAGTCGAATTTTTGGCAAAATGGTCTCGTTAAACCAATGCAGTGATTTAGGAACCAATCGTGCATTCACTCTTCTTAGGCCCAAATGATGTTTTAAAATGGTTTTCACTGATCCTTCCGATATTCCAACGATACCAGTAAGGTCTCTGACTGTTAATTCTCGATTCTCGAGCACCAATTCCTTGATTTTATTGACGTGTTGATCATCAGTTGATGTTGATGGCCGTCCTGGACGTGGTTCGTCGTCAACGCGTTCTCGACCATCTTTGAACAATTTGTACCAATCAAAAACACTTGCTCGCGACATACAATTATCACCGAAGGCCTTTTGCAACATTCTGAACGTTTCGGCACCAGAAATTTGATTCCGCACACAAAATTTAATGGAACTTCTTTGTTGAATAATTTCACTCATTGTGAAAATCGCCGAATGCACTTTTTGTTCTTCAGAAAGACAAGCGTATACTAAACACTAATGATTATTTTGATGTGACATTTGGCACAGATGTCACCGACAGTCATACCAACCTTAAAAAATAATATTTTGATGAATGGGTTTCCGCGCGAAATTTAAATTAAAAAGTCTTACTACTTTTTGCCCACAGTAGTAGATCCTTTCTACAATTTTAATTTCCTTAAATAGGCGCTCGTCACCTTAAAGCAGTATTAATTCTATATGTTAAAACATTTCAGCTCATATTTATTTAATTTCCTGTTAAAAAAAGATAAATTTCTACAAGCTTTTATGCTCAACTACATATGTATCTGTGTATGTATTTATTAAACAATATATTCAAACTACAGTATGAATAAATCATTTAAAAAATCAATACAAAGCAATAAAAAAACAATAACATTTTAAACGACCCGTGAGTAATACAAAAAATATGTAGGTACGTAAAAAGTTTTACAAAACGAAAAAAGTCGAAATGCGATTATTTTCCTCTCAAGTGTGCAGAAACATGTTGTTCATGTAGGGCCGATGTAGGAAAGTAAACATACAAACAAACAAACAAACAAGCCAACCAAGCAGCGATTGCTGCTGTTGTGTTGTGTTGGCAATAATCGCAATGACAATGTAAAGTATTCATATGCTCACCTCTATCCACATTTGGTATACGCTTCCAAGCAAACGACGCCATGCGAATATCGATAAAATTCGAAAACAACTCCAGCAGCTCACAGCCCAAGCCCCAAACGCAGCCACCCTCCCGCCCTGTAATCGGTGCATTAAATCACAATTTCCTGTTCTGTTGGACAATTGGCGGCAGCCACGGTTAGTGCCAAACGCCATTTTGGATAATATATCGCTGTGCGCTTGGGTGTTATGTAGGGGGGTTGAGAAGCTACGGTCGTCGCCGCGATTGCGACAAAAACGCTTATGCAGCGAAATCCAATCTAAATCAATTTTCAAATAAAAACTGTTTTATGCGATTACCATTACTGCATATGCCTCTTTGGTGAGTTCAAATTGTGTTTTGTGTGTGCATAGATGTGTTTGTGTTTGTGTGAGCATAGATGTAGTTCTAATATGCTTGCATTATCTACACAAAGGCAGTTACAGGCCACAAATGGACGTAACCCGTTATTATATGTATACCAATCGGCGCAGAGAAAAAAATATTTAAAGAATTTCGCCACCTTAACAAAAGTGCTTTGGATCAACCCAGCACTTACGATGTACAGAAGGCCAACAGTCGACAACCGACCGATTGGATCGGAATTTGCAAAATGACAACGATCGACATGACCAGTTCAGTGACAATTGGGACAGACCTCTCCGCACCATTTGATAGCAAAAGAGGTTTCAGACAAGGTGAATTACTATCGTGCGACTTCTTAAACCTTATGCTGGAGGAAATAATTTGAGGTGGAACATCGACATTTCTGGCACTATTTTCTACAAGAGTGTAATGCTGCTAGAATACGCTGATGATATTGACATCATTGGAACAAACGCGTGAGCAGTCAGTGCAGCATTCGCCAACCTGGTAAGGGAGTCTCGTCGATTGGGTCTAGTGGTGAACGAGGACAAAACTGATAATAATTATACTTTTGAAGTCGTCAAGGATTTCGTGTACTTAGACTACAGTATTAACACTTTTTTGTTTGTTTTATGTTCAAGTCAACACACAGGTTGCACCCCTATGAATGCAAAGAATTGTGTTGGTTGGAAGGAAGATTGATAGGTGAGAGGAAGAAAAAAGTAGAATGAGAGAGGGAAAAAAATCACAGGACACCAATAAAGAGATAGTCAGAAACTAATATTGCCAACACAGGTGTTACTACGGGTTCAGTTGGCAATTGGGAAGCAGAGTCCTCTCTCGGCCGACGAATATAACGCTCTATAAGTCTCTCATCTTACCAGTCGTAATGTTTAGCGCTGAGGCGTGGACACAGACAACCATGCATGGCCATACTCTTATGTTATTTCTAAAGGTTTTTTCAATAAGTGGGCGTTGGCCACCAATGATGAGAGGCTGTTAGGAACATTCGAGAGGAAGATACTCCATAAGATCTATGGTCCAATATACGTGGACGAAGTGTATCGAAAAGATGGAATCGTGTGCTGTACAAGCTGCACGCCGACACTGACATAGTGAAGCGCATAAAAATCCAGTGGCTTCGCTGGCTGGGTCATGTTGCGCGACGGCGGAGGAAAACTAAGAAGAGGACATCCTAATCTCCGTTGAGGCCCCTTATAACGTTTTTATTATTTTTATTTGAATGGCACAACAGACCATGGGAGGCCTAGGTCGAGCTATTCGCATCCAATAATGTTGTGCGTGTTATATTTTTGTACATGAATAGAGAGGAGATACAGTTTTATGCCGAATCCGTACAGCGAAGTGAAAAGCTTTTCATAGGCAATTTTTACTCTTGTAAGTTTGCCATTGCCTGTCAAGAGGTAGTGCCTAGTTATACCATATGGTATCTGTACATAACAATTTTATGCCGAATCCGAACGGCAAAGTGAAAAGCAATTTTTACTCTTGTATGTTTATCATTGTCTGTCAAGAGGTTATGAGGTTATATCGGAAGGATTATTTTTTTTTTAATAATTATGATTATTAAATTAGTTATTTTAATTTTTAGTTGATTTTCTGCATGGTTCAACTATTTTCATTTACCAACATTTTAATTAGACCTTAAAAATCTACAGGAATCGAATCTTAAGCACCGACACATAAACAAACCTTTATCTTATCGCAAGGTGTAATTAATTTCTTAATTAATTAACAAAATATTCAAAGCTTAAAATTAAAAACTTAATTCTCCAATATTTATAAGTAGTTACAATTCCATTGGCTCTTTTCATTTCTACTTCTGCTCGTTTCTTTTTAATTACATACGTACATCGACATGTATAAGTACATAGTAGAACCACCACATGAAATAGTGCAATCATTGCCACAAAACTCCAACCCAGTCGACATATCACTTTACCACAGAATACGGCACAGCATTCAATATCCTTACTCCCACTGCACCAACATACCCTCACCCAACAACTTCACCTGCTCACCACCAACCACACTGCCTCACCACCTACCACTAAAAAAGTACAAGCGTATATTGATGTATCTTTAATATCTCAATCGGGAAAAATCCCATCTGTTTTCCTGGTTGCTTGTCCATGTTTATCTTTTTTGTTTTTCTCCAGTTGATTTTTTTTAGTGCTTTCTGTTTTCTGCTCAACGTTTTTTGTTTGTTTTTTTTGCAATCGTTTTCCGATTTTTATTCTGTCTCCCGTGATTTCGTTTCCTCACTGCTGCTCCGTTCATTGCCCGCCTTCCTAAATCGTAATTTCCGTCGAAATTTTCATCACGTCAGCAAATTCTTCCTTCGTAGCTTTGGCGGCTACACTGCCACCGTTGGAGCTGTGGATGTATAATGTTTGTATGTACTCGTATGTATTGATATAATATCCCGTTTGTATCGAGCTCATCAAATAACCATCGATTGCCCTTGTATCTGGGGATGTTGTTACTGTTGTTTTTTCCTTTTCAATGTTGTACTTTTCTGTTACTGTGCGTTATTCGCTCGATTCACCTTCTATAATTTTTTTCTTTTTTTCTCCGTGTTGCTTTCAGCTTTATTCACTGCTGTTTGTTTTTCTATGCAATCTTTCTATATACTAAGTAGTAGTATGTACATCAAATTGTCGGTATTTGTGGAATTATTTACCACAGCAAAAATATTGATAGCTTCGCCATGTATCAACGAATATTACGCAGCATAAAATATTTATAGTTAGAGAAGCCAGAGTGAGCAGGTGGTGGGCGGGGGTATATGCAACTAAACAACAATCGTAGAACGTGGAATATATTCTCTACGAGTCGCATGAGTCGAAATTAACTCTTTATTTTTTTTTTATATTTTACTTATGTAGCTACAGTGGTGATCAGAAATGATAGCACAGGCACAGGAGAACTGAACAACACAGTAGCTACGGCACCATTTTTGCTACTTAATACTTATGTAAGAATGAATGAATGATTTTTGTATAAATTCTCTTCTATTCTTTCTTTTAATGTCACAACAGCCCAGGGAGATGGAGGGTCTAGGCCGTATCCACTCATGTTGTGCGTGATATTCTTTTGTACATGAATGGAAGGGACCTACAGTTTTATGCTGAATCCGAACGGCGAAGTGAAAAGCTTTTCGTAGGCAATTTTTACTCTTGAACCGTGTAGAAAAATTTCTTATTTTCCACGACACGGTGATCACAAAGGAGGCGAACTAATGAGTTGAGAGAATTGATCAATAAATTTTGATTTCGTATTTTGTATTGTAACTACTACATTTCGACATGTGCTTGCTCCTAGACAAATAATTATTGTTGGTCAGTGCATTGTGACATATAAGACCTACAGTGTCCCTACATGGACCTATAGTACTTATTAGACCGGGTCGGTCCACATACAAATAAAATTCGAGTAAACCACGCCCTATTTAAAAGTTTATGAGGAAGGTACCTTAAAAAAAAAAAAAAAATTAAATAAAGATAAGTTTGTGAAAAATAACAAAATATAATTTCGAGTCACAGACTTCACTAGTGAAATATAACTTCGAAGAGGAATATCAACTAAAATTTAGCACTCGGAACCGAACCTTTTACAATAATATATCATTTATAAAAATCGAACATCACCAAAGTTATGACTTAAAATTAATTTTAACACTTTTTTTTCAACTCGCTCTAGAACCTAATTATGTATAAATCGAACTTCCGATAGTCAAAGTCAGTGTTGCATTGGTGATAAACATTTAGTACGTCTGCGGTAGTGAAATAGTACGAAATTTACCAAAAAGTTTCGAAAAAACAGAAAAAAACACTATAATAACTCTTGGCCTATGGTATTAGGTACTATATAGAAAAGATAACCCTTTACAGATACGATATTGATGCGGAAAATATAAAGCAACGAAAGCTTAAACCTTCCTTATCTTAAAGGTTTTCCCCACTTGCAGAATGACTATGGATCCACATAAAGAGTTTTTGCTCTTTTCTTCTCTAGTTCAGTAGAAACTTCAATTCAAGTATGTCCCGGAACCCAAAGAATGCAAACTCTATATGTCGACCAAACTGACCAAACTTATTGAGTTTATCAAGGTACTACTCTATCACTAGTTTTGAGTTAACCTGGTGAGATTTTAGTACTTCGTTAGCCACTGACTAGTATGGTAATGTTTTGATTCTGATAATCGTGTTTGAGATTGAAGTATGCGAACCAATCAATAGCGTAAGTAAGCTTGAAAGAATATTTCTACCCATGGGCTCATAGTATTAAATCGTCGTCCCAACGATCTAAATAATATGTTAATTTTTTAATATTTACTTGCCTACATCTTATTTAAGTCAGACCATATATTAAATGCATATATTAGATTTCCAATCTGAAAGAAAACTGAGAGAACAAATGGAAATGTTATCTAAAATTTTCGATACTGTTTAAACTTTTTACTTTACTTTTAATGGCACAACGGCACACGGAGGGCCTAGGCCGAGCTTTTCGCATCCACTCATGTTGTGCGTGTTATATTTGTACATGAACGTTTGAACTTCAGTATACTTTTTAACATGATAATAAGTCGAAATTAAGATTTTTTGGATAACAATGAGAACATATCTTTTTTTACATGCATATTTATGCACTACAATTTATTTGCCCTTTATTTTGATCACCAGGGTATGCAGCCACTGTTACCGTCTGCTAAGCAATTCCAATGCCCACGGCTATTTTATACACATGAGCCTCCATATTTCATGCTATCAACACTTTGGCTCATTTTCCCTCGTCCTCCGCACTTTCATGAAATGTAATCATAATTTTAATTTACTATGTCAGTGTAAAAAAATGAAGGATTCATTTTAATATTTGGCTCATTGAAAATCCAACATCCATTTACCTCCATCCAGCCGTCTGTCTAACAGCTTCTAAGCTGCATATTAATATTTTCATTGAAAAGTTTATTTTTGCATTTTGTTGCTTTATTTAAAAAATAGTTTAACTGCTTTTGTAAAAAAAAAAATCAGTGGTGGAGCTTAAACTGTGGGGACTCATGGGATTATGCAGAGTTTCTGAATAAAATAAAACAGAAAATGAGCTTACACATTTTGGATTGAATGTACTGCTTCGAACCATACATGCAACATTTTCACTCTATTTATCATACACTTTATTCGACAATCATTGGGCAGATCCCTAATCTAAATTTTGACCATAAATTAGTTTTCTTTTATTTTTTTTTAATGGGTTGGGAGATGTGAAACCTCGTTAAACTTTCCTCATATTTAATTTGAAATTATCAAAATGCAATATGATGCCGACCGCAGGGAATTTATTTATACTGTCTGTATGCCACATGGTGTATTTATGTCTACATGCAGTTCAGCGAGGAAAATCATTTTCGTTACTCATACTCATAAATTTAATATTGTTACCAAAATACTTTTGTTTGAACCGTTTTGATTGCTGAAAGAAGGGGACAAGAAATTACATTAATTTAGATTATATTTTCAAATCAAATTAAAAACTTTTGTTCATAAGGAAATAACGGCCTCTCAATAACTTGTACTTCTGATAAAAAAAGACATTTTCCGGAAAATAAATAAACTTTATAATTTAAACCTGCAGTGAAGTGTTTTGTTTTTGATTGGATTTAGATTCTTTTTGTACTGTCTAATAATTTTGCAATCCTGTGCACAAGTCTCCACTGAGTTAGTTGGGAATGCCTGTGGCTGCCATCGCCATTATTTGCATATTTCTCAAGCGCAGTTTGCATTTTGTGGTTTCTAAGTAAATAAATATGATTAAAGTAAAGCCGCTTATTAATTAAATAATTAAATTTATAAATTAAACAGTAGATCTAGGAGTGGCGGTGACAAATCTCTTCTAAAAAATGTCAAAAATTTTTGCAAAAATATTCTTGTATTCAGAATTATATTTATTAAAAAACGGGGTAATAAACTTAGTGTGGTCGCTGTGGCGTAGTGGTAGTGCGTTGGACTGCTACGCAGAGTGTCCGGGGTTCGAATCTCGGCACAGGCAAAATCAAAAAGCAGAAAAAATAATTTTTCTACACGGCAACCACCTCTTGGCAGGCAATGGCAAACCTACAAGAGTAAAAATTGCTATGAAAAGCTTTTCACTTCGCCGTTTGGATTCGGCATTAAGCTGTAGGTCCCTTCCATTCATGTACAAATCTAACACGCATAACATGATGCGAAAAAGCTCGGCCTAGGCCCTCCATGGGCTTTCGTGCCATTAAAAGTAAAAGTAAAGTAAGTAATAAACTTAGTAAATTACCTCAAACACGGATGAGATTAAATTTTCTCACATTCTTCGCAGTAACGGCAATAACGCGTCAAATATTGGCTCAATTGTTTCTGGTTTATCGGCGTAGACATGCGACTTTACATTTAACCAAAGAGAATAATCTATTGGCGTCAAATTGCATGCACGAGGTAGCCAGTTAACAGGTACATTTCGTGAAATTAATCGTTCATCAAATGTTTCTTTTAATAAATTTATTGTATTGTGCGCTGTGTGGCACGTGGCGCCGTCCTGCTGAAACCACATGTCTGCAACATTAAAGCCTTCCAATTTAGGCACGAAAAAGTTAGTAATCATGGGTCTGTACCGCTTTTGACTATCATCATTTTTGAAAACATATTATCCAATGATTCTCGGGCCCACAAAGCACACCAAACGGTGACTTTTTCTCAATGTAATGGTGTCTCGTGAATGGCTTATGGATTTGATCATCGTGCTCAACAGTTAAGCTTGTGTCTATCCACTTTATGGAAAATTTTGCGTAAAGATCTTGGTTTACGTGATTACGAGATTCCGCTTGTATTATTTCAAAATCCTTGTATCAAAAAAACTTCCATTTTTAGAAGTCTGTCGCAAAAAAGAAGTTACAAAGTGTTGAGTAGTTTAACACCAGCTAGACATTTTATAAAGTTTCGTTTTTGAAATTGTTGAATTTTCTAAATCAAAAAGAGTCAAGTTTAGTCATTCCAAACAATTAATTGGGGTCTTTAACTCAAAAAGAGCCACGGTATCTTTAAGCAAAAACAATAACAAACTCAGAATCATAACAGGTTTCCTGGTACAAACTAAGGGAACACATGTAAAATTATAAAATTTTGTTTGCATGAGGTTCTCAACATTTTCTTAATTAGTTAATTTGTAAGGCTTCATATTTAAGATTCACATTGCTTTAAATACGATGCAAAATCCTATTTAATAAAAGCTTGTTCTCTACATTTTCATTGAATTTAAGAATACTTTTTTTTCCTTTACTTGTACTCAAACTCTATCATTGATATACGAAAATTGATTTCAATGCATTTTCCTACTGAGAATCTATTTATGTATAATATATGTATGTATGTTTGTGAGTGTATGTGTGCGCCATAAAACGGCAATTTGAATTGTGTTACAACACCGCCATTTAATTAATGACAAATGTGTGTACGAGAACGAGAATGTCTCAACTTGTGTAACATAAGGTTGGAAAATGTTCCCCAAACCATTCTCGAAGGCCGAACTGCCCTCCACTTCCCAACGAGTGAATGGACGCGAACAACAACTACTAACGGGTTGTTATGCGCACAAGACTTGAAACAAAACTTCTCAGACGTGCGACGATGATGTGAGGCAATAGTGGCAGAAACAGCAGCAGCAGCAGCAGCAGCAGCAGCAGTAGCAGTAGCGGCGGCAATAATAAAACAAAACGACAGCCTTACTGACAGATACATTTGGCAACATTATTATTAAAAGCATTTCGCATAACAGCAGTAAATTTAGTTAGAAAAACAACAGCAACAACAGCAACAGCAGCAACAGAAACAGAAACAAATAACAATGTAAATTTTACTACTTGTTTGAAAAGTGTTGAATCAAAGAATTCACGCTGTTTTTACTGCGCCAAATGCCGCCGCAGCAATGCAACAACAACAGTAACAAAAACAATCAACAGCAACAACAACAACAAAATGGAAAGAAAACTCAATGGAAAATGTGAAATACTCTTGGTGAGACGGCAGCGACAACGACAACGACACCGACAAATGAAATGAATGCGAGCAAAGTTGAGTCTGACAATGAAACGAAATGATGAAACCCTTTTTGTTCCTTATGCCAACTTCCGGTTCCGCTACAATCACAACAACGACAACAACGCCATCATCAACAACGGCAACTGTACACACACACACACACTACAGTTGAAATACACACGCATGTAGCGGCAATATATGTACACAGCATGTATGTACAATCAGCAACAGCAGCAACAACATTAAAAGCAGCAGCAGCAACAGCAACGAATAGTATCAAGAATTTTACAAGTTTCCTTCGACCTCCGCTGCGTTGGAAAAGTTTTTGTGAAAATTCAAAAGCGTAACGAACGCAAATGAAAAATCTGGTAATGTATACATACACATACAGATACAGATCTTTGTACACATGTGCTATGTAGGTTGGAGGGAGCTGTGGTGGGGTAGAGCTGTGAAATATATATTTAGTATGGGGGCATCCAGTGTATGGAGTTGTAGTAAGTAAGCAGTTAGTTGAAGGGGTTGACAAATGTAAACGTTATATTCATGTCGAGCATTACAAAGTAGACTCCTTGATGGGAATTCAATGTTTTTATTATTATTTTGTAAGTTTACGAGTTGCAACAACAATAACAGCAACATTGACGATGAAAGCAGGAAGAAAAAGAAGAACAACTACAAAAAATTAAAAAGTTTCTGAGTGCATCTCGAATGTGAGATGCAAAAGTTGCTGCGAAAAAAAATATATAATATTTAGAAGCAATTTGGGAAAATTTCGATGTCGACTCAAGAGACAATTCCATACATCAGCATCGATGTTATGTATGTTATTAACGATATCTCTGGTTTCGCTATTTACGATTTCACCCTTTGCATTTGATTTTAAGTTTGATTGCTGGAAGGTGGAGCTGACTGAATAAACCAAATCCTTCTAGCAGCTTTAGCAAGAAATATTCTGTTGTTTTTTATAAAAGATGATTCACTGAAGTGGACCAGTAATTTTAGAGCTTGTAACTCTCTTAATTTTGTTCAGTTTATTGAGTTTATTTGGTTTATCGATACTTTCATTCCTTCTTAGTTCACCTTTAATACCGGGAAAGAGCTAGCGCCACAGCAGTTCTTGACAGCTACCTTTCTTAGCTCGTTCATTTTCCTTAATCCAATCATTAGCTCTAGGCATTCCTCTGAGCTTTGACGATATTTGAAAGGAGTCTAGTGCTGCGAGGTTGAACTGTGCACACAGCCTTACTGCAAGAATTTCTGTCTCGATTTCCTCTAGACAAATTCGGCACGCATATTTTTTTACAAGATTAATTTATTAAATCAATAAACAGCTGATGATTTCATATCTGTAGTTGTAAAGAATGCCTATTTGGATATACGCGGCTTATTACATATTTTCGTGTAAAGCGGCTGCGCCGGTCACCGATCCATACGTTATGTGGATGCGCCCCTCGGTCGTGTTAAAGGAGGGCGGGAGGAGGGTCCATAAAGATTCGTTCGTAAAAAAAAAAAAAAAAAAAAAATTATACTTGAAGATAATAATGCAGCTTGTCAGCTAAAGGTCCATTTCAGTCTAAGATGTAGTCGTTCTGCATGTTTAGGCAAAATTACTTTTCCATCACAAAATTTTTCATCACATAAAGTGCATTTCTGAACATAACAATGTATGTATATTGACTAGTCAGAAATGTTGTCACACCAGAAATGGTAAGCTGTTTGCGATTCCTTGGACTAAATGGCATTGTAAATATGTAAGTTTACTTGGAATTTGAAGCTAAATCTTTAGTCTTTGTTGTTTGTGCCTGAGAATATTGAATAGAATTAGATATTTACTCTTCGAAATATCTTTGGCGAAGTTCAGATCAGAAGTTGAGTTTAGGGTTTGGAGGTTGCGGAGAGGATGGTATGCATTTTTTGTTTACTTAGTTTTAGCTGGTACATTCATATATTGTATATATACTTATTTTCTTTTATTGCCACTACTTAAACAAGTAAATCGACTTCTTTGGCGAGATAGGTACGAACCAAAAATTGAGTTTGTTAGAAGCCTTTCCTATACCGCAAAGTAATATTTTGTGAAGCGACCAGTGTCTCTCGTATAATTTTATGGTATTTGTGTGATTTACACCCTGAAAAACATTAAATGATCTTAGTTTTGGAGAGATTATCTTGAGGAGACATATCGTTCTTGACGTGTCGCCATTTATTAACTCTATGTGGAGTTGGATTGTTATAGGAGGTGTTAGAAAACTGTTTCCTTTATGAAATTTAAAGAGAACGGAACGTTTTCGCACTGAGGTATTTCTAACGAAAAACCATGTTTAATCAGAGCTTCGGCTTTCTCATAACCACTTATCTTCTGTGACCAGGTACCCAAATCAGTGTTAATTTAATTTGTGGTCTAAGTTTGACAAGTTCAGTCTTCCACGAGGGCTTCAATGACTACTCCTCAGTTCTAATTATACTGTTTATATGTAAGTACTTATTGAGTACTTTTTAGAGAGACCAATCGACCCAATAGTAATGATACTTCCAACACAAGAGAAATCTTGAATGGGTTATATCGACTCTGGATCACTATCTTCACTTGATGTAGATTTAAGAAATATTTTCAATACTTTTTGTACTGAATTTATTGCCACTTACTAAAATTACACTTCCTGAAAACACAATCCTGAACAGTTGAAGGGGTGGTCTGGCTAATTCGCTATATGTCTTGCAGTATGTAATTTAGCAATGACCAAGAGTTTTCTGGAGAGCTATGGAATTTTATTATCGGATGATGATAAGTAAGGGTACCAAATGAATAATTGGCAATGTTAGGAGAAACGTGTGGAAAGCCCCAGCGATCGATATTTCAGTTAATGACTTACTATTACATAAAAATTTAACAGGTCATGATATCAGGTTCACGCTTTGTTTATAAATTTTAATTAATTTTTCTCGCCGCCACTAGTAGATTTCAGTTAAATCCACTTTTGGATAAAGATGTGAGTTCGAAGCGTCCCAAATTGATTAAAAATAAATTTTACTTGGGCTACTTTAACACTCAACACCTCAATAAGTCAATTCGAAAGGGTTAGAGTTGTGTCCTCTTCGAACTTTGGAATCAATATTATCTGTAAATTACAGATGTTAACAAAAAATCGTATACTCGTTTGTTGTTTCCACAGAATTAAATGTACCTAATGACCAACCTAGAGTTGATCATATGAGGTAACAGAACTTTGCAGCTTTTCGATGTGATTTTCCTTTATGCCTTTCCTTACTTTGATTTTAGTAGAGCAAATACCAGTGGTATATATTTCAACCGGGAGCATATTGTCAAAAATCTAGAATCCGGTAAACTTTACATATTCAAATTATATTCTCTTATAATTTTTGCACAAAGAATATAATATAAAAAGATGGAAAAGGGTGGAAAAAATGCAGAGCTATTGTATTAAATCTTAACAAGCAATTTCATTTTAAATTTAAGAATCTAATTTTGATTGTGTCAAAACGACAACAGAAGCGAATGTGTCAACATGTTGTAAACGACAATTTGTCGCAAATGTTACAACGAAAAATACACGTGGTAAATACATGAAAACAACAACAGCAACAACAAAAAACAACAATGAATGCCTTTGAGCACAAGTGACGTCGCTTTTACTTAAAAATAACTTTCATTGTCATCGCACTCACACACACATACACACACACACACACACTCTTGCGCCAAGTTGCCAAAGAAAGGATTAAGGATGTTCATTTTAAAATTTTTGCCACTCCATACATTTTGGAAATTTTCTAAACATGTAAAAAAAAGCGCACGGCAAGGGAGAAGGTGGAAGTGGTGTACACAACGAACGCACTCACACACTCACGCGCCGCACAGAATGGTACAAGTACCAAAGTGTAGTCGATTTGTTATACTACATACGTGCAGGATGTGAATGAACCCTTCGCTTTTTTTCACCATACTCCTTCGTTGCTTTATCCGTTTGAAGGAAGAATGAAAAAAGGATGTCAAATGAAATGTTTCCAAAATTATTTTATGAACGTATTTAGGAGTAGGTATGTCGGTGAGGTAGTTAATTCAGACAGAACAATAAGCAGCAGGAAAAGCAGAACGGGGAGAGTTGGCGTGGGTGAAGGTGTGTGGTGTATGAATTTAAGTGAGGTTAATTTAATGTAAGAATTATGTCTTGCAATTAGAGCGCAGCAGAGAGCAGCAGCAAGAAAGTGTTACCCTTTTTTTCTTTCCAGAAATATTTTCAATACTTTTGCTTCATTATTGGAACTCTTTTCATAAACGAAATTTCAAATATCGAAGGCGAAACCATTGTCTTCCTTTCGTGGTTGTTCTTGTTGTTAAAGTTTCCCAGTTTTTATGTTTTGTTTTGTTGTTGGTTCCTAGCCAAAAGTGAGGTTATAAAATCGTTTTTAACAAGCACATAAATCTTTTCTAATTGACTTTTGTCTGCCTTTTTATTTAATACACATACATTCACAACTGCAAATACGCTTACACACACATACACAGTTACAGAAATAATCGTATTAGAATCCAAATTTGCACCGGAATCTCTCTGCAAAAGCGAGCGCCAAAATTGCACGCGTCAAATCCCCTTCTCGTCCCGCGATCCTCCTTCTCTAGACACTATATTAAAACGAGATGCAAAAGAGAAACAACAACAACAACAGTAAGCAAAACAGGTTACATGCAACATAACCCACGAGCAATCGAGAATATTGTGTCCTTTCCCGTTGTCGTTTATGTATGCCCTCAAGGCAGCAGCAACAATTTACCAATACCAATAACAGCAGCAGCAGCAGCAGCAGCAAAAACAACAACTGTTTGGTTGTTATTTCTCTTGCTGGTTGTTATGTCATTCGGAACGTTTGCAAATTAATTAGCAGCAAAAATTGCTGGAAAAAAGAAGAAAAAATAGTGAGTGCGTATGTGTGACCAGCAGAGTAAAGCAAACAACAAATGTTATTTTCATGTTACCCGAACAACAACAAAATTTGTGACCACTGCTCGCTTGACCGATTTCTGGTGCTCAACCGGAAATCGAATACATTATATCAATTAATCTTTTCGTACATTTAATGCTGTGATTTGTGTAAACAAAAAACGAGCAAAACGAAAAGTTGCACTTCATAAAAATAGTTATAATACTTTCATTTACTTGTTTTACCATATAAATAAATGGAAGCAAGTACTTGTATACAAAAAGTAATTTAATTTTTCATCCTTTTTTAAAGTTTTCTATTATGTAGCAATTAATAATCATAATGAATGGGATATATGGTATGCAAGTCGGCAAGGGGAGTCTTAACTTCAGTTGGCCTCCCCACCCTTGGATGCGCTTGTGTGTTTTTATGTATGTACATTAGTATATAATACATACATTTAATTTGAGTTGAAACCTTGTTTTGAGTTGAAGCATCAAGTTTGTCTAATCCCAGGCTTTTTGTTATTGGCATTTAAATTTACAGATAACATTGATTCCAAAGTTCGAAGAGCACACAACTTTAACCCTTTCGTATAGACTTATTGAGGCGTTGAGTGTTAAACTAGCCAAAGTCAAATTTATTTATAATCAATTTGGGACGCTTCGAATTTCGAAAACATCTTTATGCAAATTGGATTTTACTGAAATCTACTAGTGGCGGCAAGAATAATTAATTAAATAGGCGTGAACCTAATATCATGCCCTGATAAATTTTGGAGTATTAATAAGCCATTAACTTCATATCTTTAACGAAACGAATGAAACAATACAAATATCAATCACAAGGACTTTCCACACGTTTCCTCTACGATTTCCAAAAATTCATTTGGTAACGTTTTTCGTTTTTTGAAGGTACCTAGATTACGAGAACTAACGAAAAATTGCAACTTTCTTCCTAAGAGAGACGTTTGTGATTTTGAATACAGATTTCTGGATAATTGAAAACGATTAACAAGGTAAATTTTATAGGAGTCACCGTGACAGACAGGCTGCACCACGAAAGGCCCTTAAAATCCCCAATATAGTAAGTTATTTTAACAATACTTAATAATTTCGTGAGACAATGGGTGCTTTATTTGGGTTCAAGACACTTAGTTTATCTGGTAACGAAATGAATGATGAATTAGCTAATCGCCGCACAGTGTCAAATCCAATGATGCTGGAATCAATTATTGTTTTCATTGAGGGTGAGTTCTGCTTATTCTATACTTCTGCAAAAATTCGTTGGTTCCATAAAGAGGCCAAGAAGTTTAGGGGCTGTGAAACTTATCTTTTCTTTATTCTCTTTAAATCGTTTCCTTCTTCTCTTCTGTTTTTCTTTGTTTGAGTTATATTGGCCAAGTAGATGTGAAACTCCTGCAAAATACTTACGTAGACGGCATATGTATCATTAGATTTGTGATAGTTCCAATAGTGAATTTTACAGAAGATTTTTGGGATATATAAATAATAAATAATAAATTTTTTTATTTTAATTTTTACTGGCGCAGCAACCCTAGGCCGAGCCTTTCGCATCCACTCATGTGAATGAAAGGGACTTACAGTTTTATGCCGAATCCGAACGACGAAGTGAAATGCTTTTCATAGGCAATTTTTACTCTTGTAGGTTTACCATTGCTTGCCAAGATGTGGTGCCGTGTAGAAAAATTATTTTTTCTACTTTTTGATTTTGCCTGTACCGAGACTCGAACCCGGATACTCTGTATAACAGTCCCACGCACTACCACTACGCTACAGCGAATACACTGAATTAAACAAGATTTTTTTATATCTTCATTGCAGGGATTTGGAATTTTTGCAATTTTGCTACTCTTGCACCATGCAAGGGCATATGCTAGGCTTAGAGAATCGCCCTGTAGTGTATTGTCTGAGCCCGATCTAGTACTGGATATAAATACATATATAAAAATTGGAAAGAGAAGTATTGCTCTTCTCACTACTCGTGCACCAGGTGGGGAGGCTTAAGATGAAGTAAAATGTGAGGATGAGGGAGACTCCCAAGGCAAGGGTGGAACAGTCAAATGTAAGCTGATATCATAGCATTCGCTTAGCAAAGCGAAGATTGTAAAATTTCTCAAATTTCTATTCTATAGAAATGGAAAACAACCAGTTCTCACTTCATTATTTAAAGACAATGAATAGAAATACATTTTTAAATACATTGATTTCTGGCTTTGCAAAAGAACTTTTCCTAAACTTTAATTAGCCTCAAGATCCAAAAAATCTTAACTATAAATGAGCAATGTTGATTTGATGCCATCTCCATTTTCTGATCTGATAATCTTTTGTTGCATTATTGCCACATCCTACGCCTACTCAGTATTCTTCTTCAGATTTCCAAATTATTATCCAAGCAAGGATTTTTCTAATTAAATACAACAATAACATCTGTCATCTTATCGAGAGAGCTTTTCGCCTTTGCAACCGTCTGTCTCTCTCCCTGCACTGTTGCCCTTCATACCTACGCTTATAAATAGTTGACATTTATTAAATTTGCAATTATCGTTCATATCCTGCGTTGTGGACGGATGAATGGATGAAAGTAAAGCAACAGCAACAGCAGCAGCAGCAGCAGCAGAAGAAACGGAAGTAGCATTACAAAAGGAAATACAAACGACAATGTTAACAATAGCAACAACAACAACAACAATGCTATAGTTATGGTAATAGAGTAAGTGTAGTGGAGGAGCGGATCGGAGAGTAGAGTAGATTTGTTAGCCAACAGTCTAGTTCCAGTCCCCTTCATGTAGATGATGATTATTATTATTATTATTAGCGGATATTTCCAAAATCTTCGAAGGAAACAAAATGAAAATAAATGAATACAGAAAATAAAGAAAAACCACAGAAAGTGGGAGGGGGGCGGGGGCGGGGGGAGGATGGAGAGTCGAAATGCATAACACAAATAATATATAGCAAGTAAATAAACTGTCGCAGATCAAAGTTGAAGGAGAGACACCAAAGAACGGACAGACAACAGTAAAACGAAAGAAACGTAAAAGTCAAGCTTCAAACGGAAAACGCTCGATGTGCATAATTATTTTTCCTCTTTTGCTGTCCTCCATTGTTTGCTTTGCATGGCAATGCTAAAATTTATTTGTTATTGTGCTTATGCGCATTGTTGTTGTGTGAGCCAGCTCAAGATTTTTTGCCGCACTATGTAAACTGTCGAATCGTCGCCCCCATTCCATTTTCGGTACTTGGCATAAGAATAAAAAGTCTCTTTTTAGGAGTACACGAAAAGTCATGGTTGGGCGTTCAATACAGCCCATTGCAGGTAGTTGGTTTCAGGTGGCCATGAATTCTCATGGAATTTTCCTCCATTTCGGAACATAACCGTGCATTTCTCGATGTTAATATCTTAGAAGCTATTGTAGGAAAAGATGTAAAGAAAATTTATGACTTTTGGAAAAATGTTGACTTTTGAAGAGGTATGATTTTTTGCGAAATCATCAAATGGCATTTTCAACCAAAATAAATATTCATAAAATCTCAAAAACTAATATTTCGTGTTGAAATCAGATGGTGATATATGAGGAAAAATGCTTATTTAGAAATATACAATAGAGCCTAAGAACCTGACAATGCTTTAAAACAAACCATTTCTGCGATATTCACTGCGATAAATTAATGATTGTTAGAAAGAGAACACTGGCCAGATTACTTCCTCCAAAGACACATGTAGACTGACAGGTGAGAATTTGATAGGATTTTAGTTGAAGTCCTACAGGGTTGACGTCTGAAGCGAAATTGTTCGTTATTGACATGACTATTTCTCTTTACACCAACCTACCATTAAAATTTTCATACGGTGTGAATGCGTAAATTATTGGAATAAAGTCATACTGTCTCCCACAAAAATGTTGTTCAGAAAAAAGTAAAGGGACCACCCAAACGTCAAAATAGCACTCCCTCTCCCCCTTGACTTCTAGAACCCACTAAAGAATTTGGTAACAAAAATTTCTGTTTCTGTTTCATACGGGATTAATGAATTGCATTGCCATGAGTTAACGATTCCGGTCAAGAGCAAAGCCTTCTTCCATTTTCTTGAGTTTTCACCAGGAAATGAAAATGCAGGAATAACGTTTTAAAGGAAAGTCTAACTCAGCTATGATTGCCGATTTTTATGGAGACTATTTCGTCATATTGATTCTTTAGAACATTCTATTGTACAATTAACTTACAAAAAATATTATGTATTACCTACATTTTACATTACATTAAGGGGATTCGAATAAGCCATGTGAAACTGGTAAACCGTTACCTTAATTTTCCACAATTTTTGTAGGAAAACTGGTTTACTTCATTGTGTAAATTGATCAGTCAATTTTTAAGTGTAAAGCTTGTACAAAGCATTTCGTAAACATCTTACTGTAACTAAGAATTTACTCAAAGTCATTCACAGGTGAGCTCCTGACAGTTTGCGTGGAAATTTACCCAATTACCATCTTGTAAATATATGTTTTACAAAAACTTATACCGAAACAGAACAACATTTTCAAAACAATTATGTTTTATTTTGATTTTCTATTTTTTAGTGACTTAAACAAGAGTGGTACAGAGAGGTGTGGTAGATATGTGTGAAGATAAAGAAAGTCAACCTTTTTGTGCTGTGTAATCAAATGAGAAATGGAAAATCTAATTTAAATTAGTAGCTTGTTTTAAACTTTACTCGAATTCACAATCCCGGCATTGTTATTGTAAAAAAATTTATTATTGTTGCAACTCATCCCTCTTTGTCCCACCTAAGAGGGGTGCCAAAACTAAATCTGCTTAGAGCTCCAATACCCATACTAATTCGACAGTGCGAATGACAAACTTGATTGAGAGCATAGTTTGGCCACGGTCGAATTTTGACTTATATTTCATTTCCAGAAAAATGTAACGAAGCAAGAAATGTGTACAAAAGTTGAACTCGGGCTTAGCATGTGCCTGCAGCGGATTATTCTATGTTTTGCTTTGAATGATTGATACAAAATGTTCAAGAAAATTCTTGTATAAAAATGTAAACGCTTGAGCGAATACTTCTTTTTTATTTACCATAATCATGACACTAAGCCCCTTCATCCAAAAATATTTGTACTTGGCAAATAATTTTACATTAAAATATTTCTTCATTTCTCTCTCAGTTTTGTTGTTTCCAGGAGATGAGAGTAAACTTAAAGAGAACTCGTCCACACTGCTGAAAAGAATTGCCCTTTAAATTAGAAAAAGGAGCAAAAATGATTCGTCGACTTTAAAAGACCGTAAAAAATTGTTCAATTGCTAGAAATCGATACGAATATCAGCAGCTGAATGACGCTGAAATTCAACGAAAAGGATGTCGACAACAACGATGGAGATGGCGATGAAAATGACGACACCGACACCGACACTGACGACAACGACAACATTCGACGATGACGACAACGATGTTGGCAAATTCGTGCGTCCAATGTGACCTTAAAACTTAAATTCTTAAACAGTCTGCAAACTGAAATCCAGAAGAATTTGAAGTGATTTTTATTTTTGTGAATTTTTGCCGGTTTTAAGCATTTTTTTCAGCGCTGTTTTGCTTTTGCGTCACGATGCTTTCTATTGAAAATGTAAAATCGATGCACAGTTTGAAAGTCACTGCCACCACGGACATACACTCACATGTATCCATGCATAGCAAAAACGACAGCGAGAAGGAGAAAACAAACGAACCGTTTCACGATAGTACGCGAAGGGGAAACAACCCGTTTCGTTGTGTGATTTTTTCATTAAAGTGAAAATAATAAAACCACGCCCGCATCACAGCGAAAAAGCAACGACCAGCATATATATACAAATTAAGCACAGCAAATGATGTTAAGTCAAAGCAGAGAGAAAATATTTGTATGCACAAAGAGAGAAAGGGAGATAGCAAGCAAGAGAAGTAGAGCAAGTTTATTGTGTTTTGTGTTTTTTGTAGTGTCTCTCGATGGTGAGTAAACAAAAAGAAAAATGCATAGAAATGTTTGATTGTGGAAAAAAGCGAAAAATACAGATGTTTTATGGAGAAAAGACATGCGCGGAAAAACTTGAAAGAAAATTTTCAGAATTGTCCAGAGAGAGAATGAGCGCGCGCTAACAGAGGAAGCTCCGCCTATACTGCAGAAGAGTTTTCAGAGAATGGGGGTGATGAATTGTTACTCTCTCTCTTTTCTTTTGTTGTTGTTGGTGTTGTTGTTATAGTTTTGTTAATTTTCGTTAGATTTTTCTTATCTTTTTTGTTGTTTTTGTTTTGTATTTTGCCTCATCTACTGCAATAAAATTCAAAAGGTGTTTATTATTTATTACATGTTTGTGATTTTTCCCCTCACTCAAAACTTTCGCGCTCACCACCAGCACCATCGTGAACTCATCAAACCACAGTGTACACCCACCTACACCATCCCACCACAATCGCCTGTTTGTAACTACTTTGCCAATGAGTTAAATTGAGTTGAGTTGGTTTCCTCTTAAAGGATTTTCGTATTTAATTTTTTCGTGTTTTCCTTGTTGTGGAGCAGCAGCAGCAAAGTTGTTGTTGTTGTTTTTTTTATTTATGTTGTTGTTGTTTTGAGTCGCCCTTCTTCTTCTTTTTCTTTGTCATCTACTGCGATTCTACGGTTTTGTTGGCCAAATAGGAAACTGCAGAAAAATGAAAGTCATTTCGTTATTTACATTTTTAGCTTCTCTGCTGCTTCTGCTTCTGCTTTCGCCTCTTCCTCGTTTCCTCTTCCTTTTTTATAGCTACTAGCGGTTT
Organism: Palloptera scutellata; assembly: GCA_958295655.1. NCBI lineage: Eukaryota > Metazoa > Arthropoda > Insecta > Diptera > Pallopteridae > Palloptera > Palloptera scutellata. The sequence continues at coordinate 43,123,758 of OY282449.1, read as the reverse complement.
AATTTTTTTCACATTTCTCTTCTTTTTTATTTTTTCTGTGGCATTTCCTGCACTTTTCTCGGTTTCTTATTTTTATTTATTTCATTTAATTTTTTTGTTCGATTTTTCTTTCTGATGCAGCAACAAAATTGCAGCAAATATTTTCTTGTTTCTTTGCCGTTTTAATACAGTTGTTGTTGTTGTTGTTGTTGTTGTTGTTGTTGTTGTTGTTGTTGTTGTTGTTGTTGTCCTTTTGTTGTTCCGTATAATACTAGAAGACTCTACTTATTTTGCTGCCAACATTTGTTACATTATTGTACGTACAAAACTCGACTCTCGTTTGTTGATTTCATACATACAAAAGCACAGGAGCACACATGCACGCGACACACACACTCACACACACACACACACACACACACATACACACACACATACACATTCCTATGTAGTATATAAGAACATTTTAACTCCCATTTAATGTTGTTGTTATTGTTGCTGCTGGTTGGTGTACGAGTATCAGTGGTTGAAGTAGTTGAAGTTTATTGTTGTTGCTATTGTTGTTCAGTTTGCAATACTAAAAACTGCAACTGTATGCATTCTATTTGTATGTTGGAGTGTAATTGCAAATTGTATTGTTGTTTTTGTTGTTGCTGATGTTATTGCCGTAGTTTTATTTTTCTATTATTGTCTTGAATATTTTATTTTTATAAACAAAATATGTTTAAAAATGTTAAATACGAGTACTCTGTGCCAATTTTACACATTTGAAGGAAAAAATAGTGAGCAATCTTCGATTTATATGTCGATATTTTCAACTCTGTGAAGTTTTGTTTACCCAAAGAAAATCGTAGAATTTCATTTCACGCCTTTTCGGAGTTTCATTATTTTGAAACTTGCCTCACTTCTTCTCCGCCATTTGCCTCTGAGGTAAAATAATTTGTAGACTAAAGTATGTAAGGTATGTATGTATGTATTTATGCACATATTTAACTACATAACTCGAAAAGTAGATGATGTAAGCTGTTCTTCAAATTGTATTCGCTTTCAAAGTTTTTCTAAATTCCCATAAAAAAAAAGTGTAAATACTTCAACCAGTTATGGCATTTGAGTTCGATTCCTGTCTGCTGGTTAATTTTCATAAACTTCTTACATTCCTACTGATATGAAGTGAATGAGAATTATAAGTTTACACCACTTTGTAGGTAATGGCAAAACCACCAAGTGATACAAAATTGCCACTCCGCCGTTTGGAACCGTTCTTGCCTAAGTGATTCCCTGGAAAGACACCAAAACAACAACAACTCGATAGTGGTGGATATGTTTGAGAATACAATGAAATAAGAAATATGCGGACATAACATAAACAAATTATCAGAAATATTTTATTGACCAATAATAATTTTCATATTAAGTTTTTACTACCAAACTTTTAAATAATACAGTGCAACACTCAATTTCTGATCCGTGTGCTGTAGTACTTAGAAAGTAGTTGAAAGTAGTCACACTTAATTGGTAAGAATTATATTTTTGAAACATTGTTGAAATTTTGGTCTATTTTTACTAAAATCAAGTGGCAGACTATAGTAAAATTTTATGGGTAACATATTTCTTTAACTTATTAATCTTCTATCAACCCTTCTAATCGTCCAAAAAAAGGATTACTTCTGAAAAGGGCATAAACAACTCATAAGGGATGGAGCTAATGGGTTAATACATTGGAGGCAAATATTCAACTGAAAACTCTACAATAAATTGCTGAAAAGACAAACAACCTCAGATACAAGATTAACAATTACGGAACGATCAAAATTTAGCAAATAAAGATTCTCAAAATTACATGAAAACTGAAAAGTGCCAGAATGGCCTCTTCTTTTTCGCCAACTTTTTTTCAAATCTAGCTAGGGTTTGCTTACCAACTAATTCTAATTTGTTGTACAGTGTAGTATTTTCGAAACTAGTTAAATATAAAAAGGTATTACTAAACTTTTCTCATTGACGGGTGGTATAAAATTTATGTAGCTTGTTACTGGTTTGGTTCGCTATCATGACATCTTGGAAGATTATTTTTGATCAGAATTGGATATACTTGACATCAGTGATATGTGGTTGCAACAAGCTGGTGCCACATGCCAAACACAAGTCAAGAAAGTTTTGTTATGAAAACCATTTAGTCATACCCAAGTATGTACATTGTACACTATTACATTTTCGTATAGAATTCAATATCGCTCATATGACCACCGAGCGAGCATGCGAGCACGTTTGAAGCTATATATTTTTTGGAGTAAATTTTCCACCACTTTTTCACACATATCGGCTGGAAAGTTGACAAATTCGCAATCGATATTATTCCTGAGCTTGTTGGCATAAGTCAACGACTTTATATAACCCCATAAAAATAAATCCAACCCGTTAAATCGCATGAACCAAGTGGCCATTTGACTGGAACATTTTGCGAAATTACACGAAATTACCGAAGCTGCCCTTACATAAATAAATTGTCTGACCAGCTGGCTGGCATGTGGCAACAGCTTCTTGAAACCACATATCACAAATGTCGAGTCCATCCAATTCTGGTCAAAAATAATCTCCCAACATGTTATGATAGCGAACTCCATGACCGTAACATGGCGATAATTTTCATCGACGGAAAAATACGATCCAATCACACCTTCGGCATGAAATCTCTTCGCAATGTAGTCTCTTCAATAACATGTGGGTTCGCTGTCGTTCAATAACGCAATGCCATTAAACCAAAAATGAGCTTCATCATTGAAGATTATTTTTCGATGCAATTCAGATTTTTTTCAAAATTTTGCAGTGCTCAATCGGAGATGTTTCGGTGCTTCTAATGATCACGCCCCTTTACTTTCTGTATTAATTTGATGTTCTAAGGTTGTAGGCCAAGATCTTAGCAAAGATCTTCGTCACAATGTGGATATTTGCGATACTTCGTTGACTCACTGGCACAGGAACATTCAATGTGAATATGTTGACCCGAATCAGTGGGGTTATTATTACGATCGATAATTGGAGTAAGAGCTCTTAAAGTTGCAACCAACGACTCAGAATTTAGGTAGTAATTTTTAATAATTTCCAAACGCTGCTCGTTCGTAAATTTCACTATGATAAAAATGTTAACCTTGAAGGACGTTTTGACATTACCAGATCAAAAAAAAATAATATATATATATGTGTGCGTTTGTATTTATGTAAATACAAAATTGTTAAGTGCCTATTTAAAACCCTTTAGATAGTAACAAGGGCGGATCAACGATTTCTTAAAGCGGCGCGTAACAATTTTCAGTCAGGGCACCCTTATGTATTAAATTATTCCGATTTCAACAGTTCAAAAATTAAGATACTATTTAATATATATAAATAAATGATGCATCTACACAAAAAAGATATACAAAAGGAAGAGGTAATTTATTTAAAATAAGTAAATTAAAAAAAAAGATTATGGAATGTTTCAGGACTCTTGAGGCAAAGTGTACAATGTACACCAACAATGTACTACACAAACAACAAAACTTTAGCCCGCTATCTCAATTATTCTGTGTTTTATTTAAATACAAAATGGTTATGTACCTATTGGAAACCCCTTTATGTTTGTACATAGTTTGATTAAGATTGCTCATCTAGTTACTTTTCAATTCCTAAGAAGTGGTGGGAAACTTTTATTTGACCATTTTCAATGGTCAGCAGTCTAAACCTTACCTGAGCATTTTGTTGCTGTCCCTTAATAAAATTGATTCTTGATAAAAAAAAAACGATTTTCAAAACTGTTGACATTGGTTCTACATATATGCAACCTGAATGTCTATCTGGGAACAAGAAGTATATGTGCCATAATGTGTGCATGTGTGTGCGTGTCTGTTCCATGCCTATTACCGAAATATAAAATAATTAATTAATCTTGTGGTCTCAACGGAATTATGAATGTCGGTGGTGACATAAGTAATACATACATATTTTAATTTCCATAAATATGTGCAGCAAGCGACGCTCAATGAACGTAATTTGTCAAAAGAAAAGCTAAAATTTGTTTTTGAAGGGAAAGATGCGATGGCACCTCAAATGTTAAAAGCGAAATTTTGAAGATAAAACTTGCGGTTTTTGCCTCATCCAGCAGCAACATCTTTGCTTGCAACATCCCAAAACACAAAGTGATATTAACTTTCGAATAACAACAAAAGCAAAAACATTGACAGCACCATGAAGTTGGCCACAAGTAACAATGTTTCTGGTCAACCAGCAACGTACCAATTCGGACAACCAGAAAGCAACAACCAATAACCCTTGCCAGCTTGCCTGCAATCAAATAATGTTGCCTTTCTTGCATTTGCTTTTGGCAACGACAAAAGCGTCGAGTGCGGGTGTGTTTTCATTTTAATATTTTTCATTATTGTAACTGCAAATACTCATTCGTACATGCACAGTGGTGGGCTCCAAAAATAAAAGGTCCAGAATTGGCAGGGAGAAGAAGGAAAGATGCTTTCCCGGTCTCCGCCATCGCCATCGCCATCGCCATCGCCACCGGCATCACCAACGCCATTGCCATTGCGAATAATGTTCATTATTTCCCATTAACTGGCCGTGATGTGGTGGGCAGTGGTTGACCAGCAAACTATGCCGCATTGCCCCACACTGGCGGGCAGTGTGCGGTTGTGTGCCGATGACAGCATATGGCCATGAATTTTTTGACAAATGATTGCAACTTGGCCAAGTGATGTGTGAGTGTATGTGGTGTGATGAAATGGGTGGAGTTGATAATGTGTTAAGATATTTGTCTCTACGAAAACATATTTGACCTTTCGGCAGTAGGGAGAATGTGTGCGTGTGTGTTGCTCTTGCTCTTTAACCTCAAGAGTTGTGTCATTAATTAAAAGGAATCTTTGTTCTAGCCTCTGATAGTTCGACCCTCAATGTGTTTTCTTCTATTCATCATTTGTATGTATGTATTTATGTTTGAATGTATGCGGAGATGAACATATTCCCGCCCAATAGTGTAAATATATGTATGTATATGTATGTATGTATGTGGTTCATACCATACATATACTATGTATGTACGCTTGTGAGTAGGTATTCCTCTATAAATTCCTCCCGAGAATTCTAATCATTCCGGATGAGTAATGATAACATTCACATGCTCTGTCACGTATGCAGTGTAATATCATTTCGTTTCGTTTGTGTTGTTGTTTGTTGCTGTTGCGTCCAGTCAAGGTGTTGTATGTTGTATAGTATGTATGTAATCTCGCCTGAATTCTTTCTGCCTCATTCAGGTTGTTGTGTGGGGCAGCATGGGGCAGTATAGTGTTGTTCTGCCGCTCCTTCGGTTGGTCCTTGGATATTTGCTTTCATTGATATTAATAACTCTGTTGTTATCCTTTGATATGAAGTTAATCGATGGGGCGATAGAATTTTTCCAAGCATATGAAATGAATTATGTGCGAATTCTTTGCGAGTCTTCATCGTCTTTGTCGTCATCGTTTTGGCTGTGGTTGGGTTGCCATAATTTTTTTGCTTTGTCATTGCGATGCAACAATATGTTAGAAATGTTTTATTGTGTGTTGAATAAGCGATAGGGGAGGAGGGCAGCAGGCGGCGATTGATATGATATATGAAATTCTTTTGTTGTACTGAAATTTAATTACTTTAATTATTACGTAATTAAATTGATAAATGGTGTGAAACTATTTCGAATAACTTTTTGGGGGGCTCCAAATGATTTAATATGTAAAAGGTAGTAAGATAGAGATAGATTAAAGCTAGATGGTGTCACCCTAACCATTCTGTAGGAAATTATTTTAAATCAATGGATAGGTGATTGGTGTTATTTAAATTTTTTTTGTTATTGACACATTCAAAACATAGGGTGTATCCCTATGAATGCGGAGCTTTGTGTTAAATGGAAGGAAGATTGATAGGTGAGAAGAAGAATGAGAGGGGGAATGCAATCACACAGGACACCGATAAAGAGATAGACAGCCACTGTGGCAAGTGTTATGCCTTTACCACAATGAACTTAATTTTATCAGTGTCGAATATGACCGCATGTAGCGCCAAGGGCCAAGCTATTCGCAACCACTCATGTTGTGCGTGTTATATTTGTACATGAATGGAAGGGATCTACAGTTTTTTATGCCGAATCCGAACGGCGAAGTGAAAATCTTTTCATGGGCAATTTTTACTCTTCTAGGTTTGCCATTGCCTGCCAAGAGGTGGTGCCGTGTATAAATTTTGTTGTTGTTACTTTATGTTTTATTTATTTTTTTAATTTGCCTGTTCCAAGATTCCAACCCCTGACACTCTGCGTAACAGTTCAACGCACTACCGCTACGCTACAGCGAATTGAAAATTTTTCTGCTTTAGACTAGCTTCAATTTCACTGAATACAACGACACTGAAAAAATAACAGAAATGGGTAAACTTCGACCCGAAAAAGTCTTGCATCCACAGTTGGGTTATTGGGTTATTAAAAATTATATTTCTATCACATAAGTACTTGTATATACCATAGAAAAATTAAATAATTAAAGACTCTTTTAGAAGTAACTCCTCTACATATTCACATCCAATCCTAAACGAAAAGAGCCTATCTAAGGATATCTGACAAAGATATCGGGCCAAAAGGAAACTCGAATTTAATGAAGTTTGACATTCTTGAGAGAAAGCGTCCTGGAATTGCTAATACCAAGTGACAATATGCAACTAAAGTTCTATTTTATATAATGATTTCTGAATTTTATTTACCCAGAAAATTCGTGAAGGCAGGATTCAGCAGAACCTAAAACCGATTTTAGAACCCGAAGTCAAAATCCATGTCGAGAGAAGTTGTCGTACATTGTAATTTAGAGTACAAGAATCTTCTAATATTATATAATATGTACTATGACCAAGCTTGAGAAAACATTACATTCCGTTCAATTGAACACACTGGGTCCAGCTCTTTTTTGCTTTTTAAATTCCTCTTTAGGTCCTGCTGTCGTTAGGCTTCTAACCATCTACTTATTATTCGTAATCGAAATATATCACATCCATTACCATGAAGGATTGAGTTAAACTTTTATCGAGGGTAGATACTTGAAGTAGCTGTGAGCTCTTTTTAAGTCTTTCAACTTTCAAAAAGGTTGTAAATCGTACGAGTATTTCAACTTTTCTTACAACAACAAAATTGGATTGTTTGTAATGTCCAAAAAAATCCGCGTTTGAAAAAGTATGACGGAAACATCTCTTATATGCTCCGAATCCTGGGATTACTTGAAGAAAGCTAAAACTCCATAAAATCTTTGTTGAGAATGCGGGGTGCATGGCATGAAGTTTAAAATAAAGAGAAATAGTCATATTTCAGAACATTTACTTAATCCCTTCCTAACTATCAGTAAATAGTATATGTTCTGAATTAGTTCTTCGCCCGTAAAATCTCCTCATGGGTTCGCTACTTTATGTGGTAGTCATTTTCGTCTTTTTCTTCTAATGGCACAACAGCCCACGGAGGGCCTAGGCCGAGCTTTTCGCATCCACTCATAATGGGCGTGGTATATTTGTAAATGGACCTACAGTTTTATGCTGAATCCGAACGGTGAAGTGAAAAACTTTTCAAAGGCAATTTTTACTATGGTAGGTTTGCCATTGGCTGCCAAGAGGTGGTGCCGTGTTGGAATTTTTTGTTCTAGTTTTTGATTTTGCCTATACCGTGATTTGAACCCCGTATCATGGTACTCACACTTACCATGGAATTAATTAAATGATCAATTACAAATCAACCATCAATATTTAAACTTTTGAATGGCATAATGCAATAACACTGCATGTTGAATCCACATTCCAAATTCAACAATACGCTGATGATATGGCCGCAAGAATTTTGCTGGTAGTTATCATCATAGTACATGAATAGCACTTGACTTGATGGACCGATTTTAAAAATGGAAGCAATTTACACTTGCACAACAACAAGCGAACAACGATCATAAGTTTATGTGCGATAACGATAACGATTAACATGAGTTTCTACTTAAACAATTTCAACAACAAGCAACCGAATGAACAAGAGCGAGCGGGAAGGATGAATAGACAGAGATAGAGGCAAAGATAAATGTAGTATGGCCGTAACAGAGGAACCAAAACACGCAATCACGGGAGCACAACAGCAGTAAAGGAAAAATAATCATTATATGAACATTTGCATTAAAAGATTTATACTCAATCGTTCAATGTATATATAAAAAGAAACAAGAAGAAGAAGAAGAAGATGAAAATGATTATGTGATGAAGGAGTTGAGAAGCAGTAGACGAAGAAATGGTTGGTGTAAGAAAACAAGAAGACAATGATGAAGAAGAAAGTTAATCAATAACACAATCGTTACAAGCAACACACACGCTTGAAAGTGGCAGCAAGAGTAGCAGCAGCAGCAGCAGCAGCAGCAGCAGTAGCTCCAATTTAGTCAATCCAAATTCTCTACAAAAGATCACAATTTTAGACACTTGAACAATAGGAAAAAGTGAGGTACTTACTTTACATTGTAAAAGTGCGTACATTTTCTTTCATTAATTATAAGCACAGTGTATTTGTATGGGTGCACGCAGTGGCGGATACAGAGGGTGCTTAAGGAGTCTGCAGTCCCTCTCAAGAAGGTGAATTCATATAACTTTTAAAAGTTTTTTTATTTCTCAACTTTTTTTTCATAGATACACATTTGGACTGCATTAAATCCGAAATTTCACGTTCAACTTACAGAGACCGGACTCTTGGGAGTATGATTATGTTTAGTCTTGTTTTCGATGTGGTCAGTCTAAAAGATTTTGGGTCTGATTTTTGGTTAAAATTTTGTTCAGAATTTTGATATGATTTACTGCCTCAGTTTTGTTTGAATATTGGCTTATGGTTTAAATTTTAACCCAAATTTGGTCTGACTTTTGCTTTTAAGATTGGTTTGATTTTTGGTCTGAAATTGATTGGTTTTTACCTGAATTTGGTTTAAATATTGGCCTGTATGGTCCAGAATTTTGGTTTGATTTTTGGCCTAAGTTTGGTTTTAATTTTGGTATGACTTTTGGTTTAATTGACTTTAGTTTTTAATTTTGGTTTGATTTTTGGTGAACTTGGTTTGTATTTTGATCTGAATTTGGTTCAAAATTTGGTTGATTTTTGGTCGGAGTTTAATTAAAATATTAATGTGACCTATGATTTAACTAACTTTTGTCTAAATTTTAGGTTGACAGAATTTGGTCTAAATTTTGGTTTGAATAAGGTTTCAATTTTGGTTTGAATTTGGATCTGAATTTGGTCCAAACTTTGAATTGATTTTTGTCTAAGTTTGGTTTCAGTTTTGATGCGACCTATGATTTAACTGTCTTTTTGTTTAAATTTTCGTTTGATTTTGAGTGTATTGATTTGATTTTTAGCCTGAGTTTGGTTTTAATTTTGGTGTGACTTATACTTAATATAAATTTTTATTGGAATTTTGACTGACTTTTCGAAAAAATTTACATTGATTCAAATTTTAGCTGATGCTTGGTTTTAATTTGAATTCAATTTTTGTTTTATTATTTATCTAAATTTGGTTTGAATTTTGGTATAATTTTTGGCATAATTTTGGTTTGATTTTTGGTTGGATTGTTATTTGATTTTTGGTCTGAGTTTATGTTTGGGTTTGACTTGTTGTCTTAATTTCGTAAAATTTTTGGTTAGAATTTTAGTCTGAATTTTATTTGACTTTTGGTTTAAATTTCAACTTGCTGTTTGGTTGGAATTTAGTCCACACTTCGGTTTGATTTTTGGTTTAAATGCTGATGTGAATGTTGTCTGGCTTTAAGTTTAAATTTTTGGTCTGAATATGGTTTAAATTTTGATGAGAATATTGACCTAAATTTTTATAAAATTTTTTGGGTATATTTTAGGACTGATGTCTTTGTATAATTGTTTATCTAATCCCCTAAATCCAAATCCAAGATCCGTCACTGTGTGCATAGGAAGTATGGAAGAGGCAAAAAAAAAAAAAATCCAATTCATGCTTTACCGTGATTATTTCAAATTTATTTATTTAAATTTTGTTCACAAATGACGCGGCGAAAATTAACACATTCAAATTATTATTGATATTATTATTATTATATTTTTTTTTGCTTTTGGGTAAACTTAAATTTTCGTGTTGTTGTGGCTGCCTGCTGTTGTTGTGCTTATGTTAATTTGACAAAAGCATAAAATCCAATCAACAAGTGAAAACTTATTGTCATTTTGACACACTCGAATTGATATTACCAGTTCAAGATCGATAAAGAGCCCCAACAAAAAAAAGAAAAAGTAGTAATAAAAATAATAGATAATAATCGAATTGAAGAAGAAGAACAAACAAAATTGTCTCTTTTAATTTTTTGTTTATGTATTGCATTTTTTTTTTTTTTTAAATTTTCTTCTCCAAAATCCACACAGTTATTGTAAAATAAACTCATGTAAATGAATTCAAAACAATTAATTTACATGATTACATTGGGATCTAGTATTGCGCTCATTACGTTTGCTACCGACTGGAGACTGAGATATGCACAAAGTTGACGATGTTGTTGTGATGACGATGTGATATTGCGATATTGCTGGCGATCTGATGTCGACGATACTCGTGATCAACAAATGTATGAGTTGGGAGTATTTGCTGCGTCATGAATTTTAAACAATTAAATCAAATGTTTTCACTATGTAAAACCACATCATTGTGACGGTTTATGTAATTGTTATTTGAAATGTGTTTTATTAAATTAAAGGAAAAGAATCATTTGCATTATAGAGTGAGACAATTCTCAACTGTCTAGCATAGTATTACTTCAAAAAGTGATTGAAAATTGTAGCCCTTATGAAGTAATTACTAATTTCACTGATTTATTATAAGCGTTATTATAGGGATGGATCGTTAAAAATTGTTGCAGAGTCAACCAAAACTGGTCTGAAAATCAAGGGTCCAGTTTAGATAACTAGAACGAATATAACGTTGAAGACATACTCATGGAAATTGTCGGCAAGCTTTACGAATCTCTGGAGAATGATCTCCGTTGACGATGCTGAATATATAATGGGAAGATAAGCTAATTTAAGGGACCTACAGTTTATTGCCGAATCCGAATGGCGAAGTGAAAAGCTTTTCATAGAAATTTTTACTCTTTTAGGTTTGCCATTGCCTGCCAAGAGGTGGTGCCGTGTAGACAAATTATTTTTCTATTTTTTTCTTTTGTGTTTGATTTTGCCTGTGCCGAGATTCGAACCCCGGATACTCTGTGTAGCAGTCCAACGCATTACCACTACGCCACAGCGACCTTCCATTCATGTACAAATATAACACGCACAACATGAGTGGATGCGAAAAGCTCGGCCTAGGCCCTCCATGGGCTGTTGTGGCATTAAAAGTAAAGTAAGTAAGTAAGATAAGCTAATGCCAGAGGCTCTTTTGATCACTTCGATAAAAATTGCACATTCTCCAACATAATCTGGGTAGCAAGTTACTTAACACAATTCAAGAATTTTTAAATTAATAAAAATCTCAAAGTATTTATGGATAGTAAAAAGTTTTCAATGACGATTTATGCATCAAATGTAAACCACTTCCAATGGACTCAGAGAAAGAAATGAACGGATAGGTCACATATTAGGCTTAGGTTGTCAGATTCTGTTACTTTCAAACGCGAACATGGGAAACAAAATTTTAGATTTATTGCATTTTCTATTTCTATATAAGGAACTTTATTACATAAAATGCATATTACAGAAAATGCATATGGATACTGGAGCTTCTACAGATGGCGCTTCAGCATACTTAAGTAAAAATTCAACTTTTCCTTGATTTAGCTTTTACTCCGGAACAGTCTCAAAAATTGCATTTCTTTGGCTAAAAATGTGTTTCCTGTTGCAGAAAATTTCAAGAAAAACTAGCCGTTTTAACTAACTTTGAATCTCAGGGATAAATTTATGTCTGAAATGAAGCCCAAAAATTGATTACTTGACCCAAAATTGTGCTCAAAATTTCAACAAAACCGAACGGATCGAGCTCCAGTATAAGGAAAAATATAAATTTTCTGCCGAATGCTTTCTATTATAACTACTGGACGAATCGCATTTAGAAGCCATGTGCATACAATGTAGCATTCGCTTATCAGAAAAAGGTGACAGCCGCAATGAGCACAATGTACATCCTAGACGAGGTGAGAAATTTGGTCTGTTATTTGGATTGATTTGTGATCTGAATTTTGTTGTGAAATTGGTCTAACTTCAGGTCGGAATTTTGTTACGATTTTAAGTTTGAATTGGCGTCACTTTTAATGAATTTTGGTTTCAGTGTGAATTTGAGTTTGATTTTGGTCGGCTTTTAATCTGAATTCAATTTGAGTTTGGGTCTGGATTTTTCTATTGTATGAATTTTGCCTGCTTTAACTTGATTTTTAGTTTGAGTTTTTTCTGGCATTCGATCTGAATATCGTTTTGACGTTTGGTATACTTGTTGATCCGTTTTTTTTCAGACTTTGGACCTTGGATTTTGGTCTTTATTTTCTAGAATTTTGAGAAACCAGCTCCTCCCACACTCAACTCCGAGTTCAGCCACTGGTGGGAAGTGTACTAAGTACTTTGAAGTCTGACGAACAATCCCTGGATTTAGCTATAAAATTAAAAATGATTATCGAGGGAAAATGTCTTGAAATAATGATATATAACTTTCTGTGGCAAAATTGTTCGCAATAATAAATTCAAATAGTAAAATTGATTTATAAAAATTACCGTGATTCCGGGACATCCCATCAATGCGAGACAAATGACAACCCTAACTAATTTTACTGTATATTAATCGTTAAATGAAAGAGAACTGTTCAGTTTTGCAGAGACGCCCCCCTTTAACCATTTTATGTCTAGCCTTTATATATGTCGGACAGTTTGGAAATATAAGTTTCTCACTTATAAAATTTAACTTAAACTTCCTTAACTTTATTTATAAGGAGAATACTAGCTCCTTGGAGTACTCGTATGTGTCTAAATATTAACCAGAAGTAATAAAAAAAATGGGAAAAAAACTTTAAAATATTTCCACTTACGACCAATGCTACACATATGAATAGTTTTGTATTCAAATTCTACTTTTTTTTTTGAAGGAAGCATTAATAATTTGATGCACTTGTATTCAGATCACTTGAAGAAATGGAAAAGAAGTAAAAATGAAATTAAATTCATTAATCAATTTCATTTCACGCTTTCATCAAGCGCATTTGACAAGGAACAGCAATTATCAGCAAAGTCCTGACATTTTCGTATGCTCTTCATCATCAATTGTTGTTCGCTCGCTGTGTATGGTAATCAATTCGATATTGAAATGATCGCAACAGCAGTTAGCAAAACAACAACAACAACAAAAGCAATCATGAAAAATTTAAGATTATGAGTTTTCTGTACGGGTGTGGTGAACAAAAGTGTTCATCAGCTAAATGCACGAAGTGACCTTAAAGTATGACCAGAGCAACATCGAACGCAAGTTGGGATCTTTTGTCAATGGATTCACGAATACACGACAGTGGCAATGGATGTGGATGTGGATTTTGTTGTTGGCATAATTGATGATGTACCTGATGCCAAAACGCTCATGATCACCTTTGCGATCAAAAGAAATGCTGTTGTGGCTGTTTGTTGTTGTTGTTACGTGTAGTTGCTGGCTGATTGGTTGCTAGTATTACAACTTGTGATGTAACGTAATGACTTGTTAAATTTCATTTTATTATTGAAGTAATAAATCTGATTTTACTAATGAGATGCGCGCATATTTCAATTGTTTAGCTGCCGGCCAGCAGTTTAAAGTTGATTTTGAAATGTCATTTTGAACTTGTCACAATGATGTAAATGACAATATCATCACCGCTTACACATACTAACTCATTCACTGTCATTCACGTTCGTTCGAAATTCGTTACACAATCAAAGATGACACCGTCATTGGGATGTAAATGTCCTTTATGTAGGCGAGACCAAAAGGATCTCGTAAATAATGAGACTTGTTAATCATGTTGTAGCTTAATTAATCATTTCACGAATGAATAAAAGACTGTGTTTTTTTTTAAGTTTCTTTAAGTTATCCATTCAAAAGACATTGATTAAAAATTACATTTAACGATTTACTCGATTTAAATTATCATGATCTTAACTCGTCAATCATCAGTTTTGTATCGTAAAGTATGTAAGCAATTGTGGGGGGAAAGTGAGTAATGCCGCGGAAAACAGTGACAAAAGGTCTCACACAGAAATTGTTTACAATAATAAAACAATAAAAATCAAATAATTTTTTAATGATCTCAAAAGATCAATGCATTCAAGACATAAATGGAAAATTAAAAAATAAAGTTTTAGTGCATGAACTATTTAAATGCATTTATGAGTATTAACTATTGATTAAAATGCAATAAAACTTTTAACTTCTTTTTCAAAGAACGAAAAGAAATGCAAGGCACATTATCAGCTCGTAAAAATTAAATGCGCTTGGTGTAGACTCGAACGATATTTAAATCATCATGGGAACGGAAAGTAATTTTGAAATTAAATTTTCCTTCACCCAGATGAAGCTTTTCATAATAGGTAACAGATAGCTTACAGCAATAGTCTTAAATTTAATCTCAAGTTTTTAAAAGTTTTTTTTTTTATTAATATAATCAACACACAGGGGGTACCCCTATAAATGCAGAGAATTGTGTTGATTGGAAGGAAGGTTGATAGGTGGGAGTAAAAAGGAGGGAGAAGTAGTTATGAACGTTTGCTTTAAACTTGCAAGGGTCATAATAATTGGGAAAAGTTGTTGCAGGGAGCTTATTCCAAATACGCGCGGTACGACAGATGATCGAACTTTCTCTGTAATGCGTAGTGCGTTGGAACACCGTGTCTACGTGGAAGGCGTGAGTTCCGCTTGCTGACCGTGTAGTTCTGTTGAACACACGAACTGGCGGCATCAGTTTCCGGATCTCAGAAGAACATTTACCGTTAAAGTAACGGTAGAACAGTGAGACGCAAGCCACGTTTCGACGATGTTGCAAGGAGTCAATAGAGCTGGAAACTCTACTGTCTCCTATTAGCTTTATCGCTCGATGTTGGATACGGTCCAGGAGCTCCAGTTGCGTTCGTGAAGCTCCAGCGCATAGGTGCGAATTAAACTCCAAGTTACAAATACTTATATACGAGTATGTATATTTACAGGGTATATGTACAAAGTGCGCCATCTTTTATGTCGGTATGTGAATACTGAATAAATAAAACTAAAAAAAAAACATTTTCCATACAAGTGGCATTTTTATTTAAGTTTGTCCTTTACAATTTATTTGGACTAGTTTCAGAATACAATATCAATCAAGTGGCCGCCGTTATTGACCAAAGCAAAATCTGCCCTTTTTGTTGCATTTTCCATCACCTTTTCGAGCATCTCGGGCGGTATAGCAATGATTTCGGCACGAATGTTTGCCTTGAGCTCGTCAATGATTTGAAGCTTGCTGGCTTATACTTTACTTTCCAAGCAACCCCACAAAAAGAAGTCCCGAGGGTCAAATCTGGAGATCTGGGTGTCTAGTCAATGTCAAAATTTTTTGACACCAAAACCAGTAGCCGTCCAGACCTTTTTCACACATTTGTGGGCAGACATAATGAGCCTACATCCACCAATATCGATTCCCATTGACTGTTTCGCCTTCTCTGAACAAAATGACACAATGATGGTTTTACGCAAACGTCGGCCCAAGCAGTCTCTTTTTAGTCATACAAATGCGGTAATTTTGCTTGTTAACGGCGCCAGAGAGTGTGGAATGGACCTCTACTGAATTGACGTTTCAAAAACATTTTTACTCAAGTCAATCGGTTAATAAATGTTAAAATTATTCAATGTTTACATACTGGCATAAAAGATGACGCCCCCTGTATAAACACATGAGCGACCAGCTGTCTTTAAAGTGGGTGTGGCCAGTAAAGAATTCCATACATTAAAGCACCAAATGCTTGAGCCAATCATCATCTTAAATTATATAAAAAAATGCAGTAGTTGCATTCTTCTGGTCTCGTCAAGAAAAAATTTGTGATAGACATTTTTTCCAAAGTAAGTTTATGGTAACATTATTTCATAATTTTTAAAAATACTTTCGAAAATACAGTGGCAGCCTTCCCCTGTAAAGTAAAAAATAGTTTCCTTCTATAAGAAATTTTTACTTTCAGACGTCAAAAATCTTTGGTATATCCCGTTTTTGGGTTCCTAATTTTTAAATTCTAATTTGAAAGTCCCTAGTTAATGCTTTGCGTTTTAGGCAAGAATGTAACCCAACAAAATTTGGCAGTATGATTCGGTTCAGTGGTTCAAGGCCGCTCTAAACCGCTGGTTCGTTTCAAAAATACTGGCAAGCCCAACCAATGAATTATTAAAAACATAAATACATACATACTCATAAATACTGAACTATTTTCCTAAATTTGTTTTAAGAGCGCTTCATTTTCATCAACATTGCAACTTTTGAAATTTGGAGATTCACTTATTGAAATTCAGTTTTCAACGTTGCAAACGTAGTGCTGCAAAGAGCATTTCTCTCTCTGGGAATATTTTCTTGAAACATCTTATCGAGCAAAACCGGTTTGGTTTGGCTCTAGTGAAAAAAAACAGTAACGGTTTGGTTCACGGTGCAAGTAACTGAAACTGCGGATGTTTTGGTTCAAACCGATTTGTCTCTTATTTTACGTAAGTACGTCAAATTAATACTAGTTAAGTCATTGAGATAAATAATTATTGCCCTCCCTGTAGTATCCAACCCAGTCCTAGCTAACTTAGGACATTGTGAAGGAATACTCTTAGAATATTTAGGAAATAATCTAAACATCTAATATTTTTGTTATTTTTTAAAGCATTGTTTTCAGCCAAGTGTTTTTGAAAAAAAAAAAAATGGGTCTGATCGAATAAACTCATAGCACCAAGATAAAAATGTTTGAGCCATTTCTAGAATTTGTTCTTTATATTGAGTATGTCGTGTTTTGGGCTACTTTTTCGATTTGAACATTGTTCTCCTGATTGGGAATCCATATTCAAATTTCTGTTAATTTCATTTGTAGATGGGTCAAGTTTTTGATGGAGTTTGGCAAACTTGAGAACTAATTAATTAATTAATTTAACGAATGTTCCTCGTCTGTGTAACTTACTGCAAGGGCAAATAGAAGATGTGGCTGATCTTCAGATTAAAATTCAGATCGAAAGTTAGACTAAAAATTAAGCTAACACTAAGACTAATACACAGATTGAGTCTGGCCCAAAAATTTTACCAAATTCAAAACCAAAGTCAGAAAATTTAGATCAAAAGTCAGACTGAAAGCGAAACCTACTTCAGGTAAAAACAGGTAAAAATTCAAACCGTAAATCTGGTCAAACTTTAGTGCAAAATCAGACTGAAACTCAGGCAAAATGTAGATCAAATTTATATCAAAATTATACCGAAATTTAGATGAAAGTTTGGCCGCTAATCTAATTCAGTCTAGATAAAAAATAGATTCTAACCTCAATTCTAACTCAAACAATATTCTGAACAACAAAGAAGCCGAAATTCGGACCAAATTCAGATAGAAATTAGTCCAACAAAGCCAGGTCGATAGGTTGGATAAAAATTACAAGACCAAAATGCAATTCATAAATCTAGTCAACTATCAGACCAAAATATTCTACAACAACAAAATAGTATCTGAGTTGTGGCCCAGTTTTCGAGTAGTATTTGTGGCCACTGATCACAAATCAGTGAACATTTTTGGAGTTACGTCAGGAATGGGCAAAATTGTATATTTCTTGTAGAAAAGCCAAAAAAAGGAATTATAAATTTTAATCAAAAAACGAAGATTTACATACATATACATACATACACGAATATTCATGAAACCTGACGTGACGCAAAAAAAATGATTACATATTTGTGATAGGCGGACAAAAATACTCCTGGGCCACAACATTTAGATACCGTTTAAAGTCCTATTTTGTTGTACAGTGTAATCAGACGAGATTCAGGATCGGTGAAAACTCGGAAAAAATTCGGAAGTTAAGCCAAAAGTCAGACCAAAATTCAAACAAAATATAGACCAAAAGTCAGATCAAAGAATGTGCTCTTCTTCTTTAATGCCACAACAGTCCTAGGAGCGGCTGGATCGAGCTTTTGTATCCATTCATGTAGTGCGAATTGTATTTCTGCATGAATGAAAGGGACCTGATGCTTTATATAGAATACGAATGGCAAAGTTGAAAAGTATTTCCAGGTCATTGCTTGCAAAAAAGTGGTGCCGTGTATAAAAATTTAAGGCGGCATCTTTGTAAAATTATGCACTCTAGTAAAATTGTACATACATTTCTGTCATCAGCTGCAACTAATTGCTTTTCTTTCTTTGACCATAGAAGCGAAATTACGATAGGAAATACTGGTACAAATATATGTATCATAAAAGTTTGGTACATTGAGTAAGATTGATAAATAAATATTTCATTCAAATAATATTCTAGTCACATAATAGCAAAGAGATATGTATGTATGTTATTTAGAAGTTGTGTTGGGTATATAAAGTTTGACCGCGCCTGAACTTAACTTTCCAACTACAATAGTTATGCAGTAAAAATACGAAGATGTCAATGACGGTGCTCGTCCTGGTCACCCGAGCACGTCAACAACCGATGAAAACATTGACGCAGTGAAGAAAATGATTTTGGATAATCGTCGAATCGTCGAATCACTATCAGAGAGGTTGCTTATTATGTTGACATATCGTTCGGCTCATGCCAAGCAATTTTTACGGATGTTTTAGGCATGAAACGTGCGGTAGCGAAGATTGTTCCAAAATTGCTAAATTTTGAGCAAAAACAACGTTGCTTGTGCGTAAACAAAACCGTTATCATGCCTCAACCACCGTATTCACCGGACTTGGCCCCCGCTGACTTTTTCCTCTTCCCAAAACTGAAGACACCGATGAAAGGAAAGCGTTTTGCTACGATTGAGGAGATAAAAGAAAAATCGAAACAGGAGCTGTTGGCGATACCAAAAAGCGCGTTTCAGAAGTGTTTCGAGGATTGGAAAAAACGCTGGCATAAGTGTATTATATCTGAGGTATTAACCGTTATTTTTTGATCATACCTCGTATGTGTTCTTATGATTTTTAGAAAGTTTTATGAGACGTTATTATAAAAAATGTAGCGCTAGTTTTATCTGTGAATATAGAAAAATAGGTGTAGGTAATACTTAGGTACAAGCCTACATGTGTAGTTTGATTGAATAATAATGTGAATGATGTTGCATTCTGTTCTCTTCTGTTCTACGTACACATTAACATTTACATATGCAACATTAAATCTAATTAACAGAAATTCATTAGTGTTAAACATAAATGTGATGTTTGTGCCACCGTGCACGGTGTAGAGCAAATGCAGTTAGTTACTCGTGTATGCACGTATACATACATATTGAGGGTCATTTCGAAGATTACCATTACAAGCTGGCTGGGTAGTTAGGTAGGAAGGTAGGTAGTTTGGAAGGTAGTCAGGCAATGGTGTAATATGTGAGTGTTTCTGTATGTATGAGTGTGTTGCATGTGGTAAGTAGTAGCTGTTTAAGTAACGTCGGCAACGTGTCTCGTATATTTACGGCTTCACTCTGGTCACAGCGGAGACTGAGATGTGATGTTCGGCTTAAGTGCAATCATTTGTTTCATTTCGGGTACAAAATGTCAAAATTCATTTGCTTTCGTATCATTTCTTTTGCTTCTCCGTCTCCATCTACGTCTCCTCCTGTTTTTTTCTTTTAGTTTTAGTTTTTCTGAAGGTTAATGTTGGTATTTTTGCTGTTCTGGTAGCATTTTTTTATCTTGTTACTGTTCTGGCTCTTCTTTTTTGTGTGTGTTTGTCTTATACACTCTTATTAATTTTCTCCCGATTGCAGCTAGTGAAGTTGGCTACGTTTATCTAAATGCGGTCGATTTTTTGTGTGTGTGTTTGTTTTAGTATTCTTTCGCTTATAAATATTCAATTTTTAATGTTAGTATGTTAAATTTTCGTATGTTATTGATGATTTTTCCCTCCAATGAGGACACATGTTCTGCGGCGATGTTCATCATCGAGCAGAGAAGACACGGTAACCCGCTTTGATCTTTAGACACACCGGCGACGCAGGAATGCAATTCTGTAGAGTTTCGAATGTTGCAACTTGATTGCAGCAGCAGCAGGCTTCAAAAAGAATACTGCAATTACGCGCTGGCTGAGTTGAAGAAGGGAGTGCTGCGAGGGGGAACGATACTATCGCAGCAACAACACTAATTTCATGTTTGAATTTTCGGTCGTTGTTTGTTATTGGTGTCTTATCTTGGATTCTGATTGGCTGTGGAATAAATCAATCATCGGACAGGAAATGGCAATGGCAAGGCTGCTGGTACTATATATCTTTTCTTTTTTTATATTTGTAATTAAATTGAAAAATAACATGTTCTTTTCTGAAGATTATTAAAATTTTGACTAAAATAAATTAAAAATTTCTTAACTTTTAATTTTAATTTAATTTTTGTTAATATCGGAGCCGTAATTGACGACAAAAGTGAATACTCTTTGCTACGCTGACTGACTGCCGCTTAAGTGAAGTTAGGTGAAGTGTAGATTTAAGGACGAAGGACGAAATTGCCAGCCACCACAACTGAGTAAATGTAGTCTGTGCAAAAAATTAACATACAAATTGTATTCTGCGGTGGATTATTTTAATTTCTTGCTTTTTTTGTTTCTACAATTCTCTTTTTTATTTTGGTTTTATTTTAATAATCTTGAATGCGATGAGTGCAAAACCAAAAAAAAAAAAAATATAGAAGTAAAAGAGACTTCAAAATGTAAATTGAAAAAAGGAAAATTTAAATGAAAAATGAAATACCAAAAATATTTTAACAGCTACGACAATATGAGAAAAAACTAGTCGGAAAGCTATGTTCTGTCACGGCCGAACTTTATATACCCTTTACTATTCTCTTGTTAATTTGCCAAACAACCTTCCAAACAAGCATGACTGTTAACTTGGCCTTTAAGTAAGGTGAGACCTAATAATTTTAAATTATTCAAATGTAATTTGTAAGCCAGAACATGGAAAAATAATAAAAGGATTTGTTACTCTTGCAGAAAGATCAAAAATGTATTTTTGACGAATGTGCAAAATTGCTGCCCAAAAAATAGTACAGGCGCCGAAAATGGGACAAAAATAAAGAAGCCTGAAAATAGGTTAAATCAAAAAATTATACCTTAAATAAATTAACAGAAGGCACAAACAAGGGAGTGACAGTTCCATAAAATCCCCAAGCCTTAAAAAGCAATTTTATAATTGTGCCCAGCAGCTTCTCAGAACCTTACCCTAAAGAAAAAGACATGTAATGAATTTTGTCTATTTTGACTATTTTTACGAAAATTTCCACGTAAACTAAACACCCTCTTTATCACGGATTCAGCAATTCGATTGTTCAAGGGAAATAGTTAGTATTGGAATCTGTTTGTTTTCAACCAGGACATCATACTTAATTATTAAATTGACCCGAATTCGTAACTTTACTTGACAAATAACTGACTTTGGCCCATTGGATATAAATCTCAGACTCACATCTACTTACATATATTCACTGACAACAGAGCAATTTGAAGTATCTTTACTGATCCACTTGCTGGCCTGGAAACAACAAAAAGCTGCAGGATAATCTTGGAACCGTAGAGTATAGGTTAGCATCTTGGCAAATAACGGTAAATGAATTCAAAAGCATCTATCTTATTTCAGTAATAAGATGTTGTTCATTGTCTTGAAGATTAGTGTTTGGGATTGGTGGATCTGAAGGGGGATTGATCTTTAAACCCCACACCTATTCAGGGGTCCGTTAACTATTTTAGGTGTGACGAATTTTTTGACCGTTAATTTTTTTCCCCCACTCATTAACTGCCTGAAGACTCAAAGTGAAATAAGTTAGCAATGATAATTTTCTTGGTTCTATTAAATTCCTATTTACATACAAAAAACGTAAATAACCAGACTAGGAAAAGATTGTTTTGGTTAAGAAGAAAACATACCCTTGGAAAACTAATTGTAGGTATGTAATTTAACCTCTTCACGAAACTTAAAAGCCTCGACAGGGAAATTTTATCCCTTTTATTTTTATGGGCAATCCAACTGATATTCGCGCATTGTGATCGTTTGTGGTAACCTTGAACTTAGTATGAGGGCTTTTTCATACAGCTTAATCCACTTACCAACCTTTGCCAATCTGGCTGGACTGCTTTCAGGTCTGAATTCATGGTTTAGTTTTACTTTACCTGAATTTATGTAATTTATTTGGTTTGACCTTTGTATAGGTCCCACTTTTATTTTCAATCTGAATTTTCTCTGATTTTTTTATCAGAATTTGATTTCACTTTCAGTTTGATGTTTGGTCTAAATTTTGTCTGAGTTCTACACTAAACTTCAGTCTGAATTTAGTGCGAACTTTGAACTAATATTTGGTTTGACTCTTGTCTGATTTTTATTTGAAACGTTAAATGGGTTCTTAAAAGAAAGTTTTGCAACCATGAATACATAACTTCCGATCAATTCTCATACAGTCTGGGATTTATAACTCCTTCTTGGTACTGACGTTTAAACTCTATTTGGTAAATTAGAGACCGGTTTCATAATATCACCGGTACCATAATTTTTGATTGATATTCCTCGGAAAAGTTGAACCGATTCCAGTCTAATTTCTGGAGAACTTTAACACAGAATATATTAGGACATAGAATATACGAAAAAGAGCTGTTCTAACTTAATATACCATGCCTTGTGTGTAGGGTGAAAAGGTATTTGCTAAAATAAGGGAGTGCAGGGGCCATGCAATGAATTGACAGTGGGACAGTCTGTAAATGTGGAAAAATGTTGAGTGAATTCTTTTTAATATTTATTTTTGGGTTTGAGTTTTTGTTTTACTTCAACAATTTTTTTCTGCAGCAAAGCAGCAAAAAAATCACAGTAGCGTGTTAAAGCAAATTGTGCTTTTTGTTTTGGTTTTTTTTTTTTCTGTTGTTTTGCCTTGCTGTAAGTTTTGTAATTGCGATTGTAAAAAAGAATGTAAAAAAAAGTAATAAAAAAAGGAGAGAGAAAATCAAAAAGTGGAAAAAAGGATTTGAAAAGAATTTTACATTTGTGCAGCTACAGTTACAACTGCAACAACAAAAACCATCACCAGGAACGACAATAACAGTAACGGTGGACAACATATTCGCTGTCGGTTGCGGAAAACAACACGAACGGCAGCAGCAGCAGCGACACAGCAACTACAGCAGCAGCTGCTGTTGCAATTTTTAACTCAACTTTTCCGATTCCGGTGGCCATTTTGAATTGTAACATATTTTTTTTGTTTGGGTTTTTTTCTTAAGTTCTTTTATTGTTGTTGTTGTGTTTTTCGCTCGCTATAAAATTTGAAATCCGCTTAAATTTAAAGTGTTCGCCGTTTGTTTTTGCCATTTTTGTTTGTTGTTTGGTTTTAACTGCGACATAAAACAAATGAATTTTTACTTTTTTACTTTCTTTTTTGATTTTTTATAAGTAATATGGCCGTTTTTATTCTAAGTTTTGTTTTTGTTAAAGCTATTGTTCATTTGAAGCTAGAAAACATAGAGAGTGTAAAAAGGAATTGCAACATTGATTTTCAACATTAATAAATAAATCACAATTAGAAACTTGAAAATTTATTTTTATGAATTTTATAACTCTGAATTGTTGTAAATTTACGTACAATTGCTCCTTTCTTATTCTATGCTGAAGCACTTTGTGGTACGCTGTTCACAGATTTATAAAAAAAAAGTTCCAAAAATTTCAAAAAATTCAATTCAAAATCGAAAGGAAAAGATTATCAAATGATATAACTAACTTAACATTTTCCCAGTGTGGAAATCAATCGCGAGACCAATGGGACTTCAGTCTAGCTCTAATTCACCCGACCCGAGATTCAAAATTGGTTAGAAGGGGTCACCAGAAAAGTTTTCTAGCAATAGTTTAAAAGTTCATTATTTCAAATTGATTTATCTTCCACAATTTTCAATCTAAAACTATGTGAATTCAAACTTCCTATACTTTCTCCTAATTTTACAATTGGAATATGGCATTGCGCTAATTTTATAAACTGAAGAGCTGAAATGTGATAGCAAAAGGAGCTTGCAACTTTAAATGGAATTGAAAGCGGAACTATTGAATTAAAAGTCTACTTTCTGTTTTTGACGTAGGGTTAGAATTCAGATTTAAAAAAAGAAAATGTTACTGAGATATTCTGTATTCACATTTTTACTTCGCCAGTAAATAAGGACTTTCTTTCATTTCGGTCTGAGGCTGAGCTTAAAATGTTTAAGAATGAAAGAATTTTCCCAAAGAATTATTCATTATACTACACTGGTTTACAGCGATCCGAGCTGAATTCGAAAATGGGAAAAAAATAAAGTAGAACCGATTTCGAGATTTATTTATTTTTATTCTAAATAAGGTTACATAGATGCCATATTTCCGATTGGTGGTTTCAAAAAAGCTTTATGGTTATGCCAATCTTGCTGTGAAGTAATCAATAATTTAGGTATACAAGTTTGTACAGGGTGAAAATTAATAAGTGTATACAACAGTTTTGAAAATAAAAAAAATTATTGTAATTAAAAACGAAAAACAGACCAAAGAAAATGATAACACAATGCAAAATATGTTCAGCCGGTTTTGAAGTGGCCACCCCTGGCACGAATACACAGATTCAAAGACTTGGTAAAAATTAATGGTTATGGGCCGCAGCTCCGTTATTCGGTCCACTTCAACGTAACGACTGTTTCAGAGACTGGAAATTTTTATGAAGTTTACCTCAAACCCTGGCCTCTAAAGTGGACCATACGCTGTAATCCATCGGATTGAGATCCGGCGAATATGGTGGCCATTATTAAGATGTGTTGAATTTTGTGTCGTATTGGCTCTGTGAGCTGGTGCAGAGTCTTGAAGGACGGTTCAATCATTATCGCCAAACTGCTGACGGTCTCAGGGGAGTACCGCAGCCTCCAAAATTTCACGACACTTCTTTATTGATTTTGACTCCTCGTTGCACAAAAATAAAGGGTGTCTTGCCATTTGCGCAAATTTCACCCCGTACCATGACGGATTCCGGTTTTTGGCTATGTTAAATGACGAACAACATGAGTGGATGCGAAAAAGCTCGGCCTAGGCCCTCCATGGGCTGTTGTGCCACTAAAAGTAAGTAAAGTAAATGACGAATGATGGTCCAGGAGCCTCTGTTGACTAGCTTCTGTCATTCTGACGGTTATGCGCTTGTAAGACTATTTTTTCCCATTCAATTTCTGCGACATCTTTGGAGTTGCACGCTCTTGTTTTCATTCTTAGGTAACTGGCCTTTTTGGAGCTTGTAGGCATTGAGTCCTGTTTCGTTTTTTGCTATGATTCGAACTGATTTACGATTGATGCCAGCTTCGTGAGAAACTTTTCTTATGGAAACCTTTGAATTACCCTGCACCCTGTTAATTTATTTGGCAATGTGCCACAGGCTCACTTAAAACTTTGCCCTAATGCAAACTTTGCCCCCATTCGAATTGAAATCAACATTCATCAATACGAAATCAAATCATTTGAAATGTTTAAATGACAATTGAAAAATATTAATGTGACAAACAGAAGATAAATTCAACACAAATGTTTCCATTTGGTTTTTGGGTCAGTGAAGACGGACAGAAAATTAATACATAAATATTACGCGAGTGTGCATTTAGAAAGTAAACATTTTAGCAGCAATTTTTCTTGGTCTCTTGTTGTTGTTGCTGCTGCTGCTGTTGTTGTTGACTGACATCGTGACATGTTGTCAACACTCATTTCATTGTGATTAAACACTCAAGTGTTTTGCTTTACGCATCATTTGCATACGTGCGTACGTATGAGGCGGCAACGAGCGGCAACAATAGTGACAGCGACGGTGGTGGCAGTGGCGGCAACACTTACTTTGGTGTGCACTGACAGTTGACATGGCGACACTGTTTGCATATGAAACATTGCCTGTCGCACTACAAATATTAAAATTGTCCTTCACCTTCTTATTCTGCTTCTTTTCCCTTCCATGTACGCACAACTCAAATCAGTGTTATTCAATAGAATTATTGCGCCACCATCTATCGGTGATTAATTTAGATATTCAAAAAAAAAAAAAAAAAAAAAAACAAAAAAGGAAATGAAATGAAAATAATACTAGAAAAACTCTCACACACAGTTACACTCACATTCAGAATCAAAAACAAAAAAACAAACATACACCTTGCGGTTGAGTTCAAAACAAAAACACTGAAGAACGCTTAGAAGAAAAGAAAGAATTTGTCAAACATTTTGACAGCACACGATCACTAGTGTCAAAGTAGCAGCAGCAGCACCACAGCGTGTAGTTATGTGACTCAATCTATGGGCTTTGATTAATATTGAATATTCCGCTGGGAATTGAGGGGAGGAGGGGCAATGCATATAAATTATTTAAGAAAATTTATTATTTTTACTTCTTTCATCCACAGCAATTTACACCACGCAGTGTGTGGAACGCTCGTCGCTCGATCGATCTAACGCAAGTGTTGCGTTGCCGTATTGTGTTGACATCGAGTGTCAAATTCTGGCAAATTGATCGTTGAAGTATTTGTCATTCTGACAGATTGTCGTTAACACAACGTAATGAATGGTAGGTAAATTTAAAGCATTTACTTAATGGATTCAGCCCCTGAGGAATCTCTATGCGATAACAGCGCAAAATCACCCATGATCGTTCCATCAGAATACTATGTTTGCAACCGAAATCTATTCAAGCAGTTCATAATTTTTGAGCATACCACTTCACTAAATTTAATTAAGCCACACAAACGCAAACACATCAACAAGTGTGTTGCTCCCCTTTTATTTTTTGGCATTTTTTATCTCCACTTACTCTCACACATATGAGAAAAGGACACTTGAGCAATATTTTTTTATATTTTGTTTTCGGTATATATTTCGATAAAGTGAAATTTAATCAAAATCATAAAAATATGTTTTATGAGCAATTTCTTTCGAACGAAAATATTTAGACGCCATAAATTTCTATATCGATGGCTGGACTTTGGTTGGTTGGTGAATGGTGTTCGATGGATTTGAGCCTGTATGCGTAAACCAAACAAAATATTTTGATTGAACACGTCCGTTTGCCGTATAATAATGAAACTTGCAACGCATACAAATTTAACAAGCAGAAATGTTGCTGCCTGTTTGCACGAGTATGTGTGTGTTTGAGCTTGTATGTATTTGTGCAAGCTTATGATTTCTGGTTGTTTCATATTTCGGTATACGAGTATGTGTGTCCGTGCCTGTGTTTGTTTTTTGCTTTTCTGTGGTGTTTTTCGGTACAGCAAGGATAATGCGGAAACTAATAAAGTTCGCTGGCGAAAGTGCGTGTTTATGAAATTATTCAACATCGAAATAACAGCAACAACATAAACCTTAAAAACAACAACAACAACATCGGGAAAATTTCATTTGGCCACAATCGTAAAATAAATGTTTTCATAAAGTGTGCCATGAATATTTTATTTTCAGTTCAGTACAAATGTAAGAGCAACTCATTCTTTCCCTTTTTTCCAGCAATTTCACAGATTCATTAAATTTACGAACGCCCAGCAAGGATATCATTGAGCAATGTGTTGTGTAAAAACAAAAGAAAAATCCTTTGCATTCACTAAGATCACCAGCAGTGACCAACTAAAAACTTTAATTTTCAAGACTGCGCTGATAAAAAAAACGGGACATAGCCCGAAAATGAAGGACATATTTTCAACTAAAAGAATAGTAATTTTTCAAGAATTTGGGTTAAATAATTTCTTGAAATTTATAGAGGTGATGGAAATTGGTGGCAAGTATACTACTTTAGATTACTAAAACTTTGACGTCTGAGGGGAAGTTATCGTTAAACATTTTTGATAGTGTCAGGCAGAATCGATATTTAGAGTAGTAAGTACTCGATTATCAAGAAAATCGGTAGTACTCGATTCTAGAAAGTATCGATTTTGTGTACTCTAAATTACTAAAAAAAAAGGAATCAGTACTCAAGAGTATTCAGTATCGATTGATTTTTACTACATTAAATTCAATTCATTAAAACAAAACAACAACAAAAAAAGTTTCTCAGCCTTTCAGCTAATTTATGGCGGATAATCGGATTATTTCGGAAGGGGCCTACTTTGAAGGCGATATAATAAATTTGAATGAATAATAAATATTTTGTGTTCCCAATTCCCGATATTTTTTGACAGAATTTATATCGCTTTTTCGTTGATTGTGGCTTTTCTTGATGATTGATGATGATGACTGATTTATTGTTCAACAGACAAAATGTTTTGTATGGTATGCACCTGAAAAAGTTTATCAAACCCCAATCGCTTTGAAAAGCGGGTCTAGAAAACTATCTTTTTACACTACGCTCCCAGATGTTTGATCTTGGTACCGGGGTATACAGAGTGAAGTGCAGAGTTGGTGTAAAATATGTTTGGTTTTTCATGACGAATAACTTTGTTGCAGTTTTCAAAGTTTTAGAACTTCACAAAAACAAACGTTTCCAACGACTTCCTTCAGTACGCCATAATGTACTTGAGTAGCCTATAAAGAAAATAACCCATCTATCTTCTAACTATCTTCTGTCTACCTTCTATCTGTCTTCTATATATCTTCTATGTATCTTCTATTTATCTTCTATCTATCTTCTATCTATCTTCTATCTATCTTCTATCTATCTTCTATCTATCTTCCATCTATCTTCTATCTATCTTCTATCTATCTTCTATCTATCTTCTATCTATCTTCTATCTATCTTCTATCTATCTTCTATCTATCTTCTATCTATCTTCTATCTATCTTCAATCTATCTTCTATCTATCTTCTATCTATCTTCAATCTATCTTCTATCTATCTTCTATCTATCTTCTATCTATCTTCTATCTATCTTCTATCTATCTTCTATCTATCTTCTATATATCTTCTATCTATCTTCTATAGTATCTTCAATCTATCTTCTATCTATCTTCTATTTATCTTCTATTTATCTTCTATCTCTCTTCTATCTATTTTATATCTATCTTCTATCTATCTTCTATCTATCTTCTATCTATCTTCTATCAATCTTCTATCTATCTTCTATCTATCTTCTATCTATCTTCTATCTATCTTCTATCTATCTTCAATCTATCTTCTATCTATCTTCTATCTATCTTCTATCTATCTTCTATCTATCTTCTATCTATCTTCAATCTATCTTCTATCTATCTTCAATCTATCTTCTATCTATCTTCTATCTATCTTCTATCTATCTTCTATTTATCTTCTATTTATCTTCTATCTCTCTTCTATCTATTTTATATCTATCTTCTAACTACATATCTTCTATCAATCTTCTATCTATCTTCCCTCTATCTTCTATTTATCTTCTCCTCTATAATTTCTATATGCCTATTAATTGTAAACATTATTTTAACATAATATTAACCAGGCCATTATTAAAACCGTTAACATCTAATTTTTAATTATATTTTGTTTTTTATATAATTTGTAGCTAGTGTTGCCAAATACAAATTGGGCTTCAGTTCCATCAGTTCGTCCATTGTGATATCCAATGGGACGAGTTGTTTACTCTTGATCCCTTCTAATTAAACCATTTTATACATTTTGCCAGTTCTGGGAGTTGTTCGAATGTATTAAACCATTAGCTGCCTTCCTTACGGAAGGGAGTAAAATTTCACAAGAAAGTGATAAATATGTTAGCACTAAATTTCATTAAAAAAAATAAAATTTATCGAGAATCAATCTGAATTTGACATAAGAAAAAATACCTCAAAATACGACAATAAAAAAAAGGAGGACGAAAAAAATGAAATTAAAATATCGAAACAAATGTAACATGAACTTAAATTTAATAATGGCTGCTTGAAAATGAGCCACAGGAACTAAAAAATTTACAAAAAAAACCAAATGCCGCCACCACTAACAACATCAGCAGCGGGACGACCGAGGGGCAATTGCAATTCAACGATGTCGCGCCATCGCGTCATCAGCAAACAATGGCGCTGCAATTGATTGACAACTTGTGATCCAACGCTGCATTTTGTTGCTGTTGCTTTTGCTGCGGTGGCTGCTGGTTGCTGGTTGCTGGCGCCCTCTATGTATTGCTGGCAATTTATTTGTTTCAACGCCATTGTTCGCTCGAGATCGCACAAAAAATAACGAACAACAACGAAAAATATATACATGCATACACAATAAATACATTTAAAGCGTTTAAATGCATTTTTAGTTATTGCTGCAACATTCGGGCTGTGGCAGTAGTTGCAGTAGTAGCAACCATTGTTCTCAGATTTTCACTTCGTTTTGTTTTTTGATTTTTTTGTTGCTTTTTCTCTTGTTTTTGCTTTGTGAGTTTTCGCTTTTTGTTGGTAGGTACAGCAACATTGGCGTTGACAATATCGAGAGAGCAAAGGCTGGAGGGGAGAGGGTGGGGCTTTCGTCCAAGGAGACGCCTGCCTGCAACACATAATGACGATGACAGTTGTTGTTGACGTGCGCAATTTAAACAGCGATAACAATCGCAAAATGACAGTCAAGGAGCACAAAAGGATTCTTGTTTGCCAATTTTTACTTTGCCCATTTTTATTATAAATATAGGTGCTATATATATTTATATATGTGTGTTTGTATCTATGTGTTTATAAGTGTTCTTCTTGTTGTTTTTGGAATTGGTTTGCTGCTACTTTTTGGGTACCCTACAATTGAAGCATAGCGGTAGATCGTATTACATTTTATATCAATATCATTTGTCACAATAGCAGCGTGAGTCTGCAGTCTCGATTTATGTCACGGGAAAATGCGTGACTTTTTATCTACAATCTTACCAATATTGCTTTCATACTTTCATAATAAATACAATGCTAATTACTCCCTCTAAGATGGAACGATGCTGTATGAGCTGTACGCCGACACTGACATAGGCAAGCGTATAAAAATCCAGCGGCTTCGCTGGCTGGGACATGTAGAGCGAATGAAAGAAAGCTCTCTGGTTAGAAGGGTGTTTTTTATTCGAACCACGGTGGAGGAACACGCAGAAGAGGACGCCCTAATCTCCGCTGGAAAGACCAGGTACAGGGCAACCTTACTGCACTTGGCCTTATCAACTGGTGACAGCGCGCGCATAGCAGAGGCGACTTGCGAAGCTTTTTTAGAGGCGGCCAAGAGCGATCATCGGTTGTAGTGCCAGCGAAGTAAGTAAGTAGGTAAGTAGTTACTCCCTGTGTTTTTTCGTTCTTCTTTTTTTAATGGCACAACAACTCATGGAGAGCCTAGGCCGAGATTTTTCCATCCACTCATGTTGTGCGTGATATATTTGTACATGAATGGAAGGGACCTACAGTTTTATGCCGAATCCGAAAGGCGAAGTGAAGAGCTTTTCTTAGTCAATTTTTATTCGTGTAGGTTTGCCATTGCCTGCCAAGGTGAGTTGAATAGAAAAAAGAAAAAGGAAAGATTTGAACCCCGGATACTCTAAGAAGCAGGCCACTGCACTACCAACTACGCCACGGCGAGTTGCCTTTACCTTGTCCATATTTTGAAAGTAAATAGTGGAGGCAAGTGATCTTATTTTCTCTTATGAGCATTTGGAAATTGTGATCTGCCAGGAGAGGTGTGTTGCAAGTTGCCTAAGGAATTTGAACCTCAATCTCTTTGCAGGAGTTGCTACTGACTAAGTCCACACTGAACACAAAAGTCTATGGGAGTTTTAATGAAGTTACAGGCAAATCAAATTTCCGGATGCCTACTTTGGGCACACTAGTCAAATTTGGTGGAATATGGATAGCTCTTAGTGATTCAAATTAATACGGAAAGAAAAATAGTAAGCTGTATTCAGTAGTTTACAAATCACTCTTATTCTTAATAAAAACAAAACCCAGATTATCTGCACCGACTACCTCCATTAGATGTGAAACATAGTATAAAGAGCACAAAGGCTCTAAGAAGAAATTCAATTGTGATTTTAGAAGGTACATATTTGATTTAGAAGTTTTGATCTAAAAATGATCGTAGACTGGACTGTGGACCCAGTTTGTTGAGTAATTTATTCAGGTTATTGGTTTTGGATAATTCAATTTTATTGTGGACAATTGAAACCCCTCACTATTTGAAAAGTTGACTTTCTGGGAAATATTCTAATAAATTAAAAAGAAAGTTTGGTGAAGAAACAAATTAATTTTACCCCTTAGAAACGCAAGTGTTTTACTATCACTTTATATTTCAGCCACCAACAAAAATCAGCAAGCTTCATATCATCATTAATATCGAATTTCCATCGGTTGGTCTAATTTGTGAAACTTTTCACTTTGTTCATCCGACCCGCTTGGCCACTGACGTCCGAAATTATTGGTGTAGAAAATGGATTTCGAGTGAAATGTGAATCGTTCACGAGAGTAAATCTATTGCAACATATTCACGCTTATTCTAAGAAAAATCTCTCAGAGGTTTATCATTTTTTCCATATCGCTATTACAAACAAAAAACTCTCAAAAGATTTTTTTCGAGCCTAAAAGAAAAACTCGTATGTGAATAATTTACCGATTTTAAACACCTGGGAGTTGGGAAATATTTTGACATTTCATTCTCAAAAAATTTTGAGAAATTGGCGGAAAATATTAAAGCAGTTTACGAAATACGAGGTGTGATCAAAAAATAAATAAATATTTTCAAATTTCGTGAGTTACGTATGTTCGATTTTCGCATTTTTTTGTTGGTACACATGTCTGTTATATATGTTGGCAATACCAACCATTTTGGATTGTCAGTTTGTTTGTTTGTTTTTGACAGATAAAAAGGTTAGTCGTGTTTTGGCGTGCTCTTCGATTTTTTACTATTCGAAAAAATGGATCAAAGAAACTGTATTCAGTTTTGTGTAAAAAATGAAATTAAATGCGCAAGGACATTTGAAATGTTGACTGTGGCCTTTGGCGAGTCTACTATGAGCAGAACACAAGTTCAATTGTGGTATAACCGGTTTAAGGAAGGCCGAGAATATGTCAATGACGATGCTCGTCCTGGTCGCCCGAGCACGTCAACAACCGATGAAAACATTGACGCAGTGAAGAAAATGATTTTGGATAATCGTCGAATCACTATCAGAGAGGTTGCTGATAATGTTGGCATATCGTTCGGCTCATGCCAAGCAATTTTTACGGATGTTTTAGGCATGAAACGTGCGGCAGCGAATATTGTTCCAAAATTGCTAAATTTTGAGCAAAAACAACGTCGCTTGTGCGTAAACAAAACCGATATCTAGCCTCAACCACCGTATTCACCGAACTTGGCCCCCGCTGATTTTTTCCTCTTCCCAAAATTGAAGACACCGATGAAAGGAAAGCGTTTTGCTACGATTGAGGAAATAAAAGAAAAATCGAAACAGGAGCTGTTGGCGATACCAAAAAGCGCGTTTCAGAAGTGTTTCGAGGATTGGAAAAAACGCTGGCATAAGTGTATTATATCTGAGGGGGATTACTTTGAAGGGCACAAGATAGTTGCTGATGAATAAATAAATACTTTTTGAAATTATTGGTTATTTTTTTATCATACCGTATTTAGTTTTTAACTTTAAAGTATTAATTTGTATTTCAGTTATTAATTGCAACTCCAAAACCAAATGGATAAACTTCTGAACTTAATTTAGGTCAACCGCGAAATTACTTACAGCTTCAACAAGCAAACGAAGAAGATTATCGCATAATTTTGGAAGGAAGCTGTAGAACAGCTAAAAGCTTTTTTAGTTTAACATGGTTACTTCTAACGTTGCATAACTAGTAGAAAGAATAAACTGTTTGTCCACTTACAGAATTGAGGCAATTCCAATGTATTTGTGCTATTCATGTTGTAAGTTTCTTCTGTTTTCTTCCATTTAGTAGAAAAAAATCTCACAAATGCTGATCAGCAGCTGGTTCGAACTTTCAGTTGAAATACAAATGTTCCCCCGGGATATTTGGAATAGAAGGATTTTTCCCTCGTGAGAAATATATTTTGTGAGTGTAAAATTAATAATAATATTGATAATTCGATTGATTATTTGAAAGTTTATAGAAAATTCTTTGAAAACATCTACTCAAAATTTAAAAGAGTTGCGTATTAAATGTTTCAGTTGCAAGGTTCGTATAGAAAAATAAATAACAAAGATGATAAGAAACTTTTTCTTCATATACTTAAGTGCGTATTTCTCGACTCTTATAAATTAGCCAAATAATAAACGCGTCAAAAACTCCCCAAAGGCACTGGCAAATCGTTGCATTTTGAGGAATTCCCCACAGTTCGGCAACACCGGTGGATAACGAAGATGATATTTCATTGTCCAATACTGAAGACGATTCTGAGGCTAAAAGTGATACGAACAAGGCAGCACTAACAACAACAACAAAAACTGAAATTAATAAGAAGAACTTTGTAACTGAAATCCAATTTAGCCAAGTTTGTTCATTTCTAATAAGAATGCCAATTTAACTGTTTTCTTATTTCTAATGACACGGTCCAAACAGTTTTTTTGCCTTCTTGATATATTCCAAATTGCCAAATAATTTTTTAATGCAAATCTACTAAAACGTCATTAATATGGAATTAAGTAGATGAGATCAACAGGAACATCTTTGTCTCAGACATTAAATCTCCAGCTTTTTAACTACTTACTATACAAATATACTTTTCCATTTACTACGTTGACATGGCAGCTCACACATTAAAATACTGACAAAACTATAACTTTCCTTAGGGCGAATGTTCTACTCGTCTACTCTGTTGGACACAGAAAGTTATAATTTGTTGGACTGTGTCATTATAATAAATTAAATGGTAAAGGTACACTATTTTTTATCTCGAAGCATAAATCACTTTTGCTTTTATTTTTAAGAAACACTCTTATACCCTGTGAAACACTCTTGTACCCTAATATTTAAGTGATAAACTTAAAAAAAAAATTTTATTATAATTATTTATTGACTCCCTCTAGCGGAGATATATAGAAACCTGGACTCCACAAACCTCCATATATAATATTCTTCCAAAAATATGTGTACATTTTAAATGATTACCTTCTCCAGAGAAACATGTGTAACAAATATGACCACTTACGGCCCCGTTAGATACCTGGGAACTGGGTAAATTCAATTGAACATCCCTGTAATTTTTTTTTACAAAGTTACTCTGAAGCTAGGACTGACTCCTTATAGATGGTCCTCGGACTTAACCTGCGTTCTTTTCACAGGAGTCTCCACTATACCACTGAGATATTGTCTGAACACCTTTGGACACTTGTGCAGAAATTTTGTAAATGTAGTGCAACAACTAATGTTCGACCATGACCAAATATAACATTTAAGCTTATTTGTTTCAGTTTTTCAGTTTTTCTGTTTGCTATTTCTGTTTGCTGCGGTAAGATTGTTGTAGCTCAAATGAACAAAAACAAAGAGGTAAACAGCAATAACAACATGGCGCTTTAAAAGCATTGTACTTGATGTCACAGGAAGTTATCGCAAATCCAACGTCTTTCACTTGTACGAACACACATACAAATGCGCCCCCACTGCGCTCCTCCCTGCCTCGCTTCCTATTTGCAACTAACTACTCTCGTTATATGCCACACATATGAGTTGCATGCATGCAAGCTTTTGTATCATCTGTATACATGTGCATCATTGTGCATATGTGAGTTTCTACATGATTTCATGTGCTGAAGGGGTGGATCACATTATTGAGTGTGTATGTGTGCAACTTTCGCATCCGAATGAGCATTGTTCTTATCTTGATCTTTGGGAAATGGTCCCTTGGTATGGATGCGCTTGCAGCATACTCGGAATGCTGCTGTATCGTTATTTGTCGTTGAACTGTTACTGCTGTTGAGGCTCTTCTGCTCGTTGTTTTTGTTGTTGTTGTTGTTGTTGCCATGAAGTTGTTGCGCCACAGCAACATATAATGAGGTCTTGTGTGGCATTGGCGCACATATTAACATTTTATTTCGATTACAATCGAATTGTTTGTTTCTTTCTACTTTTTTTTTTTGTTGTGTGGCTGATTTTTGGTTTCAACGAGAAGCCATCTTGAGTAAAACAAAAGATTTACGAATTTCAGATTTCCGAATTGGAAGTGACGTTAATTTGAAAATATCTTAAATAAATTCGTATTTCAATTCTTTGAAAACAAATATTACAGCATAAACTATAATACAAGCTCTTTTTTTTTGTGTGATTTTTTTTTTTGACCTACCACTGAATGAGTCTGAATAAAGTCAGACAAGCAAACGCCTTTGTGTGTAAAAACTTATTATTATTATTATTATTTATTTCCGCCTCCACCAAAAATAAAAAGAAGACAAGCAACATTCATACGATGTTCTACAAGAAGCTAAGCCCACAAAAACAATTAAAACTTTTAGCAATTTATTCAGTGCCACAGGCACTTGTTTTTACTCTAGTATTATGCCACATAGACAAGACAGAAAGCAGCCTCGTCTTTGTGGCAATGTCGCACACAAAAATTATAAAACAAAGTTCAAATTTTATGTTTTTTCTACTTCATTCACATGTAAATTTTTGTAAGTAGCAGCAACAGCAACAGCGGCAGTAGCAGCCACATCACTTGCAAAATCAACAGTTGCAATTGTATAATTAACACACGCTGGCAAAAACAAAACCACAGGCAAACAAGACAACAAAATCCTTACTCCCGAGATGAGGAGCACGGTGCAACACAAAGAGCAGCGATTTTTCTTATTTTAGTTTCGTATTTTTTTCTCTCTTTCCTTATTTCCTTATTATAAATTCAATTGATCTATTTTAATTTATTGTGTACATTTTTTAGCATGTCTCGCATTGTGTTGTTCGATCAATTTGCCAACGACACATTGACATGCCGAAAATAGTTATCAGCAGCAGCAGCAGCAGCAACAACGCATTGCTTACGTTTGTTCATGTGTTGTATTTCTGTTGCAAGTTGCCACTTTCGTTTTTTGTTAATGTTTTGTTTTTAATGTTGATCAAAACAAATATTTGCAGGTTTTATTTAAGATTTTATAGAATATTGTCAGTTCAAAAAATTGCTTAAATGTACTGAAGAAAAAGACTTGTTCGGACCATATGAGAATATTGTATATACCATATAATAATAAATAGAATAAAATCGTTTGATGTAGCTTTGTTTAGGAATAACTATTTAATTTTTATGCATTTACCCCAATATTTCTTCTTGACATGATATGATCAATCTTACGCAACCGAACTTTTTAGTTCGGTTTAGTTTTTTAACAAGTAGTCACCTTTAATAACCCCCTCGAAAATTCTTGAAAATTAAATAAATATTACTACAATTAAATAGTTTTTGATGGATAAGATCTACTGGTCATTCAACACTGTTGCCAATAAAACAGATCACTGGTGAGTATCACTGGCGGATCACTACGAAACGATCGTATGCCTGTTTTATGCATGTGCTTATTCTTTGGCATCAATGTTCATTATAGCCGAACAAATTAATCAAAAACTTATTATCCGAAATATCACTATGTGAAATATGTACTGCCAAATTTGGAAAAAAAAATAAAAAACTTTGTAGTTTCCGAATAAAAATTTAAAAAAATGTGTTTGTTAAGAAATAAAATGAAAAAGACAAAAACTAACTGAATACACTATCGTTAGCCGAGAAAAAGGAAGAAGCAGGGCAATAGAACTCCCTGGAACTTTAATACACCAAAGAAATATTTTTTAATGGTTTTAGCTACGTAAAATTTAGTTAAGATCAGTAATGGGAGTAAGTAATCAATTACAATTACACGTACTTACGTATAATATGTACATACTTGTAATTGTTATTGTAATTGACATTAATCTGAACATGTATCTGACATTTATCTTGGCTCTCTGCCAAAAATGTTGAAGCTATACACTAAAAACAGTTTTTCACATTTTTTCATTTACCAATTCGGTGTTCTAGTGAATGAGTGCTAGACTGCAGTTCCAGTAGTATCATGATCGATTCCCAAAGGATCCTTAAACTTTAAAATTGATTACAACTTCTACTGAAAAATTTCAAAAATGTGTGTTATTGCTTTAGTAAATAAAGATAGCGATATGAATGTACATAAACATTGCAAATGTTTATGTCAATATGGTCCAGATTGATAGCTTAACTACGGCGGCAAAATACTTCGAGACGGCTCTTGGCCAATTTTTATCGGGTTTCCAGACTTGTTCCTAGACTGATATAGTCTGTTGTGGATCATAACAAACATTTTTATGAGTTCTGCTGAACTTTTCTTACTTCACCTTCTTCTCGACATTGCTCAAGAGGTGACCTGTGACCAGCTGTGGTGGAATTTTGGAATTTTGTTCTTGTTGCTGGGATATTAATCATTAATTTATAATTACTGCTTCCAAAATAAGTGATTATACGATACAATATGTAACTGTAACGTCAGTTACTACGAAAAGGAGTTTTTCAGTTCTGAAATGTTTAAACAAAAAATCTACTATGGAATCGACAATGGATTGATTAGCTTTTCTAATATTTTTATGAATTCTTACATTCTAAAATTATTCAATTTTTATTGACTTCTCTTAAGGAAGAAACCAGGTGGTTAAGGGACCACAAATATAAACGATTTCATAGTAAATTTTTGTTAATAAATCCAAATAATTTTTTAGCCTTTTAATTTATATAATTAATATGATATCAAACCTGTCGCCTGATTTGGTCGTCTTGGGGCTCCATATTTAATATGGCAAGCACAGTGGTTTACAAAGACAAGAAGCCACCTTTGCATTTTTTAAAAGTAGGTATAATAAAAATGTTAACTTAAATATCCGAATTTTCAGGCTAGCTCTCAGGATGATCTTAGATAACATACCAAACACTGCTCTAGCTTTTCTCATTTGACTTGAAGTTTTCTCCTCGGTTTTACCTGAAGCAACGACATCATGTTGTGGTAAATTTTGTTAATATTTAATTTTATTGGGCTTGAACCAGCCCCTTACTTGTATCATATCATAAATTAAATAAATAGGTACATTTTTCTACCTTATTCCATTCATGGTCATATAAGGAAGCCATCACAAGCTCGTCCAAATGCGTCAAATATGTATTGGCAAATAATAAATAATTGCATGAGGTACCGACTGACTGTCTGAACAAAAAAAGAAAAAAATCACTGTAAAGTTTCAAAGTTAAAGTGGAAAAATATTAAGCGTGTCTGTATGTGTGTGTGTGTGTGTGCTAAACAATTATTACACATCATTTCTATTATTAACACAGCATTTAACTACAATTTCACGCTTCCATTAACAAAGATGGCAACAGCAACAGTGGAACAACAACTGACAATGTTGCCAGAGCAAACACTCCAAACGATTTCTTAAAGGTCTCCATCTGAGGTAAGCAATACATACTGTACTGTAGGTAGTTACATGTACATATGAGAGTGTGCATATTCGCGTGTGTGTGGTTGTGTTTGTGTGTGTTTGTGTATGTTTGTGTGTTGTTGTGTGTACTTACATAAAGTGGGTCTCATCGTTAATCGCTTATTGCCAAACAAGCAAACGAACGACCGCAAACATGCGAGCAACACCTCGTACATCAGTTCAACATACAAACAAAAAAGTTTATTAGCAAAAGGTGTAAAATATGCAACATGCACCGAATGCACTGAAACGAACAACAACAACAATAGCAATTAAACGATGACAATGAGGAGTGGTTGCAACAAACACACAAAGACACGCACACATACATTCACACACAGTGGTTGCACAGTCACTCACTCATTCGCTCACCTCAGCATTGCCGTATTGAGTAAATGTTGCATGCTGCACCCGGTTAATTTGAAAGACAAGCAGTTATTCATTACACAAGTCAATATAGCCAACATCAACTTGCAACTGCAGCTGCTGCAACATCATCAGCACCACCAGCACCAGCAGCAGCAACTGTTGCTGATGTACATGCCCTACACGTAATAAATGTTAGCAGGCTAGAGCCAGTGGGCAGGCCTCTTCCATTTGTACATTTAAGTAGGCAAACAAATGTAATGCCTATAGACTGACGAGGATGACAATGACGACAACGGCCGACGAGGAGCATAATTGGATGCTGCTAACACATATGATATGCTGTTGCTGTTGGTTGCGGGCTGCTTTCATTTCTGTTTGCCCTGACTATTGCGACATACCGTTGACAATAGATTGATGGTTGATGTGTTACAAGTAGCCAGCATGCTAGACATAAATACATACGAGTACATACACACATAAATCCAAAGGCGGACTTCGCAGGCACTTCAAGTTTAAGTTCCTTACACATAATGTAGAGGGGTGTTGGCTTTAGCCAAACACGGCATAAACTGAGATATTGCAAACACAATTGCGCAAAATGTATGTACCTTATGTTTTTTCATTGTGAAACTATCGAAGTTGAAAAGGTTTGTTTGCAAATCGAATGGACATTTTTAGGAAAACATTTGCCACTTACTTATTCACTACATTCTGGAGAAGAAACAAACTCGAAAACAGAAGTACAATCAGTTACTCCAGAAGCTATGAAAATATTGTAGGAATTGAGAATTCGCTTTCTCTGTGAAGGCCCCAATTTACCCATGTTTCCACTCCGTTTCTTGGCAATTTTTGTTAAAAGACTTAATGACGTTAATCAAGAGAAGTAGCTGGTTTAAGATAGAATTACTTAGATGAATCTAACGCCGATGATTCATATTGGAAATCGCAAAACAGCGTCGTTAGTCGCTAAGCACGCACTCGTGACATTTGGTTAGCTCAATTGCATTCAGTTCATCCTGTACCTGGTCTCTCCAACAGAGATTAGGTCGACCTCAAATAGGAACGTGTTCTGTTCTGCTGGAGCTTTTTCCATCCACTCAACATGATCTAGACACCAAAGCCGCTGGATTTTTTCATAATGCATTTGACTATGTCAGTGTTGACGTACAGCTCATACAGCTTTTGCGTCCAGCTCTTTAGATTTATATCATCTATGCCTATTGCACCATAGATCTTGCGAAGTATCTGCCTCTCCAATACTTCCAATAGCCTCTCATCATTGGTAGTATGAGGAAGTATGAGTGACTCTTTCTTCTTCTTCTTTTAATGGAACAACAGCCCATGGATGGCCTAAGCCAAGCTTTTCCCATTTACTCATGTTGTACGTGCTATATTTGTACATGAAAGGAAGGGACCTATGTACAGTTTTATGTCGAATTCGACTGTTTGCCGAACGACAAACGCATTGATGTCAATGACGTCTATATCATCAGCGTATATAAGTAGCATAACAGTTGTATAGTAGATAGTGTCGATGGTTCTGGCTCGTATTATTTTCTTCAGCATAAAATTGAAGAAGTCGCACGATAGATAATCACCTTGTCTGAAATCTCGCTTGTTATCAAATGGAGAGGAGAGGACAGGACAGAGAGACAATTTATACTGCGCTGATGGTGTCGGTCAGGTTTCATTTTGCAAAGCCGGATGAGTTTAGCACGGATATAAAACCAGAAACTGCGGTGTACAAGTGATCCCTAATCGTCGTGTGGAAGGCGGCTTTGGATACGACGAATAAATGGTGGGTATAGATTTGTCTTTCTTCTGTCGTTTTCAGGATTTCTACGCCAAATAATAAGCGATTTAAGGCTTATCCCACGTTAAATAAATGATGCAGATAGTGAGATCTTGTGAATTAGACGAAGCACACTGAGGTCAAGTGTTTCCTTCATAACTACATAATACCCTGGACATCTGCCATCAGAAGTCAACCTTCGCCTTTACAGAAGGATTTAAACTATCTTTAAACTATTAGTCAGGCGTCTTATTCTTTCGAACCACATTTCTGTCACCAAACATCTCGATATCTGCACTCACGCTTTTTTCAGTAACGTCTGTTTTCTTGCTTCTAAAAAGACATTCCCCTCTCTCTTCGCAGCTGTCTATACTACTAAGGAGCAGTTGGCGTTGGAACAGACTGCAGGGTGGCTCTGTATAATTAATTTTTTCCTTCAGTAGCATTGGGATCCTGTTGGTAGAACCACAGGTCGCCAACACCTTTTCGGCGGCCGTACGATGCCGAAATATGGCGCTACTAACTTTCACTTTCCGTGCAGTGGAGGAATTGATCTCAGGAAAGAGGTGGATTCATTGTGGAGAATGATTTTTTCCCTCTTCGGAACAAATAGATTCTTATGCTTGTGCTTGCTCACTATAACATAAAAGTCTCCTAACACGATTTTGATATCATGGACTCACCAGTTTTTGAAACTATAATGAACTTTAACTTGTAGGAACATAAAAATTTATCCCCGTTGACGATCATATTTTCCAAAATATTTCCTTTCGATCTAACCTAAAGCCTATTTGCGAATTGATACAGTCTTATCATTTCAAGAAACTTTATTTTGATAGACTGTTTCAATCATGTGCTCTATGACGTACAGGACTTTTATTTCTGGGGTCCTAGGTTTTGGTTCACAGCAAACTCTTTATCAATCTCTTAACTATCTCGCTTTTCTGGTATGCTTTGTATGCTTTGAATTTTGAAGTGATGTTTACACTGGCGCTAGCATGAAAGACTGTTCGAGGGAAACAGGTAGACAGGTAGAAAAGTAAGATAGTAAGAAAAAGATAGAAGTTTTGAGTCTTTTTCTCTCGCACAGTCTTTCATGCTTACGCCAGTGTAAACATCCACTAAGATTATCTTCCGTGTGATGATTGGTCTTTCAATAAAAACCAAAATTAAGAAAGGAAACTCGCATGAAAAAAGATATATAGATATTTTTAAACTTAATTTAGTTTCATAAAGTGCTTATGAAAATCGATATTGGGATTGCGAAGTAAGCAGCCATATTGGCATAAATAGCAATTAAATTCAATGAATTCGATTACTGAGATATTTCATATAAATTTTGATACGAGTATGTTTGCAGTGCTTCTACCTACACAATTTTTGATAATCAATAAAAAATTGCATTTAAAATCAGCATTATCAAAATTTAACACAAAGTATGCGCAGTATTAAAAATGATTAATTATTTTTACAGACCCTCTCTACTTTTATCGTTTTATCGCTGTTAAACGATGTTGCTGACAAGAAGCTTCTTTTACAACAGCAATAAACAAGAAAAAGTAAAATAAAAAGAAGACCCCAAAGTGAACAACAACAAAAAGATGAATTATAGTTCTTTCTTTTCCAACATTAAGATACATGACTACATGCATATGAAACAGACAAAAACAATAACAATAACAACAAGCAACAACAACAGCACAGAAAAATATGCACGAAAAATGCATCAACATTTTGTAGCGCAACATCCTGCCATAAAGAACGTAACGCGCTCGCTGACCAGTGTACAGCAGTCCCAGCCTCAGATTCAGCCACAGCGTCAGCAGGGCTCCTCGTCAGAAATGTGACGATGTGCGCTTGT
Organism: Palloptera scutellata; assembly: GCA_958295655.1. Taxonomy (NCBI): domain Eukaryota; kingdom Metazoa; phylum Arthropoda; class Insecta; order Diptera; family Pallopteridae; genus Palloptera; species Palloptera scutellata. The sequence goes on along the minus strand of OY282449.1, from coordinate 43,080,209 downwards.
TATGATTATAAATGCAAATGAGCCTCAACAAAATGGGCCCTAAAATTGTAAAAATGTCCATGAGATGAAAGGAATTTCATGTCGAACGTGAAATTAAGTGCGATCATTAGTAGGAAAAAGCACTTGAGCGTTCTCGTTCATTTATTTGCATTCGTATTGGTGATGATCGGATAGGATCGGATCGGATCGAATTGAAATGGAATGGAATGAATCCCGATCAGATGATCACAATGAGATAGATGGTGAGATGATGATCAGCAACGGCAATGACAACGGCGACGGTGGCGGCTGTAGTTCAAAAAGGTAGGCAATTACAAATACAACATTAACGTGATCATGATGCGATCTGTAGAAGCATTAAAACGCAGATTGTACTATGGAATACATACATACATACATGCATACACACACACATACATACATATATAAACAAGATACATATGTACATCCATTCGGATGCTGTTACATTTGCTATTTAGATAATACTTAATACACATGCATACACATATGTACTCACACAGCTGATTGCGTGTGTGTGTGTGTGCAGTGGTAAGTAAAATGATCGTTACGTTGATCATGGTATTGGTGGTTGTGGTGTGTTTAACAAGTTCGTTTATTTGTTTCGGATTTTTAGGGTGCGGCTTATCTGAAACTCGATTGAAATGATACCCTTCCACTATAATTTTTGATTGTCGTTGCAACAAATTCTTTAATGTTGAATGCGTGCATAAAACACACATTTTTATGCTGATGGCGGTGTTTCGTTCCTTTGTGATAGTTTCTTATTTTTATTTAATTTTGTTTTTTTTCTTTTTTGGTTGGTGAAGCGTTTTGTTATGGCGTAGGTTTTAAAAGCAGTTTGCTTTAATTTCAACATTTTTATTACTCTCATTTTTAACTTTCTTGTTCTACTTCTCATTCTTCTTTTTCTTCACAATCTCCTCCTCTACATAGTACATATCAAAAGGTAGTAAATTTTAACGTACATAAAAGACACAAGCGACATAATAATTTTACTGTTCAAATGTAGAATCTTGAATCATGTTGTTGATTTGAATTCATGAATATTGTTACCTCGACCGATCGATCACTCAATTAATTATACCTATCACATTAATACATTTCACACTCTCTTAATATTTTTGCAATTTCATTTTTAATAAATTATATTTCTCCATAGCCACGATTTGTTGAACGATTTATAATTCTCGCGTAAGACTCGGTTAGACTGGCACACATTTTGAAAATATGTAGAAACGACATACACCCATTGAAAAAAATTAGCTAAAATTTGGAGAATTGATGCATTGCTTGATACTGCTGCGTATCAATCTGCTGTTATGAGTTTTCTGTAATATTCAACATGTAAGGGGGTCGGTAGTCAGATGGTAAGTCCGGTAAATAGTTAAAACCTGGTAGCAGAACATCTAGACAAGTTTTCCACTAGTCCAGAAACACTCTCGAACTTCATAATGCGCTCTTTACATGCTTGCCATTGCTATTTCAGCCATCGATTTTATATCCCAACAGGACTCTGATGCCTTTCTGTCTGTGGCAGAAACTTCTGACTTCTGCCTTCGTAATAGAATAGTAGAATACATCGCTGAGATTCCAGAACAATTATTCAATATTGTGTTGTTGTATTCACCATTGCAGTTCCTTCGAAAATACAGCAAATCGCTAAATACATCATGCGATTTTCCAGTTTCATTAACGACTCAGTGAAGTTCACACTCAATTATATTGAGAGTGACTCCGGCAAGTCGAAAGAAAAATTGTGAAAATCACGACAAAAATTTAATAAAGAATTTACGAAATTCCTTAACCATAAATATAATTTTAACCAACTATGCTTGTACCTTGGCAAATTAATATAGTTAAATTGTGTTTTTTTTTTAGGGAGTTTATGCAAGTTGAATTAATGAGCGTTTCAACTGCAACCAACAACAACATACATAAATTGTCATGAAAGCATCAACATTAGCGTGAATATGCGATCATTTTAGATTTTGGATAACAAAAAACAACAACAACCGCAATAGCAACAGCAACAGCAGCAATATTCGAAGAAAATTTTCTGCTTTATTATCTTAAGCGCCATTTAAATTTACGGCAATATTGCAAAAGTCACACTCACTCACTCACACAAGCGGACGACGAGAGAACGATGAGTCGATGGCAAACGACAACATTTAATTTTTAGAAATGAATCACGTTGCAACACGCAAATGCGAGGGGGGGCGGGGGGCGGCGGGGGGAAGTTGAAATATATGTGTTGCAGCAGTAATTGCAGTTGGTGTTGTATGATCGCAAATGTTTGATTTGCACTTTTAACGAAATTGCACACGGAAATGACAATAAAATTGATCATAAATCACGCAAGTTTGCAGCAACAACAATTGAAAAATTAAAACGAACAACACAACACGACTTGAGGGAAATGATAGAGAAAGAGAGAGAGGGAATAACATACAGATGCTGAGCAATAGTGGAAAGGCAGGCCTGGCTAAATAATTGAAAATACGAATAAATAATTAGTACAAAACTTTTGTTTAGAAATTTTTCCAAAATAGAACAAAATTACCGATAATTTTGAGTAAACACATTTAACAAATAAAAAATGTACCGAAGGCATTGAAAAGATTTAGGAATCGTCACCATAATTGAAAGTTTAAATCGTGGGCACCACTGGCAATCAGATTTTTATTCAGTGAACAGGAAAATAGTGTAATTCTTGTTGTCTGGAATTGACTTTGAATTTTTTTTATAATTTTCACGGTGAAATCTGAAAATTCCGATATTATTTTGTACGCCTATTTTGCTTTTGTAACCCTGCCAAGAGACTATGCCGATGCCAATTTAAACTCTATAGAAGTAGGATCAATACGAATTTCTACAGTAAGCCCATGAAGAGGCACAGTATACCATATTACATGCCACAGCAGACTTCTCAACACAGGACAGCATTTATAAAACCCTCAGACACATAAACTCAGAATTTCTTGTGGTGGCAATTTGTATCACTTAGCGGTTTTGCGATTGCCTACCGAGAGGTGTAATTGACAGTTTCTTAAGTGAATAGAGTTCCAGCGATCACATGCAGATCACAAATTTGAAAACACTGAATTTTGTTTCTATTGAAAAGGCGGATGTGAGGTATCGAGATTAATTTTAAACTTAAACGGGGATACTATTTAGTTATTGTTTCAGTAACTTATTTCTTCGGGCCCATAATACCCAGTGTGTCTTCTTCTGTTTCGAGAACTTATATGGCAGTGCTTCTCGAATTTCTGGGAGAAATAATCTTAATTATACTATGTGTAATATATTAAAGACATGCAATAGTAAAAAAAACCAGTTACTATTTTTCCCAGAGTAACCTTTATAAAAATTAAAAAATGTCAAATGACAACTACTGCAAATGTGTTCATATCATATACATACATATGTACAGGTACAAAACTCCATACTACATACGAGTACATAGATTTCCATTGTAACGCGTTCGACGACGAGTACTCGTATGTATGTATGTATGTAAGTGCAACATGGCATCATTGCATCGGTGCAAATGTGGTTAATATTTGTCATTAATGTCTACAACAATTTACAACAGGAAAAATACACATCACATCATTCGCATGTTGCCAACAGGCCATATAAGCGATAATATGCGATAACGTTGCCATTTCAATTCAAATTGCAATGCATTGCTATTGCCAATTCAGTTGCTGTTCTTGCCGTTGTCGTTGCCGTTGCTGCATTTAATTTCATTCCATTGTATGTAGTACGTAGTTAGTAGGAATCAACATTGCCAGCAACAATTTATAATTCCGTTCGATGCGCATCGAAGCATTTGCAATGTGTTTTGCGATACCGATACGGTATTGGTATGTTGTTGTTGTTGTTGCTGTTGTTATTGTTGTTGTTGCTGTTTTTGCTGTTGTTGCTGTTGTTGCTGTTATTGCTATTGCTGTTGTTGTCGTTACAGATCGCAATAGCAAAAGAACTCGCCCTGGCTAGGAAGAGCTAGCCAGAATTGGGCGAACGAACCGGAATGCGATAAATTTCTGCTGCTGCTGCTGTTGTTATTGCCGCTGCAGCATTACCTGCACTTCAATGCTGGCAATGTTGTTGATACAAGGGAAATCGTTTGTTTTTCTCCAATACACTGCTTGCTACCTAGATATTGCTGGCTTGTGTTCCGTTGTGTAGTTGCTGCTGTTGTTCGTTGCCGCATTCACGCAACTTTTACTATTTACTTACAACAAGTTGGCGTTCAATTTGACTGAAGTTAAGTTCAGTTCAGTTCAGTGATATCGTTCAATTCGAAGCGGCATATCGTCCGATAAGTCGTCTATAATTACAACAATTTTCCATGTTTAGCCGCTGCTTAATCGCCCGAGCGAAATGCTGCTGCTACAAAGGCAATGGCACGAAGAAGCAAAGGAATGAATGGATGTGAAAAGCGACGTGGTTGTTGCTGTGCATTGTCGTTGCATGTTGCAAGGAGTGGCTTAATGTACTACATATTCGTTGTATATGTATGTAGTTGTTTGTGTTCACTTTGAGCTTCGCTCTTCGTTTACTTCTCCGTTGCGGTTGTTGCTGTTGCTGTATTGTTACTATCACAGCAGCGTTTTACCGCATTTAAAGATACGCGTCGACATGATAAACAAGTTTTAATTTATCTTTACGCGTCTTGCCGCACGCGGCGGGGCTACATTTGTCTACATACGAGATGAGTTTGTAGGACTTCTCTTTCTTTATGAAGAAACATTTGTTGCAACAGCAACTACAACTACAACGACAACAACGACAACAACAGCAACAGCAGAAACTACTGGAACACAAGTTAAGTTAAGTAAGTGAGCAAGTAAGAATTGGTAAAATGACTTTAGCCTGTTTTATGTTTTAATGGCTGCTTGACAAAACAAAATTGACTTAGTTCTTAATTCGCCATTATGATTTTGAAGCCTTTTGTGGCTTGTGTCCGGATTTTTATACATACTTAACCCATTTCAAGTCAGCATTCAAGTCACATGCTCCAGTCAGCTTTGAAGTTATCGAATTAAATGTGTGTCCGTATTCATCCCCGCCTTCTTTAATGATGAAGATAATCAGCGTTGAAATTGGCGTCGGCTGAAGGCGGTTGCTTTTTTGATTATTTCTGAGTAGCATGTTTTCGATATGCCATTATCATCATATATGCATTGTCTGTTTTTAGAATGGAACTAAAAACTGCAATTTGTATATAAAACGTTTATAAGAAATCTGTAAGAAGAAGAAAGTAAGATTCGGCAGATGAGTCAAGTGAGTTAGAGTCTCAATTACGTCGAAGATTTTCAGCAAAAATTTGCTCAAAAACGTATTACTACCACGACTACCTCGACTCACTAGTAGGTATCGTACTAGACTATCTCCCGGGAGGTTGAGGGTGATTCCTATCTTGGTCTGGTGGTTAATTCTCATAACTTTCTTACATTGGCCATTGCACTGGTTGGATCAACAACCTGCTTAACAGTTCCGAACGGCTGCGTGACAATTTTATAGTTGGTGGTTTGGCCATTACCTGCCCAGAGGTGTACTTGTAAACTTTCTTATAATTCTCATTTACTTCATATCGGTTGGAAGGAAAGTAAGAAGCTTATGAGAATTAACCACCAGACCAACACTAGAAGCCAACCTCCCGGTTATTAGAGTAAAAAAATTTGTAAGTGTACTCAAAAATTATTAGACAAAATGAGCTGAGCTCGATGACTTACAGTGCGAAGTGTTTAATCAAATTTTCCAAAATATTTTGTATATAATGCCAAAGTCTTAAGGTAGGAATTAGTTTACAAATTTAAACATTTCTTGATTCTCTGACTGAAATTCAGAGCTAAATAATGACAACTTAAATAGTTTTTTAATTTTTGAAACGAATAAAAATGTAATCTAGACAAACCTGAAAAACATATTCTCAGATTTCTATACTAAATTTAAGTTTAAGTAAGAGAAACTTGAACAATATTCTCAATATTTTGATATCTCGCTTGTATTCTCAGGTCTAAGCAAAAGAGGCTTCCTTTAGTATCAAGATTCGGAATTGAATTCTGGAATTTGAATTGGATTTGTGAACGGAATATACAAATCTAGAATAATTCTTGGACTTCTAGTTAAACAAGGAAGTCCAAATACTGTTCAGATTTCTGAAGCTTAAAGATTTTCTGATTTAGGAAATAAATTCCTAAATTCTGTCTTGTAGAATAATGTTGGATCCTTTCTTAATTCACTCCAATAGTGCTTCGAACCTTCAGGCCTGTTCAAATAGAATTTCTTTATGTCGGCAAAGATAATCTGAAACATTTTTAATTAAGCTTTTTTCTTAAATAATTGGCAAGTATTTTATTAGCGGACTTTATTAGCTGTTTTATAATATGTGAAATAGTTTTTAGTGACCTTCAAATTGTGGACTCAGCACTTCCCACTTTAATTCACTCACGCCTTATGTTATTGCCGCTCTGGTCTTAATTTTATGCTGCATTGGCAATCAAGCTTAAATTGCTGTTAGACCTGCTCTTTGAACGATTCATAGGACTTTTCTTTCTACAGTTTTTGAGCGATCATAATTAAATTTTGCAAGGCATTGCCACAACAGCTATGGAGGACCTATATGTACTAGGTATTGGACCTGCATAACGTTATAATGTATAGGATTTACGGCACTGTGATCATCATTGTATAAATCTTATGGCACATTTCAATGTTGAACCTGTTTCGATATTCTTAATTGTACCAAAATCGATCAAATATATGGCGAATGACATCAGGTAATGTGAACGACAACGTCACTGCTCTACAAAACCAGTGATAGGTACAGAAGGTTATAATGACTGCAGCCCCGCCTAAAAGTAAGTCTGATTTTTGTTTTGAATTTTGCTTTAATTTGTGCTCTGAACAGTGCCTGAACTTTGCTTTGCTTTGATTTTTAAATTTTGGTACTTCTAGGCTGATTCTTTATCTAAATTTTGCTTTAATTTTTCTTTGAATTTAGATATTATTTTTGGTTGAAGTTTTGACCTTTGTTTAAGTCTATTTTTTGTTCTAAGTTATGGTTCGATTAAATGTTTCACATATCAACTGAATTCACAAACTATTTGTAATGATTTATATTATCATATACAATTTAAATTCGGTGTGGCTCTACCTCACCGATTCTCAATAAATTGGCATACATTCTGACATGTTTTACAGTTTCTTGTTATACAAATCTCTTTTAATCTCATTTAATTCCCACTGAAATGCAGTCGTAATCGCTTTTTGTACGTACATTTGAAATCAAACAGATAAATCATTGAAATCCCAAAATAGTAATGTGTATATTACATTCGCTTCCCGTCGACATTTGGAAAGTTGAAAGATCTATGAGCTCACACTTGTCGAAAGTTCATGCAGATCGCGCCTCACTCACTCGCGCACCGACTGCCGCCACTGCAAAACGCGTACATCAGCGACGGCAAGAGGATTCCACACACAAACACAAACACACACACACACACACACACTTTCGAGCAGCGATATTGTTGTGATGCTTTATTGCTGCTTGCTTCAACAACAACCACAACAACAAGAGGTTGCATTTCGCAACTCGGATTTACCTAATCGATGTTGGCAATGTTCGCGCATAAGTTTTACACATGTTCAATTGAACGTTACGCTTGTTCTGGCATTGCATTTTTAAATTCCATTGCGCTCATTTGCGTTTCGGATTCTGTTAATTAACATTGCTGAGGAATTGCATAAATTAATCTATTTTAATGTCGTCTCTGAAACAGAATAAAATTGCGATCGATCACGTACAGATTCACAGAGCGTGTGGTGCAATGGAAATTGCATCACGAATTTATAGTTACTGCTAACAAGGAAAATACAAATTGAGTTAAGTTTCACTTTCGATGATTTAGCTGATACCCTGCTGAGAAAAACATAAAATTTTACTAATTATGGTTGGTTGGTTCAAAGTGATGCGCACTTAATCTACATGGCATATCGTCAATGGCAATGAAATAGCAAGGTTTAATCGGACTCATCATCACATCACAAAATTTACAAACTCTTAATATATAGTTTCCCAATTTCCAAATGCCAAAATCATTTTTAATACTATGAATATTTTGAGGAAATCTCAATCAAATTCGTTGGTTGAAAAATTTGTGAAGACAATTTTTGTGTCGATGGATTCCGTTCCTGATGTCATAACTGAATACTTGGCGTTTCAATCATTCATCAGTAAGAAGTAAGTACGATTTAACTTCAATCATATTTCCAACTTTGTATGGTTGTTTTTACTTTTGAGGAAATTTCATAATTGCTGTCTGAAACTCCGTTCAGAGTACGGAGTTGAGTTCAAAGTACGGAATATTAAGTTTTATATCCAAATAAAAAATATAAGGACTACGTAATATTTGTAAACATATTCTTCCCCACCTTATTTTCTCTCAATGGTCCTGGTTATCATACCAAGTTAGTTATCAAATTTATTGCACGATATTATGTCAAATGGGAAAGAAAAGTGAATAGCATTTCTTACACAATTTTTACACTGGATGCTTGCCATCCAAGAGGCGGTGCGGCATTGAGTGATGAATGCCGAAATTAGATAGTAATTTTATCTGATGACATCACTGATGGTGCAGCATTATATTTTCATATAAAATTTGTTTGACCCTATCCATAAATTGAGATCTCAGTGGTGGTCTTCAATATCCGGAAAATTTTACACAGGGAATCTTAATCAATAATTTTAAAACCAAAACCATGTTTTTAAGGAAAAGCTTTTATTTGATGGTTTTGACCAGTTTAATTTCAGATGAAACAACATTAAATAGTTTTAGCTGCTGCATAATTAGACTTTCAAGAACGGGTCCGTGTTACTCTTTGTAACATTTGTACATATCGTTACAAAGAGAATTTGTTGACTTTCAAATGAATCACATTTTTTTTGTGAGTTGTTAATTTTTAGATGAATAAACTGAAAAAAACACTTTAAAATCGTTAACCCTCCATAGCTCACAAGCTCATGTTGTTTGTGATATATTTGTATATGAATGAAACTATCTTTCCAATGATTAAATAAGTACATATATTATAATGTCTAAATAATTTTATATGCAAAGTTTATTTAAAGATCTTGGCAAAATTATATACTCACCTGTTTAACAAAAGCATTTTTTGTATTTTTTTAAAAGTCTGACTTGCCCACTGAATAATTTAACAGTTTTATGCCGTATCCGAAACGGCGAAGTGAAAAACTTTGCATAGCCAGTTTTTGCTCGTGTAGGTTTGCCATTGCCTGTCAAGAGGTGGTGCCGTGTTGAAAGATGGTTTTTTCTACTTTTTGATTTTGCCTGTGCCGAGATTTGACCTCGGGCGCTCTGCGTAGGAGGCCACCACACTGCCAACTACGCCACAGCAACCTCAAAAAGTATCTATCATTGGCGGAATACTAAGTATACTTGTATACTTTTTCGACTTTTTGAAACTAAAAGGTACAATTGGGACGTTATAGGTACAATTCTTCATTGGCCGAAAAGTGAAACGAACTTCTTTTTAATTCGGTGATAAATCGAAATTTTTCTCATCTATCTCGATGAGAAGAATGGATTACACTGTTTGCTCGAACCCGGACCTTCTACCTAGGAGTCCAGCACATTATCAATTACGCCACTACTACTATTGGCTACTACTATGTAGCAGTGATCTTTACCAAATTTAAACCTGCTTTTGTTAGCCACATTGAAGTTTTTATGAAAATTCAAAACAGCAATTACAATTCCCAATTACTGCAAATCAGTCTTTTCTTTTCATTGCATCCATTTGCATAGTGAATCTGTTTTAATTTTACCAGGCGCCTATTTCTCCATTCTGCATTAATTGCATTAAAATCTTTTACAGTTTAAAATAATGGCCAACTACTGAAAACCAACCACACTTAACAATAAAGCAAAATAAAAATTCCATTAAACGCTATAAAGAAAATGTAGACGCTCGCTAGCGCTGCCGCGTAAGAAATCAACGCTACCATACAAAGAGGGAAAAAACTAAAGGAAAATAAAAATTTATTATCAAATTAACAGAAAGGAAATAATTCACATGCGGTATACGACGGCATCAACGTAAGTAAACTGGACGAATTTTTTTCCGTCGCTTTTCCCTGTACTCCTTTGGGGTATTTTAATTTAAGGACCACCCTTAACGTTTTGTTAACGGACCGTTTAGCATTTACCAGTGAGCTATGGCCAGCGTCGTCATCTCGTAAGAATTAAGAATTTTTTGTTTCCTTTCAATTATTGGCTTGAGAAGGAGGCGAAAGAGGGGGTGGAGAGGAGGAGGAGGAGGAGGAAGGGAAGGGTCAGTAGGGTGAGTTGGCGGGTTGCACATTTTAAGGAAACAAAACTTTACGCAAAACAAAGTAAAGGAAAAGGATTTTTAATGCCTTTTTTGTGTTCGAACAATTTTGTGATTTTTTCTTTTAACGTTTTCAAATGAGTTTGGACTTGGAAGGGGGAGTGAGTGGCAGCCAAGTCTTGTGCAACTGTGTGGTGTGCAAGGTGCGATGGGACGTGGAAGGTGAGTGGAAGCAACAAATCTGTCCAAGCGTAAAAATGGCGCACATTCTTTTAATTAACCCTTTATTTTTGGGTTTAATTAATAGGGTCCATAATGGGAATAATTGCAGTTGTTTTCTGTGTATTTAAATAAATTAATATAAGAGGCCGTAACATGGGTTTAATTAAATGATTTGTTGGCACTTTTCTGCCACTTGACGCTAAGTGAAATTGATTCTTAGGGTGTGGTCGCCAATAGCATAGACAGACATCCATTAGATCTTAAAGTCTAGCTAATGTAAGTAATTATTTATTTGTTATTCAGATTCATCAACTTTCGCAAATATTTATTTGCTAAAACAGCAAGAGAAAATTAAATAAAAATTGAAATTGAAATTGAAATTGTTTACTTATACACTACTCTACTCAACACTTGGTCTTCTTCTTTTTGTATCTTCAACTAGTAAGTAGTAATATTTGGTTTTTGTTTTCCATATACATACATACTCGTACATTTGTTGTACGTATTTGGTTCATTTCTAGGAAATCCAATAATGGCTAATGGATTTCGTTGTCATCTCCTCGTGTACCGTGTACCGTGTACAATAAAAATTTCGAAATAAACATTTCTTAATTTGGCCTGAACAAAAACATTTATTAAATAAATTTCATTAGTGTTGCTGTTGCTGTTGTTGATTCATCTCATTTGATTTCATTACTTAACTACTACCGATGATGTGTGCAGTTTCTGCATACGTTTCTCCCTATCACCCTCTGTCTCGCACTCTCTGTATCACTTTCTGTGTCTAGTATATTTGCCATCAAAAACTCGTAAAGTGCGGATTTATTTTTATTTTTGTTTACCACTCACACAGAGAAAAAAAGCCCAAACAAAATATACAACACATTTGTAATCACAACATTGCATTGAAAGGGTTAAGTGGGCTCCATCAGCTCCTCTGTCATTAGCGTCAACAGCGACATCATCATCGCTGCTGTGACTTTTGTTAAATACAAGTGTCCAAATCCGAAAGTGAAACAGCATCAACATCTCAGCTCAGCTCAGATCAGATCAACTCAGCTCAACTAATACTCGTGGTTTGTTGACTGTCGTTCACTGTTCAAATATTTAATAAATATTTTTTGTTGTATGTAGTTGTTGTTGTTTTTAGAGAAATTATCATTTCGTGTGAAAATGAAATTTTAAACAAATACATGCACCCAAACATTCAGGGAATTTCAATGGGTTTGTGTTGTGTTAATTAAAAATATGATAACTGTAATTTGGAAATATTTTTTTTTTAATATTTACGGAAAGCCTCTTGTGCTCTCTATTGCAATAAGAGGGCCTCTTACGCAAGATGGAGCGCCGTCTACTGCTGGTCAGCTACTGAAAAAGCGGTCAACTTGAAATCACTGGACAAATTGCTTACTGGGGCTCTCAGCACCACCTCAAGGAAAGCTCTCTTTGCAATACTTCACTAGGTGACACTTTTATACTTCTGGATACGCAAAAAGCTAAGTGTTTAGCTGCCTGACTCATTTCCATATCCCGCTGGTCTAGGCCGAATCTGAGGCATGCCAAGATTCTACTCCGAATCTATACCACAAATTTTCCATCCATATCCCCCAGTAAAGAGGAATAAGGGTATCATTGGAAAACTGGGTCTCAAACTATCCTTCCATCTTCCCGACCATTGCAGAGCCTTTCAGGCAGTAGTGGCAATTCATATGGGGTCTAAGAGACTTATTTGTAACGATTCATTCGATATGTTGCGCCATTCAAAGAGAAAATAATACCTATAAACTACTTGCCTCACATAATATGAATATTGGTGTGAGATGGTATAAGACCGCAGCTGGTATCTCCTAGGCAATGGCAAAACCACCAAGTAATACAGTAATACCAGCTTAATTGCATCAATGAAAGTGTACAATTGATGGTTCAATTTACCGGGGAAAGCAATTAACCGGGTAATTTGAGTAGATTTTTAACTAAAAGCGTAACATTTCTTGTACAAATAAATGGGAAACGAAATTAAGTATGATTCAATTACCAGGGATTGCCACTCGAAGTTATGAATGTCTTGTAAGATCTATGGCCCCCCTCTGCCCACTTCCAAAACAAACAAAAGAAAAAAATATAATTTGTACCTTTTTATTTCAAGAAGAACTAAAATTTGCTTAGTTTGTTAAGTAGCACTTCCTATTTGAGAGTCCCCATGTCGAAAGGAACAAGGTGAATTCGTCGCTGTTAGTAATTAGCTGTTTACTTTAAATATATATAAAGTTAGGGCCAGAGAGAGGATAATATATCAAAAAACTGGGTAACCATTTAATTTCATAATATGTAATAAACACGTTTAAATACCATCATATGAAAACCTTTCAAAATACGAATTGAGACCCCATTGATCTGTACAGATTCTACTTTTCCTCAAATTTATTGCTACTGCATTTTAATTGTTTGAGCTTAAATTTACACCCTGTTCACATCTCCCAGGACGACAAACTGACTACAATTATTAGCTACACGAGTACTACAAAAGTTGGACACACTTTCCAATTGGCAACGCTCACGCAGATTACAACCGAAGCGAATCAGAGTTAAAACATAACGATGCGCATACGCACAGTGTAGACGAAATGCATTATACTGAACAAATTAAACGATACTTTTGAGCAGCGACAGTGAATTTTATGTTCCTTCTCTTGTGTTGTTAGTGGCACACGTATGAAAAAGGATGAATAAGGAGTCTCTGTGTGTGTATTTTGGAAGATGCATCGATAGATGAATGGATACAATGGATGGATGTGTGAATGATGATTATGAGTAAGTGTGCGGGCGGGCGGGTAGGTGGGTGAGTGGGTGAGTGTTAGTAGATGCACACGTTTTATTTGTTTAATGCGTAGCTGCTGTTGTTGTCTCATATACGGAAGCACGTGCCCCATGAGGACATATTGTCCTCATTGCCTCTCGTCGTCTTCGTGGTGTTGCAGTCAGTAAGCAAAAATTCGTTAATATGAACATTGGCTATATTTGTTTTTGTTTTCTGTAGCTGCCACACCTCCTTTGTGCCCACACACGCACACGCGATTGCTGCAAATGATGTCCTGCACTTAATTTATAACCGCATCAGGCGAATTACCTCACAACGGGGATGCTGGAAGCTGCAATCGCGACATTAAATTGGGAGCGCCGAGGGAAAGAAGGTGTTGGAAAAAGGGGCTGGGAATCCTTTGACTCGTTTCGAAATTGATACAAAACACGCGTTCAATTCGTTCAGGGTGTTTTGTTTATGTCCGTTTGTGTGGCTGGGTGTGTGTGTGTGTGTGTGTGTGTGTCTGTGTATGTGTGAGTGGCAAGAAGGTTAAATTAATTACAGTAACGAGTGAAAGTGTCACATGCCGGAATTGTGAATGCAGGAAATGCCGCCTTGAAAAGTGTTGACGACAAAATTTGTGACAAAATTTTAATGCGCTACTGGCGAAAAGGATGAGTGCTGTAAAGTATACAAAATATTATTTGTACTTATTGTATTTTTTCACAATTTCCCTTCTTAGGAATTTTCGCGTATTTTCCGCCTGCAGCACCAACCAAAAAAGAAAATATCCAAAAATATAAATTCTCTTGTGAGTGTCATGCATGTACTTACATAGAAATGTCATTAGAACTGCTGTCGAAAATTGAGACAACAATTAAAATTAAATCATCGAATTTTTTCGTTCGTTCGTTGCCTTTAGGACATTTTTGATTTGTCGCTTACATCATCAATTTTAGAACTTACAAACAGATTTGAAATAGAAGAAAGAAGAAAAGAAAAAGAAGTTGTAAAGTATAAGGACGAATGCGACTTAGTTATAGGCTAGAATGGATTTATGGTATTTCAACCAGACTCCACTTTTTTTTACCGGGTGTGTAGCACTAGCCTTCAAGAAGGTACTGGGGAAATCAAGGTACTGGGACTAACTGTCACTGTACCACTACCTAACTGTAGGTATTTACATTCTCGAATGCTACGGTGGTCTCTCCGAACAACAGTTCGGAATAACAGTTCAGAAAAATTAGACCAATGGATGATGCCATAACCAAAATAGCCTTGGAGGTGACCAATGGAAGTAACTGGGGAAAGCGCATGAAGAGTACCGTTATAGTACCGTTAGACATTATGAATTTTGCAATCACTGCAGAATTACGATGCCATCAAACCATATGCTGATTATGTCAAGGTATTCAAAGATCGGTAACTTATCATAGTTGGTGCCTTATCTACTGAACCAGAGTACCAATTTGATAAGCTTGGTAGACCGGTTTGTCTGAATTTTTTTTTTTTAATGGACAACAATCCTTGGGAGGCCTAGGCCGAGCTTTTCGCATTAATTTAATTTGTGCGTGTTATATTCGTCGCAATTGGAATAGTTTAAAAGTTTAAAAACTATAAAAAAGAAGAATCAAAACAATCAAACAATCAACAATCAAAAATTTTCTAAACGGAACCACCTTCTAGAAAGCAATGGCAAACCTACAAGAGTAAAAATGGAATCTGGAAACCATTTCAGTTTTTTTGCCGTTGGTGTACATATTTTACTGACATGAATGAATACGGAAAACTCGCCATAATAGAAAATTATAAATGAAGTTGAACATAAAATACAACAATACTCTGTGTCTAGCGTGGTACCATAAATACCTATACTAGGATCCACAGTATGGAACAACAAGTATTACGACGGTGGAGGCAGCTGAAACCTGAGACAAATTTTTAAGGAGGCCATGTTCAGCATTAGGAGCTGATGCGTGGAGTTAGAGAACTCAGGGGGTATCTGCGTAAGTTCTGCCAAAAATTGGCGTAAGAGAAACGTCAACTATATACATAATATCACCGGTCGTTGTCTCGGTGAAGTTGTTAGCAGCGTTGATTTCGGCTAATGCAAAGAGGGTGCTATTTAGAGAACCTTAGTCATTTTATAATTTTTCTACACGGCACGGAATCTCTTGGCAGGCAATGGAAAACCTACAAGAGTAAAAATTGCTTATGAACGGCTTTTCATTTCGCCGTTCGGATTTGGTATAAAACTATAGATTCATTAAATTCATGTACAAATATAACTTGCACGACATGAGTGGATGCGAAATGATCAGCCTAGGCCCTCCATTGGCTGTTTTTCCATTAAAAGAAAGAAGAAGCCAATTTATAGTGTAAGTGTTTCATGGGGGAGAGAGGCGATGTAGGTCGCACGGAAAACCATTGAGGAACACGAATCTGTATCCACAGTTGCAAGAGGGCTCTGAGAAATGGGCAGCTAAAATTGTGAACCTACTTTGAATCGAGGAAGGACAAACGGCGAAAGTGCAATGACATCAGCTGGCTGCAATCAGCTACAACGTTTGCGAATAATCGACATGCAAGGCACACTCTTCAATTGATTTACAAGCGAATGTGTAATAATGATCATGATCGACTGATACTCTTGACTGCGATAGTCGTGGGAGGTGTATCCACCAAGATGGTAAAGTGATTATACAAAGTGAATGAAAGTTCGCCATGTACTAAAGACTTTCAATTTGTTCCTTCTTAATACAAAAAAACTAGACTCAATTCTTTCTGAAATATAAAATTTTACATAGAGATAATTGTTAAGAACATTGAGATTATTTTCATTGTGTATCCATCCGTAGTCTCTGGGTATTTTAAATTTTCTCTAGGCTTCGGGTTTGTTCGATTTTTCTTACGGAATTATCGTATCATGTTCGTGACTATTTTAAGAAAAATTTTAATTTAGACAGCTTTGCTATTTTACACTTTTCGGCACTTGTTTCTGACATGGTGAAACTCAGAATACCTAATGTAATTTTTTAAAGATATTGCTATATTTTATGAATGAGAAATTCATTTAAAACCATGACATATTAAAAAAAATCAATAAAAATATATCAACAAGATTTTTGACAACAATAGTAACCGCTGCTGTTTCAGTTCAGTTTTCCATATTCTCAAGTTTGAGCTATGAATCAAGGAAACCTAAAAGAATAATAAGTTCAATATCTTTAGATTAGCATAACCATACCGCGGACAAATTTCTGTCTCTGTTTCGTGTTTTCAATGTAGGGTATCATTTAAGCAATAACATTCCTTCGATAATCACAAATATTATTCACGATATGAATGATTTCCAACGTTTTGCTCTATTTAATTTTTTCTACTTACTAAAAGAAAAAAAATAAAACAATGCCTTCCTTTCATCGTTCTCATATTTAATTTCTAACAGTCTGGAATTTATTTATTCCTATCGTCATCCTCATCATCAATATGTGTATATCTCTCAGCTCAGCTAACATTAAAACTTTGCCAACTAACAACTGTTGTCATCTCTGTATACTGGTGGATATTTATGTATTATTGACTTAGACAAAAATCCAATGAAGACAGAAATTAATAACAAAAAAAAAAACAAAAAAAAAAAACAAATACAAAAAAGGAAAATTAAAAATAAAAAATAAAGATTTTTGCCCGATAACTTGAATGTATGAGTACTTTACTGTAATTTTTGCTATTTTATCACTTGAGCGCCTCCATTTATAATCGTTTTTATTTACATTTGCTGTCGTCCTTCACTGACATTGTCGTAACTACATCGGCCTGACCATTGCGTAGACAAATTAATTAACCAACACTGTAAATTAACTTTGCCCTGATGTTTTCATTTAACGAGCGCTCTGCTGGTGCCGGCGTTGACCATCTGCCACTTCAGACAGACATACTCGTGCATACACGCAGCCATAGACTCAGACGATTTATAGACAGAGCTAGATAAATATTCGACATGCGTTGGTTGGACTCTCTTCCTTTATGATTTGATAAGGACAATGTTGACGTTTGTCACATCATCAACATGCACTCAAATAATCAATTACAAAATATAATGTATCTAATTGAAAATTCCCTTTATAAATTCATACTCGTAAATAGATCGCACGATATCTCCGTTCATCTATGAAAGTTCTTTGTGTCTCTCTTGTGTGAGAACTTGGGGAAAATGAGCTATTTGCAAACAATCATTAAAGTATGAAGTATGTATTTATATTAGAATTTAATTTAAAATGATATGTATTGTAAGTGTTATTTGAACAGAATAGAATTTTATTCATTGGCAGTTTACTTTTTCTCCGAAATGTATTTTTGATGTTGGTATTAAAATTGATATTGTGGATATTATGGAATTAAGAGTTTTAAAAGTGAACATTCTATCCTGGCTGTAGCAATGTTTCGGAGAACTATTCCATACTGGATGACTGTAGGGTCCCAGTGACCTACTGTCATTGTCAGTGTATCATATCTACTCGGTTGCCTGAGCTGCATGTACTAGGTGGGGTGGGAAAGCTCTCGCTGCACAATTTGTAAAACAAGCATTTGAGAGCTCTCTGAGGGTTTCCATGACTGCACTGTTTAAAATACGGGTGATATCCCGAAAATGCAGTTCTTTATTGAAACTCATATAAAATATAAGGTAACAATTTCTTATAGAAGGAAGTTTCAGTCCGATTTTAAGTCTGAATTTGGCCTCACTTTCGATCTGAATGTTGGTTTAAGTTTTGATTTAAATTTCGTTTAGAATTTAATATGTTTTTTGATTTAGCTTTTTTCTGCATTTCTCTTTTAACTTCATCCAATTTTTCGGATAAAGATGATCTAAATTTTGGTCTGAGTTTGAATATAAGTTGAATTTTGGTCTGAATTCAACAAGAGTTTGGACCCGGAATTTGTCCTGGTCTCCGATACGATCTTCATTTTTCAGAATTTTACGAAAACCAACTTCTAGATCTGCCACTGGTCATAAGTTTACAAAGTACTTAGAATTCCTACAACTTTGACTTTTGAAGCAAAGTTTCTCGTTTTAGAAAGTTAAACAGTTTTTACTTTTATAACAACCCTCTCTCCTTACTCTTTTTTTTAGAGTGTTTAGCACAAATTATTAAAAAAATTTTGTCGGCGGCAAATGGCGTTCGTTTGGCAAAAACGATTCTCAAAACAAATTAAGTAAATAAAAATTTTGAGATGTATTTTTCGCTGTAATTCGGGGAATTTGGTATCCCGCAGATGCTCTCTCCGGAACTGACAAAAATACCCGGAATTCCGGAATATACCGCTAAATACGGGACCGCTAAATCCGGAAATCTTAACCCTGACTCACCTGTCGAAAAACCTCAAAAAATGGGGTATAGAGAAAGATTGGTGTAAACACAAAAAATAATAATAAATAACCTGATTTCCAATAGTAAATACTTACTTAGTATGTGTGTATCAGATATTGGTCAGGACAGTTTACTCTCTAAAATAAACAAACCATTCATCGTCGAGGCGCTGTAGTCAAATTTTAGTCAATACTCATATTCCAAAATCGATTTTGGATTGTATTGCATGACATTTGGTGTTCCACAGATGCTTTCTTTATTTGAATTTTTTGATCATCTCAAAATTTGTTTGATTCAGGAATTATAAGTAAAAAGGTATGATATATGTATATTTATCGGCTAGGGAAGTTCACCCCAGACTTCCAAGCAACCGTTGGTTAGTCTGGGGTCCGTTAGTGTAGATTGCATAGTTTTCCTCCCCAAAATGGAATGGTAACTATTTAATTAATCACACAAATAAGTATAAAGGTGTGGCCCGACTACGAGGTGTCATTAGATGGAGACAGGTTTGATTGTAATCTGGAATAATGACTGGAATAATTATAAAGAATTTAATTCGATATTTTATTCTTGAACTGGAAAGTTTTGAATATTTCTAACAACATATCCTAGTGCTAACTGAATAATTGAATTTTTCCTCTGGGACTGAAACAATTACGTACATAGTTCCACTTACGTCGTCTATGCATAAGCGTGATCGAATCGAAAACTAACAAAACTGAAGTGAACTAAAAAAATTCCAGCTTTCATTTGAAACTAACAATTGCAATTGTTGTACATAGAAACAAGGATGGCATTTAGCACCTGTGCTTGTGTATGTGCGCGTGTGCATTTCTTTGAGTGTAATCATTGTAAATCTAACAGAAAATTGTATGAGTGAGAAGAAGAAGAGGAAGAAAAGAAATGGAAAACAAAAAATATACTACATCGTTAAGATAATCGTTTGTACAAAGTTAAAAAACATGTTTATGTAAATTTTTATATTGAAATTCGTAAAATTTATGCGCACTTCATGTGCGAATGTGTGTGTGTATGTGTGTTTGAGCGAGCGTGTTTGTGCGAAGAGAGAAGGAGGAGAGTGTGTAGGGGAATTCACGCGCACGCGAAGCTCCCCACCAAGTGGTGGTGAAGGAGGGCATGAGGTGTTGAGGGGGGAAATGTAGCGCGCCTCAAAAGGCAACATTGCAGCAAGTTGCCGTTGTTGCATTGCGATGCATTTGCGTTACATTTGCGGCATTTCATTTTTTTTTTTTTTAATATAATTTTTTTGTCGGCAAATTGTTTTGTCATTTTGTTTTTGTTGTACCTAGTAGTAAACGTGGTATTCTGTATTTGTATCTGTTTCTTCAAATGAAATGACAATGTTGGCGATTGGGGAGTCGCAGCGGGACGAAGAAGTAGAGTATGCATGCATGCGTGTGTGAGTGTGTGTATGTTGTTGTTGTTAATTATTAATGTGCACCTCTTACACTCAACATAACCGTTGCTTACTTACGTAGTTAAAAGCATCGGCGGCGCATTTAGCAGTGACGCGTTTGCGGCGTTTCTATGTGGCGGTTCTATGCCGCGACGACGAACTGCAATCACGCGATTTTCAATTTGCGTTTTATGCCCGATCAAGAGATTGATTTCGATTCGGTTGCTGCTGCCAACGGTGGTGGTGATATCTTTGTTGTTGCCATAGTATACACATCGACAGATAGGTAAATAGATAGATCGCAGATAAGCAGATAAATAGATAGCGATTTTATCGATGCGATCTTGTCAAAGTATATTGATATCAAAGTAATGGAAAACCATTAAAAGTAAAATTGCCAATTGAATTTAACAGAAGCAAAAGCAACAAGAACAAATACCATTAAAAGTGGCTGGTGTTAATGCTTTTTATGCTCGTAAGTAGTACTCGTATATATTTGCTTCTGATGTTTGGTTTGTTTTTCATTTTATTCTTAAGTTTTAACGCTTTCGTCCCAAAACAAGAAAGAAAACAATAATAATGGTAGTTCAGAGCAAGCGAGTTTACTTACCTTTACTTGGCACTGTACACAAGAAAATTAATATGTACCTACTTTGTGTGTAACGAGCTCATTGTATGTTGTCGAAGCGTGTTGCATGCAGCGGCACTATCATCACAGCCGTCGTTGCCGTCGTCGTTGCCGTCGTCACCGCCGCCATTGTCGCGCTGCTAGAAATTAAAAACACTCGTTGGCAAACGCATTCGACCATTAGCGATTGTTCGCAAACACAAAAAATTATCATAATTATCGCATTAGCACCAGATACACGACATATTTTCTCAAAAGGTTTACTCAACGGAAAAATTCTTGAATTATTGCAATAAAAATATTATGTACAATACACAAAAAAAAAAAAACACAAAAGAAAGACGCAACACTGCTCACGACGTCCACGGTTGCATTGCGATGATTTGTCGTGCACATTAAAACAACCGAACATGTTTAAAATTAATCAAGTGGAAGTTGACCACTGCCGTAGTTTTAAAATTTTTGGCTCGCCATGTCTTGTACTTGAGCCTAGTGTTAATTTGACCATTCTCTGCGGTATGCTGTAGGCATAGGTGGGAAGGTAGAGTGGCTGGTCTCCAACGTAAATATTGCACAGAAATTCATAATTATGGTAGCTTTTTAAGTTGTATTTTTGACGCAACTTTCTCATTACGATTTGGGCGGATATTCAGAAAATTTCACAATTTATTTATTTTGAAATAAGTTTGGATATACACAGCACCGGCAGATACAACAGTCGAATACTCGATTGCATTGTGTATGCAGAGTTAGAAATCAATAATGGTAGAACAATTGGTCGCTGTAGCGTAGCGGTAGTGCGTTGGACTGTTACGCAGAGTATCAGGGGTTCGAATCTCGGCACAGGAAAATATAAGAATAAAAAAATTATAATAAAAAAAAAAATGCAACAACAACAAAATTTATACACGGCACCACCTCTTGACAGGCAATGGCAAACCTACAGAGTAAAAATTGCCTATGAAAAGCTTTTCACTTTGCCATTCGGATTCGGCATAAAACTGTAGGTCCCTTCCATTCATGTACAAATATAACACGCACAACATGAGTGGATGCGAATAGCTTGGCCTTTGGCGCTACATGCGGTCATAGTCGACACTGATAAAGTGAAGTTCATTGTGGTAAAGGCATAACACTTGCCACAATGGCTCTATCTCTTTATCGGTAGCCTTTGTGATCGCATTCACTTTCTCATTCTCCCTCCTACTTCCTCCCACCTATCAATCTTCCTTCGATTCAACACAATGCTCTGCATTCATAAGGGTACACCCTGTGTGTTGAATGTATCAATAAAAAAAAAACCATCTAAATTTCATAGATTATTTTTGAGAACCCCGCAGAAAAAATAAAATAATAACTTATTAAAAAAAGTCACTACAGTCGAGGAATAGCTAAGTCTTTAATAAAAAACTTCCTATCAAAATTTATTCTCTCTGAGGGCTTTCAAAATAAAAAAAATAAAAAAAAAAAAATTAAAAATTATTAAATTATAAAGTGACGGTTGAAAAATAAGAAAAATATGAAATAAACTATTCGGGCCTATAACACATGACCGGCCTATAACACATGACCGACATGAAACAGCACCCTTTCCACAAAAGATTGCATCTCACATTGCAAACACAATGAATAGAAATAAAAAAATAAAAAGATAATACCCATGTAAATATGGTAGATGTGTGACGTTATACATTTTACCCGTTAAAAACTGGGAGCATATTTTTTTGCTAGATTTTTTCACTCTAACTTTCATTAAGACTACTCTACATATTGTTAAGTAATTTCTGAAGACCCACCTTGGGATACTTATAAGTCATAAATTGATACTCTGTGTTGATTTTTGGTTTTGGTCATGCAGTAGGGATCTATCTGGTCTATCGCGGTAGGTTCAGGGAGTTAATTAGCTTGCTTATTCATACTTCAGATAGTTCTCCAGGGTTGTTGAAGTGTGGTGGGCTTCAAGTTTTCATCCTAGTTTGACTTGCAGCTAGGCACTCGCAGAGAAAATGAACCATGATTTCTCTTATCGCTGGATGTTTGTGGCTTCGACGTTGGGTGTTGTCCGGGATTATCATTTTAGCCGTCTTCGTATACCCTTCCATGTTTTCTCTTTAATAATTTATGATGATTTCTTCTAATTGTAGTTTGGCCATAACGCCATTAGCTAATCCTGCAGATTTATAACCTGTTTCATCTAATCGTTTTTACAAAAAATGGTAGGAATGCTATTTCGGTCTGAAGTTTGTAAATAAATATTATTTGGGAAAAGCTATTTGATTGGTACGTTATGTCCACCTAGTGTTAGCATTCATCTTAGTGTGGAGCGGGTGGAAAATGTGGGCAAAGGATTCTCTTCTTAGAAATTTGATTATGAACAGAAGATGGCAGTGGTAAAACATAATCCATATAAGTATTATGGTATTTCACACGAAAGATATTATGATATGCACCAAAATAGTGTAATTCGGGGAGAATAGACAGAGGCCTACATAATTAAGTAAAATTAATTGTTTGCTATCGAAAACCTGATGGTATTTTACGGTCCCTAAATCTGCTAGTACTATAAAAACAGAAATTATGCAGAGATGAGTAGAAATTAGCATCATGTGAATCACCTGTTCCGTATTTGTCTGAATTCTTTCCTGGATTGTGATGAAACACTTACAGTTTACGATATTGGAGTATTCTTCCTTGCA
Source organism: Palloptera scutellata (assembly GCA_958295655.1). Taxonomy (NCBI): domain Eukaryota; kingdom Metazoa; phylum Arthropoda; class Insecta; order Diptera; family Pallopteridae; genus Palloptera; species Palloptera scutellata. Next base: position 43,056,685 of record OY282449.1, on the reverse strand, counting down.
TCAGAAACGATTCCCATAACAATAATTTTGTCCACATGCAATATATTGATAAAATTTCACTAATCACCTCTGATTCAATCAGATAGAAGCTTCAAATGTTCTCTGGCCAGAACAATGGTAGACAAGATTTCGAAATCATTTTGTTTTAAAAGTGTTTTTTCTAGAAGTGGGGTTTTCAATCTGGCAATACTTTTTTTGGAGTTGGTCTTTTTGATCTCTGGCCAGAACAATGGTAGATAAGGTTTCGAAATCATTTTGTTACAAAAGTGTTTTTTCTAGAAGTGTGGTTTTCAATCGGAGGACTTTAAATGAAATCAATATTAACGGAAAAAGTAAAGTAGATTTACAAAAAATGCACTCAGTGTGTGTAATCCAACCTTGCATTCAATACGAAAATATTTAAAACCCGCAGAAATAAACGCGCTGGAGTGTTATCAATCTTCTATGTTATTGAGGAAGAAGATTCCCCAATCTTTGAAATTTTTAGGAACCACTGAGAAATATCCTGATGATGTAACTTAAAATTTTTAAATCATACTAGCTTGAGCTCCCTGATCTCGAAAATAAACTTTATTTTAAAATCGTTGCACAGAGGAAAAACTCGCCGTCAAAGGGTTAAAAATTGCTTGTAAAGGGTGTTTCTTTTAGAAGTGTGGTTTTCAATCTGGCAATACTTTTTTCGGAGTTGGTCTTTTTCACAGCTGTCGCTTGATTTATGCTCAGTTTGGTTTGCCATTTCATAATGAATAGGCTTACGCCTGAACAATGTTTGCAAATTATTGAAATTTATTATCAAACTTCATGCGCTTTGAAAAAAGTGTTTCGCAAGCTACGTCCATTTAGGACGAGGCTCATTTTTAGCTTAATGGATACGTGAATAAGCAGAATTTGGAGTGAAGACCAGCCAGAGGCAATTCAGCAGCTACCAATGCATCCCGAAAAATGCACTTTTTGGTGCGGTTTATGGGCAGGCGGCATCATTGGGCCGTACTTCTTCAAAGACGATGAACGCCGCAACGTTATGGTCAATGGAGAAAGGTACCGTTCGATTATAACAATTTTTATGACCGAAATTGCTAGAATTGGACTCGGCCGACATGTGGTTCCAACAGGACGATGCCACACTGCATGCGAAACCATGCATCAGCCATGAATTTGGTGAGCAGTAAATCTCACGTTTTGGTGTAGTCAATTGGCCACCAAGATCGTGTGATTTGACCCCGTTAGACTATTTTTTGTGAAGCTATGTTAAGTCTCTTGTCTATAGGTACCAGCCAAACATGATTACTGCCTTGAAAGCCAACATTGAACGCGTCATTTGTGAGATTCCGGCCGAAATGTGTGAAATATGTGCCAAAATTGGACCTTCAGAATGGAACACTTGAAGCGTAGCCGCGGGCAACATTTAAGTGAAATTATATTTAAAAAGTAAATGGCAGGAATTGATTTATCGATCCAAATAAAAATTTCATTCACTTTTGTAAAATTTCTGTATATTGTTTCTTTTTCAAAAACTAAACTCTTATAAAAAACACCCTTTACTAGCATACGGGTTGAACTGAAATCAAGGTAGTTAATTTGGAAACCAATATCAAATAGTCACCTCATAAACTTTTAGTTAAATAATTTTGTATGCAATAAAAAAATTGTTATCTGCAATGAAGATTATTTTAGATTGGATAACTACAATAATGCATACATATTTAAGATATTTTATTTTATATAAATGTATGTATGTATGTATGTATGTATGAACATATATATTGTATATTACTAAGTCTACTCAACAATTATAACTTGATACATTTATGGCGCAAACATTTAGTCTATGCGACATGGCCGACATGTTTAAAAGGATATAAAATATTTGGTAATAAATTCTTTACGACCCAAAGTCTAACCCAAAGAAAAACAAAAAACAAAAAATAAATAAATAAATACTGGTATAAACTCGCCTATACTACATAAGTTGTATACCATATATTTAACGAGCGTACTTGTGCTCGTAAAATCGACTATAAATTGCTAAAGGTAGTGGGACGAATCGAAAAATATGAAAAAGGAAAAAGAGTAGGTCTCCAAGGTTGGCATGTTACAAGCATGCATTTCTGAGTCGATTTTCCTTCAAGTGCCGAGCCAAGCAAATATGCGTCGAATGTACTTAATAAGTTTATTAATGTTTTCGCATTGTTAATGCCACTTGGTTCATAGTCAAGTTCGTTCGACAAAATTTGATTATTAAATTGCAAGAAACTCTGTTAACCCTTACCTTACCGCTGTGTTCCCAGCAGCTACACATCATTCTCTCGAAGTCGAATATTAATTTGCGCTTTTATTATTGCAAACATTTGCCGCAGATGTTGAGTTACATTTTAATAGATATACATATGTGTGTGTGTGTGTGTGAATGTATGTATGTGGGCGCGCGTGAGGCATAAAATTATCGCCAATGAGTCAAGCTCCTTCATACAGTCCCCTCCTCACTTCATTATTTCTTTAAGTTGCCGTTGTTTGCTCATAGATTTCGGTCGGTTGTATTGCCTGATTATTTCGGTGTGAGCTTTTCCTTGTCGCTCGCTTAGTTGCGTTTATTTAATTTCCTTATTTTTGTTCGTTTTATTTCGCGGCGGCAGCAGTGGCGGCGTTGTTGCTTTATTGCAATCTCATAATTCGTAATTTTCATCGCATCGTTAAAGTGTCGACAATTTTATTATGTTTGCTTTTGAGATTGAAATTTCCTTGTGACGTTAAGATTTTTGTCTTGTACCAACTGTGAAATATTTATGAATGTGTGTTTAGTAAAATTTATTATTTTTGGATTAGGTTAACATAACTAAAATTGGCGTCATAATCAAGTGTAAGGAACTGAAAATTTTAATGCATTTGCATAATGCGAGTGAGATTATTTTGCCAATGTGTGGGTGGATGTATCATGTTCAGTATAACGTGGCAATGTCCATCGCCATTAACTACTCGTATAGCCACAAAAGTATTAATAAAGAACTGTTTTCTATTGCCATGCGGAAGGAAATGGAAATATTATTAGGCGTCCATTCAATGGACTAAGGTTAGAATTTCAGTCACTTTATCGGAACGCCTTCGAAATCGGTTTATCGGTCACCAAAGTATTTTTAATGAGATGTTTAAAGTCATGAAGTGCGGCCCAAGAAGTTACCGCATTGAGTGTAAAGTTTCATAGCTAGTTTTGTAAAGGAAGAGAGAAAATATATACGAGTATAGAGAATGAGAGAGAGAGAGAGCTACACGCTGCTATACTCCTAAAGCAAGGAACAGAGACGGAGATGGATGTATGTAGCACTGAACGATTGCTTTCAATATTTAAAGGTCTTCTTCTTTAATGGCGCAACTGCCCATGAAGGCGCTAGACAATAAAAAGAGAAAATAAAAAGTGAAAATGTGTTGGAGTATTTTGTTTTCGTGGAATGCTCTAGTTACTCCCTTGACTTGCATAGAACTTAAAAATTTCTATAAAGATAATGGTTACACAGTCGAAGTTTCGATGATGCCCCTTTATGATGATGGTGATGAGAAATCATTAGAGCTAGAAATCCTTAAATGTCCTGCTAGCTTAAATTGAGTATAACCAAGGTTTCCATTTGCGTTCTCAAAATATCTGCTCAAAGTCCAATTAAAATCCACTTTGAAATTCCAATCTTCTTGCACAAACGAGTTTCCGAGTGTTAACTTCTTGAATATGGGCGGGGTAGTTATTGCGGAGTCAGCGACTCTTGATGTTCTAGGCATATCCATCCAAAGAGACGATCATCGGAATAATACCATTTTTAGTGTGTCGATGGAAAAAAAGAATATGCAATGTAGATCAACGGAGTGCAGAATTTCTTTAACCGCTATAGAAATACATTTTGTTGTTATTTTCAACATTTCAAAACTCTGATTATTCCAAAGATCGTCAAATGCAATGGGCATACCTAGAAGAGCAGGAGGCGCTGATTACGCAATATCCACTTGACTTGTGGATGTTTCAAGTGAAGCTCCCATACAAAATTCCCAGATTAGCCGATTTAACGCCATTTTGGCGATTTTAGTTGCTAATTTGGTCACCCATTTTTAGCTATTGCGATCATTGTGGGGATCTGTTTGAATTTTCGTTTTACAAGTTTACAAGTTATAATGTATACGAAATTCGATAGCTTGTGGTGCTATTGGCATTTTCTTAGAGTATGTCCTGTACACCTCTATTCTCATCTTTTACTTGAGTTATTACTAGTTATCGAGAAAACCATACTTTTAGTATCTCATCAGCATGCTTTTCTCGATGTCATCGGAGTTTTCAACTTATCAGATTACTTGACGAAAGGGCTCTGGTTCCTTGAAGGAGATAAAAATATAAAGCCCTCTCCCAGGAAAGCAAAACCCAGAGCATTAGCGTTTCACATTACCATATTTAGATATTTCACTTAAATAAATAATTAAATATATATTTTAAGTTTATTTCCAACTCAGTATCGGTTCGAGTTGGATACAAAAAACTATAGCTTTCCAATTAGATCAACTCAAATACCATGTTGGTACTCGTATTTTCTAGAATTGAAAACGGAAAAAAACTGCTCTTTTTTTGTTTAATCAATCAATATTTTTCCCCTCTCAATTCACTACTGGTTGCAGTTATTATTGTTGCTGTTGCTGTCGTCGTTGCAAATATTGCATTGCATTCAGTACACGTATGATATCATCTTAAGCCCAGCTTGATAACCCACTGGGCCAGCACATGGTTTTACAAGGGAAGATATGTACAGCAAATCACAACAACGATCTGTGCAACATAGTCTGCTATTGCAACATTTAGCAACACACTCCAAGTCAAATTTGATGAAGTTAAATTGCCAATACGTGGAGTTCAGTTGCAAATGTAGTAGATACAGGAACACACTTAAAAACACTCACACACATGCACACACACATTCACCGATAGACACATAATCATGTTTTCATGTTTTCGCGGATGTTGTGCTGTTCTCCTTCTTGTTATTGTTGTTGTTGCTGCAATTGCTGTTGCAGTTTTGTACAAATGCAAACAAAGTTAGTTTGAACATTTGACATTAGAGCAATTTGAATTCATGTGCGCCTGCGCACACTTAGCATAATTTTAGTTTTTGTTGTTTGATTTCCAGCTACGGGACTGGCTGCGTAAAGTTCAGCCAAACTCCAAAGCTCAGCTGGAAGTCGTCCTCATCGTCATCGTCGCTGTTGTTGAGCATAAAAATATTTGCTGTGAACAATTTTAATCTTTTGTTTAATCACAAAACTAAAATCCTCCCTGAAAAACCGCGGAGAAAGCAACAAACAAACATTGAATATCAATGGAAAGAGCAATGCAGGCATTTGGTTGCGTTAAAAATGTTGTTCTGTTTCGATGTTGAGCTGCTGCCGCGGCAACTGCAACTACAACCAACCAAACAACCAACAAACAAACATTCGTACATGTTGAATAACATGCCGTTTTGCAGATGCAATTGTAGATGCAAATAAAAGTGGGGAACATCAGCAGCAACCGTGCAGCGGTGGTTGCGAACTGTGTGCGACGTCGTTGTTGTCGTTACATATACATAGACACAACTACTCGACTACATGCGTTTATGCTTATCGATATTGTTAGTTGCTAAAAATACATACAACAACAGTAAGTCAGAAGTTCATTTTGTTTGTAACTATTAAGTAAGTTTGTTTCTCTAATACCCTACAGTTGAAGTGCACGGTTAGTTCAATGGGTCTAAGGTACAGATCGCCTATTATAAGTTTTTCGTTTCAAATCTATCTACTTATAGATCTGTAAAATATGTCAGCGATATCTCAAATATCTCACCAATTATTGCTAAAATTAGAATACTTATACATATAAACTAAGAATATGGAGCATAGACCGACTCTGCTAGGACCCTTCAATTTAGTTTATGATTATGAACTTTACAGAGTTGGATGTTATATTCGGTCTCTTTCCGGTAGAACATCGTAACTAGAATTTTGCCAATTTCTATTGAATTTTTGAAATCATATTATATTTGGTCATGTAACAAGAAAGCCATTTTGGATGTAATATTGATCATTTATCAGAAAAATAAAAAATAAATACAAAGTCCCCATTTGGCAAATCTTCATAGAAAATTCCCAAATTTTAATTCCCATCGAGGGTTCATTGGTGGGTATTATTTTTAAACGTGGTGGGTTCCAAGTCCGACGCACAACCATTAATTTAAGGCCATGGGGAAGCCCGCCGCACACATTAGTTATAGCACGGTTGTCAGTTCGCTATCCAGGGGACGCCACGAGGAGGCTGTGTGTCGACTTGAAACGTAGAAGTGCAAGGATCGAACATGTACGCACCTGCGACTGTCACGAACTTTACCTTGTGTCGTACGCCTTAGGACCCCCAAGAGAGAAAGTAATTCGAGCTGCGAACATCGACATCCCTGGCACTATCTTCTATAAGAATGTCATGCTGCTAGCATACGCTGATAATATTGACATCATTGGCAAAAACGCTCGAACATTCAGTGCAGCATTCTCCAACATGGAAAGGATGTTCCGTAAAGTGGGTCTAGTGGTGAACGAGGGCGAGGACAAAACGAAATACCTTGTGTCAACAAACAAAGAGTCATGGCGTCTTGGACAAAATGTCGCTGTTGACAACTACACTTTTGAAGTCGTCAAGGATTTCGTTTATCTAGGATCCAGCATAAACACCAACAATAATGTCAGCCTTGAGATCAAGCGGAGACTAACTCTTGCCAACAGGTGTTACTACGGGCTCGGTAGGCAATTGAGAAGTAGAGCCCTCTCTCGACCGACGAAAATAACGCTCTATAAGTCCCTCATCCTTCCCGTCCTAATGTATGGCGCAGAGACGTGGACATTGACCATCAATGATGAGTTGCTGTTAGTAGCGTTCGAGAGGAAGATACTCCGTAAGATCTACAGTCCAGTATGCGTGGACGATGTTTATCGAATAAGATGGAACAATGAGCTGTATGAGCTGTACGCCGACACTGACATAGTCAAGCGTATAAAAATCCAGTCCAGCGGCTTCGCTGGCTGGGTCATGTTGAGCGAATGGAAGAAAGCGCTCCGGCTAGAAGGGTGTTTTATTCGAACCACGGTGGAGGAACAAGCAGAAGGGGACGTCCTAATCTCCGTTGGAAAGACAAGGTGCAGGGCAACCTGACTGCACTTGGACTTATCAACTGGCGACAGCGCGCGCATATCAGAGGCGACTGGCGAAGCTTTGTAGAGGCGGCCAAGACCGATCATCGGTTGCAGTGCCAGTTAAGTAAGTAAAGTAGTTCCCATCTTCAGTCAAAATCTTATAGCTTTTGGGTCATACTTAGGTTAAAAATCTTCAAATATGGTAATTAAAGAAATAGTAAAAAAATTGTGGATATTGCAAAGTAAGTAAGTAACAGATTTTGGTTTGGAGATTTTATGCATGCATATTGAGGTTTGAAGCTTCGGAGAGTCGGGTAGTTGGTAGTGTGTTGGCCTGCAATGCAGAGTTTCCGGGGTTCAAATCTCGGCATACGTAATGGCAAACTTACAACAGTAAAAAAATTGCCTAAGAAAAGCTTTTCACTTCGCCGTGCGGATTCAGTAAAAAACTATAGGTCTCTTACATTCATACATAAATATAACACGAACAACATGCGAAAAAGCTCGGTCTAGGCTCTCCATAGGCTGTTGTGCCATTAAAAGAAAAAAGAAAGAATCTTACTGCGGAATCTCAGAAGAGATTGTGCCTCCAAATTATTTATATTCAAAGTATGTGGCCGGTAGTGCTCCAGATTTATTTTCTTTCTGATAAAGACGACAGGTGGTGTCCTCCTAGACGACGTACGAACGATGAGAGTTCTCTGTTAGTTTGCACTCTAAAAAATATTTTACAGCAAGAAAACTTCCTTAAACCTTGAGTAAAACTTTACCAAGTATAGAATTTGGGTAAGAAAGACCAACTAGGTTGCTGCGGTGTCCATTTTCAATGTCCATCTTAATAAAAAGTATTGATTAGTCACACGTTTCACGCTTCGTTTCAAATGCTGAACACAATGAATGCGGCTGCAACATGACGACAACTGTCAATACTAATATATCAATATATTGACTGCTGCATTGCGTCATAAATATTTCCATTTTAACATGCGGCTGCATGAATGTTCAATACGATATCAACTATGAAATAATTTAGCTCATAAAACAAATATTTTCCTTGAAAAGCAAATAAATTTAAGAATAGTTATATTAAATTTTAAATGGGAAAAATAAAATTACATGAAAACATTTACTGCAGGCGTGTTGCAATGTTGCAGCCGCATCCAATGTGCTCAGCACTTTACGTATATCTTTAGTTAGAAAATGCACGTACTTCCGCTGCCTTTTAAGCGTTGCCGTTTACCTTGTACAAGACAAGAGAAACAAAGATTGCCAATATTATAAGAAATCTATTAGCTAGCAAATGCCAATTGAATAAACCAACAGATGTCACTAGCATTGTTGACAACTTCTTGTGAGCAAATAACTTCTTTATTAAAAATTTATACAAAAAGTACGTAACATTTATATAAAATTAAGCAACTAAGTAGAAGAATTTGAGGTTTCCTTGCAAGTATGCAAAACTTGAATCAACTGTCAAAAGTTTTTCTTGGAAAGAATACCATCTTTTAGATACCAACTACACACTTAACTGTCGGGCTGCTCAATGACCATTCTTTAATATTTAATTTGGAATCTAGGAAGCTAAGCACAAGTTTGCACTGAAGTGTGACCTTTTCTTAAGAAGTTAAGATATACAATTCAGATCTGTCTAAAGAAGCAAATAAAACCAAAAGAGTGTAAAATAACAATGTCACTTTGACTTTCTGACATCGAAGGAGATTCCATTAGCTTCTTCATATCTGTGCTTGAGTTTCTGTAGTGTTCTAATGTAGCAAATAGTTGAGATTCAGTGTGGGTTGAAATGTTCGGTTTTATTCAACCCTATTTCAGCATAAGGTAAAAATATAACAATTGGGGTGCAAAAAAAAACAGAAAGAAAAAAGGTAGAAGGCGATTCAATTAGGCAATTTTCAAATTTCTGCTTTTGAACGTATCTAAATGACTTACGTTGGTTCATTATCTAGATACAGTAGCAGTTAACTGTGTGATGTATGTAAATAACGAAGCTGTGTCAAATTCAACCCTAATGTTTATGGCTTAAATTAATTTTCCACTGGGATTTTTTTTTACGTAGAGCAATGGAACTTTAGTTTGATGCGTGTGATATGTTTTTATAGCATGAGATAATGATGATTTCTAAATTCACAGCTACTTATAAATGATTGAGAAAAACAGAAAACATAAAATTTTTAGGTATTCTTGAACTATGAATATTTAATTACTAAGTATTATATATAAAATAATTATAAGATCAAGGATTAATGGTAGGAATTGTTAGCACTGGCGAACAAGTTTTTGAGAAACAGTTGTTAAAATGTTTATTTAATCGCTAAAAAAAAAAAATTGGGGGCTGATAATTTCGAAAAAAAACTATAATTTTCTAAAAATTATGGAATTGTTAAAAAAAATTTGACAATCACTCAAATGTTCACATATCATTAATATAGAAATGTTATATCTATCATTAAAATGCTGGTAGAATAGAGATACATAAGACACGTTTCTACGATGTACCAAGGAGTCAATAGAGCAGAAAACTCTATTATTCCCTATAAGCTTTATCGATCGAAGTAGAATACGGTTAAGATGCTCCAGCTGCGTTCGCGATGCTGCTGCCTATTGACGAGAATTAAATATTTTGGGAGGAATGATAGTTATATGGATCATGCGGAGATCAGTTGGAGTGAAATATTGCATACACCGCTTAGGGAAGCCGTGTAAGCAATAACGAATCTTTCGACTCGTACAAAATGAGATTATTCGAAGGAACGTCAAATTAGATGAGCCTGCCCAAAATATCAAGAGTCGCTGACTCTGCAATAACTACCCCATTTAAAAGTAAAGTCAGGGGATTATAAGGATTTACGAAAATCAGTTGTGAAAGTGGTTCTTACGCCAGTAGAAGAAGAAGAAGTAGGTAAGTCGGTGTTTGATTGAATATCATTATTCTAAAATTGGTTAATATATTCTACAAATTCCTGTGGTCGCTGTGGCGTAGTGGTAATGCGTTGGACTGCTACGCAGAGTGTCCGGGGTTCAAATCCCGGCACAGGCAAAATCACAAATTCAAAAAGTAGAAAAAATAATTTTTCTACACGGCACCACCTCTTGGCAGGCAATGGCAAACCTACAAGAGTAAAAATTGCTATGAAAAGCTTTTCACTTCGCCGTTCGGATTCGGCATTAAACTGTAGGTCCCTTCCATTCATGTACAAATATAACACGCACAACATGAGTGGATGCGAAAAGCTCGGCCTAGGCCCTCCATGGGCTGTTGTGCCATTAAAAGTAAAGTAAAGTAAAGTAATTCTACAAATTCCTACCATAAACCGTTGGTAATTTGCATGTAAAAATCGTTTGAATCGAAAAACTTTCTTTAAATTGTTGAAAATTCTTATATAAAATGTATATAAAAATTTATTTTTCCGAAGAATTTTGGGTACCCAAAATTTACATTCTTCTTCTTTTAAGGGCATAACAAAAGCCCATGAAGGGCCTAGACCGAGCTTTTTCGCATTCACTTATCTTGTGCGTGTTATATTTTTACATTAATAGAAGGGACCAACAGGTTAATGCCGTATCCGAATGGCGGAATGAGAAACTTCCCATAGGCGATTTTTATTTTTGTAGGTTTGCTATAGTGTGCCAAGAGGTGGTGCCGTGTATAAAATTTTGCTGTTCTACTTTTTAATTTTACTATTTTTTTAATTTTTTTTTTATTGATACATTCAACATACAGGGTGTACCCCTATGAATGCAGAGCATTGTGTTGCATGGAAGGAAGAAGGAGGGAGAATGTAAGACGAAATGCAATCACACAGGACACCGAGATTTGCCCTACGTAGTAGGGCAACTCACTACCAACTACGCCACAGCGACACAAATTTACCTACTCCTTTCAAATGTACTTATATCAAATGGTAAACTATGTTAACTCAAAATGAATCATATCATTCATAAATTTTCTACGAGTGTATTAGCATGTAGGTAAAATCGCATCTTATTACATAATTATTAAATTAACGCTAATTTCAACCCCATTCAGCCGTAAATCGATGAAGCTCTGTGCAACAATGAAGATAATTTCAATTTTCCAGCTCGTTATCTTGTAACACATTCACATTAATGCTGGTGATGGTGACGTTTATGGTGGTGGTAACGATGTAGCAGCCGCTTCTACTCTTCCTGTTAATTACAGCCGCGATTGTAGTGGGGTGGTTAGAATATATGTGTCGTTGATGGATGATAAAGATATTAAAAAGCAATATGAGACAAATAATGTGAAATTTGATGCAAAATTAATTTAATGCTTAGTAGAAAAAAAAGTAAAAAACAGAGTTAAAAAATGTGTTGGTTAATCTTGGAATAAATCTGAGCTACAAACCGCGTGTACCATATGTTAATAGAGACCAAGATGGCAATACTCGTACTGCACACTGCAGACAAATACCTCAAGACAAATACATTGGCAATTGAAAATCAAAATCACAATTGCTCAAACTTCATTTGAATTTGCCTAATATGAAGGTTCCAAGTTGATGTCTACTTATCATCCTTATATTTTTTTTTTTTAGTTGTAAATCACATTTATTATCATATATGGTACTACATATATGTATTTAACACAAATCAAGAACAACAACCACAACAACAACGGCATGAGCAAATCATGTTCTTGTGTTGTACGCGCTGTCGCAGCACGTGAGCACACGCTTCTGGAGTGGTTAATTTTGCTGCGGGTGGTACACAGCAAACATATTAAAATTTATTTTTTATGCATTCATATTTACATATATCTCATATACATGCGTGTTGCATATGCATGAGTGTGTGTAAGTGTCGCGTACGCGCGCTTATTTAATATTATCTGAATATATCCTTTCTTGACAATAACTAATGACTTCCTTTTGTTGTATGTCGCCTCTGACATTGCAGAACTTTACAAACACCGCACATACATAATTACAATACATAGATAGTATCTTAATACCACTTTCCTCTCTCTCTTACAACTCGCTGCTCCTAGTCCTTAGAAATATTCACCATTTCTTTCTGATTTTAAATCACAATTTAAATCATACCTGAAGTTTTAAGTTGTAATAACTACATTACAACTTTCTAGTTGCATATCAATCTTAGGTGTAGTTTAGAGATTGATTGTATATTTATTTTTGAATTGGAAATATCTCGAGAGGGCGTGCATGCTAGTTGTTCCAGGTCTATGCTCTTCGGATATGGGGGCATTCTTTCTCGAAATTGTATACCACATAATAATCAAAAATTTAATCATGCACTGAGTGTGTGAATAATAATACACGAAACGATCTAACAAAACAAATATGAATACTGGACATACGAATGATACCTCCTACACAACCTACACATTACTAAATGCATAGCGTAGGGTGCCAAGGTATACCGCAAGCATAAATCAACAACAAGTTAACAACAACACGATTGGGGACATAGTTGTTATTAGTCTCCAACTCTCTCCCGTCCCAACCTAATAATGAGAGCGCTTTTTTACTCTTCCATCCCAACCAAAACTGCTTAAATCAACACTGAAACTAGTTTCTCTACTGTTCCGCTAATCTAGGAGTGACTTCATTTAGACTTGGAACACTGAAGGTGAGGATACTATGATTATTAGTTAAAAATTATATTATAATATTCGTACTTCATTTTTGTATGGGAGCACCCATAAGAGTTGGAGACAGGGGTAAGCACGCTTGGAGAAAATGTTTAAGGAGGAAAATTAATGTGGGTCGGTCTTATGTTTTACCTCAATAAGATCAGCTTGAGAGCGAAGAGACCTATTTCATGAAAAAGCTATTCGTGCTGTTTTTTGAATTTTAACTTCGGATGCGTCTTCCTTTACACATATTTTTGGCTCACGCGATTTTTCCATCAAACCTCTCAAAATTCAGGATATTCAAATCCTACTTTTAAGAATCCTCATTCAACTATTCCTTAGCTAATGTACCTGCATACATATTTTCGCTTCACTGAGGTAATTTTTATAGATTAGAATAGTTATAGGGAAATGAAAAAAAAATACAACTAAAACTAGTTTATATTGCCAACGAGGTTAAAACGTTAAAGAAATGATAATAAGTGAAATAACATTGGTAAAACATTATGTAATGGAAGGCATTCACATAAATATATACGCGCACATATACACATGCAATTGTACTCAGAAACACGGACAGAACACTTAGGATAAGAATAAATTACAACAACAGCGGAACAATAAATTCCACTGAGCAAGAAACGAGTATGCACTAAAAACTTGGAAAGGACATGAAGAAGAAGAAAAAAGTTAAAATTCAAAAACTCAACAGGAGGTAGCGAAACGTACAACGAAGACACTACACACATACAAACATGCAAGTACATAAATAGTAAAGCCATACACACTCACACACACACACACACACACACACGTACCACAATGCCACAAGTAGTAAATTCGAAATGTCCTGTCCAATAAAATTGAAATACCTACACCGACCGCCAGCCATACACGTGAAAAGGGACTTCACTGCACGGCAAGGATAAAAATTGTGAGTGTGGAGTAGAAGAAAAAAAAAAACATTCGCATAACAGCGAACATCTACGACAAATCAAACTGTATGGCAACCGGAAGTTTTATCAGTTGAGCCATCGCGAAGTTACCCAGACGACGGTCGACGGTCGATACTAAAAACGCAGGACATCAGCAACCAGCAGCAGGCAACGGTCGACCATCGACATCTTGGGATGTGTTGGACAGCGAAGCAGCCATGGCAGGCATAGTCTGTTCTCCTTTAATGGTTATTGATGTGATCATCATTTATAACCGATGTTCATGTCCATTGTGCGTAAACAACAGTTGAGCAAAGATAACGTTGACGTCTAAGGCAAAAAAATACCCAAAATAAAGTAAAATGAAATCGCATCGAATTCTATCGCAGTTAAATTCACAATGGATCCCTGGAAAAAAAGAGCGAAAGAATGAAAGTCAAATATGTTTTAGGCTTTTATCTTTTGTTATTTTAATATCAATTGAAAAGTTGTTCTCTGAACGAGTATTGTCAAAGTATTGTTGCTATTAGTGACCTTTTCTTTTGCCACTCCCTTCCTCCTTCTTTGGGCTTTCCCTTACAAATGTACTGGGAAGTATGTGAAATTGATTTGAAGCGGGTAGTTTTCTTGTATTCCTTATGCTGCATGTGCATGTGTTTTCCTTCATCCTTAACATGTCAATCGTTGGAGCTTAAGTTTACTCCAGAGATTGTGTGTGATAACGTTCCTATCAAATGCACGAGTATGTGACGCTATGGGATACCAAGATACATACATTTTGAAAAGGGTTTACTTCTTCTTCTGGGGTAGAATATGTATGCCTAGAAAACGATTATTCCAATAAGAGTTTTATGTGGAAAATCTATTATGTTTGACATTCTTCGTGTAGATAATCGCAAAAAATGAAATAGTAAATAAATAAAATTTTAGAAATTTATATTGTACGTAGATATGAAATATTTATATTATATGTAATTTATACTTAAGTATTTTATTTATAACATGCAATGAATATTCTTAATAACTATAAATATTTAAAGCACAATAAAATGAAGCAGTCATTTAAAAGTGAAACGTTTATCACGTATGCTATCATAGCATTCGAGCAATTGAAATTTGCAATATTTCAGAAAATACCAAATGAATTAAGATCGGTCACCTCTTTGCATTTAACGGTAAATGGGCGAGATTATTATACGATTTTGATTGTTTCGGTTTGAAATATTTTGCTTTATATCCTAACTCTCTGTACCAAAATTTGATATCAATTTGAATCAATATTTTCTTTATTTGAAATTTTGACAAAATTTTTCATGAAATTGTATGGGACCTTCTTTAAGGTTGGAAATCGAAGTTTAGTATGTGTGGGAAAATGTTAGCCATTAAAAATTATTCGAAGTCGGCCTTACCTTTTGCCCCTTTAGGATCACCCTGGAAACACGGGGAAGCTATTTCATAAAAAGTAAATTTACCATGTAGGTGCTTCTTAAGGTGTGGAGATGTAGGTTAAGTATATTGGGAACAAAGTTTTGCCATTGAAAATTAATAAAGGTCGATCTTACATTTTGCGGCTTTAGGAGCACTAGGGAAGCACAAGGAGCCTATTTTATAAAAAGTAAATTTTTGTATGGCGAATCCCTTATAGGTTGGGCAAGTATGTTGCAACAACATAAAAATGATTGGGGTTCTGTCATATTTTTGACCCTTTAAGTGCGACTTCTGATCAGGTGAGTGGTAATTTCTTGATTTTTCTGAACTCTCTTTTTGCTTTGAACAGCCTTTTTTGGCATAAGCATTTTTCATCGATCTTCACAAAATAAAGGTTTCTAGCGTATCAAAATCGAAAAGTGTGCATGCTAGCTTAGACCTATCAATCGCTTTGTCGCGCTTCCCCCAGGGCTCGTATTTTCTCTACACGGTCCTGACTATACTGTGCTATATTCATATATACTATACTGGGGGGCCTGGGGCGTAGGATACAAGGTAAAGTTCGAACTTGGTGCGTCGATGTTCAATCCTTGCGCTTCTATGTTTCAAGTCGACACACAGCCTCCTCGTGGCGTCCCCTGATATCCGTCAATGAGCTAACTAATGTGTGCGGTAGGCTTTTCCATGGCCTTGTGCATCGGGCTTGGAGTCCACCATGTTAATATATTACCCAATGAATGCTTTGCTATACTATGTACATAATAATACAATACGGTTATAATACTCGATTGTACCACAATGTCAAAATTTGAGCTATGCTTTTTTTTGTTTAATTTTGACTTTGTAGCAATATCACACATATGTGAGAACATTCCTGATTCAATACAGCACAAATTAAAATGTTCTGTTTACAAGAAGTGTTTAATATTTGAGTATATTTACTCACTGAAGCAACAGCTGAAATGCGTGGAGCCGAATCACGGGACAACGTAAGATGACTAAGAAATTCGGTTCTACATTTGGTTAGTTGGTTGGTTTAATGGGTAGGGCCTGGATGGAACCGAAACCATACCGACATGGTAAGCTCCGGATCAGGTTAAGAGCTGTAAGTTCACTGACATTCGTGATCGCTGAAAGTAGTTTATAACAAGACAAACGACAATGCTCCTGCATTGTTTCGCCGTTCTCGCCCCCATACCCCACCATACTTGTCATCGATCGGGCATTCCTTTTCATTCTCTTGAAGATTTTAGGATAAATCCGAAGCCTATTTCCAGTACCCACCAGCTATCGCCGAGATATTACTATATATTTTTACATTTCAAGCAGAGTTCGTCCCCAAATTGTGATATTTAAGTTCATACAATAGACAAATAACATGTACATACATATATTATAGAAGCACCTCATTGTTTTGCAAACACTCGACCGACCACCATGGTATCGATTCCAGTGAAATGTCGATACATTCAAAATATTCAAGTATACATCCGTGTTTCTAATTACCACAAGAATTATTGCAAACAGCTATGCGTTCGTTCTATTTACAAGTGAAATCAAGCAATAAAAATATGATTTCACTTTAATAACAAAGGACGTTTCTGTGCTTTTGTTTGGTTTGTTGTTCTCAATTTCATATCATGCCATGTGAAAACACTTGACATGTTTTTGTAGGCGATGTCGTCCTTTCACTTAATGTGTAAACACACACACAAATCGTTTTCATTCCAGTTTTAACAATTTTTATATTTGTATAAAGCATCAAATTTCACTACTTTCACAATACACAATGCAGAAATATTTTCAATATTTTCTTTTGCATTGTGACTTTTTCCTTTGTATGTATGTCAAAGAAAAATGCCCATTCATGCTCAATTTGAGAAATCATTTTGCTAGCATCAAATGGCACACTCACACACACTTCATATATCTACATACGGTGTGGCAAGGAGATTAAAGCGAATATTATACAATGATTAATTTTTGAAAAAGTTTATACATGCCTTTGTATGTATATTTGATTGAAAACAGTTTATGACCAAGTTGTCTTTATATCCGGCAGTTGTCATAATTGGGTTTCCTTGCATCAATTTATAAGTATGTATATAAAGTGGAACATTTAGAATTGGTCACGATTTAGATAGAAAATTTTACATTTCTAGTTGTAGTCGCTTTTCGAACATTTTTCCTCCATTTTGCTCCACTGTATGTGTGTGAGGTAACGCACTCACGCATGCGTGTATATCAATATTATCGCCATGATCTGCGTGCGTGTGCAAGAAATTGAAAGAAAATAGAAAGATTTCCTTCAAAAAGAAAAACATAATAATAAAGAAAGTGAATTTTTGTTTTCGTTTTGGCTTAAGTGCTTGTTTCGCTTTATCGCCTTTCCTATTTAAACAAATACACAATACTTTGGCTTCATCCTTCAGGGATTCCAGCATCCACGTCAGAGGCGTCCAAATATTGTTGCAGGTTTTTTTTTGTTTAACACTGTGAAGCTGTTGTATACGAGTATATGCTGCTAGCTACGTTCTTTGTGCCAGGCACCATTCGAATTTCTACTGGGAATTACAAATACATTAATGCTGCTTTTTGTTGTATTGTGCTTACATTTCGTTGCTACACTTACAATTAATTCCATTGAGTTTTGATTTTTTTAGTTGTCATTGCATTATTAGGGGTTTTCATTTCTGTTTGGATCTTCACACGAGTATGAGCGGGAACGTTGTGGTGCAGTTGGTGGTCCTACTGTATTTGTTTTATTAAATAATGAAAAGAAAATGACTTGGAAAATATTGTGTTTTCTCGTGTTAACACTATTGTTAACACAAGTTCTGCTTTATTTTGAAAAGTATGTGAAGAAGTGTAATTATTTATATTCGATATACTCGTACGATATTTGTACATGCTCTGGGCTTGGATGATGGTGTTTGAGCTGAAAGGCAATAAATATAGCCGAAAAAATTGGTCCATTCACATTCAATGCCTCTGAAATAAGCATAAAATACATATTAAATGTAGCATTTACTTGCTGAGTCCAGGTTTATTCCGATGGATAAGAGAAAATTTGCTTTAGCCTATAACATCATGCATGTACAGAGTTTGTAGAGGGGCGTCGACCGTCGTTATGGAAGTACTAATGTTCCACCGCTGCATTTATTGAGCTCTGATTTCTCTACCCTATCCGGTATATTGCCTGAAAAAACAATATTTTTTGGCGAGGGATGCAGGCAGGGCTGATATAGTACGGAACTTACTAAACCACTACACCTTTATTGAAAATGCCAAACGTATTCGTTTGTCAAAAGTCTCCATTGGATACTCTCCGACCGGGATGAATGGAATAGTGAGGGATGTAGTGGTTTTTACCCGTGTGTAAGGACTGATGGATCCTTACCAACCAAACTGGTGCTGGTATATATTCTGGAACTACAATAATAGGGTAGAAAAATTAGTCAAATTAGATAGCTACACCTAGATGTTTCAAGCTGTGGTGTATGAGTTTACGCTCAAAGGCACAGCTGTTGACGAGTAAGAAATGGAGGGGTAACCCTATTTTTATCTGCTCGGATAGTTAGGCGGCTATTACATCCTCGTCAGCTTTTACTACGTGAAAGAAGCGATTGTCAAGCTCAACAGACAGTAGCATTGGTATGGGTGCCTGGCCATTCAGTTATCCCCTCCAGCTAAATTTAACATTGTGGATGTGCAAAGTTTTTGTATGACTTATATATTTTGTCTGAGCTGATTAAGGTCGAACACCTCAAGCAAACCATACTTCTAGAGCCTTGAGCAACTATATTAAGTATGCATGAACGAACTTGTAAACTTTTCCAATCTATCGGAATGGCCCCAATTCTATAGCGTAGTCAACTAGGTCACACCGCTTACCTCAATCATCAACTGAGGATGTGGTAGGAAAACATTGCATATGCGCTAATTGGGTTCGTGAATCGAACCACTACTTCAACAATCAACCATTTGATTTTGATCTTTCTACGTCTATTTGACTGTTTTCAACAAGCGACTGTCTTGACATTTCTAAATTTTTGTAATAACCTACATGAAAATTCAATTCAATAATGCAGGATCTAAATTTCATATCACAGCGAATGCACACACACAAAGATCCATTCGAATCAATTCAATTCAAATTTAATAATAAATTTCTTCGTCTTGTGGCGAGGAGAGAGGGTAAGACATGAGTGGACAATAAAACATGACTGGCGAACATGATCTTTTAGATCATAATGTGATGCCGACGCTAATAACTCAAATCATAAAACTTCATAAATAAATTCGCGAATTAAATGCATACACACACACATACATGTACATACACTTAATATAACCTACAACAAAGCCCATAAACTAACAACAACTGCAACAACAATCCAAGTCAAAAATGTCATACTATTGCATATTTTGATGCGATATGAACATAAAACAAAAACAAAAACGTACGTACAAACGACATATGAGATATACAAGATTCCTTCTTTAAAGCAACAATAAAATATGTACAAACAATTTTACAAAAATTGACCCCACACAAAGAGGCATGCCACATGCACCATGTAGTACCCGAAAAGAGACGGAACAAACGAAAACCTGTGGTTAAATGTTTGTATGTAGATGGTAAGGAGGTACTGAGGTACCTACTTTAAAGAGACTTTACTTCTTTTATGCAAAAATAATTCGTTCTTTCAATGAAATTCATTTGTTCAATAATTTATGCCAGGCAAATAATGTCATCTGAAGCGAGCGAAAAAAGACATCGTCCGTGGACAACATAAAAATTATGACAAAATGGCCCAAAAAAAAGGTATAAAAATGCAAAGCCAAAAATAAAATCGAGATCATGATAGAGTTGAGTTTGTGTGCAGAGAGCGATTGAGCTAGTGGTGGATAGAAGCGAGTCCTTGTGAGTCTCGGTTACTTTCAAAACACACGCTTTTAAATGCTTCAAAAACAATGGACTGCAAACTACACACATGGGCCTGAGCCATATTGAATTTAATAAGGTGAAGTTACCAGCAATTCGATTCTCTTTTTCCCTTGTGATAATTGTCAAAATCGTTGTTTAGGTTTGTTTGTTTGTTGACTTTTTTCCCGCCTTTTTGTTTTCCTCAGCTGATATTGACTTTCACTGACTGCTGGCATTATGGCCGCAATAAGAAAATTTTTTATTGTTTTCTATGTATATGTACTTGTTGACATATGGTCTAGTACAAAGTTATGTTGTTGTTGCCGTTGAGAGTTTGTTATACTGTTGCTATCCGCCTCTGACCCGACTAGCGTAGTGTGTTGTATTCGTAAGAGAATAACAATTCCATGTAGATCAACCATCGAAAATGTAAAGGATATTTCGATATTGGAAAGTACAGTAGGTCACAAATCGTTATAAGCTTGTTAGAAAAATAAGAGTTTTTGGTGTAGAAACTTCTAACATCGCACCATCACCCAGTTTCTATTACAAAGCTTCTAAAAAATACAGTTTTCACTTTTCATAAAAATGGAAAAGGCCACAAAGTGAAACTGGTTTAGCCCAAGCCCCAATATTCTCCTATTAAAACAGAGTTTTTACGTAAAGAATGCATTTTACTGATAGGTGTAGGCTATCATTGGACATTGCTTTTTGAAGTATCACGTCCATAAACTTGGTCTAGTGGAAAACGACTTATTAGAAATTGTAATGAATCTGACACGAAGAAAACTTTGAAACATATTCATTGTTATTGTTCAGAACTACCTAGGACTAGATTGAAGACATTAGGGAATTCACACCTTTTTTGTTATCTAGACCTGACTTTGTTCATATAAAATACACGGACTACAGGTATTTTCATACTGAAAACAGTGCTTGAGGCAGGTCAAAGTAGATTTTAAGTCTAATAGTGGATTTATTGACGTTTTTCCCTCTAGAGAGTTCTGGTAGTACTATGAACCTTGATGAGGCTATCGCCATCACTTCTAGCCCACACTAACCTACAACTTTTCCAATCAAACTCATTCTTTTTTTTTTGTTTTTGTTGGAGTAGTAAGTAATACATAGTATTGGCTTTATTTATTTAATAACCATGCACCCACCATCGATACTTCGTATTGATTTTGATCATCATTAGGCGAAAACCGTCCGATTAACAGCGAGACAGAAAGACAGACAAATGGCGACAATTGTTCACTAACAGATAAACAATGATGCAGTAAACACAATTCGCCTGTGGGAATTAAATTCTTGGCGGCGTTATGATCATGCGCGCACGGTGTTGTGGTCAAGTGGGGTAAAGAACCTTCTCTTCTTCCTTTAATGAAACAACAGCCCATGCGGAGGGCCTAGGCTGAGCTTTTAGTAACCATTCTTGTTATGTATGTTATGTTTCTGTATAAATGGGAGGGCTTACAGTTTTTAACCGAGTCCAACAGCGAAGTAAAAAGCTTTTGTTGGGCAATTTTTACTCTTTGGAAGTTTGTCATTGCTTACTAAGAGGTAGTGTTGTGTAGAAGCATTTCTTATTTTCTACTTTTTAATTTATTTTTGAATATGCCAAGATTTGTACCTGGGCACCTTGAGTAGCAACAGACAGTTAAAAAAAATTCTCAACCATATAAAAAATAAATCGGCACTGCTATCCACGATTTTCGATAGCATTTTTCCTTATGGATATCACTATAAACCTTAACAAATTTTAATTTTTTAACTATTCCATTCTATATTCCAATACTCAGGAAATGGATGTGTTAATTTCGAATTAAAATTGTAATTTTTGTATTGAAAGAACGGCAAACTATCTACTTCTTCAGAAATCTAATATCCTTATGGACAACACGGATATTTTAGGATATTTTAAGAGTCGAGTGCTTGTAGTCAAAACAAGTTGTATAATTTGGGGTTTTTTGCCGGAACAAAGGAATTTATTTTTAATGAGTATCTTCAGAAAACGGAGATTGGCAATGAAAATTATTCTAAAAATTTATTTAATTTTTTTATTTGTGAGAAACCTCTTGAATGATTTTCTAAACTTAACCTCAGACTGTCTTTAAAAATTGTGTATACAAAGCTTTGTTGCGATTGATCAAGTTTGGATTGAGGTATTACTGTCATTTACAGGCAGACAGACGAATCATCATTAGTTGTCTTCTTTTTTGGATAAGGTCAAGAGGAAATCTTTGACTTGCCAGTTATCTTAAATTTTTTTTTTGAGCAAGGCATTTACTTGGGCCATGCACAAATATGAATTTCTTTATAGTACTTAAAAGCATGCCATAGAATTGTATCGGCATAAGAATACCCAGCTAGATACTTAACATGAAAGCTCCTCTGCATTTCTTGACCGTTGTGTTCAAGTGAAGTGATGCCGATTTGAGGACGGCACTTGATGAAGTAAATAGTACCCAAAAGCAGCATACCATAGAATGGTATCGGCATAAGAGTTCCCTGTGTTCAAACGAACTGATATCGATTTGGGGAAGGCACTTGCCGAAGTAGTTATTAATGAGACACACACATTGTTAACCTTTTTCATGGTGTTGTGCTTGTTGAGAAGTGCTTACATAATAGAATCGGTTCTTAGATTATGCCTTATCGCTGAAAACTAGTTGTCAAAGATTTAAATTTTGATGTTTGAAAACTACAGATCTGTGATAAATATAACTTAATAAAATATTTTTATTTATTCAGCAACAATATCTGGTAGTGGTCTCTGGAGTTATGCAATGGGAGTCAGTTTCATGCTCTTGCTACAGTTTTAATTTTGGCTTCTATGCAAAAATTTTGTACATTTCAGCAGTTTGCTGCACAAAAACAACAACAATAAAAAACATAAACAAAAAAAACTTCGTTGTACAAACACAAATTTTTATGTTTGCAACATTTGTGAATTGTGCGAACATATTGTTTTGTTTTGTTGTTTTTTTTTTTTTATTATTATAGCAACATATCGAAATACAGAAAACAAAAGACTTCGACAACAACGACCCAGGGGGTCTGAATATTTGGAGAGCAGCGAAAAAAAAACGAAAACACAGCGAAAAAATCTTTGTTGTTGTTCCGCTAGAAGTTATTGTTGTTGTTGCAGTTGCAGCAGTTACCAGCATGTTGCGATACCCTTATAATCTATTGCACTGAACAGTGTTGTTGCTGAACAACTAAAACAGCAACAGCAACAACAACGCAACTTTACAGAAACAACAAAAATAAATTAAAAAACAAAAAACAAAATAAAAAACTTTTTGCGATTTCCGATCGTTCGAAAACGCCGCGATCGCAACTGATGACCAAGCGAGTACCTGAACAAGGAGAGGAGTATAGAGGCACACACACAAACAAGCAACCAAAGGATCACGGCGCATGCGCATTGCGCACCCAATGTATAAGCATTGTACAATCTCCTTCTCTTCTTCGTCTCCATCTCCTACGTTGTCTTCTTCTTCTCGTTTCATGTTCATACTCATGTCGTTTCCGATGTTTATGATGTTCCCAAACATATTCTGCGAATTCATAATCAAAAAATTATCATGTATGTTTACACGAATCATATTTTTGATGTTGTTGTTGTTGTTATTATTATTGTTATTGCAATTGTACTCTACTTCGCTTGACGTTGGTTGATGCCGCAGAAAGCGATCACTGTGAGGCAGTGGCGGCAATCGATATTGCCAGCACAGATTGTGCACTTTGATTAGAGGTTGACTAGTGTATTCTCTTGTTTAGTTCAGTTTCCGATGCTCTGTTGTGTCTGTTCGACCAGTGAGGAGAGCGGTGAGTCTACCAAAGCGAGGAAATGTCATCCCCCGCAGTTTGTTTAACTGGAAATTGTTGCAATTCACTGCTGTGTGTTGTTGCTGTTACTGTCGCTGTATGCCGGCATGAGAAAATGTTGCTGCAGCATTATGTTATGAATTTGCATTCAGACGATTTGAACATCTGCTTTAATTTATGACAGCAGAATTATAACTTCAAGTCAAGTTGCTACAAACAATATACATATGTACATATGAGTAGGTGCAGATATAGAAGATCTATAGACCGTTTTATCTTGATATGATATTCAAAAAGTATTCTTATAGAAATGCAAGTAAATATAATCAGTGTAGATTTCTATGTTAAGCTAGGGTGGTACTTTTTTCTATAGGGGGAAACGTATCTCGAAATACATGCTACGTGTACCATTTTTCACCCTCTCCTTCAAATCCATTAAGTTTCCCATATCGGCTAGCTTTCTACAAATCATCGAAGTCTAATATCTATCTAGCATTTTGGTGGCGCTGATTTGTCTAAATTTAAGAAATTGCATTTATCATTGAATACACATTCTAAAGTCTAATGAAAAACTTTACCCATTGAGCCCAATTTCTTTCGGAGTGGATCTTAAATATGCTTTGAAAACGTTTCGAACTGAACTCAAATCAAAAACACAACAATATATTAGATCAAAAATATCAAAATTAGACTAAAATTCTAAGCAAAGTTCAGGCCTAAAATCCGTCCAAATCCTTCAAATATTTTTTTACCCATTTATGGAGATATCGTGTATACGAACAGATCGACGGAAAGGCAGACAGACAGAGAGACAGACATATCTAAATTGACTAATCGACTATGCACACTAATCATTTATATACTTCTTCTTCTTCTTTTATGTAATGGCGCAACAACACATCGAGGGCCTAGGCCGAGCTTTTTGCATCCACTCATATGGTGCATGTTAAATATTTGTAAATGAATGGAAGGGACCTTCAGTTGTATGCCGAATCCGAACGGCGAAGTATATCATTTAATTACATACATACGTTATTTTTTCATACCTACGACGCCTAATTGTGGGCGTTACAATCAACCGTTATGCGATAAAACCCATATACCTTGACACTGTGTGTGTAGGGTATAACAATGATCGAAGTTTCACTAATGAATTAATCATTTTGAAAGCATCACCAGAATCCCAAAAAGAAAGTTAATTCGGCAGCAATAATCAAATGTTGCTGCCATTAGAAGACAACAACAACAAAAGATCAACAATTTTTGATTAACTCAAATTAGAAATTTGTCAAGTGAAGCGCGTAAAGAAAGAAAAAGACACAAAAAATTAGTGAAAAAAGCAATTTAGTTATACCAAAAGATAAAGTCGCATTAAATAATGGTTAGCAGGCTATATTTGTTTTTTTTTCTTTTTACTTTTAATTTTAACAGCCTACAAACAAAAATAGCGCTTTTGTTCCGTTGCTACTAATCCATAGAGAGAATGTAAGCGTTATCAATGTGAGTGAATGTGAGCGTTTACCCCACGCTCAAAGGTAAGTAATCTTTGAAAAATACACGCATCATATAATCCACATTATTGTTCTGTTGCTCCTCGCATGGAGAAAGGAAGGAAAGGAGAGGTGAGGGGGCGAAGGAGACTCGCACGCATCGTATTTCAACAATGGAATCTGGTAGCTACCATGACTTCAAGACTAATGAAATGTCGTGGCTATGTGGCAAAGGAGAAATAACAAAAAACGAAATTCAATTCGCGATAAAAATCTCAAGACATACTCGTATGAACAGTATGGAGCGAAACTGAGGTGAGGAAAGAGCACAAATTCCCATAAATAAAATGTATGGAATAGAGATTTCAGGAGGAGAACAATTCTTCAGGAGGAGGAGAATCATCAGGCATAATTCTTGATAAATTTATAAGCAGCAAAGAGCAAATTCCGAATTCAAGCTAGCCAGGCTCCCTTCGTCAATTTCTAATCGTTTCTATATAATCTTATAGCTTATGTTGACACGATTTTGCTCTACAATGTGTACGGGTTTTTATATGTAAGTATCTACCATTATCTCCTTTGGGTATAACTACTATATGTAGTTATTTTACACGCTTACATATTCTGAAACAGTAGCCAGAATAGATGATGATGATCGTATCCTTGTTGGCGGGGCAGAGTTTACCTACCCATTTTTATCACTTTACTTTTTCGGGTTTCTGGTATTTTTTCTATGCACATATATCGAAAAAATAAGATTCAATAAAAATTATTCTAGTTTTGTTGTTTTGATTCATCGACCGAATAGAAAAATCTCAGGCAAAAGTGAAATCCTAAACAAAATGCTAATCTGCCACAGGTAGCAACAAACTGTGACACTTCAACTTCTTTCAACTTTTTCGGGTTAAGGACAGACGATCTTTGGCTAATCTATCAAGCCAATGAAATAAGTATGGTCTCGTATTTCTCTTTTCCTTGGTGTAGAAATTAACAATGCAGCGAGCGAGTATGTGAACATTGTCGCCGACACTTTTGATCATTGATCGGGCTTATCTTGATTTGTGAGCGTGGTGAAATCGAGAGCTCGTGAAAGTGAATTTTTGGTATTTGGTTTTTGCTCTAAATTGGTTTAAATCGAATTGAAAACCATTTGCATTCCTTATGCTATAATTACTTTAAGTATTAGCTGACACAGGTGGATTTTTTGATCCTGTAGATCCTACAGTGAGATAAGCATTGAGTCTTTCGTCGTTTCATCTGGCACTGTAGTGCACAGACTCATAGTTAATGGATTAAACATGTTCTGGTTTTAATTTTTGTCAAACACAAATGACACAAAATAAAAAGAAAGAGAAGAAGAAAATAAATTGATTCATTAAAGAAAGGTAAATAATGCGTTGAAGATGAGTTGTGATAAAATCATGAGTCTGCTAACAAGTGTAATTATAATTCGGGGTAAGGATTAATACTTACCATTGCCATGTAGATGATCAACGGATATCGGTTATGTTCAGATTGGGTCTAAGAAACCAGAAATAATTTTTTGGTTTAATATGTTACAAGCTCTGTTTCAGATTATGTGGTTCTAGTTATTCAAGCCGAAACAATTATCTTAACAAAACTTCTTTGGACTTTCGAGGAAGTTACCATTATAAATCTATATGTAATAAAAAAAAAAAACAACGAGTGGAAATAGAATCGCGAATCGGTGCCAGCTTTTGATAGTTCTAGGAATTAAAGAATTCTCTCTTAAGGGTTCTTGTGACTTGAGAGCTAAGTATTTCAGCTAAATTTATTCCGGAAATTTTTTGCTTTTCCAAACAACGAAAACTGAAGGTGAGTTAGCCAACACTGTTGCAAATCACTTCTGAAGGCGAGAGTATACGAATCTTTAGGGCAATGTATGAGCTTTTATTAAAATTAGATGAATCAGCAAAACAGGCAAACTAGAGGTGGTCATTAAAAATATCGTTTCAAATAACGAAGTCAATTTAAAAGAAGCTAGATAGTCAACGTACGACAGTCATTCCACTAATAGACCGACACTTAAGTATAATCACTTGGATGACATTTTGAACACGTTGGATGAGACATTGCCCCATTGGTAGATAGGCAGGAGGATTGAGAACTTATTTCTATCTGGATTCTTAGGTGACATTGTATAAAATGTAAGTAAAAAAAGCTTTTAATAGAAATATAACACACATGAATGAATGTAAAAAGCTCGGCCTAGCCCTCCATGGGCTGCTGTGCTATTAAAGAAGAAGAAGCAACAAAAAACTCAGTTTCATCCATAGCGAGGTGACAATTTGAACTCCAGAAAAGTAACCCCAAAATTAAAATTTCTCTTGAAAGATGGATTGTATCGATTAACGTGACCAGAGTGGTCCGATTTTGTCGACTTGGTCCAATATTTCGAAGTCTAGGTCTTATTTTCCGTGCTAAAAATTCCATAGTCATTTCTATAGATCAGATTTTTCTTAAAACATATGTGCTTCCATTAGTATACTAAAAAACTAGCCCTCAATGGCGACGCTCATAACTCGGGATTACTGTAAATGAGATTTCATTTGTTGTTTGGTTGGCAATATACTTAATAATAAACTTTCTTGTTGTAATAACTAAATACTAAAATAGTTTTCACAACATATTCGCACAATTTGTGAACAACATTTTCCACATTGTTCAACGAACATACACGCATCTATTCTTTCATTCATTCATTCATTCATTCACTCACTCAAACTTTTATTTTCGTGCTCTTACAATCACCCAAGCTAAATCAAGCTGAGTCAAGTAGGATATATGCAAATTACTGTTTACAATAACAATGGGGCGACAGTTTAAGTAATTGGATCTCCATTTAGGACTGTTTACGATCAAGAAGGGCTCTAAAAATCCCAAATATGTAAGATTGTGTACTACGTGGCAATACGACAGCACCACAAAATGTTGTTGCGTATGCGGCTGCTTCTGCTGCCGATTCTGCTACTGCTGTGGATGATGATGATGACGATGCTATTGAAGCTATGCGTGCAGTATCACAGTTAGGATGAACGAGGAGTACGAGGGGTCGACCTATGTAAATATGTAAGTAAAAGTGTGTAAGTGAGTGTGTGAGTAAAGTGGGCGTTCCACACTTCAATCCAATCACTTGGATTTTAATGCTTTTTAGTTACTTTGCAAGGATTAGACATTTGCTAACAAGCAGCAAGCACAGCAAGGAACAGCACAGCAACATTGAATATGAGCAACTGCTGCTGCAACTTACTAACAATACTGCTGCTTGTGCTGTTGCTGTTCTTAGTACTTACTTTATAAAAGGACAATTTCATTTGTCATTCAGAGCTTAAAAGGGATTTGGAAAATTTGAAAATTTTGGTTTTTCTTTATGGATGTTTCTCTCATTACATTTTCATTATTTATACGAATGTTTAACATTCTACAATACACTAGCACACACACACACACATATATATATATATATTTACATTTCAACTTGCTTTACAAAGCTGAGACATTTTCATTTAAAACTGCGCTACATACATAAAACATGTGGTATGCGCTGGAGATAGAAAAATAGAAAGGACATTGAGGCGACATCATAGCACATATGGGCTATGCTTCTATCATACCAACACACACGCACACACACTTGCACAAACATAGTCAAACTAAACTAGGTCTACTATTGTAGTCCTTTTGTAACTAGTTATTGGTGTTAGTATTGTTGCTTGCTGTTTGTTTGCGATGCTGATGTTGGTGGTGGTGTTGATGTTGATGTTGGTGTTGGCGGTGGTGGTGGTGGTGTAATATTACAAGATTTTAATAGTGTTTCACACTAAAATCTTTCTATGTATGAGGGAAGTTTTGGCATTTTATTACTTTCTTCTCATTTCTACTATTTCGAGGGTTCACTTGTTTCTGCATTATTGATGTTGCTGCTGCTGTCCACCACTGTTGTTTGTTGTGTGTACTTGGTTTATTTCCATTCTCGTGGTGATGTTAATGGGTTTTGCCAATTAGGATTAAGGTTATGCGAATGTATAAGTAATAAAAATCTATTAAATTGAAAAGTTTTCATTTTTTATTTCATTGTGAGTATTTTTTATTGATGTTATAAATTGCTGCAGTCAACAATTGTGTGGCTAGATGCGCCATGCCGTAGTGACATTAGGCTTAAGAAACCAATTTAGTACGAGTATGTATATCTACAATATAGAAAAAATTCGCGCAATGTTAAAAAGGGGAAAGTGAAAAAATATTTGTTAATTCGACTTTAGGAAGGAGTAAAGACGGATTAGCTCTGCGGGAAGGACAAAAGAATTACCCCAAGAGTTGTTGATCACTTTACTTTAGGGAGCCTCTATGGTCAAAAATGGACTAGGAGATAGTACAGCCTAGGATCTGACCCATCACATTTTATACTCTTTCTGTCTTTATTAAAAAAATATTTTTATTCGCCGAAACTTAAGTAGTAACTACCAAAATTTCATTGAACAAAATAGATATTTCTCTCTCATCCTAATCCATTGAAAATTTTTGGAAGTATCTACTTATTAGAAAAAGTCACTATTTCAGCTTCAAAAATCTTTTTGTCCAAAAAACATACAGTGTTGAAAGAGCAAAAACAATTTACAAACACTCTGAACCTCATTTTGATTAGAAAACGAAATTAGAAATTTTGGGATAGATGTTCAGGGATCGCTAGGTTATGAAGCTTCCTCTAATTGGATATTGTCATCACGAACGTTCTGCACAAGAAGCCAAGCAGCAATTTTTAAATAGCTCTTGAATGGAAACTTTCAGGAAGCATTACTATCTTGACAGTCCAAGTTGAACGAATTGTGAAGAACATACAGCTTAAATAAGGTCAAATATAAAATAATTCGATAACAATAACTTTTCGTTCAATTACCTTCGATTTGAGTTTTAAAGATTTGAAAATTGTTTTGAGTCGCCTAACTTGGCCACCCAAAAAAATTCCAGCTAGGGACTAATCATCGATATTACTGGAATTCAGACGTGGAAAATTTCTTTTAGTTTTTGATATTAATTACACTAGGTAAAAAATTGGGAAAAAATAGTGAAGCAAGTTATCATTATTAATTTTTTATGGAACCAGGCACTCTCAACATAAAAATTACGCTTTTTTTTCTGTGAAACCTTTTATTGAAAAAGTTTTTAAAATTTTTTTTTTTCGTTTATGTTAGCTTTATTTTTTAGATATATGTTGAGTTGAAATCGACCGACCGTGTTAAGTTAAAAAACTTAATTAAAGGCTATTGAATCCCAAAAAACTTTTTCCCACATTGTTTCCCGATCGGTTCAGTAGTCCAGGTGCAGTCAACAGTTAAGCAAAGGTTTTAGTTTAAATTTTTGGAAATATGTATGACTATTTCGTACCAAAACCTCAAAAAATAACTTTAAACATTTTTATTTTGAGCTAACTCATTATCTATTTGCCTATTTTTGATTTTGAACAACGTAACTCGATATCTCAATTATTTTCTTTCTTTAAGAGTCCATTGAGGGCCTAGGACGAGCTGTTCGCATCCACTCATGTTGTGCGTGTTATATTTTTACATGATTGGAAGGGACCTACAGCTTTATCCGAATCGGAACTGCAAAATGATAAGCTTTTCATAGGAAATTTTTACTCTTGTATTTTTGCCATTGCCTGCCAAGAGGTGGTAGAGGTGCCGTGTAGAAAAATTGTTTTTTTTACTTTTTGTTTTGCGTGTGACGAGACCCGGACACTCTGCGTAACAGCCAACGCACTACCAACTACGTCACAGCGATCAATTTTGTTTTCTTTTTTTTTCTTTTAATGGCACAACGGCCCAAGGAGGGCCTAGGCCGAGCATTTCGCATCCACTCATGTTGTACGTGTTAATATTTGTACATGAATGGAAGGGACCTACAGTTTCATGCCGAATCCGAACGGCTGAGTGAAAAGCTTTTCATAAGTAATTTTTACTCTTGTAGGTTTGCCATTGCCCGCCAAGTGGTTTAGAAAAATTGTTTTTTCTACTTTTGATTTTACCTGTGCCGTGATTTGAATATCGGACTGTCTGCGTAGCATTCCAACACACTACCAACTACGCCACAGTTACTAGAACAGCGTTCAACTACTCAACATAAAGTACTTGGTTTTTAAATTCCAATATCATATAATAAGTAATACACATACATATATATATAGCATATATACATACCTATATATAGCATCGTCGGCGGTGAAGGTGAAGTTGGCATCGAAATGTGGCGGTTGTATAAAACATTTTTCGAAACATGCCATTTTACAAGAAGCATTCAGTTAGTGCGCTTTTGAATTTGAGGTTATGTTTTCAATGTTCTGCTTGTTTCACCGAAGGTTAAATGTTTATATTCTGTTGCACACGGTCGCCCCTCATTCCACTTCACGCCCACATACATATCTACTATAACCTCGTAGAGAGTAGAGTTGAGTGCTACCAGCGGCCGGCCTACCGACCACCGTCCGACCACTCCACCTTCACACACAAAATGCATGGGTTCATTTCATTTGCATTACATACTTATTTGTGTGCCGTTCGAGCTTTTGGGCAATTCGACAACAGCTCGGTG
Source organism: Palloptera scutellata (assembly GCA_958295655.1). Lineage (NCBI taxonomy): Eukaryota > Metazoa > Arthropoda > Insecta > Diptera > Pallopteridae > Palloptera > Palloptera scutellata. Next base: position 43,024,645 of record OY282449.1, on the reverse strand, counting down.
AGCCGGTGAGTTTGTTTTGTTACTGGATGTTGTTACTATTTTTGTGATTGTTCCCGTTGCTGTTGTTATTGTTGTTCTGCTATTGCTGTGTGTTTTATTTGTAAAGAATCTTGAGTTTTGCATTGAATTTTTCACCCCACGGCACAACATGAGGTTTCATGTTTTTAAGCTTTTACTTTTGCATTTTCATTTTAAGGTTACCAAGTTGTGCTGAAATTTAACAGTTTGCGTATGTGTTTAATTTTTGAATGAAATGTTTGTTGTTACTGTTGTGGTTGTTGTTGGTGTCTGTTTGGCTTGTAAATAAAAGCTAATCTAAAATTGTTGCTTAATTGTAATTGTGCCTCTGTTAGCATATAAAAATCAGCAGCTTTTTAAATATTTTAATATTTCTAGGTTTTAAAGAACGCATTTTAGGTCTAATCACTTACTTCAGTTGTGCTTGCTATATTGTATTTGTAAGTTAATTGGAGTAGACAAATAAGAAATAAAATCGTTCAAAATTGGTATCTGGGTAGATCACCTTCCGACCATTTACGGAAGTTTAGGAGAAGTTAGCATAACTTTTTATTTGATTTAATAATGTCAAATCCGACCTGGTAAAAAAATTTGTGTAGCATTTTGTAGTCCGTGCTTCTGGGCCCCTGAAAACAAAGTTAGGAAATTTTTTAAAAATCTATTTTGTTGAAATTTGCCTATTTGTTAAGTTTGTTTCTTTAGAATGGTTTTTATATTTATGAGGGGGTAAAAGATGATCGTGGCAAAATGGAAATTGTCACGGGAATGAAAGGCAAAGCATGTATCCACGAGTATGAATCAAACTCGATTGATAGATGGCGCTGCCCATCAGTTTTTTGTAAAATTTAACATTTCAAACAAAAATTTTACATTTCAAACAAAAATAGTTAGAAAAAAATTAATAATTTACTAAAGTGCTTGAAAAACTAGGTACCATAAACTATTTTGTTTTATATACATTATTGAAAACCCGAAGCCTCGGTAGTCTGGAATTTGAACCTCCTCAATTTATGACGCAGCAGGAGAAACTTTTATCTATGAAAGAAAATATAAAATGAATTCACATGAATAACCAGCAATTACAGAAATGGAAATATTGTTTCTTTGAAGACATATCCCATGTTTTTTTTTTGTTTTCAGGGTTGAAAGAATCAAATCTTGTAAAGATACCACATAACTAATTTTATAAGATAATGTCGGACTCATACATATGAGTAACATGGATTTCTATAAAAAAAAATTCAAAATATCAACAGAATATTATCATCTGGTTTTGATTTTATAAGAAAAACTATGAATGCAGGATTGCTCAGTAGGTATGAGCCCCCTAAAATTCGAAGCTAAACTCCCTCCACAATTTAATTTCGAGTATGATCGTTTCTTCTGAATTAAATTACTTTTTAGTAGCGAAAATACTCGTTCTCTAGATCCAGTAACAGGGTTACCAATAGAAAATTTCTACTTTTTTGTTTTGATGGCTTTGTCGCTCGGGACCCCACATTTGTACAATTCGTTCAATTTGACCTGTTTCCTATGTTAGTAAAACTTTCTACCAACAACATTTTTTTTATATTTAATCTGAAACTAAAATATTAACCCCACATATTTCGTTACGACCAAGAAGTTTTAATCATTTAACAATTTTGGATAAATTTTCCGAAAAGCATAAGAAACCGGTGATATTTTAGATTTTAAAAAGCATAGAAACTTCAATCCTGTTTTATAAATGAGTGCCTTTTTTATATTTTCCAACAATGAATTTCAACTGGAAAAACTTTACTCATGCACACAATGGATGCTTTCAGCTTTTATGCGTAAAGTTTTACTAACACTTTCATTTCCATTTTTATGGACGAATATGTAAAAGCAGTGAAACCAACCTACCGAAACTTCAAAATGCTGTTGTTACATTGTCTGAATGGACTCGGACAATGAACTGCAATATGAAGTGAAGTCCTTTTTCTCACAATTACAAGCTTCTTCTACATACATATATAGTAACATAACTTGCACTTGTGTTGTTGTTTCAACCAGTGGCAGCAGCAACACATAGCATCAATGCGTCGGCATCCTTGTTGCATGTCTACCTACATGCTCGATGTTCATACATATATATATGCTTTTGAAGCATAACTTTTTGGTCTATTGTGAAGTACCGAAGTAGTTGTTTTAAAATACTTTTAACGTTCCTTTCTGCCTCTCCATTCTTCTCTCCACCTCTAAGTTCAAAAACTTTTGCTTGTTCTGTGTGATGATTTCAACATACAATGTTCAGTTAACACCTTTTAAGAGAGTGTAAGATAACACAAAATGTTTTCTCACCAACATTACGAGTATACGTAAATAGAAACTCGTAAAGGGATACCAGTGTGTATCCTTAGAACGCCTATTTTTGCATAACTACACATACATATTTATAGTATGTATATACGTCGGTATGTTTGTATGTATGTATGTTATTCATGTTGCAATTCGCATATCAATGGGGGTGACATACCATAAGTAGTTTGGCTTTTATAATCAGACGCTCGTTAGACAAAAGGATGCTATCATGCGGCAGCTCACACAATTTTCGGCAACTACAAACTCCCCGACATTGTTCCCCATGAGTGGAATATTGTTTTGACTTTCGGCGTGAATACTGAATACTGAAGATGGGGCAGGAGAAATAATGTGTCTCTGTTTTTAGTAGAAATTTGTAAGATGACGATGAACATGTTTGATAGTGTAATTTTAATTGGCTTGACAAAAGATAAACTGCAGCAGCAAATTTCAACTTGTTTATCGAAAGTATTACGTTCTTTAGATGGTGTGAAATTAATCTTTTATAATTTAAAATTTTAAAGATTTTCCACAACTGCAAACATACATTCAAGAATTTATGATATCGTGAAGGATTGCCAATCTTCATAAGTATAAAAAACTTTTTTTTTATTTGTATGTTGGCAGGTGAAATTCTTTAAAGATACCGCAGAGCTCCCGTTCTTATCAGGTGTCTGGTTCACTTTGCCATTAAGCTGCTTTTCGGTACATAAATTTTCAGTTTTTTTTTAATTACATATTTCCTTTGTGCCATCACTTGTCGATGGCTGATCACACGTTCTCATCGTCTCTGCACTTGCAATATTTCGTAGAGAATTTTTTCGGTATATTTCTCAATGGTGTATTTTCAACACCACTTTCTTTACTTCTAAGCTACATTTTATTTCTTTTCAGATTCGCATATCTGTGATGTCAGCTTGGCTATTGTCACGAGCTCCTCAAATTCTTTCACTAGCTCTTCTCTACCTCTCTTTTAAATCGTGGACAGTGGAAGAAGATATTCATTAAGTCCTCGGGCTCATTAGGGAAATCAGAGAGATCTATACAGGTAGATAGATACACTATCTAAAAAACACACACAGGTTTTTTGAAAAATATGAAGAGATAATTCTCCATGCTTGTGCTCTATTCTACAATATTAGAATTGAAGTTAAAGCTACAACGAGCTTTTCCTAACTGCCCACTTTTGCTGCCATTCCATAAAGGCACATTATCTCATTTTTGCGTTTTTTCTTCATGTCTCTTTCCTGTTTTGCTGTTAAAATAATTTATCTCGATTGAGAGAAGGTCGTCCGACACTAATTCTGAACTATTCAGCCATCTCCTCACTCGTCCAATTGCATCGTTACATTTAGCCTGTTGTAAGTCCAGGCGGTTGGCAACATAACGATGTTATTTGCATATTTGACGAGCTTAGTACCTTCTGGGAGAACCAGTTTGAGAATTCCATCGTATATTGCCATAAATTCCATAATATGGGACCAAGTATGGACCCTAGTGGTAAACATGTTGTGACAATGTGCTGGTGTACGCCATGATCGCCATGATTCGCTGTCATATAGGAGCAATATGTTTTAGCAGTTTTTGTTTGTTATTGTAGGAGATACTCCGGTAAATTTATTTACTGAGACCAGCTCACAGAATTAAAAACGTTTTTTATATCTAGACTCTGGATTCCAGCCAATTCTAAATGTGTAGTAATTCGGAAAAAGTTTCGGAGATCTCTCTTAAATCACTTATTATTACTACCAATATGTTTCGCTACTTTAGTCTAAATAGTACTTTCAAGGTCAAAGTTATAGGTCATATTATCATTATATATAGGTCATATAATAGGTCATTAATATAATATATACATTTTCAAAGTTATGTTCAGAAAAATAGTAGCCCAACCAAAAGGGAATAGCATAATAGCTTACACTAAAACGAATTTCCTCACCTTAATGATGATTAATAACGAAAACTCCCGAAATCTAAGTTCGGGAGCGGCCGAACTTAATAGGCCCTACACATCTTACTTAAATAAAACACGTTTTAGCATTGAACGGTGGATTGAATTAGGTTGCTTCTTAAGTAGCAGAATTTAACATTTTTTATCATCCGAACTCACGAAACTAAATTTTCCTTTTAAATAGTTCTTTGAAGATTTCACTTGTAAATGAGGTGGCTGTGGTCATTGTTCTTCTTTGCTTGAGTTGATTCAATTATGTTATTACTGGCACAAAATGTTGTCTATTTTAAGATGGCATTGTCATTTTTCGACCTAGCCTAACCTTCGACGCCTAATCGTGGGTGTTATAAATAACCGGTAATCGATCGAAAACCATACACCCTGTACACATATGAAAATTGAATCTTAAGTAGCAAAACTCTTTAGCATTTAAAACCCACTCTTAGAAACATTTCCAATTTATTTCCAATACTTCATTTCAGAATACTCGTATAGTATTTCACCCAAATAAGGGAATTACCGATTCCGTTATGTAAACATAACATCACAAAAATACAAAATTTATAGATTATTCCTCATATTTGTGGCCGAACAGATTTTCTATTTTCTTCTTAATGAAAATTTAAATTGCTCAGTAATCTGGAATGCCCTCGACAAAGACTTCGAAGCGATTCATATGCATACGTACTTATATATTTAAATTATCGTATCCACTGAAGCAGCAATATACATTTTTAATATTGCCAATTTCGATTGCATTCCAAATTATTCAGCTGCTTAGCGATTTGGCGTGCGCTGATTCTCCTGCAATGCCAACAATAATTCAAATGTCAAAGTGACAAACGACAGCATCATCACCATCATCAATGAGCAAGTCTACTTAGTACCTACTCATGGAAATACATATATATCTACTATATGTTTATAGTACATTCATCACACTCCACAATTTAAAGATTTCTTTCAATTGCTACGCAAGTTAATTTTCCTTCACATTTCATCGCCATATCTTTCAGCGTCTTATTTTATGATTTCTTTCTTTATTTTTTCGTGCTTCTCTTTCATTATTTTTTGTGTGTTCTTTTGCAGCTATTTCACGCACCACTGCTTTACTTTATAGTTTATATGCTAATGTCAAATTGACATTTTAATGTGACATTTTTATATTGCTCATTGTTTACATTAACTGTAAATGGTCGCCATTGCTGGCTGCTGTGCTTCGAGTATTAGTAGTAGTAGTAGGGGAGAGCGGGTGCCGGGTCACCCTACTTGAAATTGTTTATTAAAGTGGTTTGTTAGGCATTTAACATTAAATGACGTTTTTACCACTCAAGAGAATACGAGTAATTTCAATTTTGGTTGCTGCCATTTAGCAGATAAATTTCGTTGTTGAGAGAAATTTTGATTGTGTGGCGGTGAGAACGTTTCTAAAAATTACATATCAACTTAATTGATTTGAATTGTTTTTATAGGTATATGAAATTTGCTATATTATCCGAAAATTTTAACTCTAAATATGAAAGTGAGTCTGAATTTTCAATCATTTGCCGACGTATCTTCTTATTTAAACATAGTTCAATAGGATTTCGATCGAGTTACTTAATATTTATAGTTGTGTTTTCTCATTTACCATATATGATAGAGAACTATTCGAAATGTGTCATGCATAACACTTGGCATTAACCAAAAAGAGATAAAAATTTTCTTGTAAATCAAGCTTTTGATATTGATCTTTGTAATTTTACGAGAATAAACTGTCGTATACATATGTCGTAGGTGGTCCAGTTTTACAATAGTTGTAAAAATGTTATTTTAGACCTCCATCCACAAATATTATTAACTGTGCAACATACGTTTTTTGAATGTCATAAAAAGTGTGCTGTTTCTTTTTTCTTGCTTTGATTCTTTTTCAATTGTCATTGATTAGAGTTTGTACTGCGTGAGATTTAGCACAGTGAAATCAAAACTGTAAAATGTATATCCATTTTATTTTTGAAGCAATGAATTCATTCAGTGTTGTAATATTACATTCAAACATGGTAGGGTGCTCACACGTGTCGAATTTTTCTTCAAATAGGTCTTATGTCTTACGACTTTGAGACACTTTGACAGATATTCATTCATTCCTTTTTTGTTTTCTGCCAAACTTTTGATCTTCTTTAATTTTTGAACGTCGACAGTATAGTTGTTGTAGTCGTCGTCTAAATGATATCACCAGAACCTTGGTGGACGCCTTCATTCACTCTTAGTAGTTAGTTTTACAACCAAGTTAGTCTTGGTTGTATTTTCGTCGAGCGTCGGTGACACATGTCATTAATAAGGTGAACGTATTGCTTAGGGATGTTCTTTGTACTCAAGGGCTTCCATAGTAATTGCCTCTATACCCTATCAAAGCTTTTTTCTAGACCTACCTTTAAAACCCATGTACATGCTGTGCTTTTCGCTTCAATATTTAATATTGAAGTATTGGTTTGAATAAGAATTACTTTTAAAGTAGACATCTTTAAAAGCTTCGTCCTTGGCTTCTCGGTTTGTTATTTTGCCATTTTGTAAATGCTTTCTGTTTTCCATCTTGAGATCGCCTTCTCGAAGGTCTTCTGTTTACCACCAGCTGTTTTTATCATTGCTGTTCGCAAGGGGACCCTTTTGAGACTCGTAGAAGTTGCTTTACCTTTTCAATGCAGAATCTTTTTTGCAGGTTTGGTTGGCCTAAATTTTTATTTTTAAATGTATGTAATTAATTTTTTTGGACAACATAAGTAGAACTAACAAATATAATTTTTGACGAATTTTCTAAGTCGAAATATTTTAAGAAGATAAGTATGTAATGGTGTAGAGCTCAACACCTTAAAAGATCAAAAAAATTATATTCATTCTGTACCGGGAATTGGTCAATAAAGCACAAAATATTTATTATTCATTAAAATTTATGTTATAGCCTTCAAAGTAGGCCCCTTGCGAACTAATACACTTACGGCAACGAAGCAATCATCAAAACATTTTTCAAACGCATTTTCATGGGTCTTCTTTTCACAAACTTGGCCTTTTCCACGAATTCACTCTCTCAAACGCCGCATAACGCCCAGATAATATTCTTTATTTACCGTCTGACCTTCTGGTAATAATCCAAAGTGCACAACACCGCGATAATCAAAGCCTTGCCTTGACTTTTGATCGACTTAGACTTAGCTTTTTCACCGTACCACTCATATGCACGTGTTTTTGATAAAGTCGATTCACTGTAAGCTTTCTGTAATATTTTCAGCAATTCGGCACACAAAAATCCATTTGCAATACAAAATTTGAGACAAATTCCTTTATCGATATTTTTATTCATTGTAAAACCCGCAAAACACTCTTGAGATCAACCAACTAAATGACTGATCGCGCAAAACCATCACATCAGAATAGAGTGGTGCCAAATTAGCGAAAAAAGAATTTATGCAATCCCTATTTAACAGAATCTATAACGGGATAGATTCGTACTTAACCTTAACTTTTAAACTTATGAGGTTCCTCACATTCTCAATAGATGTTCTGATTTCACAACAGAAACGTTCGTTAATAATTAATGGAAACAGCTGATTGTGCTTTTATTTTTGTTATAGTAGTCCTGTATCATGACAAAAATCTTTTCAAATTAGAAGGAACCCTAAAAAAGATAAGTCAGTTGAAGTCATAAGACGATGTCTTATGGTAATACTCGTATTCTGTTTTAGAGCTTCATCACGATACGGAGTTGTAGTTTGTGGAGACTTTTTTGACATGTCTTCTCGTCTAGAAGCAGCATTAGTTTGCCGTCGGCTACTTCTCTGTACATTAGAACTATTTGCAGCATTCCATATGCGATTATACTAGGTAATACATACATACATACATATATGTATGTATGTAACAACCCACTGATATCTGTCAATTATTAGAAAAATTAAAGTGCGCAATTTCTCTAACAATGGATCACAATCCCACATTCAATCTGTCAGCAACATAATAAGATTGCAATGGTCTGAGATTTAAAACATATCAATGAATGAAATGTATTGGCTTCCGTTTCTCAGAGTTTCACTTTTTTTCCATCACGAATTTTGTATGCTTCATAAAGCGAATTGTTAAAATTCATAACAACATACGCGCTCTCCTGCCCGATGCTGGCTATTCATAAAAGTTCCTTCCACAAGACTTAACGTACGTAGTACATATGTTATATTGTTATGTTTCGTTTTATAGGATTTCACGCCTCAAAATCTGTCAACGTGTGAAGAGAATTCATCCAATTTCAGACAAAATCACTTTCCATTCATACATTGTCGCAAAACAAAAATACAAACGCACAACAAGAATACAACAGCAACCAAAAAGAAATCGGCCAATTGTTGCAAAGAGAAAACGAAAGTGAAAAGGACACTTGGAATTGTTGCAGCAAGGATAACAGAAAAGAATAGCGGCTAAAAAAGTCAAAAGTTCTAATCCAATTTAAGAGGTCGTTCCGGGTGCTTTTCTTCGTGCCCATAATGCTGATTACGGAAACAATAAGCAGAAGATATGAAATCCATACGCAAACGGGGCAATTGTTGCAAGGACCTTTTCATTGGAAGCGATGTGCAAAGGTGTGATAGTCTTAATCTTCAAGCCAAAGCCAAGCCAAGCCAAGGAGACCCACTAAAGATATTCGCACAATAAACTAATAAAAATGTCTAAACGCATCAAAGGCAGCAAAAATTAAACGGAGAAAAGTGCAAAAAAAGATATTTCGGCTTAAGATTTTTCACTTTTGAAATGTGCAGAAGGTCGAGTTGTCGAAATGATTTGCAAAGGATTAACTTGGGTAGGTAATAGTGTGAGTATGCGAGAGAGTGTGTGGGTTCTCACATGTGTTGTGTGTGTGTGTAAAAAAAAGTTGTTTTTATTTTTGTCAAAAATATAGTAAAAAAAAAAATAGAGAAACGTATTAAAATTGTAACGCTTCACGGTTTTTGCAATTCATTGGCATTAAGTTTCAACAAAAGTCAGTTATTTTTCACTTCTTCTTTCTGGATGTTGTTGATGCTGTTTGGGGCTCACACATGTATTTTGCTGCAAAAACTAAGTACATATATTTGTTGTGGCATCAATCCTAACTATTAAGAAACGTGTGTTGTTTTGGCATTATGCGCTCACAGGACATTCTTAAATGTGTATGTGTAATGTGTAAATTCATAATGGAAATTGGTTATGATTTTAAAAGCATGTTGTGAATACAAGTTGTTACATAAAGTGATGGTGATGGCGATGGCGATGACGATGATGATGCACGCACGTGTGTGATGGGATTAAAATAGGATGTGGCAATATTTTACACCATTGATGCTCGCACTGTATGCATTGTATTCGCAATGTATAAGTTTCCATCTGCTCAGCGTGAAAAGGTTTCAGTTCTTTCAGTTTGACGAATAAGTAATAATATTTAAGTATAAGATTTACTGCAGCAGCTTAAAGCCTATGAAAACTGGTTGATCTGAAATGTATTCTAAGTAAAAATTTTTGATAGTTACTACGAAAAATGTGAAGAAACAACAACCGAACTATACAAATTTTGAATTGAATCTTCTTTAGCGGGGCTACAAATTGATAATTGTAAAACGGAAATTGAGTTTTCGTTTCAATTAAATGAAACTTATAAGAAACGAAGTTATGCGATTTATAGGTAGTGTTTGGCAAACGATCGGCAACATGCATATTTACAATCAAGCAGATAGTTGACGTCTATCAGTTTCATCTCATGTGCTGTTAGTACATATTTCTACTACTAATTATTTTCTGATTTTCTGCTAGTACTTACCGTTCCCGGTATCAAATCTCGGCACAGGCTAAAATCAAAAATGAGAAAAAACAATTTCTCTAAACGGCACCTTATCTCTTGGCTGGCAATGACAAACCTCCGAGGGTAAGAATTACCAATGAAAAGCTTTTCACTTCGCCGTTCGGATTTGGCATAAACTGTAGGGGACCTACATTCATGTGAAAATATTACACGCGCAGTTGTTTGATTACACAAGAAAGAAACACGTAAAAAAAAGAAGAAGAGCTTAGTTTTTGAATTATAAAAATTAAAAAAAAAAAAAAACTTTACAAAAGTAAATAAAATTTTTATTTGGATCGATAAAACAATTCCTGCCATTTACTCTTTAAAGATTATTTCACTTAAATGTTGCCTTATTTCACTTAATGTGTAGCTTCAAGTCCTTTCTGAAGGTCCAATTTAGGCACACTTTATCCCACATTTCGGCCGGATCTCAACAATGACGCTTTCACAAGAGACTTAACATAGCCCCACAAAAAATAGTCGAACGGGGTCAAATCACACGATCTTGGTGGCCCATTGACTGCACAAAAACGTGAGATTAACTGCTCACCAATTTCGCCTCCCAATTGATGCATGGTTTCGCGTGCAGTGTGGCATGTGGCATGTGGCACCGTCCGGTTGGAACCACATGTCGGCCTAGTCTGTTATCATCGATCGGTACCTTTCTCCATCAACCGTAATTTTGCGGCCTTTATCGTCTTTGAAGAAGTACGGCCCAATGATGCCGCCTTCCCATAAATTGCACCAAACAGTGCATTTTCGGGATGCATTGGTAGGTGCTGAATTGCCTCTGGCTGGTCTTCACTCCAAATACGGCAATCTATTGAGCCAAAAATGAGCCTCGTCGCTAAATGGAAGTAGCTTGCGAAACACTTTTTTCACAGCGCATGAATTTTGATAATAAATTTCAATAATTTGTAAACGTTGTTCAGGCGTAAGTCTATTCATGAAGAAATGGCAAAGCAAACTGAGCATTTTTTACTTTGACATGTGTCAAGAATCACGCGTGAACTGTCAGAAATATAAACGTCAAACACCAAGTAACAAAAAATCACCATTTAGTAGTAGTAAGCACGCAAAAACATATGGCGCACAAAATGGCGAGCAGCTCAATCTCATCCGCGGTACTTTTATATGTACAACTAACTATTAACTGCACTGTAAGTACCATACTACTACTATTTTCTACTATTATTCCTACTACGATAATAGTAGTATTTTCGACTACGTTTATGCCAGTAAATCTAATACTTTTCCTACTACTTTCCTAATACTAGTTTTACTACTATTTTCTACTATTCTACTTAAACCACCTAATTGAGTATGATTATAACGGACCAACTTACTTGGTGAGCTTAGTTTTCAGTCACAAAATAAAACTTAAAAATAAGTTCTACTTTTCGTTGAGGTTAAATTTGGTGTTTGAGATTTATTTTTCGATCTCAAAATATAACTGTTTTTGTGAACTGTATTTTTCGATAATATAATAAAACTTAAATGCGGCTTCTCTATGAAAGTGTACTCTATTACACTTTTTAAAATCAGATCGTTTTTGAGATTTTATTTCGGTGGGGCAAAATTTGCTACATAACGAAAATATTTTCAAAATAAAGATAAAATTTCAAAAATTGCACTAAAACCTTATCCCTTTTGGAATCAATGGACCACAATCTCCACTCTCAGATCGATAGATGATTTCACTGGGCAACATCCCTGGTTATCAGACTATATAAATTGGTGTGAACAAATCTTATCAATATGTAGTCTAGATGGAGCACAACAGATTACATTAGAATAAAAATGGATATTTTTAATATTTTTTTAATAAGTACTTATACTTAACCAGTATTATATAAATTATTTAAAATATGTACTTAAATCGCTGTTTTTTCTTATTATTATTTTTTTTTTCTTTACTTCTATAAAATGTAATTTAAGTATCAAATCTTTTCCTTTATTTCCTTTTCCAAAGAACAACAATAGAACAATTGACATCCGTTTCATTTCCTTCGACCTGTGAGTGGATGAAAGTAAAGCTGGCGTTAGTGGATTTAACATGAAGAAGCCAACAAATGAAAACATTGATGTGGCATGTATGAATAAGTCTCGAAGAACGACGACGACCATGGCGATAAGGGCGACAAAAGAAGAGCCGAGGCATATCCAGCGCCAGACCATCCAAATCCATTACCACTCAACAACACGCCCACTTCTTGTTAACCATTTCGCGATATATGGAAGTGTATGCGTGAATATATTTCGTTATTATCTTTATCATCATATTTGTTGTTGTTGTTGCTCTTGTTAATGCAGTTGTTGCTCTTGCTGTTGCTGTGCGCTGTTATCATCGCGTCGATGTGGATTTTAATTCAAGTCAACTTGAATTGTTATTTTCATTTTCATTAGCATATAAAAATGCGAGCGAGCCACAGGGTGATTTCGGTTTGGTTGCAAATGAAATTGAAATTATTAAGAAGAGAAAAGCGCGCGGTCGCCATTGGGGGCGCTGCTGCGGATGCGGATACCCAACACAAACGACGAATGAACGAACGACCAAGCAAAGGAGCAAAGGAACGAAGAAATGAACGAGCTAACTAACAAAACGGAAACGGAAGGCAGCAAAAGCAGCGTGGTGGTGGGGGAAGGGGTGTGGGGGGTTTAGTGCGCTCTGTTGCCGCTGTCGCTGCGATGCTCATTGACGGCGTTAATGAATATTTTATTTATGCTGGAAATGGCTTTGCGAAACACTGCAGCAGTTCGAGCGCTTTTATTTTAAGCTTTCGCGGATTTTGGACAAAAGGGATTTTGCTGTTACTCCACTTCCATTTCGCTTTCCCTTTCCACTATCCAGTTGCAATTTTCTTGCTGTGTTACAACAACTGACTTGGCTGTGGCAAGATGGAGCGCGCCTAGGATGGGGTTTATGCGCCCGCCATCTTGTGTGCCATGTTTATTTGCTTGCTTACTACTACTAATACTACGACGTTGCCTTGGCTTCTCGCTCGCTGTATCGGTGTCTGTGTGTGTGTCTACGTTGTTGAGTAACAAATGCGAGTGGAATTTATTTGATTGCCGTTGGCAGTTAAACGAGCTTAAATATGTAAATTATTGTAAATGTGATCCGAATGCGCGGTTAGATTGGCGCTTAAGCAAAGAGCGGATTTGCATAAAGTGCGCGCGAGTTTCGCCAAAATGTTAGATGCACACCAGAATCTGGCAAAAAAAAAAAAAATGGTGCTTATTAAATTAAAGCAGCGCTTCCAAAACTTTTCTTCGTTGTGCAGGGAACTTATCGCGTTCACTGTCCTCTTTGGCATTTTCTTAATCGGCAAGGATTTGATAAAAAATTACTTAGCATTAATTTTCAGCTTGAGTGAATGTTTGGCAGACGGACGACAGATGGACAAAGTGATTGGATAAACGCCCCACAACTCAGTGTGTACTCTTTCACAGGGCGGTGTTCGCCCTGTAAACATCCTTTCTCGCATCCTCTCATTTTTTCTCCCGCTCTCTGTGGCCACCACCAACTCCAAGTTAATGCGTTTCATTTGCATTTTTTGATTATGTTGCGGTCAATATTCCGCGAGATTCGGCAGCAGCGGTTTTGTATTTTTGCAATGACATTGATGATGGTGGTCGCGATGGAATGGGGTGATGTCGTCTCACTGTTGTTATTGTTGTTGTTGTTGGATGTGGAGGGACGGATGGTGGGGCGTTGTTGATTCACTTAATAATTCGTTTTGCTGATAATTGAAATGGTGAATTGGTGGTCGCTGTGGCGTAGTGGTAGTGCGTTGGACTGCTACGCAGAGTGTCCGGGGTTCGAATCTCGGCACAGGCAAAATCAAAAAAAAAAAAGTAGAAAAAATAATTTTTCTACACGGCACCACCTCTTGTCAGGCAATGGCAAACCTACAAGAGTAAAAATTGCTATGAAAAGCTTTTCCTTCGCCGTTCGGATTCGGCTTTAAACTGTAGGTCCCTTCCATTCATGTACAAATATAACACGCACAACATGAGTGGATGCGAAAAGCTCGGCCTAGGCCCTCCATGGGCTGTTGTGCCATCAAAAGTAAAGTAAAGTAAAGATAATTGAAATAATGCAAATTTACAAGCTTAAAACAAATCCGCCAAATATTTTACAATTTCAATTATTTTACTGCGCATATCATTATTTGGCGTATGGTAGTAACTGCGGACATAAAGTGTACATAAAGAATAATGGGGATAGTCTGCCTGGTGGAAATATAGACTAGCTTATGACTTAGGCATGTGATGAGAATAATGGAAGAGTTCAAACTCATTTACAGACAGTGTATTTCATAGGGGAAAGGCGTGTAGCTTGATCAGAATTTGCGTGTAGCTTGAAAAATTTTCGCTTGAAGATGAAGAACTATCTGTTCTATAAATAAATAAATTTATAAAAAAAAAAATAAATTGAATTTTCGAGGATTTTATGTACCTATATTTATCAGTATCACAAACAGAAATTTTTGGTTCAGGTTCGGATTCGCGTTAAAAAATGCGCAGCAAAACACTCATGTTGTGCGTGTTATATTTGTACATGAATGGAAGGGATCTACGGTTGTACGTCGAATCTAAACGTCGAAGTAAAGGGCTTTTCATAGGCAATCTTTTGTCCTGTGCTAAAATTTGAATCCCGTAGCTAGCCAACGCACTACCAACTACGTTTTCGCGAAAAATATTCTATTTTCATATTTCACTGTCAATAACAATAAATACTGAATTTATACAATAAGACCCAAGGAAAGCTTAGTGCCTATCGAAATTTTTAAACTTTACAACTCAAATGGCTTAGTTTACGTTAGGTTGGAGTGGCTATTTTATAGGAGGGACACACTTAGGACAGCTAGTCCCGTTGTAATACTTACCACGTAGGATGTTTCCACAAATGGCTAATGAAAAATTTTTAGAGTGATCTTTAAATATATTGAACTTTTGAGGGTTTTGATTTTTGGTGGCTCTAAATATGATGAGTAATTTTTGCATTTATCATTGCTTGTTATTTCTAACGGTTCTATTCTGTATAATGATAATATAACCACAAAAATATATAAATATTTAAATCCCTCAAAAAATTTTAAACAGTGGTGATTTTAACCTTTAGTGTCCTCAACCATTTTTCGATTAAGAATATATTCTAGTTTTTCCAACATTATTCTTAAATCACTCTTGATAAGTTTCACAACAGCTTACATACACAGGATCTTCCAAAGTGACAGATCAAGATTGACATTTTACTTTTTTTTAACCTGATATTCTGTTAGATAGCATTTCACTCCAAAGCGTGAATAGGAATTTTAATAAAACAAAAATAAAACAATCGAAATTGGATCGTTAGGGTTAAGCTAGAAAATTGGGTTGCCAAAATTTAGATAAAACGCACAGAGTTGTGGGCCAAAATACTATCGTGCTGTTTATGGAGAGAAAAAAGTTAATAGCTTTTAAATTATCACAAAAAAATACTCTATTTATACTCTTTACATTATTTTGTACCTACTTAACATTTCCCAGGTTGCTTGTTTGTATGGCTGAGACACCTTGACTCTGAAAAACGAAGGAAACTTGATATTTATCAGGGTATTGAGTATAGGTATACAAAGTCACTGTCCAATCGACACAATCGTATCAAAATCAGGGTCAACAATCGTTTGCGAGAAGATTTTTGAGTGTGGCAACTCGAATGTCAATCGTATTAAGACGGGAAATTCGTTTTTGCGGTATAACGAAATATATTGATATATATTTGAAAAACGTTGGGAAATACTAAAAATTTACTTACAAAATGGTGAATCTTTTACCGAAAGTGTAAGAAGAGAAGCGCCATTCACCCAATTTGTGAAATGTGTGGGTGAAACTGGATCTTTATTGGATAAAACAACACTTTCTCGTACACCTACAAGGATTGCAGATAACCGAAAAAATTACTGCTATTACTCAGAATGTAGAGGAAGAACCAAATACATCAACTCGTCATCGTTGTCAGGAATTGAACATTTCACACACTTCTATGTTGCGAATTTAGCATAAAGACCTCGATATGAAGCCATACAAAGTTCAATTGGTACAATAGCTGAAGCCACATAACCATCCGCAACGCTTTATATTCGCTAATTGGGCTCTAGAACGCGATTGTCGAGAAGCCAATGCACCCTCAATGAGTAACGGTTTGGTGTGGTTTTTGGACCTGAGGTATCATTGGGCCATTTTTCTTTAAAAATGAGAAAGGAAGGAAGATGCGTTACATTCAATGGTGTGTGATAACTGATTATTTGTGGCTTATGTTAGAAGATATGGACTTAGACAACACTTGGTTCCAATGATGCGTCGTGTCACACAAGTCGTGGAACAATCGGTGTTTTCCGTGGAAAGTTTGAAAATCGATAACCTCCAGCAACGATTGATTCTCTTAGGGACGAAATTGGTGCAGCCATCGGTCAAGTACAGCTCCATACAGTCGAAAATGTACTCAAAAATTGGGCTGACGGTATAGGCTACTGCAAGACCAGCCGAGGAAGTCATTTGAATGAAATAGTATTCTACAACTAATCGGAAAGATTGAACTTTCGAGTAATAAAAACCACATTGAAAGAAAAGTTATTCGTTTCTTATTTACACCAAAATCAAATTCCAAATTGTAATTGGTCCACCATATATTTACTTTTAAACACGAAAAATTCGCAGATCGAGTGACTCTAATGTAAACACCCATCTACATGAGATAAAGTAAAATACATAGTATGTATACATATAATCGTTAGAACATTTATCATAAGTTTCCACATATGATTTCATTAACAAAAACGTTTACATTGTCAATTACACAACAAAGATGTTTACAAAAAATGAGATGAATAACAAAAGTAAAGAAGCCAATAGAAATATTTCGAACGTTAGTATATAAACAAGTATAGAAAACTACTTAAATAAAAGAATAGAAAAGAAATGCTAGTTAGATAATGAATAATGGTTGAACCACCAAAAGGTGGTAGATACCGTAGATACTCAATACAAGGTAAACATATAAACAAGCATCTCATTGTTGGTTGCACCACATTGATGAATTAAATCGTTAAGGTGGTCTTACAAACGTAAATAGTTGCACAAATATTTAGACCTGAGATAATGAGCAATCAATGTATGACCGTAAATACTTAATATAGAATATGTGTGAAAGAAAAAACGGAAACATATGTGAAGTTGCAGCAAGCGTGTCATAGAGTAAAATAATGTCGTCAAAGGACGTCTCGGGCACACAGGAAGTTCCAAACGAATAGCATTCCAGGTGAAGAAAGAAGGTAATAAGAGATTTAAATTTTAATAGGCGAGCACAATAAGAGCTAAGCAGATGAAGTTAAAGTCATGTGTTGGAGGTACATATGTACATACTCGTACATACATAGATCAATATATTCTATATATAAGCTGGAGCAACATGCTGTGAACTACAAATAAGCTACTGGCGACAGTAAGAAAAGGTTAAAATTACGTTAATAATAAATTATTATGAGTTATCTTTTTTAAGGAAATGTCATGTAGTTATTATCTCACTTAAACAAGCATCGTTTAAGAATTAAGGTATGGCGAGGGTCTTATTCACACATTTATCTTCCAGATGTATCGTTTGAAGGATTAAAATATACGGAGAATCACGACAATCAAGGAATTTAGCTTAGGTATTGCTTGTGTAAACATTTCTACTACGTTTTGCATAACCCACAAAAAATAGCAATTGGATTCTTTAGTATCCTACTGCTAAGACTTTGAGCGGGAAAATTAAGATAACTAAACTACAAATTCTTTAACACATTTAAATACTTATATTTATTGCTTTGAGATTCATTATAGTATAGTATGTAAGTATATCATTTTCCACTATCCTACAAAATTTAATTAGTAGTAGGATTTGACATGTTTTTTCAGTTCATAATCTGAGAGAGGAAGTGTACTGCTTCTACAGTATTCTAGGTTAGAACTATTTTTTTTTTTTTGTTACTTTGGTACTTTGTTATTTGTGAGTACCACTTCTTAAGGGAATGTTCAAGAATGTTCAGATGTTGATGCTCAAGTCAAACTATGTACATATGTGAAATCCGTCGCACGAAGAACGGTGTCTCAATTTCCTCTAGACATAGGCAGCAGATATTATCTTGTACAATATTCCTTTTGCTTGGGCTAACTTTAACACGGAAACCAACAAAGGAGAAATTACTATATTATAATTCAAATAAGTTTTTATATTGGTGACAATTAGTGGGGGACTCGAACCTATGATGACCAACTAACTGCCCACCTAATGATGACGAGTGCCACATGATCTGCAAATAATGTAAATAGTTTTTAATGGCAAATTTCTCCTTGACTTGGCATATTTTTGTTGCTGTTGTTGGGAATGTGTTTGGATGTTTCCCTGCCGTTGCTGTTGTTGTTGGAATCACCCGTTGTCGCTGTCGTCGTTGCCGCTCACTTAAAATGTTAGCAAAAATGTCAATGTTTAAGCAATTTTCAACACGTGCCGACAATGTAATAAATTTTATTTAAAAATTTTCTTATTTCACACTCTATGAACATTTGAACGTTGTTACAGCTACTACAACGACAACATTACAACTACGACGACAACAGCAAGAACAACAAACGAGTACGATTTTTCCTAGTAAAATAAAATTTTCCAAAAAAAATAATAAAAATAAAAAATAAATAAATAGAGTAAAAGTGAAAACAACATGCTACATTGTTGAAAATTATCAGCGAACGTTTTTTGTTAGTCGCTTTCTTGGACGGTCGTGCAATTTCCCTTAAGCATCTATCCGAAAAAAGAAGCAATTCTATTTAGAAGTTTCTTTTAAAGAATAAAAAAAAGAGAGCCCTCACTCACACCTCCTCGCTCCAGTCGCCACACCCCGTCGACAAATGGGTTGAAAATTTGTTTTTGTTATTGATGCCATTTAATAATGTGCCAAATTATGTGTACGACAATCACATTTTGTTTTTGTTGTTGTTTTTGTTGTTGCTGTTAAGGGTTAAAACATGTTCGCATAACTTTTGTAATAAAAATTTTAAAATTGAATTCAAATTTCAATATTTTTGTTTTGTTTTGCAAATGGAATCTAATAATATCAATTTCTATGCCCTTTACACTAAATTGCGGCAGAATGTTACAAATTTATTGCTGCTTCAATTTCAGTTTGCATTTTATTTTATGACCAGAGGGTGACGTCTGCAATCGACATGCAAGCGACTCTTTGTGTTTATATTGATATTATAAAATATCTTGAAACAATTTGAAAGAGGTGTGTAATTTTAACTACCATTAAAGATATAAATACTCATATTGGATAGCACACAACATCGAGTTTCTTTCCACGACAATGAGTGGAGTATTCCTAAAAGAAGAAACTACTACGATCAATTTAGAGGAGGAGTGTACACCCGAGCATCAAACCCACCCATCAATAACTACATTTTTAGACAATTCTGTACCAAAATCTTCTTAAATAAAGGGAACAAGTAATAGCGGTCGCTGTGGTGTAGTGGTAGTGCGTTGGACTGCTACGCCGAGTGTCCGGGGTTCGAATCTCGGCACAGGCAAAATCAAAAAGTAGGAAAAATAATTTTTCTATACGGCACCACCTCTTAGCAGGCAATGGCAAACCTACAAGAGTAAAAATTACTATGAAAAGCTTTTCACTTCGCCGTTCGGATTCGGCATTAAACTGTAGGTCCCTTGCATTCATGTACAAATATAACACGCCCAACATGAGTGGATGCGAAAAGTTCGGCCTAGGCCCTCCATGGGCTGTTGTGCCATTAAAAGTAAAGTAAAAAAAGTAATAGCGGAAAAAGTAGTACGGAATAACAGTAGAGCATGGGAAATGCCACTAGTCTACTCATATTTTTTTTGATCACAATGCTACTGACAAATAATTATCCATAACAAATCTTAAATTGTATCGTACTACAAATTGTTCTTACCATAAGATATCCCATCATAAATACTCAGGTTATATGGAAGGTGCCGCGACCACTTGACATTAAAAACTTAAACTCCATTATAACCTTGGTATTAACAAATAATTCTTCCATATCAAATCTTAGTACCGTACTAAGTACAAATGGTGCCTGATATATCCCATACTGAATATTTAGGTAATATGGGAAGTGCCATGCCCACACATACACACTTTCCAATTCCTATCCAATTTTTTTCTGTAGCATGGCACTGTCAACTGCGAATGTTTCTGGAGATATATCAAAAAAAGCATATTGGTTATACGGGAAATGCCACGCTCAAGCTTCGACTAAGTCAGAAACCTGCCCAGAAACAGAATGTACAAAGTTTCATACAATCAGTTCAGTAGTTTTCGAGCCTATAAGCCTCATACAAACGGGAATGAATTTTTATATGTATACATAAAGGGTTTTTCAATAGGTTGTAAAATTTTATATTTACTTAAATGCAAACGCACCCTTAAATTTTTTTTGTTATCAGGCAATTTTTAAAAAAGTGTTGCGAATTTTGCGTAAAGACCTACCACCTTACAAGATCAAATTGACACAAGAAGTGAGGTCATTTGAGGCGCCGAAACTTCTCGGATGGGGCTCTGCAAATGTTTGAAGAAAATACTGAATTTCTTCCTCAGCGACGAATCTAATTTCTTTCGATTTCTTTTTATTGGATTTACGTTACATAAGTAAGTCATTGATTTATGCCAACAAGCCAGCAAAGATTGAGGAGCTCCGTTCCCGCTGATATGTGGGGAATGGTGGTGGAAAATTGGCTATAAAGAATCGATTGCAACAAACGTGCTCCCGTTGGTCACATGAGTGATATCGAGTTCCATACTTAAATGTGTTAATTATTCTAGATACGCGACATCTAATGCTGGGAAAATTACAAATAACATTTCAAACTTTATTATATTTCAAATAAGTCGAAATTTACAAAGATCGGATAATTTTTATTGATTTTAAATCTTTTTGAACTCAACCCCAAAAAAAATCATATTCTTTAATTCACGTGTAAGACCGAAGAATGCAAAATTGCTCAGTTTAACTTTCTTTTTAAGACTGCGTAGTGAAAATTCATGCCAAAAACTATATCGCACATATATCGTAACTATTTTACGTGATATATGTTGATGACTTTGGATGAGCACCTATTAATATCGATACCTTAGAGAGGAAACATCCTAACAGAAATAGTCCCCTTTATGACAATTCGACATTACAGCAGCAATTTAAGGTATCACTACATTGACCCATGGCCAACACAGATCATCGGTTGTAGTGCCAGCTAAGCAAGTACATACACCTACAATGCATTTCAATTAAGTTTATGTAGTACAAATAAGAAAGTAGTAACAGGATGTACACTTCGCTCCTTTGAGTAAAATATCTACTTAGCTATTTTTCTCACATATACTTTCCTTTCATTTGTGAATGTTTTCTTTATGCTCAGTCGTTTCCTTGTTGAACTGACTTCAATGGCAAATTACAAATTCACTTCGGTGTGTTCCACACGTCTCTGCAACCGTTTCGACACCTTTCGTAATGACGTGCAGGTCAATTTTAATTTTCAAAACTTTTAATTTTCATCAATATTTTGTGTGCGTCTAACTTTGAAACAAGTAATGGGATAGTATCCGGAAGGAAGGAAGACATAAAATTTTTTTTATTATGGCTTTGATTGTTATCTGACAGCAACATTAACAATTGACTTGTTTAGTGTCCTGTGTACATACTCGTATGTATGTATGTGTGCGTCTGAATATATATTTTTTTAATGTACATATGTACAGTAAAAAATGTGATTGACGGTAATCAAACGTGTTATATTATATACTTATATTTACCGATCTGCCGAAATTAAATAGGTATAAGAACATATCTATCTTTATTTTAAATTTATATTTTATTAGAATTCGAATCCAGAAAATGATGGTAAGACTTCTTAATCAAAGTATGCATGTAAAATGACTTTTATTCACGACTTGCACCTCAAATTATGAAAGACGGTATATTTCTGATCAAGAATTACTAGCAAAATTATTCCTCTAAAAGTACTTTTATCTCCTTTCAAAGTTTTAGATGAACAGAAATTTAATAGTAGACAATTATGTTTTAAGTAATGAAAACTGAATGAAAGATAATTTATATTCAATACTTTCGATAAAGGTAATTTCGAAAATACGGGATATTTGATACATGTCTGTACAGTTGTGGGCACACAATACACACAATTAAGTCACTAAGGAAAATTTTTTTTTTATCTCGTCGGGGATTATTTATATATCAAGGAACAACGTCGACAAACTCGACCTTTTACACGGACACCTTTTAATCGTTAGAAGACATTTTAATCAAAAATTTATAAAACGTCGAGGCCGAGAGTTACTTTTCTTAAGAGGCAATGTTTCCTTGAGTTCACGTTTCTAAGGATGCAAAATATTGGTTTTTCACTAAAAATATTCAATTTCTTCAATGGCCGTCCTGTAGTATAGACTGTAACCCTATCGTAAAAATCGCAGCATCTTCTTTGTTGACTAGAGAGTAGTTAGTAGAGAGTAGTAGAGAAATGAGTAAAAATAAGAGATCTACCCTAGCAAAAAAGGTGATCGTTTGGGGACGTGCTACACAAATGAAATTGAAAGCGAATTGACATTATCGCGGTGCAAAATTGTCAACTCAATTCGTCATTATGAAAAATTTAATTTTATGAAAAAAATTATGGTGGCTGGCCGAAAATAAGGTGGTCGCTGTGGCGTAGTGGTAGTGCATTGGACTGCTACACAGAGTGTCCGGGGATCGAATTTCGGCACAGGCAAAATCAAAAAGTAAAAAAAAATAACTTTTATACACGGCAGGCAACAACAAACCTACAAGAGTAAAAATTGCTATGAAAAGCTTTTCAATTCGCCGTTCGGATTCGGCATTAAACTGTAGGTCCCTTCCATTCATGTACAAATATTATAACACGCACAGCATGAGTGGATGCGAAAAGCGAAGAGCTCGGCCTAGGCCCTCCATGGGCTGTTGTGCCATTAAAAGTAAGTAAAGGCCGAAAATAAATACATGGATCCATAGCAAGACGATAGGTAAATGTATGAAAAATAAATATTGTGCACTTTCTGCGGTTCTCCAATAATTATCTCTCGTCGTCACTTGAACGGTAGTTTTTCACTCCGCACAAGGCATGTTCCCCATTATCACGGTAAGCCCGCAGTTACTCACTAGAGTGCGCAGGAACCGTTGAGATGCTCCACGAGATTACAATGTTATCCCTGAATGTTAAAAATTGCGATGGATATGGGCTTTTCAGAATTAGGGATATTTTTTAACTCATCAATCAAGATACGTAGGGTTTTGAATGAATAGGATCATCTCGTATAGGCTGTGTCATCGCGCACTTTAAGTAATCGAGATGCTAGGCATTCTAGAAAGTTTTAATTTCATCAGTTTATCCTTCATCGAATTGCTTGACTTCAGATTGATTGTAATCACAGACAGCGAAGTGAAAAGCTTTTCATGGATAATTTTTGTTGGTGATGGGTTTTCATTGCAAACCAAAATGTGGAGCCGTATATACAAACTTTTATTTCTCAAATAGAATTCAGATGAGACTCAAACCCGGGCAGTTCACGGCGATTAGTGTAGTTATAAATAGAAAATTAATCAGCGTTTTGCATAACGACCTAAATTAAAAGCGCCTTAGCAGGCATGCAACTACTTTCACTTTAATTAGGATTTTTTTCGTTGCATTTTATGAATTATTCATGTAAATAATTAAATGAATTGCGATTATTTTTCTTTGTCGATTTGGGAAATTTAGTTTATATCGTAATCAAATAAAAAAAGTAGAAAGATGAAAAACCAATTTGGACTTTATATGCGCCAACCAAGATGCAATAGAAAATATCTGGGCTTATATTTTAAATAAGATATAACATTGGCTAACGACATATATACCGGGTGTACAGTATGAAACCGGTAATGACATCTCTTTTTCGCTAGATAAAACTATACGCTCTGTCAAACCAAATCATTGGCGCCATCTCTTCGCATTTAATTCTGTCAACAATTTTCAGTTCATAAACAATCAAGTTTCATACAACAACATATTTTTTTCGGTCGTGAAAATGTCGAATTTTGTGCATACAAACTACGATATGCGGACATCATTGTTTTTATTTTCTGTTTCCAATTGAAGAAATCTGCTTTGGAATCTCATCGAATGCTTGTGGAAGCTTACGGCCAGCACTCTCTAGGCAAAACACAGTGCAACGAGTGGTTCAATAAGTTTAAAAGTGGGGAGTTTGATGTGAGAAACGAAGAACGTTTAAGACCACCGAAAAAGTTTGAAGATGCTGAATTGCAAGCATTACTCGATGAGGATGAGGAAACGCAAGAACAACTTGCAGAACAATTAAATGTGACCCAACAATGCAATTCCCAACGTTTAAAAGCCATGTGATTGATTTTGAAGGTGGGAAGATGGGTGCCGCATGAATTCACTGAAAGACAGCAAGAAAATCGGAAACCACCTGTGAAATATTGATCGCCAACATAGAAAGTCATATCTTCATCGAATTGCTACTGGCGATGAAAAATGGATCTATTTCGAGAACTCCAAACGCAAACGATCATATGTTAAGCCCGGTACACCGGCCAAATCGACAGCAAAGCCAAATCGCTTCGGAAAGAAGACAAAGCTCTGTGTTTTCTGGGATCAGCGAGGTGTTATCTGGTTTGAGCTTCTGAAACCAGGTGAAACAGGTACTGGTCAACGCTACCAACAACAATTGGATGATTTGAACTGTGATTTGTGCTAAAAACGTCCAGAATATCAAGCTAGGCAACACAAAGTGATTTTTCTTGATGAAAATGCACCATCACATCGAATAAAACAGACTCGGTAATTGGTAGATTCGTGCAGCTGGGTGGCCCTCCCTCATGCGGCTTATTTATCAGACTTGACTCCATCTGACTACCGCTTATTTTTATCAATATCGACTCGTAGGAAAATGTGAAAAAATGGCTCGATGACTGGTTTGACTCAAAAACGAACAGTTTTTTTTGGCGAGGCATTCACAAATTGCCAGGGAGATGGGAAAAATGTGTAGCTACCAATGGCCATTACTTTGCAGATTGAATGTATAACCATTTTACTTAAATCAACGTGCATTTTCATAAAAATAATTAAGGTAAATAGTGTACACCTGGTAAGTAGATATATTAACTTTGTAGAATATTAATGAAAGATCAAAAACGGACTGTAAAAACTAGTGATGGTAAGTATCGAGTGCTTTTCGAGAATCGAGTTCTTATCGATGTTTTCACGAATCGGGTATATTTCTAGAGAATCAAGTGGTTTTTTTTTACTTCTGAGAATATTATTTAACGTCATTAGCTTGAACAAATGCAACATATGGCCAGAGTTGCACTTCCGGCTTCTGGGTGCGTTACCAGATTTTTTTATGTTAATGAATTGAATTCGATCTAGTAACATAGAAAAATAATGTAGAACGTATATAATATGATGTGATTTGATACTGAGTGTAAGTATCTATTCGATTCCAAATACTGAGTGCTATTGAGTACTCAAAATCGATACCTTCTAGAATCGGTACTTACAACTTTAAGTATCGAGTCTGTCCAACACTAGTAAAAACCAAATAATCATGTTTCTGACTGATAAATGTGGATAATTTAACCATAATAAGAAGTACATCGACTGTATATAATGTAGCCTCGGTATTATTTATGTATAGAAATAGGTCCTGTTTCATATCATATGAGTAGTGGCTCTAATAAGAAACTGCAAATGTACGGCGAAATCCAAACAAAAATTTTTTTAATTTAAAAATCCAAAATTTACAAATTCAGAAATTGAAAATTCTAATTAATGAACTGCCCACTTAAAATCATCTATGGTAAATTCCAAAATATTTTCAACGAAAACAAAAAAATCTCTGTATCAAACTATGACGTTTGAGTCATCATAATGAAGAAAATCAGTAGAAGAAAATTGCCAGCCGCTCACACATTGACTCACACATAGACAATATACGCACTTCCAGCAGTGAAAATGTACTTTTCTGAAAAATTATTACAATTTCGAAAACAACAAAAGTAAGTAAGAATAGCAAGAAAAATGTTTGCGTTGATGAAAATAAATACATTTGTCATTTGTCACTAGAGGACGACCGCCCGCTGTTGTTGTTACTCTGAAATCAAAAACAACAAAAAAATTACAGAAAAAAAAGAAGAGCAGCACATCCTGGTTGCTGTCGTTGTCATTATTGCTGATGCTGATGGTGCGTGCGTTCCTGCGAATGATGTGCCGGTCCTGCGTTAGACCCTTGCTGTTGTTGTTGCATTTCCTCTTTCACTTTCAAATGATGGCCACAATATCCTTTCTTTTTTTCTACAATATTTTGTTGTTTTTGTCCTACAAACTTGAGTTTAAACATTTAAAATTTATTTGCCATTCCTCCCCTCACAAAAGAAACCATTCTAAATTTCTAAAGTGTTTTGTGTCCTTTTTTTGGTCTATGATTATTGTGTGTGAGTGTGTGTGTGTGTGTGTGTGTGTGAATGAGCACAAGATTTTGTTACATGATCTTGTTCGTGTGTGCGTATGTATGAGTGTTGCAATTTTTAAACAGGACCAGCAGTAGCAGCAGCATCAATAACAACAGCAGAACAGAACAAGAACAGAAAAAAAAGGACCAACATCATTTATCACATGGCATATTGTACGATTTCACAGATTGGCATCGTATTGAGCTGAACTCATTTTTCGCTTCAATTCCAATCACTGCTGAATGCTAAAATTACGTTACGTTCTTTCGTAGATATCCTAATAAATAAATATTGTATCTTCATAAATAGAAATAAGGACAACTGCAAAACAACAACGAGAACTTCGACGACTACGACGACGACACTTTGAATCGATGAGCTTGGTGTCATTTAATTTCGAGCATTGTCTTCTCGTTTGCTTGGCGATTGCTGTGAAACGGAAACCCCTAATCTAGCCATGGTTGTGTTTGCATTTGTCGAAGTGGCATCATTAGAACGAAATCATTTCAGGGATGAATATTGAACGCTTTGTGTGCGAGCAAAGGAAAATCTTTTGTTTAGTGGTTTCTTTTGAAAATTAAAGAAATAGTCAAAATATTTATGGTATTACCGAGCACTAAATATTACTATCAATTTATATACATATAGTATAGTATTGCCAGATGAATTATTATTTTTCATGTATCATTTCAAATTTAGCAAAGAGAATGAGATAATTTTCGGCAATTGAGAGAATACGACACCTTAAGAATCATCTAACAGTTAGCCAGTTGGGGTATATTAATCTCAAGATGACACAACGTACACTGGAAAAAACTGTCGAAAACATGAAGGTCTCTATAAATACACATGAAGTTATGTACATGGTATTTTTCTTGGTTTATTATGGCTGATCATAGATCGGGAATCAGAATTTTAATAAACAAAACTATAGACTTAAATTGGCTTCACTTAAATTATAGCTTCATCTACTTACATCAAAATAACTTTAGATGTAAACGAAAGAGAATAGAAGTATAGTACAAGAAGAAGTATGAAATGTAGAATAAATAGTATGTATGTATTTCTGGAAGCCAACAAACAATTTAGAAATGTATATGTTGTGGTTAAGGGAAAATTTGATTTATCATAGGCTCCTTTTTTATGTTAGGGTTAGGTAAAAGCAATACCGAACACATAGGTAATTTCTATTTGCTAAAACTCTAAAATGTGGCAACACTGCGTGCGTCGCATTTATATCTATATAGTTTGTATTAAAAGATTTTTGAAATTAACTTAATTGTTTGCTCTACCTTTAAGTATTTCATATAGTCAGATGTACCAATTGCAGCCGTCGCCATATCGAGCATAGACCTGACTATAAAATCATAATATAGCCTCAACTACAATATTTAGATCATTAAGTAGGTAGCATAGTGACGATCGTGTATTGTTTTGTTCTCACTGAACAATCCCGCTGTGAATGTTGACCACTGCAATTGTTGGTGAGAATAAGGGAGCATAACAAAAAATAAAAAGAAAAATAACAAAAAAAAGTACGAACTAAGAAGAAGGGATCCCGCAGTTTGAAGGTGTCCGTGAAGTTGTGTGGTTTCGCAATTAAAGTCTCTAATGAAATTGTTTACCATCAATGACTTTATTAAGCCGATTATTGCTGCTGCTACATATTTATTTATATGACATTAAGATTTCATGCTGTGCAAAAGGTTAGCGTTCAATACAAAAACAAAGAGTACAGAAAGAAGGACAAGCTGGCCACACCCCCGTCAAATAATAGTTTTATCAAAAGAATACATAATCGTATGTTGTAAACCGTACACATTGCGCATATGTGGGTCATTGGCGGAACAATAGCGGTAGCAGCGTGTTCGTAAATATAATATATATATTTTACAAATGCTTTTAAATAAAAACAAGAAATGAGAGGAAAGACAGCTGCACGTTCTTATAAAGCAGAAAAGCTGAAGCTGAAGCTAAGGGTGAAGAACAAATTATAATAAAAATTCTTGACACACAATATATTGATGTCAACTACCTAGGTACATACATATTTATTGGGGAATGACAGTTTTTTGTTTTAGTACATAGTTGCTGCTTGATAATAAATATCTTCAGCTTTTATTAAGTATCGGAAGATATCGAAAGCAAAATAAGTCGGTACACAAATGTCGGTACAAATATGAAAAAAAATCATAAATAGATCTTAACTAAGTAATTGATCATTTTTCAAACAAAATAAATTTCATATGGCAGATCTTTATGAGCACATAACTTTAGTTCTAACTTCCAATAGAGAGAAAGAAAGATCTTATGAAAAGTGTTAGGACTGTGAAAATTTTTAAGTATAATACAAAATAGATCTTATGAAAAAAATACTTTTAGCTTACTTTTCTCGAAGTTATGTTTACAAGTAAAAGAAATAACTTTAGATGTCCTGGACCTGATTTTAAGTTTCGACAAGAATAATATTTCAATTTAAAAAAATTAAAAAACTAAAATTCATGTACAAATATAACACGCACAACATGAGTGAATGCGAAAAGCTCTGCCTAGGCCCTCCATGGGCTGTTGTGCCATTAAAAGTAAAGTGGTCGCTGTGGCGTAGTGGTAGTGCGTTGGGTTGCTACGCAGAATGTCCGGGATTCGAATCTCGGCATAGGCAAAATCAAAAAGAAGAAAAAATAATTTTTCTACACGGCACCACCTCTTGACAGGCAATGGCAAACCTACAAGAGTAAAAATTGCTATGAAAAGCTTTTCACTTCGCCGTTCGGATTCGGCTCGGTATTAAACTGTAGGTCCCTTCCATTCATGTACAAATATAACACGCACAACATGAGTGGATGCGAAAAAAGCTCGGCCTAGGCCCTCCAAGGGCTGTTGTGCCATTAAAAGTAAAGTAAAGTAAGTAAGAAACTAATAACTCAGAGTGCATGTTGCATACTTATATCCTATATAATTTCTTTATATCCTTTATATATGTAATGTATTGTCTTTGACCGAGGGTGTAATTACGTTCTTCTATGTTAAATAAGGAATGCTACTGAAAAATTCTGCATTCACAAGTTTTCTCGATTAGTAAACATTATTTTCGGCTTGGAACTGAGTTTTAAATGTTTAAAAGTTAATAGAAAATATTACGCTATATGACAAAAAAAAAAAAATCGAGTTATCAAAGTACTAAAGTACCAAAGTTTAGTCTGATATTAACAAACTGCATACTCGAAATTTTCAAATACCCTCTCAAAATCTGGACTATTTTTACGAGTATATACTTGGTTATAATTCTCTTTGTTTAAACACGATCTGTTAGTTTTACATATCTTTAGTATCATTAGATATATGGTCTTATAATAGTGTATAAAAAGTCTTGATACATTATAAAAGCGCGGAGTATGAATGCAAATATTACAATTATTAAAATTTTTTCTATATCCTAAATTTCTAGTACGCTTTTATTTTAACTTCAACTAGACCTACTAGGTCATGCTCAAAGTATTGTTTTTTTACTGCCACACAGTTATCGAATCTTTGTATGTAAATTTAAAGGTAATAAAGTGAGAAACTCTTTGGAATATTTTTTGCTATCGTATACATTTTATGAAAAGAAAATTAGCAAAGACGATAATAATGAAGACGATAATGAAGGGATTTATATGAGGGCGGGTAAATAAGTGCCTGAAAAATTAAATATGGAACACTATTTTCGGCAAAAACCAGTTTATTTTTCAAAATAATAGTAATACACTTCGATACATAGTCAATACGCTTCGGCTAACATTTCTCTAATTTTTCGATGACCCCAAACAATACGATATCCCAAATCAGGAATTTATTTCATCGATAAGCACTTCATTTGACCGAAATCTCTTACCGCCGAGCCATTTCTTCATGTTTGCCAAAGAGCTAAATCTGGAGAAAATGCTGGCTGAGGGAGCAATTCGTAATTTCAAGCAATTTTGCCAATGCGACTACGAGCTTGGGCGTTGTCCTGGAGGAAGATAACTTTTCTCTACGTCAAATCCGGTTGTTTCCGGTCGAAGTCGAGCTTCCATTCATCTGGAGAATTCCACTGTTTCCACCTCCTTTTGTTGGTCTTAGGTATACTGTGATTTTCCAGGTATCGCCCTCGGATACGAAACGGTTCAAAAACTCGTTAAGATAAAAAATACACTCCTCTAAATTTGCCAACCGATTATGTTTGTTGTCAAAAAAGATAATAATGAAGACAGGAACATGTCATATGTCATGCATTATTTTAGCAATTTTATTTTTAAAAGGTTATAAATTGTAAACAAAATTTTTAATTTTTATACAATTTTCGCTGAATTTCCAGAAACTTTTAAAATATGTTTATATATTACATTGAATATATGCGAAATACTTACATATATAAAAATATTTTCCTTAATTTATAACGTCTTTTCATATATAGTAAGAGTTGCTACTCATTCACTATGAAACAAACAACAACAAAAATCATAATATTTATACTTTTACCCTTATCATTTCCCTTTCCACAGACACATGTATTTATATTCGAGTGTGTGTGTAACTAACAACCCAAAGAATACATTCTCATGTTAATCGCAATCATAATTATGTTTACCACAATCCTCAAGTCATAAAAATCCGCATCAATTCGCATAATTCATGTTCGATGTGAACAAGAATAATGAATTTATGATGGATCTGTATATTTTTGTATGTATTTGTATGAGTAATTGTGTGAATGTGTGTGTGTGTGTGTGTGTGTGTGTGTGTGTGTGTGTGTGTATGACTAAGCGATTGTATGTGAGAGGGGAAGAATGAATCAAAGCGAAGGAAGTGTATTAAAAACACGTCTAACCCAAAAGTATGTTTGGGTAATCAGTCAAATTAAAATTTGGATTATCCGACAGGAAGTCGAACCGTCACGAAGTTCTTTTCAAAGTGTATGTCCATAGATGCATTAGCATCAGGAATAACAACAGCAAGAACAACGATATCAACAGCGACGGCAGCTTCATTTATATCGCAGCACACATTATCCTGATGGCGAAATAACGAACACAGAGCAAAGTTGTTTCGAACAACAATAATAGAACTACCACAAACATCCAAGCTAAATACATAAGTAAAAACAACAGCCGGCAGGCATAAACATCAGCAACATCAGCAACAACAATAACATTGTACATGAAACATCAACCAAACCAAGTTAAGAATCATCATCGTTCTCGCAAAAAAGGATAAATTTGAATATGAGTGAATGGACGAGTGAGTGATTCATGGAGTGATTCACTTTGGCTGCTATCATGTCAAACGACAAATGAGCGAACATCATCGTACATCGTATACATACATATTTACATACTTAGTCCTTTACATAGTCCTGGCTGTATGTGTTGTATAATATGTTGTTGTATATAAGTAGAAGGAAATCCTTTTGTGACTTTGCCATCGCACAACGTATAAATTATTGTAAACATGCGTTAGAGTTGTTCCTGTTGTACCTGTTGTTTTTGTTGTTACTGTTGTTGTTGCTGATGTATAATCATTAGAATGCCTTAGGTCACGTGAATTAATTATGCAAACACAACAAGGATAACATTAAGGCAACTTACTACTTGCTAGTTTACAAACACATGAATTGCATTTTCACTCATTTACAGATAGAACCTAAACCTACTTACATAAATATCTACACATGTAGCCGTATTTATATGTGGATTTAGTATTTGGTAGTTAATTTTACGGTAAGATTATTAGGCTCAACATTTTGAGGGGTAGTTCAAAGATAAGCTGAAGATCTTGAAAAATACTTAGATCATTGCAAATTTTTCATATGCAGTAAAAAATTAGAAATTTTTATCTCTAAAACAGAAAAAATCTTATTGTGTTTGCTACATCTTGATAAGTAATTCTCCCAATCGAATGTCATTTTGGGCAGAATGTTAATAGACAGCTTGTTTTCAAGAAAGGTCATTCGTCTTTCGAAGCATTTAGGTCATGAGATCATTGTACTTTTAAGAAAGAGGAAAATGAATTGGAAACCATTTTGTAGTTCTGAGACCATGCGGTCCTTTGGTAGAGCACACTTAATATCTATTTGTTCTGCATATTTTGAGAACTTATGTGGGGTAAGTAATATTCCCACTATAGACTATGGCACAACTGTTGAAGCAATACTGAAGGGCTTAAAGAAATCTCCTGCTAAGAATTCAACAGGGTTTTAACCGAGGGAAGCGGGTGGTCAGAGTGGCGCGAGCCCTTCTATACAGTAGTATAGAAGGGTCTCTATACCGTAGTAATTATACCTATCTGGACGTATGACATTCAACTATGGGGTCGCCTTCAAAATGACATCCAAAATGCACATAAGCCTCACGGGTGCTCCATGGTACATAAGACATATCAATATTCATAAAAAGCCACGGTTGCTGAAGAAATATATACATTTTGTAAAAAATAAACCTTGAAATTGAACACACATACTAATAGTCTGGCAAGAAGCTTACTTACTACAACGCCAATACCGCAAGGGGTTAAAAAGTAAAGATACCATAGAATTTTATCTAAAATAGACAGTCTATAATAATAAAATAGTCTAGTCTGGGTCTACAGGAGGAGGCTAAGGAGGCTAAACATTATTTCTTCACCAGAAGTTATTTTTATATTTCTTTCTTGTTCGGTGTAAACTCAGTTTGCTAAAATCTACTCGAGACCCTTTTAAGCTTCTAATACAGCACTAAGCCAATCCACTATCTTTTATTTTAAATTTGTATTCTTATATTTTAGAAACATTTATTAGTAGAAACGATATGCCAGCAAAAGTATGGGTGCAACGCATTGAGAAGTTAAAGGGGCAGTTGAAGTATTGCGGATGGTCTAAGAAGGATTGGACTAAATTAAAACGAATTCAAAGAGGCACTCAGAAAATCTATCAATCTCTATATAATCTCATTATTGGATGAAATATCACCAAAAAGCCTCTTAGCAAAAACTTAACAATGCCATTTTGAGAAAGAGCTCACATGAAAATCTCAATATCTCGTTTTCACAAAAGATATATGTACGAAAGCTAATTCGTATATAAAATACCATAGTCATTAATAGTGGGTTTGATAACCGAAAAGGCGGTGTGCCGAATATTAGATTCGAGATCCGAGGATTCGGATCGCTTGTCCAAAATACATAGCAGCTGTAAACTAAGTATTCCGCCGGCGGACGGAGTAAATTTTGGATTTACAGAGAGGAAGACTAATGCCTAGAAGCAGTCAGTAATTTCAACAGGGCTCTTAGTACTAAGAAATAAATTTACTTTCTTACTTTACTTTACTTTTAATGGCAACAGCCCATGGAGGGCCTAGGCCGAGCTTATCGCATCCGCTCATGTTGTGCGTGTTATAATATTTGTATATGAATGGAAGGGACCTCTACAGTTTAATGCCGAATCCGAATGCGAACGGCGAAGCGAAAAGCTTTTCATAGCAATTTTTACTCTTGTAGGTTTGCCATTGCCTGCCAAGAGGTTGTGCCGTGTAGAAAAATAATTTTTTCTACTTTTTTTTTTTATTTTGCCTGTGCCGAGATTCGAACCTCATACACTCTGCTTAGCAGTCCAACGCACTACCACTACTCCACAGCAACCACTTTCTATTTTACTTTCTATTACATATAATAACATTGTAAAAATAAGGTGCATCCACGGTCGATCCTTGCGCTTCTACGTTTCAAGTCGGATAGCGATCTGACAACCGTCAGTGAGTTAACTAATGTGTGCGGCGGGCTTCTCCATGGCCTTGAATGAATGGTTGTGCTATGGGATTGGAACCCACCACGTTAAAATACCCACCAATGAATCTTCAAAATAAGCCTCGGATAAAGAACCCCTCTAATGTTGACGACTCCCGCAAACGCCCAAAGGACAACGATTTACGGATATGCACCTGGAATCTTCGAACCCTCTACAGGGAAGGTGCCTCTATCCATCTGGTGGATGTCCCCCAACAATATAGAGCTGACATCACCGCTATACAGGAAATGCGATGGACAGAACAGGGTTGCTCCAAAAGAGCATCCTGTGATATCTAATACAGCTGTCATGCGTCGAGACACGAATTTGGTGTTGGATTTGTGGTTGGGAAGAGACTGCGTCATCTGCAATATTCTGCATCTTTATGTCGTTGGCCTATGAAAGGCTTCTATGTTAAATCAATATGTCAACCATATCAGACACAGCCATACATGTGTACATGTGTCTATATGTTAAATGCAGATAAAAGTGTTGGAAATTAAATGCAAATTATTTTTAATAAGGTACGAGTAGGAACGCTGGTGTGTAGGTGCGTCAGGTAAATGGTGTAGTGCAAATGTGTGTGTCTCGATGTTCAGATGTGAGGGGTGTAGCCTTTCACATTTTCAAACATATATTTACAAGTCTTTAGGTGCAAATCATATACCGCATCAACATATGTTTTGGATTAATTTAGTGCAAACTCAATAATAGTTTTGGGCCTTACGCATGCGCGTGCACATTTGGAATTGGCATTTTGGTTTGTAATCACATAGCTATGCAGGTTTAAGGCTCCTCTTGAACAGTGTGAATATCTCGGATTTACATATTGTGGCTCATGTTCTCAAATCTGTCATTTGCAGCAGTCAGTTACAAATCGGATTTGTTAGCACAGTTTAGATGTATGTGTGTATGTGTATGTGTGTGAAAGCCTTAATCGCTTTCATGTAAGCAGATTTTGTAATTAGTTGTAAAAACACACAAAATGCCCAACAAAAACATTCAATTTGTTAAAATAACATTGTCATAAAATGGTTGGAATAGCTATAGTTGCAAAGTAGACAAGTAGACATATGTAAATATGTATATGGGTATTTGTACTTATATGTACATATGTATGTAAATACATATGTACTATTTTACGAAAATCACATATTTTAATAACTAAAACTGCATTATGCATTCATAAGACTTTATATTCAAATATGAAATACCTTTGACCGGATCACTTACTTATGTACATATGGACGAGTACATAACTATATATAAGTGTGTATATACAGGATCCATATACGTTTAAAGTTAAAAGTTTACACGTGCGAAAGATTGTGTCTGTCTCAAACAGTAGGCAAATGAATATAAAAGAAAAAAAAATATTACTGGATTCGATAACTTTTTAGAAATAGAAGAAATTCAACGTGAGATGCATAACTTCGGAAAATTCAGAATTATTCTGTATGTAGTACTTATCTCATAAATAGAAGAAATGCAACGTGAGATGTCAAGCCCTCATAGAAGTGCCCAACAACTACGAAAAATTCAGAATTATTCAGTATGTAAGTAGTTCTCCATCTTTTAGAATTGAAAGTCAACTCTTATGTCAAAAGCAGCAAGTCGAATTTTGTCTCATATACAGAAGAAATGCAGCGTGAGATGCCACGCCTTTCTGTCAATGCCCAAAAAATTAGAAAAATTTAGGATTATTCAGTATGTAGAACTTCATCTCTAAGAATTCAAAGTCAACCCTTATGCCATAAATAACAAATCGAATTTTGTCTCATATATAGAAGAAATGCAGCGTGAAATGCCACGCCCTTCTGTAAGTGCCCATCAACCTAGATTCATCATTATTCAGTATGTTGCACTATTTCTTTTAGAATTCAAAGTCAATTCTTATGTCAACCTAGAAAAACTCAGTATTATTCAGCATTTAGTACTTCTTCTTTTAGAATTCAAACCTAACTCTCATGCCACAAATATTAAGACGATGTTTGGCTCATAAGAAGAAGAAATACAGCGTGAAATGACACGCCCTCTTATAAGTGCCCATCAAATCCATGATTATTCAGTTTGTATTATTTCTTTTTATAGAATTCAAAGTCAACTCTTATGCAGAAAACAACAAGTCGAAATTTGTCTCATAAATAGATGAAATGCAACGTGTAAATGCCCAACAAATTAAAATTCAGGATTCAGGATTATTCAATTCTAATGCCAAGTGCACATCAACCTAGAAAAATTCAGTATTATTCAGTATTTAGTAGTTCTTCTTTTAGAATTCAAAAACAACTAATCGAATTGTGTCTCATAGTGTAATTATCTTTTCCCGTTCTGAAACTCATTTTCTGTTATTCTTCATCGACTCTTAGCTGAGTTAGATTGGTCTAGAGATATCTACCTATAGAGTTTGAGGTGCTTTAAATAAAAGTTTATACTGACGTCGAAATTGTCACATCATCGGTATACATTTAAACGCCTCTAAGCTTCTCCTTAACAGATTGGATTTATTTTTCGTTAAGTTCAACCAGGGCTTTTTGTAATCTTAGGTGAAGTAATCACTATCTGAGATTTTTCTAACACACAAAATTATTTGTTTAATTGTAATAATATGCTTAAAATGCAAGAAAACGGCTAGTAAAACGTGCTGGATAAAAACTAAGGCTTCAATGATGGAACCAAATTAAATTATTCTTCCATTGAGCTTTTTGGTTTCTTTCAAAGTTAAATCATAATTGAATCTAACACGTTTTCTATTTAAAATCGTATTTAAATTTTTTACCTTTGATTCAAAAATATTCTTCTTTACTACAAATCATTAATGGTAATTTTTCAAAAATAAAGTTCATCGCGTTGGAGTTAAAAAGAAAGGTCCAGCTTAATTCCGGGTTAAAAAAACTTTAATTCAAATGTTTATCTTTACTTGTCCATCATAACTTTTCCTCATACCATATGAAGACAAATTGCGGTTGATTCAATTATTTTGATGTAATTCTATGAGGAAGTAAGAAGAATGAATTTATACTTTATACAAAGCAGTGATAACAGTTACACGCATATAAATCTCTGAAAAGGATTTGTCACCTTTACGATGTCATGGACTTTACTGAGAAATCGAAACACGATGCCGACATTAATCAGGAATGCATTAATTAAGCGCTGTTTAGCATTCAATTTGCTCGTTTCGACGTTCTTTGTTAACTAAGGAGTTTCTGTTCCTGGCTGTGGTTGTCATATGTGACAGTTAAGTTGAGTTTACATAAATATGTATAACAAAAAAAAAAAAAAAAACAAAAACCGAGATACACCACACATTCTGCATATGTATGTAGTCGTATGTGTGTGACAAGCTAAAAGAATTTCGTTTATTCGCTTTAACGCAAAACTACAAATTTTTATGTACCTTCTTGTATATTTTTGTTGTTCCTGTTGTTGTTGCTGTTAATTTCATGGGAAAGTAATAAATTTTTATCAACTTGCATTTGTTTATCTCTTATTGTTGAGGCAAACTTTTATGTTTGTTTTATTTTTTGACATTCTATAATGTAGGGCGCTGTCTTTGCTGCTAATATTGTCATAATAGGATCCGATCAATCCCAGTGGTTAAAATTACGGGTGCCTAGTAGGTAACACTTATCCGATTCCTTTTTATAGAAATGAACCGATTAGCAAGTTCTTGTCTTGGCTCTATAAATTTAAACCATAAAATATACGAAAATTATGCAGCAAAAGTCAGTTTAATGGCCCAGTGGAATTACAAAAAATGTAGTTGATTCACTTTTGCCTGCTGAAATTGAAATCTTGAATCCCGATTTCTTCGCATTTTTGCAAAGTTGCGAAACAAAATCGTCCTTAACTAATACCGATTCTAAATGTATTACAATTTTTTGTATTTTAACCAGAGGGAGGAACGGGAAATTCATCCCCGCCCGAATTTGTTACACGGTGCCCGTGCTTCAATACTTTTGAGAGTAATTTTGGAAATTTTGAAAATAACTTCTGATGGAATTCTTCAATTTTCCCATATGCTTTTTTAAAAAGGTTTGGGCTAGCTGTATTTTGAAAACTACCTTTTCAACTGTGATGTTTGAAAAGTCTTTTGCTGGACGCTTAGGATAGAATCCGCATAGATTTAAGTTTGGAAATCCTGTATAAATGGTGCCCATATTCAGGCCGTGTAGGTCGATGAGCAAGCCAATTAATTAGACACCTGTCTTCAGCCTTCGTTGGGACTTTATACATAACAGGTGGAATTTCCAAAGTTCATTTCCACACGGAGAATCGGGGCAGCGATTAAAACACGTCTTTAATAGTTTATTTATTTATTTATTACGGCTTTTAGAAGCCTAATTCGCTATTAATTAACATAATTTTAGGAATAGCTTACATATTAATAAGTAAAGCACTGAAACATATACCACGAACCAAATCGAATCTATCTGATTTCTAACGATTTAGTGTGATTGAAGAGTTTTTCTTTGAACTGGCTAATGTTACTGGTTTTAATAGCATAAGGTAATTCACTATAGCACTTTAATCCTTTATAAAACAGTCTACCATACTTTTTTCTGACTCTGTTTTATAGAGAGGCAACTTGTAGTCTTTTTTATTTCTTGTATTAATGCCGTGTACCTCATAGTTGAATTTAATATTTGTTCTTAAATAATAATATATTGTAAATAAATTTCATTGTATGCAAATAAATTTGTTGCTTTACGCTTAACCAATTTAAACTGATAAGTATTTATTGAATAGGGGTGCCACATCCTATATTTAGTATGAAGCGCATAGCTTTATTTAATATTTTTTGTAGTTTTGCTATTTGGGAATCTTTCATATTGAAGAAGATTGTGGGGCAGTAAATTAAGTGAGGTTCAACAATTGATCTATAAATTTTTACTTTAAAATGATTGCTTAAATTTTTGCAAGTTCTCTTGGTAAACCATATTTTTTTTTTAGCTATTTTGCCTATAGTATAGTTTATAGTTTAATTTTTTATCAATTTGTATACCCAAATACTTACACACATTTTAAATTTCTTCATTATTTATCTTGAGGCTTTCAAAATTTAAAATGTTCTTTCTTGTTATGATCATCAAATATAAAGAGCATCTAATTCGGACTCTAATTTTTCACGTAAATCATTTTCATTTTTTCGACATACATATATAAAGGGTGTTTTTTTTAGAAGTGTGGTTTTCAATCTGGCAATACTTTTTTCGGAGTTGGTTTTTTTGACAGCTGCCACTTGATTTATGCTCAGTTTGGTATGCCATTTCATAATGAATAAACTTACGCCTGAACAATGTTTGCAAATTGTGCAAATTTATTACCAAAATAATGGTTCGGTTCGCGCGAAGCATTTTGTTCAGCGATGAAGCACACTTTTGGTTGAATGGGTACGTTAATAAGGAAAATTGTCGCATTTGGAGTGATCATAATCCACAAGTCATTGTTGAGACGCCGTTACATCCTCAAAAAGTCACTGTTTG
Source organism: Palloptera scutellata (assembly GCA_958295655.1). Classification (NCBI taxonomy): domain Eukaryota; kingdom Metazoa; phylum Arthropoda; class Insecta; order Diptera; family Pallopteridae; genus Palloptera; species Palloptera scutellata. The sequence goes on along the minus strand of OY282449.1, from coordinate 42,984,641 downwards.
GTGTGCTCTATGGGCAGAGGGAATCATTGGTCTATATTTCTTCAAAGATGAAGCCGGTCATAATGTTACAGTCAATGGGGAACGCTATAGAGTCATGATTAATGACTTTTTCGTGCCTGAAGTGGAGGATGTTGATGTAGACGACTTTTGGTCTTTGGTTCCAACAAGACGGCGCTACATGCCATACAGACAACGAAATAATGAATTTATTGAAGAAAACTTTTGGTGAGCGCGTTATCTCCAATCGTGGGCCTGTGGCGTGGCCTCCAAGATCGTGCGATTTATCACCGATGGACTATTTTTTGTGGCTAATATTTTTTGTGGCTATTTTTTGTCTACGTAGATAAGCCCGCGACGATTGAGGCCTTGGAAGAGAATATTCGGCGCGTTATTACTGACATACGGCCCCAATTGCTGCAAAAAGTGGTCAAAAATTGGGCCTCTCGGCTGGAATTTATTCGGACCAGCCACGGCGGCCACGTGCCCGAAATGTTTTCAAAAATTAAAGGCAAATCTTTATCTTTATAATAAAGCTAAATTTTTGGACATAACATTAAATTATATACTTTTTATTTCTTCTTGAAAACCAAACTTCTAAAAAAAACACCCTTTATTAATTGCAATGCATCATCAGCAAACAGCTTTATTGAAAAAAAATTTTAAAATTGTAGTTATATTGTTAATAAATATATTAAATAAGATTGGAGCAAGAACAGTTCCTTGTGGCAAACTAATCTTAACGTCAGATTCTTCAGAGATTGCCGATCCAATTATGGTCCGCTGTTTGCGATTTATAAATAAGCTTTAAAACCATGCTATCTCAACATATCTAATACCGATTGCTTTTAATTTTTCCAATAAGAATTTTTGATCTTACTTTACTTTTACTGGCAAAACAGCCCATGGAGTGCCTACGCCGAGCTTTTCGCATCCACTCATGTTGGGCGTGTTATATTTGTACATGAATGGAATGGACCTACAGTTTAATGCCGAATCCGAATGGCGAAGTGAAAAGCTTTTCATAGCAATTTTTACTCTAGTAGGTTTGCCATTGCCTGCCAAGAGGTGGTGCCGTGTAGAAAAATTATTTATTCTAATTTTTTTTTTTGATTTTACCTGCGCCGAGATTCAAACCCCGGACACTCTGCGTAGCAGTCCAACGCATTACCAGTACGCCACAGCGACCAAGATTTTTGATCAATTGTCTCAAATGCTCTTTTTAAATCAACAAAGACTGCGATTGCATAATTTTTGTTATTCAGCTACTCGTCTACTTTCGTCTAAACCCAGATTGTTGAGGTATAAGTATTTTATTCTCATCTAAATATTGTACCAATTGAAGCTTAACTACAGTATCTAAAATTTTTTCAACGCAGGGCAATGTGTTTATAGGTCGTAACTCTTCTGCTTTTACAGTATCTTTAACTTTTTTGATTGGAACTATCATAGACGTTTTCCATATACTTGGAATAGTTACACTGCATAAGAGTAACCTAGATGTGGCATAACATCCTTGACAACGCCTTCGGAGAATAATTTCTTCCCACCTTTTTTTGCTTTGAAATTATGAACTATATCCTCAACATCATTCGCAGTAACTGTGCTGAATTTGAAGTCAATATTCGACTGATTTGCTATGTTAATATGTCCATTAAAGACTGCTTTGTTTGTTACTAATATCAGCTATGCTATCTACAAAATATTTATTTATGTAGTTGGCCATTTCTAATTCGTTTCAAACATTTGCCCGTTGATCAAAACCTTCTTAATCGATGCATTTTCCTTCACCATACTTGTTGCCTGTTTCAAATATTTCCACATTAATCTCTTGTCCTTACTATGGCTATTTATTTTATGTTCTATGTTTTTCACTTTTTTAGTTTTTACTAGTGCTTTGTACCCTTTTTTAAAATTTCGATATTCTTCCCAGTCTCCTGAAATTCGAGCCATTTTGTACAGCTCAAACTTTTTTTGTTCACATTAGTTAGCTCATTATCATACCATTTGTTCAAGACATTTAATTTAAGTTCTTTTTCATTTTAGTGGTCTTAAACTTTATGGAAAAGAATTGCTAAAGAGATCAGTACTTGATCTTAAATTCAAATGATAATAAGACTCTTAGATATTCTCGTTTTAACATTTTTTTTAAGTGATTTTATTCCGTATTATAAATACAAATGAAGTAATACTCAAACCAGATTTTCCTTTAGATATCAGTAGGAAATGCTACATACATATTCAAGGTTAAAATAAATATAGATGTCTCCTCCTACCAGTGAGTTGAAAGACAGAATTTTTCCCTGCTGGGTTTAGTTAATTCTGTTGCTGAAGTAGTTTACATTGTTGAGGTTGTTGTTGTTGTGCTCGCCGCTGTTGTCTCTTGGTGTTGTCTAGAAAATTAATAACAACACTGTTGTCATTAATAAAGCGTTGAATTTGTTTTTCTTTGTCTGTTTGTTTGTTTCTTTAGTTTTAGACTAAAGCAATTTAATGCTTTATAGCAAGCTTGCCCCTCGTCCGTCCATTCGAGTGTGTGTGAAATATATTGGAACCTTAATTAAAGTTTTTATTATTGATTTATAAAACAAAAGAGGCAAATTTTAACATCAACTTTACTTCTTCATTCGAAGAAATTTTATTTTTATTGTCAAAATACCAAAAGAGTGAAAAAAAAGAATGTATAAAAAAAAAAGTGAAATAAAATTGGTAAAAAGTTAATTTCCTTATACTCCTCAACTTGAAGTAAATTCTTCTATATTCCAACTGCAGCATATGAAACTTAAAATTTGTATACGTAATTCAAACACGTTCGGCAATAAAGAAGTTTAAAATGACATCGTGTAGACAAGACATGCTCAACTGTCGTTCAACGTGTCGTTCAGCACACAGCGTTCTCAACTGTCAGCCACCAAGTATCAGAAAACACAACCGGCAATCACTTGGTCATTAACGACACAAAAAAAAAACTGAAATGGCAAAAAAAAACAAAGAATTATTAACGAAATAAAAATCGCTTGGGAAAAATTAGTTCCAAGAATTTATTGGAGGAAAACACGAGTTAACTACACAAATGCGCCAGAACCAACACGTTGACAACAACGCCAACAACAACAACAGCGTCGATGATACTACGCCAATATACTGAGCAACAAATATTAGAATCTGTTGAGTTGGCAAAATTTTCGTCCATCACCCTGGCAGCGAAACAAAATCAAATTATGTGCTATGGTGAGTGAGTGAAGTTGTTTGCGGAATTTACTGAAAACACAGCATTTTTGCATTTTTGTGTTTTTTATACAAATCGTACGAGTATTAAATTTTGTTAAAAATTAAATAATAAATTGCATTAAAGATAGGCATTAGTTGAGTTGAGGTTGCTGTTGCTGTTCTTGTTGTTGTTGTTGTTGTTGATATATGTATCAAATCACGTCGCCAGCATATCTCGCAAAGTGAATGTGATACTATGGGAAAATATAGTTCTAGGAATATGTAGTAGGTTGAAAATTATTTTTGTTTTTATTACATTTTCTAAAATTGCAGATTCTTATGTACTCGTACCTGTAAATATGTAAAGTTTGTCGTATGAATGAATAAATGTTAGTATGTCACAAGCAAAACGTCACATTTCCATTTTTCAAGCCAATCAGCTATGAAGTCACTTCAACTACATAAGTAGTAAAATATATTATTTCAAAACTGTATTTGAAAATAGTTTAAAAAAAATTATATAGAGGCTCTCATGTTTTGTTGTAATAGCAAATCGAAATGGGTTACGGATTCAAATACAATGACAATTGCTATTCAAAATTTTAAATGGGAAAGCTAAATCTTAGCTTTAATATTCAATCTTAACTTATTTGTTTGTTCTGTATTTCTTTCGGAGGGCCTAGGCCGAGCTTTTTGCATCCACTCATGTTGTGCGTATTTTATTTGTACATGAATGGGATGAAGAAAGTTGGAATGTCCCTTTTGCATTAAAAGGACTCAAAAATCACTGGTGTTCGGATTTCCAACTTTCTTTTTGTCCAAAGGTTTTGATGGATGATCTTACCTAATTTCGGAATTCAATGGTACCAACCATTACGTCAGTTTTACTCGAGTTTTCGGCATAACAATCTGGAAAAATGGTCAAAATACTTCGATTAAATACAAGAAAAAATAATATATTTAAATGGTTTGTAAATTGTGCTGTAGTTAAGATTTTGAAATCGTCTGGAAATTTTAGTCGATGTCGATTAATATTTAACAATTTTCACAGATGCTTAGAGAGTCAGTTGATTTGGAAAAAGAAAGGGTTCGAGTAGAAGAAAGAAAGATGGACGTAAAAAGGAGACGAAATTCAAAAGTTGAGAAGGCTGTTATTTGGAGTATAGGAGTAATTTAAAATTGTTTAAGTGAATATTATTGTGTTTTCTTATTGATAGAAATAAATATATCTAATCAATACTCTTATTTTGTAATTATTTATTCAACTGGTAAATAAATCGTTATGTCTATTTCTTTTTAGTACACCGCCCTGGATAGCCAATGAAGACATCAATAAACTTCATATTATAATCAACAACCGCTTTGACTAAAAAAGAAAAAACTTTTAATGAATACTATAAGTCTACTTAGTTAGGAAAATTATCTTCTTACTTGTACAATTACAGAATATGTAATATCCCCTGCGGTAGTAAAAACTAATAGAATCTTTTAGAGATGACAACTGTTCTTTTCAAAATCTTCCATGACCTTAGTTTCTGATAGATTCACCAGGATGGGAAATGTATGGCTTTAATTTTTAGTTTTCATAAATATTCTTATAAGCTGTGGCGCGGCGTGGCTAATATTAAATCGGTCGGAAATTGCTTGGTAGCTATTTAAATTACATAACTTCCGAGTTGTAATATAAATGGTGATTTTTATAAGAGTTTATTTTTTGAAAATGAAAAAATAACAAAGAAATTTTACAAAAATGAATGAAATTTTTATTTGGATCGATAAATCAATTCATTTTCACTTCATTTCATTTACTTTTTATAGATGTACATTTACTTTTTATAGATAATTTCACTAAAATTTTGCCCGCGGTTACTCTTCAAGTAGAAGATCGTCTTTCTGAAGGTCCAATTTTGGCACATTTTTCACACATTTCGGAATCTCACAAATGACGCGTTCAATGTTGGCTTTCAAAGCAGTAATCGTGTTGGTGGCTGGTCCCTATAGACAAGAGACTTAACATAGCTCCACAAAAAATAGTCTAACGGGGTCAAATCACACGATCTTGGTGGCCAATTGACTGCACCAAAACGTAAGATTAACTGCTCACCAAATTCGCCTCTCAATTGATGCATGGTTTCGCGTGAAGTGTGGCATGTGGCACCGTTCTGTTGGGACCACATGTCGGCCGAGTCCAATTCTTGCATTTTCGGCCATAAAAATAGTTATAATCGAACGGTACCTTTCTCCATTGACCATAACGTTGCGGCGTTCATCGTCTTTGAAGAAGTACGGCCCAATGATGCCGCCTGCCCATAAACCGCACCAAAAAGTGCATTTTTCGGGATGCATTGGTAGCTGCTGAGTTGCCTCTGGCTGGTCTTTACTCCAAATACGGCAATTCTGCTTATTCACGAATTCATTGAGCCAAAAATGAACATCGTCGCTGAAGACAATTTTGCGATAACACACATTTTCCATAGAACACGAATTTTGATAATAAATTTCAATAATTTGCAAACATTGTTCAGGCGTAAGTTTATTCATTATGAAATGGCAAACCAAACTGAGCATAAATCAGGTGACAGCTGTCAAAAAGACCAACTCCGAAAAAAGTATTGCCAGATTGAAAACCACACTTCTAGAAAAAACACCCTTTACAAGCATTTTTTAACCCTTTGACGGCGAGTTTTTCCTCTGTGCAACGATTTTAAAATAAAGTTTATTTTCGAGATCAGGGACCTCAAGCTAGTATGATTTAAAAATTTTAAGTTACATCATCAGGATATTTCTCAGTGGTTCCTAAAAATTTCAAAGATTGGGGAAACTTCTTCCTCAATAACATAGAAGATTGATAACACTCCAGCGCGTTTATTTCTGCGGGTTTTAAATATTTTCGTATTGAATGCAAGGTTGGATTACACACACTGAGTGCATTTTGAGTGCATATTGATATTTTTTGTAAATATACTTTACTTTTTCCGTTAATATTAATTTAATTTCAAGTCCTCCGAAAAAAGGCGTGCCCCTTTACCTAGGTTTATCTGCACCTGCAGCCTTATTGTTTTTCAGCCCAGCGTTGGCTGTTAAGACCTCCTCATAGTCGGGCGGCGGTATTTCAACGCCGTCAGTGATTGGGGTTTCGGGAGTAGATTCCGCAGTGGCGGGATTATTGTCGTCATCGCCATTAAGCAGCTGCGAAAAGTGCTCCCTCCATAATCTCATTATGCCCTGGACATCTGTCACCAGATTTCCGTCTTCATTCTTGCAGGAAGAGGCACCGATCTTCAAATCATGAGTCAGGCTTCTTATTCTTTCAAAGAATTTTCGGACCTTGTTCCTGTCGCGCAATATTTCTTTCTGCATCTCCTTTCTTGCGTCTAAATAGCATTATAGCTTTATATGTAATTGCATTATCACACATAAATTAAACTTTGTTTATTATACCATACATATATAATTATATTGCAGTATTAGAAAGAAAAAAAAAACAAAAAACAGTTCCTTCAAACATCACTATTAACGATTAGTTTCAAACCATTACAATGTAGCTAGTATGTATAGTATGTAAATATGTCGTACACCATGGCCAAAAATCATCATTCGATTTCGATGTCCGCCCAAAGCGTTAACACGTTTTGTTGTTGTTGTTTTTGTGCTTAACAAGTTACAAAAATCACATTGTCCGAACGTGCAAGACATGACGTAAACTTCAAATTGGTATGCTGCAAACGCAGAATAGCAACAGCAGCAGCAATACATCGTCGTAATATGCAGTCGATGGCATTAGTGGACTTGCAGTATAAAGTTGTAGCAGCAACTGGCCAGTAGTCACCGAGTCCCATTGTGGAGTCTATCAAAATTCCTACACGATCATATTTAATATGTTTTTAGCATTTTTTTCGTTTCACTTTATATTTTTTTGCTTTCGTTTTTTTGCATTGCGTGTCCAATAAAGTATTAGCGCGACATGTTCTAGCTGCTGCTCTGAGTCCACGCTCAGAAAAACAAAAACAATTCACTCATTGCCCGAACCCGAATTCTCTTAATGACGACAAGTTAACAAAACGCAAAAATTATGATTGTTTTAAATTCAATTAATGCAGTTTTTCTGAAATCATAAATTCATAACTACAGCACAAAAATCTCTTTTTCATTCGCATTCCTACAGTGGTCATGCCATCTCAAATTGTTGTTTAAAATATTAAGGGAGTTTTGTGCGTTCGATTCTCTTATCTCTGGTCGGCTCAAGCTGTTAATGTTGAAACTTTTATGAGAATGTAACAAAAAAGTATAGGACTTTTTTCATTTTCTTTAGGAGCCCACAAAATCGATTTTTTTCTCAAAAAAAATATTTTAATGTTCTGTAAATGTTAATTTATAAACTTAATGTTACTTATGCAAGCAAGTAAAGTTTTTCACTTTACGAATTTGTTTGACTGTTTTTCTACAAGTCGGCTAGATGAGATTTGGAAGGGGCCAAAGATCTTTCATAGCAGTCAATCTGTTTGGTTTTGCTCAAGATATTTCCCACTAGAATATCGGCCAAATTTGATATGGAGCACCAAAATTTTCATCATGCCTGACTCCATTTAGTTAAGATGGCACGCCTCGTTCCTTGAATATTGCTTGCTTCCCTTTTAATATATTAATCTAGGGGGAATAAATTAAGTCTAACATTAAGAGTACCACTTAGAGTGGCAACAATATATTTAATGTAGTGACTGTGAACTTAACCCAGGCTATCCACTATATCACAGAGGCTTATGTGACAATACTTAGGTCTAATTTGGGCCGTGTAGAACCAGAGTATAAAATTAAGCAATATGTACTAGGTACTGGAAAACTCTAAGTGCACCACACACTTTCTGATCGGTATAAGTTTTCCGCGAAAGTTTTTAATCTAAGGTTACCCCCAGGTGATACTAGAACTACTAGGATAAAATTGGCGAGTGAATAATAAAGCTCGTACTTCTTTTGTGATTAAATACTAAGTGCAAACTTTAGCCTGGAATCAACCTGGAGACAATTATTCTAAAGTCAGTAGAATTGTAAGAAAAGTTTGGAGCTGCCGGAAAGTATTGAGGCAGATAGAAATTGCATGGAGAAATTATGTACCTTTTAGGAATTAATATGTGTTCGTATAAGCGAAAAGAAAAGCTCATACCAGGATTAGTCTCGCATAAAAGGGAATAACTTCTTTAAATGTTTACTATTTAAGTATGAGGCCCACTGTACTCGCACTTGATGTCGAACTCCAAATAAATAACTGAAAGTATTTAAGAACAGAAAAGTAAAGCAAAAAATTTTAAACACAATGTACAAATGTCATGCAATAATTTTATGATTGGCAATTTTGGAATTTTTTCCAAACCTACAACATAATATTTCTGGTTGTCTGTCTGTCTACCATGTCTTGTAATGTTGTTTTTCCAGTTGTGACAACATTTCGCGGTTCCAACATCCAAAGCATTTGACATCAACGATGATGATGATGGTGATGACGATGATGGCCTTTTTTGGTCATCCTTTCGTTTTCGAAACAAAGTCGTCAAGGAGTCTGTCTGCCTCTCATGGGATACGATCAATTAGTGAAGATTTTGCTAATTCGTCATTTAAAATGCAAAGCACGTACTGCGTGTGTGTCCTGGCATCCAAGAGAGAATCCAGTTCAACGTTGTCACTGTCGTCGGCATCGGCATCGGCGTGGTCCTTGTCGAACATATCCAGAACATCATCATAAACATTATCATCATCGTCGTCGTTATCGTTGTTGTCGTTGTTGTTGTCGTTGTTGTTGTTGTTGTTGCCTTCGTCATCATTGAGGTTGTTCATGTCATATGAAAAGCGGCAATGCGCTGCAAACACATACATACATACATACATACACTGTAAGTACATATTTGGTGAAATATGATTGCTTTAGCTAGGAGGCGGTTAGGGGCGATGCAATGACAGCTAAGAACCATGTTAGTTTGCCGGCAGTGGAGGTGCTGGTGGCGATGCTTCATCGGTACATCATTTCATTCGAAGGCATTCGATCGATCTCCATAAATATTAAGTTATCAAAGAATATGACAGTTGCGATTTTTTGTGTTTTTAGTCGGTCGTCGATGGTTGTTATTGTTGTTGGTTGCTTGGTTGTGGCTGTTTTTCATTGCCGACAGTTGCGGCGGCGCATAAAATATTCCCAAAAATATGAATTTTTAAATAAGGTGGAAAGCACATAACAACGAAAAAAGAGAAGCTATCTGTATGTTTGTTTTTTAGTTGCATGCCTCCATATAAGGTTTAAAATATAAAAAAGAAATAAGAGGAAAACAATGCAACACGCCATAAAAACCAAAAATTTCAGTTGTTTTTTTTGTTTTTGTTTTACCAAGTTACGCATGGGCGCTTAACAAGGAGTAAACTTGAGGTTACTCGAGTTGGCGCCATGATTACGTATTTTTTACGGCGCTGAATAAATTCATAACTATAAAAATGTTTATAGTATATAAAATTGTCAGTTTTATGGGCCAAAATGTCATATTACTGCAGCTTTGCTGCTGCCTACTAGTGCAATTGCCTAACGGCCTGCTCTCCTAACTGCTGGCATGACTGCCTGTCTGACTGCTGCTTCTTGTCTTATTGATTGTTGACAACATTTGATTTAACATAGAAAAATGCAATTAAAAATATTTGTAGTATGATATGAATTCATAATGACTCAGAGCGAGAGGTGGACGGGCAGACTTGGGGACGGGTGGACGGGTGGACGGGCAGAGTTGGGGACGGGTGGGCGGGGGGCAGACGTGGGAACGGGTGGGCAGGCGCTCTAATGGAGAGGTAATAAAGCGTTAAAACGCATGAAGTCAATACCAAATATTTAGTAAGTAAAAAGTGAGAAAGTTATTCTCGCTTGTCAAAACTAGAGGTGCCCAAATTTATATGGGAGAAATTAGTTTATTTTATTATCGAGAGCCGGTCATAAAAGGTTTTGTAAATTCAAGATCAAAGTTTAATGTATATTTACATAAATTTATACTAATTGGATGCAGTGGCGGATCCAGGGGGGAGGAGGACTATGGGAGCCGGATTGCCCCTCTCCCAAATGTATACAAATTTTATTTCTTTTATGTGTTATAAAAAAATGATATAAAATTTCCTGTTACTTGTTAACTTTCACATATGTAAATAAGTAATTTACATAATACATTTTAAAAATTTATGGACATGGATTACTTCACTGAAACCAAATTACCAGGAAGTGGATCTACATAAAATAGTTATTCTCTCTTTTAATTTTTAAAATGTTTAAATGTTTTTTTTTTTTTTTATTGTTACATTCAACACACAGGGTGTACCCCTATGAATGCAGAGCATTGTATTGAATGGAAGGAAGATTGATAGGTGAGAGGAAGAAGAAGGGAGAATGAGAGAGTGAATGTGATTACACAGGACACCGATAAAGAGATAGGCAGCCATTGTGGCAAGTGTTACGCCTTTACCACAATGAACTTCAGTTTATCAGTGTCGATGTGTCGATATGACCGCATGTAGCCCCAAAGGCCAAGCTTTTCGCATCCACTCATATTGTGCGTGTTATATTTGTACATGAATGGAACCATGAACCTACAGTTTTATGCCGAATCCGAATCTTTGAAAAGTGCAAAATGCCAGTTATAATATGAAGCTAGCAACAGCTTGTGTGAATGGGACGACTATAGTAGGTACTATGAAAGTATTAAAAGTAATTGTTATGTTTTTTTTATGTTTTTGAAATGTCTAAAATTTTAAGTAAATAGTTTAGTTTTTGCTTACATCTTTTGGCATTTGTGAAAATTATCAAAAAAAGTTTCTAAAATCTGCTGTTTTTTTACATTTTGGATTCTTAAGTACCTAACGACTTTCTTTTCTTTCTGTTTTCTTCAGAAAACGACTTTCTAAGTTTTTATAAATTTCAGTTGCTTAAAATTTTAGATGACAACAATAAACAATAAGCGATTTTAATAATAATTGCTGCATACACTAAACCAAGGATGCCAGATCGTAAAAATGGAAATTTTAAATATGTAGTATATGAAAATTACAATAACTAGTAAAAATAAAAAAGGTACAATGGATAGAAAATCCCAGCAAAAGTGGGAAAAGAACTAGAAAATTGGAAAAAAATAAAATTTATATATGCGTAATCAAGGGTGCTTGAAAAGTAAAGGATAATTCTTCATAATCCTTACTTACTTACTTTTAATGGCACAACAGCCCATGGAGGGCCTAGGCCGACCTTTTCGCTTTTCGCATCCACTCATGTTGTGCGAGTTATATTTGTACATGAATGGAAGGGACCTACAGCTTAATGCCGAATCTGAACGGCGAAGTGAAAAGCTTTTCATAGCAATTTTTACTCTGGTAGGTTTGCCATTGCCTGCCAAGAGGTGGTTCCGTGTAGAACAATTATTTGTTCTACTTTTTGATTTTGCCTGTGCCGAGATTCGAACCCCGGACACTCTGCGTAGCAGTCCAAAGCAGTACCACTGCACCACAGCGACCATTCTTCATAATCCGCTCTCTGAAAATTACACAAGTCGACGCAAAAGATTAACGTTAGGAAAAATAAACAAAGATACCCAAATCACCACAAAAGAAACAGAAAAGATTGAAAAGGAGAATATTTTAATTTTATAGGTCTGATGAGCAATGCACTCTTACCTTTTTATGGACACCTATCATAAATTAAGGTAACTTTAATTTTGTGGACACCTCTAATATGTGCTTTATACTTTTTTGGCCATAACTAGAAGTTGTGACATTTTTATAGATTTATCTAATTCTTTTTTAATAATAATTTAAACATTTTGTGATTCATTTCAAATAGTTGATTAAGAATTATACGATGATGACAGTGAACTTATGTCCGTCCGAATTATCTGAATTATCAATATTTAAAGCTAAATTCTTATGAACAGCGTGCGAAAAGCCTTGCTGAAACGTATCAGCTGATAAAGTGAGTTTTATAAGTGTGCATATATTAATGGATGATGTAAGTTTTAGATAAAAGGGACTTGAAGCCACTGCCATGTTGAGAGAGAAAGAGAGAATATCATTTGCTTTGACGTCAATTGGCCAATCATAGTATTTAGCTTCATTGATTTGAGTGAGAATAAAATTATGTAAATATGCTCACTAGAAATATTTATGAACTCAGTGAAACGAGTTCAAACCAAGAAAACAATATAATTTAATATTATTAATTAAATGCACATGCGTCTCTATATATCAATATTGATGATGAGCTCGTGAGCGTTTACTAAATAACTATGTATATTGTAATTACAAAAAAATTTAGCTGACAAATGAGAATCAAATTTACATTCAGCTCAAATTTCGGTAGACAATTTAGGAGTGATAGAACTAAATACTTATTTTCAATGGCACTTTTGGTGCAAACCATAGAAAAACAAACAAACCGCTCCAGAATAAGACAATCTAAATTAAATTGTTAATTATTTATGTGCATTATCTCAACATAATTTTGATCAAATTAGTATCTTGGGTGCAACTGAATGCTGTAATTTGTTTCACACAAAATTTAACAGCAACAACAGCATTTATTCAGCGTACAACACAAGAAATCTCCTAAAAATATAACTAGAAATGAAAAGAATACTTTATGTAAATATGTATGTAGGCACAGATACAAACATGCATGCATACATACATACTCGACATAGGCATTTAGTTGGCCTAATAATTTTCAACAATTTAGCTGTCAGTTGAGGTGTCAAATCACAGCTACTCATGCTGTGCAAAAAGCGCGCGCTGCCGCTGTTCCAAAATTGGGTAGTACCCTCCTCTACCAAGCGCAACAAAATTGATGCGAAGGAGGAGTAACTACATACCAGCAACCGTTGCCGCTGTTACTTGCTGCTGCCTCACATCAGCAGAGAAAAAACGATCAACGCATAATTTTCACTAAGAAGCAAACGGGCACAGCTCCAACGCCTTCAGGCGCACCAAAGCAGCTTCTTGTTGTTGAAATGGGTGCGATTTGTCGTCATCGGACGACGAAGAGCAGCGCGTAAATGTGTGTGTTTGATCGTGGTGTGGAACGGCGGCTGTGATCTTCATCAGGAGGATGTTGATGAAGCTGACGGTGACGTTGACGGTGAAGTTGATGCTGCTTCTGCCGGGGTGCTGATCATGATGATCACAATGTTGATGTGAATCGTTGTCATGCCGTGAATGTTGTATTGAGTGAATGCGATCATGCTGACGCTCTCTGTTGATCGCTTATGGAACATTCAAATCCCCAGGCGGCGTCCCCCGTTGTGTTCGTGTTCGTCGCGTTCATTAAATATTTAAGAATTAATTTAAATGATGTGGTTTTGGTTGATTTCTAGTTTTTTTTTTTTGGTGCTGTTTTATTTTTTTGATATTCTTCGTTTTAGTTTTTACTGATCGTAAAGGGAGAGATATTTTAATTTTTCTCTTAAGTACTGGATGTAAATCAAAATATTTATATTTATTTTATCACACACAAAATTTTATGGTGCGTTTCATGTTCTCCTAAAAATTTTTTATAATCCAATCGAAATTAGCTGCAATCTTTGTAAATTCTTTTACCTAAATTGATAAAATCATTAAAGTTGTCTACATACTTAAAAGATTATTGATTGTTGAAAGTTTTTGCAATGTTATTGTGGGATATTTTTTTTGGTCTGAAGTTGATCTTAATTCTTGTTTTGAGTTTGGTTAGAATTATCGAGTTGATTTTTAGTTCAAATTTGGTTTAAATTTTGGCCTTTGTATTTGACATTTGGTTTGCTTCTAGTCTAAATATCAGTCTGAAGTTCGGGCTGAATTTTACCTTTTTTTTTTGGTCTGACTTTTGCAATGCTTTTTTGCCTTGAATTGAATTTTTATTTCGAATTTCTGGTTTGATTTTGGAATAAAAACTTTTGTCTAAATTTGATATGAATTTTAGTCTGACTAAATTTATGGTTTTCTTCGGTTTGCTTTCGGTGCAATCTGGATTTGAGTAAAAATTTTGGTATGGTTTTTGATATGACTATTTCAATTTACTGTAGTAACCATCGATGCCCTAACACAATTCATAGATTTGTCTCTAATTGCTTACAAAATACCGTTACTTTTTCTGTGATCTCCTGGCGCATACTTTCCGCATATTTACTTTCCCGATCTTCCCCATTCCGCTTACGAAATCCCAAATGAAACCTAGCACCTAATTAAAAAAGACAAAACGAATCATGAATGAAAGAGAATTTGAAATCGAGCTCAATCGAATCGAATCATTTCCACAGGATGCTGACTAACTTTTTGATAAAATCGAAAACATAAAATTCGAACAAAACAATTAACAACTTATTACAGGTCGTCACTCAGCTAAAATGTAGATGAATCAGGCAGATGCAATTTTATATCCTGAGTGGTGCTGCTTGCTTGGCGATGATGGTGTTTGGTTAATTAATTTGAGAATGAGTGGAACAAAAGAATGTCAATGAAATCTTCATCAGTACTTATATTATGTTTTGTGATTTCCTCTGGCGGATACTTAGTCTTGAATCAATGTTCAGAAATCAAAACAAAGATCAAAAACTTAAAATGAGATATCATCAACATTTCAACATATGTATCATCAATATTTCACTCAGAGTTTTCTAGATATTTGGTTATTTGAAATTGAAACTTAAAATTTGTAAAGATAAAGTAAATCCTACTACTTAAATAATTTGGTGATCTAAAAAGACAACGTAGGTGAAACGGGATCGGAGAATAAAACAAGCAATTATCGAGGCTGGGGCAATGCTCATAACCTTTGTATGATGAACAAAGTACTATGCAACATTTTAACAACAACCTCAACACAAGGAAATGCCTGTGATAGTCTCACAAGCGCATGATTCGACATTCGACATGCGCTGATCTGCCTCAAGTTGACACAAGTTGAACAGTTAGCGCTTGGAACCCATGACATTAAACACAATTCCAGTGAACCCTCTAATAAAGACTCCGATTAGAAAACTCCCTAATGTTGTCGAACTCCGCAAACGTCGAAAGGAAAATAGTTTGCTGTTACTGGAATGCCCTAATCTTCTACAAGGAAGGCGCCTCTATCTAGATGGTAGATGCTCTCGAGAGAAATCCAGCTAACATCACCGCTATACAGGATATACGATGTAAGGGACAGGGTTGCCACAAAATAGCATCGTGCAATATCTAATACAGCTTTCATAATCTGAGACAAAACATTGGTGTTAAATTTGTGGTTGAGGCTAAACTGCGTTATGTAGTCTTTAGGTTCACGCACGTGAACGAGCGGCTAGCCAAATTAAAACTATCCTCGACAAAGGTTATGAACATTGCCCCAGCCTCGATAATACTATGCAACTTTAATGCCAAGATGGGGAGGAGAGTCTCCTGAATGACTTTTTGATATTGCCAGAACATATAAATATTTAGGGTGCGTTCGTATTTAAATGCTAAATAGATATGACCTTATTGAAAACCCCTTTCGGATAATATAGGATGGAAAAAGAGTATTGTGGCAGAAAAGCTGTTAATTTGTCAATAAGTTCTTGTATTATTATTTTCCTGAGGGCGGAATGTTCGGTAAGACGTACGACTGAACATATCTAGTAATCTTGAGCCACGAAGATTAACCTGAATACCATGTTATAGCGAACTCTGCCCGAATCCAACAATAAAGGTCTTAGGAAGAGCATCCATCGCTACATCTTTGTTCCTTTGCAAGAATGTACAGCTTTATTGAAGCATACTTCTTTAGAATCGTATTTTATATTTACGCCGGGGGTAAAAGATGATCATCGCAGCGAAAATTGTTACAGAAATGATGGGCAGCGCCCTCTATTAAAGTATTAAAAAAATAAGGACGCATATGCGTATACACAAAAATGATGGGCAACTCACTTTATTAAAATTAACTTTATCAAAATTAGCGTATGAAAAATTAAAGTATATAGTATACACACATGCATTCTCATTTTTTTTAAACTCAATTGATAGATGGCGCTGCCCATCAGTTTCTCATCAAATTTGGCATTTCAAACAGAAATCTGTACATATTTAAACGCAAACGTTCTGAAGAAGTAAACTTCTGTACACATATTTTGTTTTTTTCCAGTAGAGATGTGCAGTCTAATATTCTGCTTAGAGTTGTAATGCAGTGGACCTGGTGTATTTTAAAAGGTTTGCGGGACCGCAGCTCGACAGGATAAGATACAGAGAAAACAGCCCTGGAGGTTTCAAATAAGTCTTTCTGATATGAGCTTAAATCGGGGTCGAATGTTTCAATGAAAACTCATTGAAATTAAAAAGACAGAGGTTGACAAAGGCTGTCAAGCTTTACCTATCTCTTCCTGAGAATGCCTCCTCCTCGTGCTGGGCTCTGTGACAAGCTAGAAAATACACATTTACTGATATTTGTAACTCTCATCTTGTGATGCGTGGTCCAAACGCTAAAGTATGAGATTTCGACTATCATCCCATGTATGATAGAAACCAGATTTGCTTGGTCAAAAATGAAATCTACTGCGCATGTATGTCATACCAGTTTCAAAATTTTATTTGATATGGATACGTTAGTAAATTTTTTACAAACATTATTATGACAAATATAAAAACATACTGGAATTAACGTTTATTGAAGACACTCAGAAACTGAGCTTCAATAAAAATATTAGAAATTCGAACACAGGCTCTAGTATCCGTTCCAAATGAAATGAACTTAGATACACCTAACAAACAGAAAAACACTAAAATGCTCTCAAAACATATCAAAGTGGTATATTTCTTGAAATTTTATTACAGTGGTATAAAAGCGATGTACATACTCGTATGCGAATTTAACTTCAAAATTTGGTGCTTAGCCTAAATTGAACCGCAAATAAACTAATTCCTTCAGAAATAGAACAATTGAAAGTCGAAAACCAAAGTCACACAATCCAAAAAAGGCCAACATTTATTTTCTGGGTCTCACAGACGGTGGTCAGTTAAATCAATAATAAATTCTTAAACAAAAGTCCGTCACACAATTGAAATTCTTCGGAGCGCTTCCCTTGGATATGCACACAATGAAAAAATACCCATACCAAAGGAATAGCTACCTAGCTGCCGTGCTGTGGATAAGTTTATTTTTGTCCTCCTTTTTTCGAGTGCTGACTGAGTGTAAATCTTCGATTTGATCTTCTAGAAATACAAGCAAAAGTGTCGCCAACTTGATTCATGGGAATAACTTGAAATGTGCAGAAAAAAAAGTAAATCCCCAGAGTGTTGAAGTGAGACTTAGATTAAAACAACAGCACTAAGTGTGCAACCAAAATGTGCAAAAAAAAGAAGAGAAAACATCAGCATCAGTATCAAATAAAAATCGGTGACAGAAATTGTCGCGACTTTGATTAATTGGATTTCGAGTGTCGATATATTTTACGCTAAACAAGATTCAAACATTGTACATATTTACTAGTATTTGTTCACCGCTACCCTGTTCGCTCTCCCTGTCCCCATCATCGCCATTCACAATGCTCAGCATTAACTAAATAAAGCTTCCAATCCCTAACAGCAAGTATCATATACTTATGCCTTTGCTTGAAGTTAGTATCAAGGGCTTAACAAGCTGGAAAATAAAAATATGTAAAAACTTGTGCGGAAATACATTGATTTCTTCTTCTGGTCTTCCTTTGCTCTTTGATAGCGTTGGGATTATATTACTAAATAATTATATTATTATATTATAAAATAAAATATTATTTTACTGAAATTAACTGAAAATAGACAGTGGATTTCGATAGTTGCGATCAGTAGTGCCCTTCAGCATAGAGCGGTTCCGCTTCTTATCAACTGGATACGACCTCTGTTGCCCACGGTCTTATGCAGGACCATGCTAATTGAGATCAATATATGTCACGTGCAGCGTGAATAGAGGATGTCCCCAAGTTGGCGTACTCTCTTTATTGATTAAGGTTGACTCTCTCAATTCCACACAGAGTCGGATTTTTACACTCTACCTTATGCCAATAATGTTTGCTCTTTAGTTACATGCCCAGGGCAAGGCTATGTTAGTAGAAATGCCCAACCTGTTATCAATAGAATTGATGCTTTTTGCTACTCAAATGAGTTGTCGGTTAACTCTCTTGAAAGTGGTTAGTTTTTTTTACTTTTGTAGAATCTGGCCAGCTTTCTGTTGATCCAGAGTAAGCTTTTCTTTTCTTTGAAAACAGCACATTAGACATAAAATTTATCTCAGAGCTGCATTCAAAAAATACTTCATCTGTTGTTCTAACAAAAATAAAAAGAAGAAGAAAATATAGTGCCATTGAAGGAAAAGAAGATAAAAGAATATGGGCATGTGTTACAAAGTTTGTTCCGTATCAGAACCAGTACAGTTGATGCATAGATCGTTTTCTATCAGACTAAGTTCTCAGGGAGTGAAGCTTGTCCAGGCCTGAATTCTTTATGGGGTAGTGATATCAGAAATTCAGTTTGAAGATAAATATTTTAGGTCCATAAAAGTTTAGCTGTACCGCATAAAAATTTAACTCTTCGTCTGCTGCTTGAGGTAATGATAAAAAGACTTTTATCGAAAGCTAATCGCTTACGCTGAGATTGCGTGAGGTTAAGGTTCAAATAAATAGA
The DNA here is from genome assembly GCA_958295655.1 of Palloptera scutellata. Classification (NCBI taxonomy): domain Eukaryota; kingdom Metazoa; phylum Arthropoda; class Insecta; order Diptera; family Pallopteridae; genus Palloptera; species Palloptera scutellata. The sequence goes on along the minus strand of OY282449.1, from coordinate 42,965,786 downwards.
CCTTAGAAGAAATTCATTCAGTGAGCCTAAAATGTTTTGAAAATGTTTTAGGCACCCATAAATGAGACACTATGAGAATTTAATGCGTGCAATCGAAATCAATACCGATTACGAAAGCTCCAAAACACACAAGTAATAAAATCAGCTTAAGACTAGCATGTAAATTAAAACAGAAAGGTTTTTTTGTACAGATTATAATTTTTTGAGTTTTGCTACTTGTGCTTTCTGAAGCAGTTCGTGGCAACTTAAAATTTAAGCAGAAACAAAATAAAAAATAAATAAATATAAAAATGTTTACAGATTCGACGACCCACGACCACCTCGCTTCCGTTGCAACAACAACACCGGCAGCAGCAAAACAGTAACAACATCAACAACAACATCGAGCAGCTTAAGTGCCGCACAACAGCAATGCATCGATTTTAGATGCTGCTGCCGCTGCCGTATGTACTTATAGTTGGTACGGTGTTTTCTCATTCAAGTCGCTCACAAAAGCAAAGGTGTTAAATTGATCAGCTCCCAACGCCAACAACAAACAGCAAGCAACGAGAGGAACTAAACGAGCGAGCGATTTTTGTTGCTGATGTTGCATCTCGAGAAATCGCAGCAGAAATAAATTCAAATTTAATTGGAAAGATATGATGACGATGACGCTGGTGAGGTGACGATGACGACAATGATGCCGTGCTTGCAATTTTTTTTTCTCCTTTTTTATTTTAGTGCTGCTGCTGCTGGCTGCTCTTCATATGCTGCTTTTCTTCATCTGGTTGGTTGCTGGCTTTTGTGTTTGGGTTGGCTTCTTAATTTGCGGAAACACATAACACGATACTTTTACATTGAAGTGTGAAGCGCCTGAAATTATTGCTTGACATTGCTGCTAGGTGCTGGTTGGTGAAGCTAACTGCAACATTCGCACATAATCGCAGCATAGCAATCTCTTTAGCAACAGCAGCAGCATCATCATCTTCGTCGTTGCCTTTTTTTCTTCTTCTTCTTCTTCGACAACGGCAAAAAATCATTGCGCTTGTTGCACATTGTCAGCAACATTAATGTTGTTGTTGTTATTGTTGTACCTATCTGTTTTGCTCTTTATGCGATCCTCCACCCACATACGAGTCGTCGTCGTCGTCGTCGTCATTGCTGTGTTATTGCTGTTGTTGTTGGTGTATTCTGGAATACACGAAAACACGAAATGGTACAACTTGTTAACGCGAACATGCGCATGCGCTTACAACTTACACGAAATCGCTTCGCTGGCACTGTACTTACCACTTGATGTTGCCACACATTGTTGTACTAAATGAGAAATTGTTTTCTTTTCCTTTATGTAAAAAAAAAACTCTACAATAATTGAGCTGATATTTCAAACTTCTAAATTGTCTCAGATATTCGCTGGTTTAATTTAAAATCTCAGCATCTTAAAACATTCCGCACGAAGTGGCAACTCTGATTCTACAAATTCCCTGGTTGCTTCGTTTGCAGTTTAAATTAAAATCGAAATTGTTGCTCGATGAAGTGCAACACGAATAGTTTGAAACAAAGCAACAACAAAACACACACACACACATATTCATAGTGTGATATTTGATTTACTCGAATGCAATTCATTGAGCAATCGAATATTGTTGTTGTCGTTGTTGTTATTGTTATTATTATTATTATTATTATTGCTGATGCGGCTGTTGTTGTTATTGTTGCTGTTCATGTTGCTGTTGTCGATATATTGAATTGACTAGTAGTCAATAAAGTGGCGATTTTTATTTGAAACTTTATAAAAATTTATATGGTGTTGTTAGTAGTTGCGGTGGAGTAAAAATCACAATTACATAAATTATTAAAAATGATTTTATTTTCCAGTTTGAAAGCAGAAGTTCAACCCACGCTGGGTTTTTTCAAATCTTCTGAAATCTCAGAAGTTTTTTTTTACGGATTTTTCAAGGTAATATACCCATCCGCACTACGTATCGCAAAAATTGAATGGATAATTTCTTACTAATGGGAATGAGGAGGCTCTGGATCTGACTTAGAGTTGTGAAGACTGCACAAGTTTTCATTTCAAAATACCCCTTGCCATCCCTCAACTTCGATGCGTTACTGAATGCATATCCGAGTATTATATGTAACCTGATTCCTAATGCTTGTCCTCGAAATTATGCACTGTACTTTCGGATTAATGCTCCACCCTGGATTATGTAATTGGCAAAGAAGAAGATGGTTTCAAAATTACTGATGCTCACAAAAATGTTCTGTTCCTTTTATCTATACTTTACAAGTTCGTCCTGAAATTGGGAAAGATCCGGTAAGATCCATGAAACAGTTCTCCAGTCAATAAGCTACTGAGTCGTTCTTCGGATGCCCTTTATCGTTTAGTTTTTACAATATCTGTGGCCACAAGAAATACCAGCTAAGCAACTCTAGTTAGGAAAAATAAAAATTTATTACATATTTTTCATTATAAATCCCAAGTTATTGAAAGTTCTTTAATAATTATTAGAGTTTAATTAATAAAAAACTGTGAGAATTGGAAACATTTTTCACAAACTCTCAGCATTTTGGGATTTATAAGGAAAAATAAGCAGTAAGACTTAATTTTTCCTAACTGGAGTTTAGCTATTATTCCTTGTTGCTACAGATATGCAAGCATAGCCCAGCAAATTTTATACTTTTTGAAGAAGAGCAGGGCCGAAAAATATGGTTTTTGTTGTCTCTGAAGAAGCAGAAACAATCTAAGGCAACAAAAGCTTCAACTAATTGAATCAATTTATTTTCAAACGGATCCGAGACAAGACAGAAATTCAAATTAAATTTAATACGAGAAGCAAACTAAAAAAGAAAATTATATATTGGGTCATATACAAAGTATCCGTGGCTTTTTGAGTGCAATATCTGAACAAATACGCTATTGGATACTTTATTACTATAGAAAAGTTAAAACCGCTGCAAAAACATGTCGAAAAATTTGTGCGGTTTACCGTGAGGACGCTACGAGAACGCCGGCCCAGGAGTGGTTTGCTCGATTTCGTTCCAGTAATTTCGATATCAAAGATGCTTCGCGCTCTGGTTGGCCAGTCACTGAAAAAAAAAGATGACATTTTACAACTGGTGGAGCAAGATCGGCATGCAAGCTGTCAGCAAATAGGGAAGGGAATTCTAAAGCGATTTGAACGAAACTTGATGCACATCATTGAAATAGTCTTTCAAACAACTGTTCTGACATTAAGTGAAAGCCACGCCTACTTCCAAAGGAAATACTGAAAAAAATGAAAATATTTTTCATTGGGAAATAAGCTCACAAATCCCATAAAAATGAAGTCTTCAATGAACTCATACATACAAATACAACAAAGTGGCTCAAATGGTATAAATACTGAAACATCTGTTGGCAAAGATATCCTTAAAAAAAACTACATGAAAATTATATTAAGAAATGACAACGTACAATGTGATATTTATTAAACTGAAAAGTAATGGAATAGATAATTTTTGGTTTCTTTACCAAAATACAGCATTTAAGAAGAAGAGCTTGTTTCTCAGCATTTTTCGTTTAACTATTGCAATTTGAGATCGGAGAGGAGCAAGGAAAACTTTTTTATTTTAAAAATCAATATGACATGGTTCGCTATGAACCAGTAGTACTGAAGGAACCTTTCGTTGGTCGTTCATCGCGATCAGAAGGTAACATGTGGATAATTAGCAAATATTGTTTTTAGTTTGACACTGAACTAAATATTTTGTTAAATTAGCGTTTCATTACCGTCAACATTTTCAATTGAAGGTACTAAATGATCCGCACGGCATTTCAAATACTGACTGAGGATTATTTGTATACCTTTTGTAATGCATACAATTCATTTACAATAAATTTAAGACGATTTTTGTTTAACAATCAAATATATAGTTCTTATTAATTCTATTGAATATTGAAATGTTAAGACGATCTCAGTGCTGCCGCTAACGTCGGACCAAAAGAGCAAGCCTCTACTTCACTTCTACACCGCTACTTACCTATAAGAAAAGCAATAATAAAATCAAAAACAACCACAGCATTGACACAATAATATATTACGCATAAATCATACGCAGCAGACAGACAACACCTTAATAAAAATATGAAATGCAAATGATGCATGCAGGACGACGTGCTGCTGCTGGTGCTTGTTTGCCAGCAGCATAACGCACGGCAACAGCAACAAAACAAAAACCAAATATGTGCCTCATTGCATTCTGATCATCAACACATCATCTTCATCAAAGCCAACGATGACAACTGCGACTAAATCAAGACGCATTAAATCGCATACGTCGGTCGTACCCCCTCCCCCTCCCTGCTCAACTTATGCATGCACTTTCCTCACTCCACCCTTATTTAGTCGCTATAAAGTCACAAATTAAATCGAATAGCATTCAGCGCGTAATTGAAATTCATCCACGAACACCAGGACAGAACACTCAAGGTGCTGCTAGTGCTGGGTGTTGCTGGTGCTACTGGTAGAAATGATGATGATATGATGCAAGTGGCTGTGCGGCTGTGTGTGAGTGATCATCAGCACCCCATCACAATTAAAAGAGGTTAGCGCAAAAAAATGCATACATTTTCTTTTTGGCATAAATTAAAAATCAACAAAAATATATTTTTCAAATTGGAATATTTACTTTGAGTTATTAATAATGCCGGGCTGCACCGAGCGTTTATGCGCGCGATTATGACAGCGATGAGTTGCTTTATCACACCGATTGTGCAGCCAGCACACGTGCCATTCGGGCTCCCCCTCTCAGTGTGCAGCACTGATCATATCTTATTCAATGCAATTCCATTTGCTTACTTGTGATTTTAATTTCATTTAAATAGCAAATTAAAGATCAAAGCAAAAGATCTACAGTAAAAGCACCGAATTCATCCAAAATTGGCTAAATCATGAGCATCGCGCTGTAGAGCAAGATTAAAAGCAAACATTTGCGCCCTGCAATTCGTAAGAAAAATCTATAATGAAATTGTAATTCACTTGATAATTGGGTAATTTCACACAAACTTGCATCATATTCGCATACACAGAACATACATAGATAAGCTGCTGTCACTTTGTGGGGGAGTAAGTGCGTCATTTACATATGTACATACTAAGAAAATTAGGCAACATTGAGGTTGAAAATAATGTATAGCACTAGTCTACATAAATTTCCATTGACACTGATTCTCGCTCAGTTTTTTTTGAATCACTTTTCTAATAAGGCATTTGAGATATCCGCATTTAATTTTTTCGAACATTTCAATTACGCTCATGATCACAAAGTCATAATTAAAACAAAAAGTGATGCCTATTTGACCAGGCCATGTCATTCACGCGCTGAATCCGATACCAATTGCCCGGAAACGCGTCAGAATTTTGATATAAAGTCTTACATAATGGACGTGAAGCCTCAATGAGTTCAATGAGAAACGACCTATATCATGCTATTTAAAACTATTTAAAATTTATCCCGAAAGTATTTTTTTTATATTAATCTACTTTGAATTTTCTCAAGCTATTGCATGGAATTCAAAAAAAAAGAATAAAGAAAGTGTTTAATTTTATTTATTTAATATACATATGGCAATGATACAACAGAACAATTTTAATATAAAGAAATTTCGTTCTGAAAGAACCAATTTTTTAACATAAAAATGGATTATATCAAAATTCTGAATTGACCCGGGCAATTGGAGGTAAGCTAGTCAAAATTCATAAAAATGACATGGCCTGATCAAATAGGCATCACTTTTCTTTATTTTTTTGTAGACCTGTGTTAGCCATCAAAAACATGAAAAATTTTATCTGAAGGCTTTAGAAAATGAAGTCAGCGATATGTACTTTGTTATACAGTGGTCACCTCATTTTCTCGAAGTTGGGTAAATACTTTTATAATATTAAAGAAAAATCGAAATAAGTAAACGATTTCGATGAGTGGCTCGAAATGGGTACATCTTACTTACTTACTTAGCTGGCACCATAACCGATGATCGTTCTCGGCGGCCTCGATAAAGCTACGCCAGTCGCCTCCGCTATGCGCGCGCTGGTGCCGGTTGATAGGTCCAAGTGCAGTCACGTAGCCCTGTACCTGGTCTTTCCAACGATGATGTGGATGTTTTCTTCTGCGTGTTTCTCCACCGTGGCTCGAATATAACACCCCTTTAGCCCAAACTCCTTCTTCCATTCGCTCAACATGACCCAGCCAGCGAAGCCGCTGGATTTTTATATGCATAGTCAAGCATGTGTCGGCGTACAGCTCATACAGCTCATCGTTCCATCTTATTCGATACACGTCGTCCACGCATACTGGACTGTAGATCTTACGGAGTATCTTCCTCTCGAACGCACCTAACAGCCTCTCATCATTGATGATCAATGTCCACGTCTCGGTGCCATATATTAGGAAGGGAGAGATGACGGACTTATTGAGCGTTATTTTCGTCGGTCAGGAGAGGGCTCTGCATCTCAGTTGGCTACTGAGCCCGTAGTAAAAGTTAAATGTCTTAAGTATAACCAATTAGAATAGCAATTTTGGGTCAATCAATAGATATTGAATATCCATCCAACAATGATAAGAGTTGAAAGAACTTGAGCTGTTTTTTGCTGACGACAATTTACACTAGGGTCCAAGAAGAAAAATTAAATCACTATGTTTTTGGAAAAACAAACATTCGTTGCAGACACACACACTCAAATTCAATTGTATACGTGCACAATTACATACACACCGGAAACAGCGACTTCTGAACTATTATTATGCTAATTCTCCAAAATGTCTTGAGTGTAGTTATTCTGCCTCTTCGTTTTCTTCTTCAGCTTAGTTCTGTTGCTGCTACTTGAAAAATGCAATCTGCATACGAAACATGTGTTTCAATAGCTTAAAAAATGCTTGCCAGCCAGCGTATGCTTGTACACATTTTGTATATTTTTCTTACAATTGTTGGTGTTGTTCTTGCAGGCAGGGTTTTTTTTCCTTGCTATCTGTTTTTCTTTCAGTTAAAGTTTAATTTTAATTCATTCATAAGCTGAAAAAAGCTGAAAAAATTCTTACATCCAAGAATGAGTTGAGTGGTGGACAAAGGAACAAACAATGATGACACGTTATAATTCCAGGGAGACATACTTACCATACATACATACATACATACATACATACATACATACATACATACATACATACATACATACATACATACATACATGTACATATACGTACATAGTATAATATGTATATCTAAACCGACTGAGGTGTTCCTGCTTTGACTTTGCGCACAATATTTTTCATTTCTGAGGATGATGATGGTGATACTTTTCTTTCAGTTTAGTAGATACCATACATTATACATTTGTACTATAGAAAACTCATATGCAAAAGAGTCTGCTCTGTTCTGCTCCACAAGCTGTTACCGTACTGCCATATCAACGGCCGGACAACTCTGTAACTCTGCCACTTTGACTGTCATTGACTCTGTCTGTGCACTCAGACGTGTCCGCATGTCGATTATGTGTCGATGTGGCTGGCGTTGTAGTAAATATTCTTGTTGTTTGTTTGTATTTTTGGTATTTTTGTATTCTGTTTTTTCCTGTACTGGCTTTGTGTTTTGTACCCACATTCCACTCGTACTGCTCTTGTGTTTCTGTGTTTCCGTCTTAAGCGACCTGGAACCGAACAAAAGAACTGAATGAATACTGAATTACAGTAATTTTGTTTGAGTGGCCACAAATTATGCTAAATCAGTGTTCTTCGTTGTTGTCTTTTGTAAAATTTGTGTTAATTAATTGTTAATCGCATTCACACATACATCTATATAAGTATAAATATATATATATACGTGGGTACACACATACGTGGATACACACACTTACATACGTACATGCATAGGTGCAAATGTTGAAACATGTTCTTGGAATTAAATTCGAAATTCGTAGAAATGTTTGCATTGCATGAAATTATATTTGATTGAACTTCATATTTAGTTATCAAGTTGTACTAATTGACATTACATAATAGCCCAATCAAGGCTACCTAGGAGCTTGGAAATAATTTGAAAGTTAAGAGTGTGTGTTTAGAGCATTTTTCCATACCCTCTTGAAGGTTGAAAAAGTAAAATATTCTTACCAGTGCCAATCCATAAGTGGTCGCTGTGGCGTAGTGGTAGTGCATTGGGCTGCTACGCGGAATGTCCGGGGTTCGAATATCGGCACAGGCAAAATCAAAAAGTAGAAAAAATAATTTTTCTACAAGGCACCACCTCTTGGCAGGCAATGGCAAACCTACAAGAGTAAAAATTGCCATGAAAAGCTTTTTACTTCGCCCTTCGGATTCGGCATTAAACTGTAGGTCCCTTCCATTCATGTACAAATAGATCACGCATAACATGAGGGGATGCGAAAAGGTCGGCCTATGCCCTACATGGGCTGTTGTGCCATTAAAAGTAAAAGTAAAGCCAATCCATAAACCCAGGTCGTATTCTAAATTTTGTTTACCATTTAATGAAGAGAAATTAATTAGAAAATCAGACCTTGTCTATATTTTTTAACACCCCTTACTTCTTCCCATTCTGAGTTCAATGCGATTCCCATTGAAATCGGACGAGCTTGGCGGTCCTCAGCGAGAACTACACCCAGTGTTACTTGAATCAAGTGTAGCACAAAAACTATAACAACTATACTGCATTTCACGGGGTTTATCCCAGAATTAGAGTCATTCAATTCAAGTCCCGTAGAAAGAAAACAAAACTCAATTTTTGAATATTCTCTCAAAATGTCATTATATCACCACATACCATATTCCTCGATGATGATGGGATCCGATGGTAATATCTATTATTTTGAAGTCCTACAACTGTTAATTCTCCAGGCAAAGTGTTTCGCCATGCAAAGTTTGAACATTTTTTCTTTTCGATGAGTGAGTCATGGTGTAATTTTTATGCGCTTTTGTGAGGAATATTTTTACCAAAGAATTTATGTTACTATTGTAAGCTATTTATTCTCTTGGTCACCAAAGTTTTGGAGTAGGGAACGCTAGGCGTAAAGCAGAATTTCACTGGATGGATCACGAGTTTGTTAGCGGCCGTTCTATTTGTGTTGTGGAAAATCATTCCATAAATGCTGAATAGTGTTGAGTTTAACGAACAATAGATCAATATTGCTTGTTATCTCACACTTTTTCGACGTTTTCAATGACCTGTCAATCTTCTGCCAATGAGTGAAGTACTTGCGCAGACAGGATTTCTCCAAATATTCGCATCTATGGGCAGGAATTTCACAAGAGCAATTGGATCGCATTGAACGTCGAGCGATAAAACTAAAAGGAGCCAGCAGTGTCTTCAGTTCTATTGGCTCCTTTGGAAGTCCATCGAAACGTGGCCTGATCAAATTATTCTATCTTTGATTTCATGGAACTCGGAATTGTGTCGGGATCCTAACTATCTGTAAAGTGGTAGAAAACCGATTTGAAAATTTGCAGCCAAGTTTCACTAGAAACTAGCAATATTATCATTCCGAGTTATTTCTATGCCGAATCATAACGTCGAATTGAAAAAGTTTTCTTAGGTAAATTTTCCTCTTGTGTCTTTGCCTGCTAATTATTTTTTCTATTTTTTGATTTTTGTATGTGCGAGATTTGAGCCCCGGACACTCTGCGTAGGATTAAACGACTAAGATGTTCATCGATCGCTTTCTCAAGTTTAACCTAAGTATTTCAAAACTAAAAATTTCTAGCATTTCAGAAAATAATCATAAAATTTTGAAGAAGTTGTGTGCCGCTTGCTTAACTTTAACTAAAACTGACCTGTTGCGATTATTGTAATTTTCCATTCCACGTTATTCCATACACGGAGTACTTGATCGCGACAACCACAAGAGTTCGTTTATGTAGGAAAGATTTTATCTACATCTTAACACTTTCCAGGGTTGCGAAATACATTTGGAGATTACTGAAAATTTTTATCACAAATTTCCAAAGCTCCTTGATAACCGATACCAATACCGATTAAAAAATTTGTTAAAAATTTTGTATATTTTTGTTAAATAAAATATGAAATATTTTTAAATAAACCTTCTTCTTTCTTATTGAATAGCACAGCACACATATGCTATGTAGGGCCTAGACGAGCTTTTCGCATTTAAGTGGAAGGGTCTCACAGGTTTATGCCGAACCCGAACGGCGAAGCTAAAATCTCTTCTTAGGCAATTTTTACTTCTGTAGGTTTGCCATTTCCGAGTATATAAATTGCGCCCCGGCGCACTACCAATTGCGCCACGGCGTAACAAACCATCATTTACAATATACTGAGTCACCATGGGAGAAACAAGTGCCGACAAGAGTAAAATTCTAAAGTTGGTTTTGATTAAATTTTTATGGAAATTGAGATAAATACGATCATGAGTACGACACAAAGAGTTTGCAAGCAAATCCAAAGAAAATGTGAAATTCTTTGAAACTTGGGGTGAAAATACATCAGTTGATAACTCTGACAGGTAAATTATCAGCTGAAAAGATAAAAAGGCATTTAAATCTAATTTTATTGAATTAATGAGGAATAAATACAATAAAATTGGCTGTGAAAATTTTCATACAAATTGTATGAATTTCTTAGTATCAGGCCGAAATATGCGGTAATGAGTTAGATATGGTATATCAAAATTAGAATAGAAAATCGGATGAATTTGTTAAATTGTTTCTTAAGATTTTTACTAGAACACCCATTCCTCCCTCTTTCACTTTGCCCTACATCTATTTAAGTTCTTATTGTTTCAGGCAACAATAAAGAGTCCCAAAAAATCGTATCCTTTCAAATGTATTCCCAAGGGACCCACTCTTAAATTGTGTAAAATTCATACAATTTAGGAGTGAATGACCCGACGAGTTACATGTCCTCCCATCAGACGACTCAATCCCTGACTTGTGTGCCTGCCTAATTTATTGCAGTTCAACTTAGGTTGACAGATGGAGCTTTAACTGTATAAGCTCCTCTGCTGGCTTCTCCTTCCGACTCTCCTTCGACTTCTTTAGGGACTTCAGTCTATAATGGGTCTTGAATACAAACAAATTTGTTCGCTTCTTAAGTAACACTGTATTTTTCCATGTAATAAACAAGTCAAAGATTGAAACTGTATCTGGACAAAGAAGCTTAATGCTATTTGATCAATTACGTGATCGAAAAAGTTAAAAGAGATTTTACAAATATCTATCATTTTTTTTTTTACAAATATCAAATGGTATTAGAGTCTAAGCCTAAACCATAGGTTTCAGTTTTTAGATTTTCGACGCCGCTATTCGCTTTCGTAGAATCTTGTCTTTTGACAGCAAATCTGAAGATTGATCAAATTTCTGGGTGGATAATTAATTTTTGTGTTTTTAATTTAATAATTTAATATTTTCAAATATTATTTAGTTGTGTTCTTTAAATATAGAATATTGTATAAAAAACTTTTTTTCTTAAATAATATAATGAACATTGGAATTTCTTAAGGAATTTTTCTTTATCTTGTGACATCTCCACGCAAACCAAAAAAATTCCACCAACTCGCACAAAAATATAATAATAAAAATTTCTTCTCATTCCAAGTGGCATTATGATTTTCGGATTAATGAATTCGAAATTAATCTCATGCTGTGCGTAGTTGCGCCGAAAAGCTGCTACTGTTTTTTTACTTATCGAAACAGTGCAACTCTCGGGAATGTGTTCACTTGAATATACTTAATTAATTGGTGGATTTTTGTTGAAAAATATAAAAATTTAGTGGTGGAATTGGAGAATTTGCTAATGTGAAACTTTTTAGAACAATCCATTAAAATAATGACTGTTTTAAAGTACATAAACGAAAACATTTCATCATAATTTAATGGGAATAAAATATCCCACAAAAAGATTTTTATTAATATTTAAGAAATGAACAGACTTTTTACAAATGTATCAGTGTCATGTGGTCGCTGTGGCGTAGTGGTAGTGCGTTGGACTGCTGCGCAGAGTGTCCGGGGTTCGAATCTCGGCACAGGTCAAATCAAAAAGTAAAAAAAATAATTTTCTACACGGCAGCACCTCTTGGCAGGCAATGGCAAACCTACAAGAGTAAAAATTGCTATGAAAAGCTTTTCACTTCGCCGTTCGGATTCGGCATTAAACTGTAGGTCCCTTCCATTCATGTACAAATATAACACATACAACACGAGTGGATGCGAAAAGCTCGGCCTAGGCTCTCCATGGGCTGTTGTGCCATTAAAAGTAAAGTGACAAAAATCTTTTGACACAAGTCAAACAAAACCTTTAATGTGCCCAGTAAACGATTATAGAAAATATTTGTAGCTTTTAATTTAATTTGGTTTTTGTCTTTTGATTTCTTTTGCTAATTTTTTCTCATTTCGTTCACTCAAACCAAACTGAAGGCATTAACGTGCACCGTAGTGTTTTTAGAAATTTCTTTCGGAATCAATTTTGAAATAAATAACAATAATAATTCCTTTGGGCTGAAAGATTTAACGCATCAATGAGCGCTGCTACTACAATGTGCTGCCGTTCCTGCTGCTTCTGCTGCTGCTATTTCCACTGCTATATGTGTTGCTGCAATCCCACATCGAAGTTGCATACAACCAGACAGTACAAGTAGACTAAGGAATAAAACAAACAAACAAAAAAGTAAAGGTATCAAGAAATATTCAAAACCAGTAGCCGTGAAATGAGCATGGATACATGTAGACTCGAATTTCTTCTCTACTTTTTCTTGTTCGTCTTCATCTTCTCCACTGCATTCACTGAAATGTCGCCCATTTGAGATCATGTTATTGTTGTTGTTGCTATTGTATCTATTATTGTCAACCTGATTATTATCATTTTGCTTAAAACTTATTATTATTATTTTTACAGTTTACATTAAGAAAAAGACTGAATTTAAATGGAATACATAGAAATTCATTGCATTAATGAGTAAGAGGAGAGGGCGAGCCAGAGAGCGAAGGAGAGAGAGCAATCGCGTTTGTGGATACACCATAAAAGCCATCATCAGGAGAAGATAAAGACGAAGCAGTATCCAGCAGCAACCCGACTTCGACAACTCTAAGAACAGGTATACCATAAACGTACTCGTAACGTTAAGTCGGCGTTATTGGTTTGACGCGTTGTCGTCGGCGTTGTCAACTCATTTTGGAAATTGGATCAGATAGTTTTTATTTGCCCACCAGTGGTTTGAGCGTTGTCTGTGTCTCTTACGAATTAATAAAGAAGAGAAAAAAGTTTTCATGCGACAAAATACATAATACATATCAAACAGCAACTCCAATGATTTTTTCTTCTTTGTCAGATAACACAATACAATGCAGCTTTATTTAATAGAAGTAGCTTTAGTACCTACTACTCTTTTGTTTCCAGAGATTGTACGATTTTCCCATTTAGATACTCGTATCCACATACTTATTGTCGATCGTTGATCGCTTATCGGCGGCCGTGTTTTGCTGCTGTCGCTATTGCCGGCTAATCGGTTTAGGGCATTTTGCTGTGCTGGCTTTTAGTGTCACAATGGCATTTCCCATCAAAATGAGCTTAAGATTTTCACCTTTTTCGGTTGTGTCCACCTTCTGTGCGGCTTCGGCTTCGGTTTCGGTTGCAGCTGCTGTTGTTATTGTATTTTTTTTTGTATTTAAACTTGTTTTCTGATTGTTGACTTAAATACTTATTTCGATTGTTGTTTAATGTTGTTCTGCGAACACGACGCAACGCGATGCGAATTGATTGAGTTCTAAAGGCCATTCCGGACTTTCGGGTGAGTGAAGACTCCTCATCATATTGTTCTGTTTCGTTTCTTAAGCGATCATCATTATCATCAACATCATAATAGTATCTAACTTAAATATAATAGCGTTGTATCGCTTTAAAGCATCTAACAAATATGGCATTAAAACGAGCTTCTTTTTCTTGCTTTGTATCGAAATTTTTATGACTCTATTTTATTCTCAAAAGGTTTAAATACTTTGTTGCTGTTTCTTTTTTTCTTATTTTTTTTTTTTTATTTTCGTGTGTAAATAATTTGTTTTTTGTTTAATAAAATTGTTAAGCCTTCACATTATAAATGATTCCATTAAGAGATGAGTTGAGATTTACATACATATGGAATATGAAATATATTTACTATGTATTATAGTTGGCAATGTTGGTGGTCAACTATGTGAATTAAACCATTGTCTAAATATTTTTGGAGAATAGTTGTTGTCTATTTCTTTTTTTTGTTTTTTGTTATCTACCTCGCTTTTTATTATATTTATGATTAATACTTGCTACTGTTTGGACTTTTGAATTCTTCAAGGTTTAGTAGGTGTGCGTCTACCTCGAAGGTACCCCAATTTGTGAAAGTCTCATTAATGTTATTTTCCATTTTCATATGCAATGAATGCATTGACGTTAACTAGAATGAGGAATGAGACTTTTTGAGGTGTGTAAATAAGTATTTAACGCTTTTTAATAGCAGTTTGGAGTATGCCATTGTTTGTTTCGACTTTTGAGTGTTTTGGGAGTATTCAACTTTTGCACTACTTTAAAGCTACAGCACCTGAAAGATTGTATCTCCCCGAGTTTGACACTTGAGGCATTGTGAGAAATAAAAATGGCATATGTAAAAATTAATTTGTTTTTAGGAGATTCTCAGCACGCTGAGACTGAAAATTGCCTTAGTTTTATTCCGTCCGGTTTTTGAGATACTCGTATTGCGAAAAACTGTTACTGCACAAATCGATGGATAAAGTTTATTTCAGTAGAGTCGAATCATAACAGCAAATCATTGATCGAATTCATATATAATGCACAAATTCTAAATTTCTAATTACTATGTAAAAAGTAATAACAAAATCCTTAAGAAATAATTTTTTTCACGCATACTTGAACTAAAGTCATAATCATAATTTTTCTGTATAATATTAATTCATCATGGTAAAATTCATCATCAAAGGCAATGAATCAGAGTATGTACCACTAGCCACAAAGTGGAACAACATGCCAAAAGGCGGCGGCTTGAGCGCAGCTAATAAAATTGCAATGTTTGCTTGTTGTTGTTGTTGTAGCACGCAAAAACCAAAAAACCTAACTACAGCCAGATTGGAAAATCAGACAGAAACATGAACTCATCATCGATTGACAATAAAAAAAAAACTAGCAACTAATGTTCTCAAGAAATTATGACTTTGGCTCTTTTGAGCTCTTGAGCGGATTTGAGCGGCAGCTGAAAGGGGAGCAGAAGTTATGCAGGCAAGGCTAAGGAAATTGATTTATGAAGATCTCCCCAGCGCTGCATGGTTTTATGTGTGTACGAGTATCATCAGAAGGATTGTCGTACACGCTCGTATCCGCGGTAGAAACATGTGTCATTGCTAGCGATATTGTCAACGTCATCAACGTTATATTGGCCATAGTCATAATTCATGGATGAGAAATTCTAACAAAAGAAGAGGAAGAGGAAGCTAAGGCATAAGATAAAGAAGAAGTCTCGATCTCGGCCAATGTCTACTAACTATAATTTTGATTTGATTTTGCAGTTAATAACAACAGTCTTCTTTTTTTTTTAGCGGGTGGCTTTTGTTTTCGATTGTTTGATTGCTGATCGCTGATGATCATTGAAA
The DNA here is from genome assembly GCA_958295655.1 of Palloptera scutellata. Classification (NCBI taxonomy): domain Eukaryota; kingdom Metazoa; phylum Arthropoda; class Insecta; order Diptera; family Pallopteridae; genus Palloptera; species Palloptera scutellata. The sequence goes on along the minus strand of OY282449.1, from coordinate 42,950,171 downwards.
ATCATTGCTGGTCGCTGATGATCATTGATGATCGGTGACATTCTTTTCAGTTGTCACATTAACTAAGAATAAGAGAAGACTTGAAATATTGCACAGAATACCTAAAATGAAATGAAACAAATCTGAAGATGTTTGTCTGTTTGTTTCTGTTTTGTCTGTTTGTCTGTTTGTTTGTGATAATGCTAGTAGACATCTTGTATGGCAACATGTTGTTGTTGCTGTTTGTTAATATGTATGTTTTGTAAATCTTCCACAGACAACATGTTCCATTGCATTCTAGATACTTATCCTTTTGTGGGCAAATGTTATTAATAATAACAACTGCAACAACAACAACAACATCAGCTATATTATAGTAGGTAATTGTAATGACAATGAACAACATTTTGTTGTTGATAAACTTGTTAAGATCCGTTGTGTCTCGCATTGCGTGGATTGTTAAGTTTTAGTTTACTTCTCTTTTGGTTTGTTTCCAATTCAATTGTGACTTGAACATTTTATGACAAGTGAAATATCACAGAATTATGACAAGCATCTTTGACATAATGCAGTGGAAAAACTGCATACAGATACATATGTATGTATATGGGTATATATGTGTATATATGTGTGTGCTTGCGTAGATTTGTTAGGGCGCCCAGTTGATAAGTTGTTGGTAAGTAATTCTCATTTGACATTAATTGGAAACATAAAATATTTATGTATACGATTGTCTCTCTGTTTGTCAGTATGTATATACATATGTTTGTGTGTCTGCTTAAACGTTTACTACATACGAGTATTATGAGAGTTATTATAGCCTGGAAAGTATATCATTTCCTTGTCAGCATACATTTACCCACAATGAAAGAGATTTGTAAAGCGTTGCAATTTATACGATTTTTTATACATTAAGTAATTCTATAAATACCTTTTAAATGTTCAAAATGTGCTAGTAAGTATTAGAAAAGCAACCAAAAATAGTAAAATATTGTTGAAGTTGTTAAGTGAAACACAATCCAATAAGCAAGTAAACATAACGGGTTTTCCAAATGGGGCATACAAATTTTGTAAAACACAGAATACTTAATTGATAAATAGGGCTGAAATTCGAATTCCAGGTGTAGTACACATGCTACTTTTAAGTATGGAAATCTATATCGCTCATATGGCCACCGAGAGCACGTTTGCATCGATCAAATCTTTCGAGCCAATCTTCCACCACTCCACACTTCCACACATATCGGCAAGAACGTTGGAAATTTCGCATGCCATATTATTCCTGAGCGGACTGGCCATTCGACAGGACCATTTCCCGAGATAACTTCTTTTAATGGCATTACAGCCCATGGAGGGTCTAGGCCGAGCTGTTTCCATCCACTCATGTTGTGCGTGTTATATTTTAACATGAATGGAAGGGACCCACAGTTTAATGCCGAATCCGAATGGCGAAGTGAAAAGCTTTTCATAAGCAATTTTTGCTCTTGTTTTGCCATTGCCTGCTAAGAGGTGTTGCTGTGTAGAAAAGTTGGGTTTTCTACACTCTGCGTAGGAGGCCGCGCACTATTCTGAACTTCTCCTTCCATAAATCAATGGTTTGGCCAGCTGTGTGGTGTGTGGCATGTGGCACACATATGGAACCACATACCACTGATGTCACGTACATCCAAAATTAGTCTTTCAACGTAGCAAAATAGCGAACTGCAATCGAACGGTCCAATCACACCTTCGGTATGAAATCCACATCACACGGATGCAATGGAGTCTCTAGACGTGGGTTTGTTGCTGTCCGACAACGCATATTTTGCTTATTGACAAAGCCCTAACGGTTTTGGCTTAAAAATTAGCTTTATCACTGGAGACTATTTTTCGATGAAATTCAGAATTTTCTTTGAACTTTTGCAAAGCCCAATCGTAGAAGTTTTTGTCTTGGAATAATCACGAGACTTCATTTCTTGTATTAATTTAAGCTTATAAGAGTGTAGGCTAAGATCTTTACGTAAAATTCGCCACAATATAGACTGAGAGATTCCCAATTACTGTGAACGGCGTGCCAATTTGCAAAGCTGAGTGCAATTACACAATATTCGATAAAGTTATTTTGCCATATCTAATAAAATGTGGAAAAGCGACGGCAAAATTGTCTTACCGAATTTCTGCTCTCATAATCTTCACAGAGAATATAGTTTACTGATTGATTTAATTACTGGTCATTATTTTTTAAAGTACTCGTATACGACCAAAAAACCTGGTCTGGTACTAAACGGCCTTTTTCAGAAAGTCTGATTTTGACACAAAACACATTCTTCATATTCATTGTCCAAAACTAGCCACGATTAGATTGAAAACGTTGTACTAACTACTGGTAGTTTAAAACTGAAAACAATGCTGGACGTAGTTCAAAGTTCTCATTCACTCTAGTAAGTTTTGGTAACACTAGAAACTTTAACGGTGTATGTTATGAGGCATTCGCCATCACCTCTAACCTAACCTATACCGAGTAGTGAAGTCGTTAAAAGTTTTCAGAAACTACGCCAAACTATTCGTTTAATTTTTACAAAACATTTTCGCTGAGTATAAGTATTGCATGAGAATAAAATGTCAGCCGTTGCTATAACAACCACAACAACTATGGTACCTACCATGAGTAAATCGTCCCATGGAGTTAAGTTTTAATTGTGCAATGATCGTCGACGTCGGACGATCCCTTGTGTCGTTTTTCATGTATATGTATTACAACATAAATGTAGGAACAGGAGCAGCAACAGGCGAACATGTTGTCATGTTGTCGTTCGTTGTACGTTTTTAATGTTTCAGCAACAATATTGCCGCCAAGCAAACTGACACAAATTGACAATCAATCGCCGAGCAGCAACAACATTATTATTATTAAGTATTAACTATTAATACATGCATACATACATACATACATACATACATACATACATACATATATACATACATACATACATACATATATACATACATACATACATACATATATACATACATACATATGTGTTATATTATATGTTTGTATAGATATTTTATGTACATTTATATTATTTTTATTATTAATTTTTATTAATAAAACGATAATGATGTGAATGTAAAATTACGAAAACACAGCAACCAAAGCAACAACATTATTAAAAACAAAAAATGTACGTAAAAAAAAATAAATCGATTGCACGCGTTTGCAATTTATTGGCAACAACAAAAATTAATGCACAATTATTAATAAAGCGGGAAATCGAGAGGAAAACTTAAAAAGAGTAAAGTAACAACACATGAATAACTATAATAAAAATACTGGAAACGTGTTTTCCTGTGTGTCACTGATCACTGTCCGCCAATGACCGGAAATGCAAAAAATCGGTATAAAAAATTTAAAAAACGAACGCATAGAAAAAAGTTAACAGATTTGCAGAAAATGTGGTGAATGAATTACATTAAAAGCAAACGCGTGCATGGCTTAAACACACACACACACACACACACACACAAACACCTGCAACTAGATTATTCATATATTAAAAAAAAAAAAAACTAAAGTAACTTTTTTCTTTGCTTCTAGACGCGTAACCTAAAATGAAATTGGTTGACTTTTTTTTTTATTAAAGTAGTTTTTTTTTTTGTTGTTGTTAAAGAAAATATTTAATTAAGCAATTAAACAGTTAGTTAACTGAAATTGTGTAAATGTGTCATCAGCATAATTTGCGTATTATTTTTTATTTCTTGTTGTTATTGTTCCATTGCATTTGCCGAGTAATCTCGTAATTCACATTTGTTTGACAACATTTTTTGTTTATGGCATTTTTCATACATGCGCGTAATTCGAGTCGATACTTTTGTGTTGTTGTTGCTGTACTGCATTTCGCAGTTAACAGCAGCTACCCAGCGGGCCTGATTGTCAGCACTTGCTGTTCGTGTTTTGTTAATGAACCCTCACGCGCTACCGAAAGTCAACCATTGGCGAACCAAACAACACCAAGACTTTCATATTTTCTAGAGCAGAGTAGAGCGCATATATTTAACGGAGAAGAATGAAGAATGAGGTCGCTGTGGCGTAGTGGTAGTGCGTTGGACTGCTACGCAGAGTGTCCAGGGTTCAATTCTCGGCACAGGCAAAATCAAAAAAAAAAAAGTAGAATAAATAATTTTTCTACACGGCACCACCTCTTGGCAGGCAATGGCAAACCTACAAGAGTAAAAATTGCTATGAAAACCTTTTCAAATCGCTGTTCGGATTCGGCATTAAACTGAAGGTCCCTTCCATTCATGTACATATATAACACGCACAACATGAATGGATGTGAAAAAGCTCGGCCTAGGGCTGATGTGCCACTAAAAGTAGAGTAAAGTAAGAATGAACTACTGACGCAAGGATTTCGTGAGCACTTAAGAAATTGAAAATAAAGAGGAGGCATAATAGTGTAGAGTGGAGAAAAAAAGATCAATCTGCTGACACGAAGATTTCGTCACAGGTAGGTCTTTCAAAACACTCCAAAAGGACCGTAAAGGGATTTTTGTTTGTGTTTGTAATGACATGCAATGCCCAATGTCAGCGCGTACAGTTGACATAGCAACACAACGAAAGGCGTTTGGGAGTGCTTCGCTTGCCGTTGGGTAGTGCAGAAACTGAATTGTTCAATTTCAATTGATAAAGCATAATAATATCCGGCAGAAAACAAGCACAAACACAACACCAACAAATTAACTTAAATATGAATGCAAAATAAAAACGTACCTTCTACTCAAATTACTTGATAAATCGAAATTGACTAAGTACTTACATACCATACACACACACACACACACACACACACACACACACACACACACACACACAGGAGTGCTGGTATGTGTGTTTATGTGTATGTGTGCATATGAATTGGTGTGCGGGCACCAAACTATTTAAGGTCATTTACGTCAGTGCGCTTGATAAATAGTTTAGGGTGGGATGTGGCGGGATTAGTAGGTTTAATTAATAAAAACATTTTTAGTTTTGGGCTGTGACTTTATTTCGAATACTAAAAAGAAAGTACACAATAATTCCAAGTTCGGAAATTTCAGGACGATATTCGTTTGTAATTTTCCTACTGGAACTTACCATGATGTAATAGAAACTGTGAAATGTGTCGCAATTGTTAAAAAGTTGAAGATCTCCATAATATCATCGGTCTGAGAATCTCGAAAGCCAATTTTTTTTTTAACAAATATTATTGCAGAGAAATAGATTGTGACCTATAAGACCTACATATTCGGTCCATTTATGAAATTTTCGTATTAGTACATATTACTTCTATAGAGTACAAAATGAAATTTGGTATCCGATGGATGCTCTCTACGTGTTTGCATAAGTGCAGGGCACTGTCCTAGTTAGTATACGCTTGGCAAATTCCGTATCTTTTCTGCAAAATTTACATAAATCATTGGAAAGATCTCCCAGCTACAATCCCTGTAATGATTCTTAGATTAGGTACACTAGTTTACACGAAAAATTTACTTTGAGGAAAAATTATTTATAGACTAATTGTAGGTCGCTGAAAAAGAAAATGGTCAAACAAGAGTTTTAGAGATACAGATTTATTTATTTTTTTTTTGCTCTTTCTTCTGCTACTGGGGAACGATTGTAGATCCATCTAATATGAGCTGTATATCGCAACAAAGGTATATTCTTCTCCTTCTGACAGTATAGTCTTTGTCTAAATCTGATCCTCCGATTTTATGGAACTTATGTTCCAGACAATGTCGATATTCTAGTAAGTAGCGCACTTGACTCTCATCCATTCCCGTCTTAGTCTGGTGGTTAATTTTCTGTCATAACCCTCTTACATCCCTACCGATATGAGGTGAATGTTAATTATAGAAAGGTACAATAGCAAAACCACCAAGTGATAATATCTCTGATTTCAGGGAACTTATGCTTCATATTTTTGTTATAGAATTATCATTATCCTGAAATAGTAAATAAACATCATTGGCAAAAACGCTCGAGCAGTCAGTGCAGCATTCTTCAACCTGGAAAGGGAGTCTCGTCGAGTGGGTCTAGTGGTGAACGAGGACAAAACGAAATACCTTGTGTCAACAAACAAAGAGTAACGGCGTCTTGGACAAAATGTCACTGTTGACAACTATACTTTTGAAGTTGTCAAGGATTTCGTATCTAGGATCCGGCATAAACACCAACAATAATGTCAGCCTTGAGACCAAGCGGAGATTAACTCTTGCCAACAGGTGTTACTACGGGCTGAGTAGAGAGAGAATTAGAGCCCTCTCTCGACCGACGAAAATAACGCTCTATAAGTCCCTCATCCTTCCCATCCTAATGTATGGCGCACAGACGTGGACAATGATCATCAATAATGAGAGGCTGTTAGGAGCGTTCGAGAGGAAGATACTCCGTAAGATCTACGGTCCAGTATGCGTGGATGACGTGTATCGAATAAGATGGAACGATGAGCTGTATGAGCTGTACGCCGACACTGACATAGTCAAGCGCATAAAACTCCAGCGGCTTCGCTGGCTGGGTCATGTTGAGCGAATGGAAGAAAGGGTGTTTTATTCGAACAACGGTGGAGGAACACGCAGAAGGGGACGTCCTAATCTCCGTTGGAAAGACCAGGTGCAGGGCAACCTGACTGCACTTGGCCTTATCAACTGGCGCCAGCGCACGCATAGCAGAGGCGTCTGACGAAGCTTTGTAGAGGCGGCCAAGACCGATCATCGGTTGTAGTGCCAGTTAAGTAAGTAAGTATTTAAAAATAGCTAGGTTCATACTAGCGTACTCGTGGTTCTCCACGCACTCCGTAATGAGGTACTTGCACCGTTAAATGTGATATCACAATGAGCCAGATAAGTGTGCCTTAATTGTGATTTCTGTTTACTACACAAATTAAGCAGAAACATTTTCAGTAATATCAGGATCTGATCTTTCACAGGACTGGTAGAAATGAAGACTCAATCTTTCACTATTTGATTGTAAACTCAACGGTTGGTAACCAATGACTAACTACTCCTGCCAGCCTAATTCCTTTTAAGTTTTCCATTTAAGTGCATTCGGTGAAAGTGTTGTTCAGTAGCCATTCTTTGGTTCTCCGATTGTGTGTGGACTAAATAGGACTAAATGTTACCCGTACAAAATACGTCTTGAAATCCAAAGTCAATCGGTGAAATAAAAGTAAATACAATTTGTAATTTTTTTTATTTTTTTAATAATTATTTCCTTTATTTTAGGGATTAATTTTTATATTGCAACTAAGTTTTGTTTTATTATTTATTATTTATTGTTTTATTTAATTTTCCTTTTTTTCATTATTATTATTTTTGCGATTGTGTTTTTCTTCTTTTCTCTTTTTTGTTTGCATTTTGTTATTGTAATTGTATTTGTTTATTAACATATGTATTTGAAATATTTCCATATATTTTTTGTGTGCTATTGATAAGAAGTGCGCCCTGCTTATCAAATGCACATTCCATCATCATTCCATCGATCTTCAATATATATTATATAAATTTTCCAAGTATTTTATGTATATAGTATGTGTGTGTGTGTGTGTGTGTACGAGTGTTTCCTTATGTATTTCTGTTTTATTTAATATTTTGCGCATTTCTAATGTAAATAACTAAATTATAACTACTACAATTACAATGGTACAATTTTTTGAAATCATTATTTTTCCCTTTTTTTTATTTCCATTTTTATTTTTTTATTTGACCGCAAAAACTTAAGATTACTCGTAACTGCAAGTTTTAGTGTTTAAGTTTTTTGTATGATTTTGCTTGTTTTTTTTTAATTACTTTCTTTAAGATTAATTACAGTTAATTACTAATTTATTACTTTATAAAACACAAATATTAGTTTTCATTTTTGTTTTTGTATACATTCGGATATTTACAATTTACAATTTAAGCTTAAAGTTAAAATAATTTGCCTTTTCTAATTCTACATATTTTCTCTTTTTTTCTACAAATTTTGTTGAAATTTGTGCACTTAATATTTTGTATTTGATAATTTTCTTTTTAATATTCCGTAAAATAAATTATTATACAACGACAGGAACAAAATGTTTATTTTTATTTATTCTTATTTATTTTTTTTTACTTAAAACAAGAAAAACAACTTAAGTAAATCAAAAGGAAAGTTGTGGGTTATATTTTTGTTTTAATATTTTTCTTTTTTTGCTGATATGTTTTTGTGTGTAAACACAAAATAATAATTTGTATTTTGCCCTTTTTCACGCACTATTTGCATTTCTGTTGTCCGAGGGGAAACCAGCCACAGGGTTGCATTGTGAAGCCGCTCTCGGTTGCAAGCGTTGAAGCAGAATTATTATTTCGTGGTTTGTGTTCCGGATGAGGATGTTGTAATGAATGAACTGCAAAGACAACAGGTTGAATCTGCTTTGTGTCGCTTTTTGTTTGTTCGGTTATTACAGTTTTATTTCCTATAAGCTCTGTTTGCATAATTAAGTATTTTCTTATGTTTTTCTTCATTAACTTTTTTATTAATGCATTAATTAATTAATGTTTCTTTTTTTCTTTTAAGTATGTACAAAAATGTGTTGTTCTCAAATTAAAACTGCGGTTATGCCTTTCCAAGAAACGCAAGTTGGCAAGTTGGTGCCTGCCTCCTCCTGCAGTTGGGCTGCCAACTGTTGTTCTTCGTTTTCGGCTTTAAGTTATTTAAATACTTTTTGGTGTAAACTTCAAAAGGATTTTTGTTGGTTTTTGTTTTGTTTCGTTTTTTCTTCGTAATTAAAAATTATCAAATCACATGTAAATTATTGTCCGATTAGTTAAATTCAAATTTCTTTTTTTCTCGCCATTTCAAAAAAAAAACATTAATGTTGAAAAGTGTTTATGGGAAAGGGTTCTGGGTGGCGTCCCAGTATACCCAGCGCTAGCGGAACTCGTAGTAGCTCTAAACTTTAAACGCCGCTTTCATTGCAAGACGACACGGTTGACGGCGACGCTTGCACTCGCTCTAATCGTAGTTGAGTAGAAATTACGGTCGCAGTGTCAGTTTCGGCGCCTGTTGCTGCAAATGTTGTTCGCGAAATGCTATCAGCGAACGGAATGCCGATATCGGTGACGCTGGCGTCGTTAGGTGCGGGGCGGGGGGTGGCGAATGCGTTGGCATTGACGTCGGTGATGACTGTCATGGTTTGCCGCTACCACCGCCTAGCGATGTCACATTGATGCCCGGCGATAGTTTGCCCGAATTGGAGGAGGTCGACGACGATGTCGAATTGCCCGAAATCGGTCCTAGATGATGATGCTGCGTCGTCTGCTGTTGCTGCACTGAGACACTGCCCGGTAACTGCACTACATCACAACCCATCGAACTGGATGTGCTCGATGCTGAAGGTGATGCCCCCGACGGAGGTGCTATTTGCTGTTGGTGATTGTTGTTTGTTGTTAGGCTGAGCGGAGCGAAATGCGGACCGCCTGCGCTAGAAACTGCCGCTTTCCATAGTAGAGGATTCATGCCGAGTCCGTTGTGTGCTGCCAGACTGACACCGAAGGTTCTTTGGTGCTCGAGAAACTCTTGGGTTGGACCGCTTAGATGCGCTGCCGCCGCTGCAGCGGGCCCATAGAAGCCACGATACAAATCGGGACGCACATAGGGTGAATAATTTGGTATACGTGCCGCTAAAGGCGATAGTATCTTACCGGCTGAAGGATGCTGGCCCGGGTGACCGTAAAGGGCTGCGGCGGGATGTGTTGGCGGTAGCTCACTGCCGGGTGGACTTTCTTTGGATGTGTCTTTGCCATCTTTGGATGCCATGTCCGCCAATGACCAGATGCGTGGTTTTGTTGCAAGGCTGGCACTGGTGCTGCCCATACCGCCACCGCCGCCTACGACACCAGCCGCATGCAATTGTTGCTGTTGCGCTTGGTGATGTTGCTGTAATAGCTGCTGCTGGTGGTGATGATAGGCGGCGATGTCGGGAGGGGAGCCGGCAGGAGGCCGAAAATGATGGTGCAGCGCAGCGGGATGAAAGAGTGGATGACCACCACCAGGCATACCACCGGGACGATCATACAGATCGGGTGAACCATTTGGTGAGCCTGGTCGGGAACCAGACCATTCGCTGTTGTTACTTTCGCCGGGGCGATCGCCGTAACCATCACCGAGTCGGCCGGAGCGATCTTTATCCTCATTCGAGCCGAGGCCAGAGTCTTTGGCATCTGTGGATAGAGAGAAGGGAAAAGAAAGGGAGAGTAAGTATTAATTGATAAATAATATATGGTACAGGCTATAAGTATATACATATATACATAGTTACATAAGTCTGGAGTCGAATCGTCTGATCCGAAAAACGTTCAACTCGTCACGTAATTCAATCTGAAATTCAAACGATTCGATCCCAATTGCAGTAAAACGAAAACTGGTGTTCAGTTGCTTTTCTTGGTCATTTGGACTTGGTTTTGGTCTTCGGTCTTGGTCTTCTATAATCACGCTTCTGTGAGGTCTGGTTGTGGTCTATGGTCTTTTTGTCTGTATCTTTTAGTCTTGGTATTGACTTGGATTTTGGTCTGTATCCTTTGGTCTTCGTCTTTTGGTCTTGGTCCTTTGGCTTTGGTCTTTTGGTGTTCGCCTTTTGATCATGATTTCTTGATCTTGGTCTTTTCATCTTGGTCTTTCGCCTTGGTCTTTCGCCTTCGATACTGGTCATTTGGTCTTGGTATTTTGTTGTTGTTCTCAGTGTGAAGTATCGCAAAAGGATTTTGTAACTTACCTAACAAATCATTATCGTCAGTGCTCTTGTGATCATCGTCATCCATGTTGGCATCATCGTCATCCACTCGATTCCTCGGCTCCCACGTCATTTTATTCTCTTTTTTCAGTCTTCTTCTCGCGTTAGCAAACCACGTCGACACCTGCGTCAGTGTCATTTTCGTAATGATTGCCAGCATTATTTTCTCCCCTTTCGTGGGATATGGATTCTTTTTGTGTTCATTTAGCCACGCTTTCAGTGTTGAAGTTGTTTCGCGGGTGGCATTTTTGCGTCTGGCACCATTTAAATCCATGCCGTAACTAAAATTAGATTATAAAGCGGAAACAGCGAAAGGTTAGTTAAGGGTTAAGAAAAGGGTGGCAAAATGTACGAGTAAGTATGTATAATGCAAGTACGGAGTATTGCATATGATTACAATAAACTATAATGCGACATAAGGCGATTAAAATCGAGGCAACAACAATAGCGGCAATAACAGCAGCAAGTTGCAAGTGCCGTAGACATTCGCAGGCTGGGGAAGGTGGCAGCGCAGTGATGTTGCTGGGCGGTGGGCTCCTTACAATTGTAATAATATTAAATATTTTTCAAATCGTCATTTAAAATGCGTACTAATTTTTATTGTTGACAACGTAGCAATAAAAAGCAGCTGTCGTGTTGCTATGTTCATAGCTGCCAGCTATTAGCTGGAGCGACAATGCGAGTTTGCTGTTGCAACTTCATGTGTATTTATTGTAGGTATGTGCGACATGTTAATTGTGTTGCAACGCATTAAACGCGCTCGCTGTTGCGCTTATTATAAATTCCATTGCTGAAAATGAAATTGCCAACATGATTCACAACAATCTTTTAATTGATTTAACTCATACACGCTCGCCAGCAAATATTTTGCACCAGCAACGCAAAAAAATGATTTTACAGTGTTGTTCATTGCTCCCGATTCCCTCTTCTACTTCAGCTTTGACTACTTCTCCGCTGTCACCTACAACACCTACAAACATACATACTTCTCCATGTTGATATTGAACGTTGTTTTTGTATTTTTGCTGTTAGCTGCTGTTGCTGCTGCATGTGGTTGCTGTGCTATTGTAGCTACATGATATTATTTTTAATACTTCGCACCAATATTGGTCAAAATTTACTTGCAATTTGTGGTTTTTTAATATTTTTTCACACACACACACACACACACACATACACACACACACTTTCAATGTAAACTGTACAAAAATTCAGTCCAAAGCATGAGCAAAAATCTCAACACACCCACAAAGTGGGTTGTTGCTCTGGTTGTTGCTGTCTGTTGCTGTTGATATTGTTGCTGTTGCCAACAATAATTGGCTGTATCTACGTACATATGTTTGTATATGTATATATGTGTGTGTGCGTGAGTTTATATTTTCAGTTAGTGTGCCTGCCGTCGCACAAACGAAATAATATCAACGACGCACTTTGGCGACCAACACCAACAGCAGCAACAAGAACAGCAACATGGTGCGGCAACACATATGTTTATTATCGCTTTTTGCGGTCAATTGGCCGTCGGATAAAACACAAAAAACAAAACTAGTGAACATAGATCTTTGGTTTTTTGTTCGTGTTTTTCTGCTGTTGCTACAACAAGGCAAAGTAATTTAATTGAGTTTTTGTTTGCTTGTTGCTTGTCGCAGCCTATGGATGAGCAATATGCAATAATGGTAAATGTTGTTAAAAAACCACAAAATTGCTGCAATGACATTCGAAACCATGTTACGGGAAACAAGCTGCTGCCTACTTTGTGGGGCGGTGAAGGGAGAATGGGGATTTACATTGCACCTAACTGAATTCGTCCTGAAGCGCAGCTGCTTCTAAAATCGAAAGCAGAACAGTGAAGAACCGACGAATCCTTTGTGTGACTTGAACAATAAAATCGGTGCTGAAGTAAAATTTGTACAATTCCAAATAATGCAAAATTTGTTTGGTTTACATCATTGAGTTAAGAAAAGGAAAACGCTTTTGGTGGAGATAAATAAATTCTTAGTATTTTAAAAGGTAAAATGAATGTCGTCAAAGACGGAAATTCATTAACGAAGCCTTTAATCAGCAAACCTAAGAAGGTTCTTTGTCTGTTTCTTTTTAGCAGAACTTTGACCTAAACGGGGCATTGCAGCTTTCGGTTTTGGTCACGATTTGGACAAAGTCAAGATTTGAGTTCCTGTGGCCCCCGTGATTTTACACTACATTCTGGTAGATTAAGGCAAAATAAACACACACACCCGGCTTACGAGATATCGGGCGGCATTAGAGCCTTATACTCCTTCAGTAAGTATTCCTTTTAAACTTCCAAGGACTCGAATATTTTCATAAATACATTTCATAGTTAACAGAATTTCAAGGTAAGAGAAATAGTATATTGTATTATTTTGAATAAGCCTTGCTTCCTCTAATAAAAACAAACTCCTCCGAAAAATATACAATACATTAATAATGAATGGAATTTATTGTCATAAATTCTCACTACAGAAACCAATCAAATAATTTCAAACATCCCGTCACGTAATTCACATGTCACATGTCATACTAAAAACAAGTTTTTTTTCTCTTAATAGATTGCCTTAAAGTTTGATCGAAAGAAAAACAAACAGTTTACATAAATGTTGAGTCATCGCACACACACACACACACACACACACACACACGCACACGCACACGCCGAATTAAATAAATAAATTTAATTTTAAATTTCAATAAATATAAATTTACAGAAAATCAACTCAGAAACAACATAATAATAAAGAAAAGAATTTTGCATGCGGAATATTGAAATTGAAATACATGAGTTTAGTTCTTCGCTTTTGAAAGTGATTGTCAGCTACGAGTATTGACACTTGCACTTGCGTTAAGACACGAATTGAGGCATTCACTTAGTCCGTTTGTCCGTATGTCCGTATGTCCGTATGTGTGTGTGTGTGTGTGTGTGTGTGTGTGTTAATGTGTCTGTCCCACAGTGCAGGTGTTTTTTGTGCCCATATATGAAGCAAATTTGTTTGCTGTTGTTGTTTTTGTTGTTGCTATTTTAAATGCGCTTATAAATATACTTACAAATTGCTATTTTGTTTTTAATTTTGTGTCTGTTTGCCTTCTTTTGTTCTTTTTTCATTTTGTAATTTATTCAAAATTCTATTCGAAACTTATGCGAGAAATAGAAGAAAAAACAAAACGCTAAATAAAACATGATTTTTATATGTGTAAATACATAAAGTGTATAGTTGTTATCTATCTTACCATCTACTGGCAAAACAACCAAAGCCTTTGTTTTTTCTCTTTTTTTCCTTCTCTTTTTTTGTTTTTTGGTTTTAACACCCACTCCTACAGAAAGTTTTCGGAAATGTTTGTTGTTGTTGCAGTTTTATTTTTTATGTGTGGAATAATTTTATTTTTGCATTTCAAAGAAACAATTACTAGGTACTTTTTGAAAAAAAAAAAAAAACAAACAACAACAATCACAACATACTTACAGTCAGATTTTTGTGCAGGTGCAATTAATTTTTATATAAGTAGGTAAGTAATTATATAAAATTATGGTAACTAGTAAGTAAAATTTTTTTTATGGAATATGACTATGCTATTATATACATATGTATGTACGAGAATATGCAATATAATGTCGATTTTGAATCCAATGTCGAAAAACGGAGAACATATCATTTAAATATTGTCGGTTGGAAAATCTTTTATACACAATTCAAATAAAGAATAAGAAATTACAAATTGAATTTGCACATAGCCCGGTCGTTGGAGAGTGAATTTCAGACCATCAGACTCTGGATCTACAAGTTATTGATTCACTCTAGACTCTCTTAACTGTCAGTTTCAAAGAGACACCAGAACTGACACCAATATTAAACGTGTAGCGCCACACAATATAGAATTGAAACATATATTTTACCTACTCTCTCACTCTCTACCTTCTTTCTATTCCAACGTTGACGTTGTTCGCATACTAAGAACTTCTTCAGACACACATACAATAGAGGGGAGAGAGAGAGAGAGAGAATCCTAATCAATTGTATTTGAAGTGTAAAGTATTTCGTTTTTTTTTCTATTGTTTTGAGAGTATATAAAATAATTTTGGCTTCGCTCTCTACCCACCAAGTATTTTTGCTCTACGGTGCGTAATGAAGTTTCACTAGGAAAATAAATACCATAATAAGGAAAAAATTATATAACCAATTTCTAATAGTTGTCAAAATAAATTAAAGTCTCACCAGTAATCGTCAGTTTTTACTAGGAAGGCTTACCTGGAAATCTGAACCGCGATTTGAGATAAATAAACCATGGGCTTTGTCATCGTGAAGCCAAAGAAATATCTCAAATTTTCTACATTTTCAGCACTGCGAAAAGTACTAATGTGTGAATCTACACTGGCCAATGACTTAATATCTCAAAAATTCCAAGCGTAGAAATTAACTAGCTCTCCTTGCCACTTTACCGTTCGAGTCCAGTATAAAACTGTAGCTCCCTTCTATTCGTGTACAAAGATATGTAACTGAAATAACCTGAAATATCAGTTTATCCTCTCCATTCGTTTCTTGGGCCATAATAGTAGTAGTAGTAGTAGTAGTAGTAGTAGTAGTAGTAGTAGTAGTAGTAGTAGTAGTAAGTAGTAGTAGTAAATAGTAGTAGTAGTAGTAGTAGTAATGCTTAGTTTCGGAACAGTGGACCTCAAAGACGTTACCTCTCTATCCTTGTAAATGCCACATACATATAAGCTTATATACAGTATTAATGACGATGCAACGCAAAATACCCTTCATTATTTGGAATGATGAGTGATGCGGAATATTTACGAAACTCGGAAAATATAGATTTTTTCTGTCATTACTTGCAGTATGACAAGATATAATGACAATACTAATATTATTACTGACCGTGTAAAGTCCGCTAACGGGCTTTACGTAAGCAATAACTTCATTTTACATAGAGCCAATGTATAACAATTTTTGATTGATTGAGCATAAAAGTCCTAAAATACAAAATTAAGTCAGAAGTCTTTTGTGAAATCACCGATTGAATATTCATTTAGTAGTTTTGGAATCGGAAGAATGGATTAATTAAAAAAAAAATTATTACTGCTTTTGAGTCATTTAGAGTCACTTGCAGATACTTGACAACATTTAATAGTCAATTGAAATTTAGTTAAAGTTGGAGTCAATGGAAGTCATGTGGAGTTATTTGATTTCAATTTATAATTCATGCTCTCAATTGACTGCATTCCTTTACAGACCTATCCAAAGTAAATGAAGTTGTTGCAGAAAAGTGCTCGTTTAAAATACATATAGTTAAGTCTAGCAAACTCATTCAACATGAAGGATTTTGCAATTTTTTCTACCACACAACAGATTTACAGACTTAGGTATTGCTGGAATTTATCCATTCAACTGTCTTTCTTTACTACTTTCTATCTACTTAAGTATATGGCAACACTTAAGTAACTTCATTCTCATGTTGTCATGCTCCTTTTTATTGTCACTTTCGTTCCTTCTTCTAAACCATTTGCGAGGCAGTGGTCAGTTCTTTATACTTTTTCTCTCAATTAGTAAAATAAAGAATAAATCTCAGATATTTTTACAACCCCCTTACATTACCGGAAAAGTAGGAATACTATATATTTCACTTTTTTTGTTAGTTCAATCAGATCGAATGGGGATTTCTTGAAATCCTCTTTCGCCCACTTTCTGATGAATATCTCAGGCATTAAGTTTGTTGTTGCTGAAAGATAAGGTTTCAAGTAACGAAGGAGCTTAAACTCTCCCTTTTGGTTTAGGTTAGATTGGGTGTCTTAAACATAGTAGGACAGTAAGACCCACTGTAGTACCACGTGGGTATTTAATTGCAATTACGTATCTTAGTTATTACTAGAACCTATGTGGTCAGCACAATCAACTAAAGAATAGTTAGTTGAACCATTATGTAGTTTTGATAAAGTTTTCTAAGAAACTTTGATGTCGGCAGATTCGAAGTCAGCTATGTTGCTGAAGAAATGTTGACCTAAGGATACTAGTTTACGTGAAGCAAACGCTGGACAATTGCCACGAATCAGATTCCTAACTCACCTCATCGAGGCAGCTGCTGTCATTAGCGGGCAGCCCTAATCCGATCAGACAATAGCCAGTGCTTATTGCTACAATGTTGATAATACATAGAAGATGTATGTAGAGAGGCAAAAAGGGTCTGGACTTGGCTGCAGGCTGTAGCTTGAGTACGATTCTCTCCACCTACTTTTAACTACATATATTTTGCTGTGTTCAATTTGCAGAGTGCCACAGGCATACCTGTGCCTTGCCAGCTCATCGTCTTTGCAATTACCCGAAATGTCACTATGACCAGGTACCCAGTAAAGGTTCAAACATTCCTTTAGACCCACATCAACAAAATCGGAAATAGTTTCCATCATCTTAATAAAAAACATAAATACAATGAAATATGTAGGTTGCTAAATAAAATTAGTTACAAGTTTTGGATTTTGTAGTTACCAAACTTTTTTACTTTTCTGTTCTTAGCGCATTTTCACAATATGAAATGTAGGGCAACAGCAAACGTGTAACACTTTCCCCTGTCTGCTGCTAAGTATTGTGACACCTTTGGCCAGTGATAAGCCATCTGCGAATGATAATCAATGAAAATTTTTTTACACAGCAGTGATTATTTTCATTAAGTTTTAACTCAATTCATTTATGGAAATTAAAATCATTTAAATGCTTCCGAATATGAACTTGAAAATAAATTCTATTAGAAAAATTCCCAAATATGTAAACCAAAAAATTTGTTCCCTTAAAAAATGTGTCAAAACAAGAATAACCATGACATACTTCCCCCTCCTCCTCATCATCCTCTTATTATCATCTAACATCAGACAAATTGAATAACAACGTTTTGCTTTTAAAAATGTTGCTCGAGAGTTTTTTAGTGTGCGCTGTTAATTTCGTTGACGACATTTCGGAATTTGCTATGAAGTCCTTCACCAAGGGTAATATTTTCAAAAGCCATACGAATTTGAGTATTGGATGTGTAGTGGATGTGCGATGTGCAACACAACCCTGCCAGAGAAATCGTAACAGATGATTTTATTGTCGTTTTGTTGCACATAAATCTCAATAAGCTTTCGCTGAATTTATAGACTTGTAAATAGCAAGTAGCCAGCAAATTCGTATACGAGTAATGTAATGTTAATTTGTATGCAAAGAAGGAAAAACTTACTCATAATCAATATCTGTTTGTAGCAAGTATACCCTTGAGCACATACCGAAAATACAATAACCGCCCACCCTCATTGCAGATTGTAATCTTCTAAGCGTGCGCCGCAAACTACAAATTGTCAACTGTGGCCTGCTAACTACCGTCTGCTGCCCTCCCCTCCCTCCAACTCTACGACTGACTCCCACAATTAGCATGAATATGAGAGACGCTGAAACGGTGGCGCCAAATTGATAAAAATCAAAATGTATACAATTGAAAATAGCGCGCTCACATCAACATTTACTAACAAACTAGTTACTAGTTACTATCAGAGCGGGCGTCATGCATTACTAACGCATTTTAAACTCAATGCGTGTACTTGTGTACTTGTGTATCTGTGCATGTGTGTGTGTGTGTGTGTGTGTGTGTTTGTGGCTTTGTGTTTATCTGGCCGCAACCCACGCATTTGTATATAAACACAAAAGAAAATCTAAAAACAAAACTTCTGAATACAATTTGTCGATTGCCATTTATGGCAAAAGTGAATAATTAATTAAAACAAAAACAAAATCGGAAAAAAAATTTATGAATTTTTGTTTTTTTTGCTAACAAAAAAAAAACATGAAAGGAAGAGGTGCGTAGGTGTTGCCTACTTGCATTCCACCACTGCTGCCACTCAAAAAGAGAACAAACAACATTGAAAACGTAAGCGTGCATTTCATGCAATTTCCTTTCAAAATGTACAAAAAATGCAGCAGCAACAACAAAGAGTTTATGAAGAAGAAGAAGAAGAAAAGCCATCAGCAGAATTGTATGAAAAAGACTCGAACCTCAATCGTCATTGCACAGTGTTGACTGCGCATGCGTGCGTTGCATTTATAATGTGGCGCGCAGTGGCAACACTGGTGTAATTGCAATTGCTAAGTTATTCATCATCATACGCTTCATGTGTATGTAGGTAAATGCATAAATTGCAATTGACGTACACCCAACAACCAACAACCAACAACCAACCACAACAACAACAACAACGTCAACCAACAATAACACAACGATAACAATAACACAATAGCACAGCAGCAGTAGTAGCAGCAACAACAACAAATGCATTTTAATGCGTTCATAATTGGGTTGCACATGCATATTGCTTCTGTAACTACTTGCTTACTAGTTAAGTACGAGTATCTTCTAGATACAAATCACTATTTTCTATTTGTTTGTTTTATCTTTGTGTAGTTTAGTAAATGCACTCACTCAACGCTAATTAATTTGTATTATTAATTATTTATTGTAATAAAAAGAGTTAAGTCTATAAAACTTTTATTTGAAGAATTACTTGATCAAAATCAATTTAATGCACTAATGAAGCCAGAGGTTAAAAAGACGGAAGTTACGGACCAGGACAGATACGTTAGTCAAAAGTTTAACAAGGAAATGCGCTGGTCAAGAGAAAATCATCAGCAATAGAAAGCTGGAAGCCATATCTGCTCTAATATTCCTAACCAGAACTGCCTGGTTAGGAATAATTATTTTGAACAAAAAATACAACTTCTACAAGTACTGATAACAACATGAAAAAATGGAGCCACTCTAATGACTCCAGAACAGGAATAGTAATAGGAGCAGGAGTAAATGTGCTTAAGACCAAACGCGTTGACTCTATTTGGAAGACTGTTAGCATTTTTCATTCAGAAAGTCTTCTCGTTTAAAAGTGCAGAAGTCGAACTATAGTAGTTTACTTCAAAGTTAGTCTGGGAATGCCTATATAAAGCTACTGGATGAATTAGACAAGACGTTAACCATTTGCCGGGTTCCTGTTCACCCCGAAATACTCGTCAATGCGATGGCCGATTTTTGGGCAATAAAGACAGCGATCAAGATCTACACAGGCCCCGAGCTCTTTCTACTGTAGCTAAAGGAAAAAACACTTTTAAAGATGAACTAGCCGGTAGGACAGCTTAGTGGACTTAGCTACCTAAGTTTAAACAGTCAAACCTACATACTAATTGGGGACTTGAACTCAAAGAGAGTATTGTGTTTGAAGCTAAGCAAAAGCAAACATAGAATAATTACGGGTTTCCTTTCAGGGCACTGTAATCTGAGGAAACACATGGACAATTTTGGCACAGGACAAAATAGTACCTGTCTGCTTGTCAGAAAGTGAATGAGGCACAGGATCACATCCTCCTGCCCTGCTTGACACTCAATCGCAGGGGGTATTTTGGACATCATAAATTTTTATATCGGGAGATTTGAAACCTAACCCTACAATAAGGGAGGATTTCCCCTGGGCCTGGATTTTTTAGAAGGGCTTGTGCTTCTGGGCTGTTCAAAGCTAAATTTGAAAATTACTTTCTGTTGTAACTTGCTTTTTTCCATATGCTTTTTAAAAGTTTGGTCAACTCTAGCCTCTGAAAAATATATGGGCACATATAAGATATATTTCTTATATCAAGTTTTTTATTGTATCTGAATTTTCAATTTCAAATTCAAAATAATTAAGTGTTTTACTTTTTGCTGATATTCCAAATAACCATCCAAACGAGCAAGTTTGTTTTTCCGTGGTTTTAAGCAAAGTGAGACGTAATAATTTTTAATTATTTAAATGTAATTCAAAAGGTAAAATATGTAGAAATATTAAGCAATGGATATTTTTGTAAAAGATTAATAATGTATTTTTGACGAATTTTAAAAATTGCACATCGTGTTGATGTCCAAAATGGGCTGAAAAGTATAAAGCCTGTATAAAAACTAAGCTTTATGTGAACATTTCAACTATAAGGGGCCCGTAGCTTGAATATCTTCTTTCCCCGGGAACGTGTTTTCTTCCGATGCAAAAAAATCTCTAAGTACCTAATTTTTTTAAACTTAGATTAAGCTTTAATAAATATTGAAATTTGTATTGAAAATATTGTAATTGACTTACCTGTTAAATGGATAGCCTGCAAAAGCAGTATCATAAGGATGATATACCGAAGGATACGGCCACGGGGCACTGCCGGCTACCAAATTCTCTTTCAAGTCTAAACCAGCCTGAAAATAAATAAGCCAAAAAAGAAGAAGTCAAACAATGAAATACAAGTTCCCAAAAATAAATAAAAATAGAATATAAAAATAAAATTTCATTAATAATTGTTTCATCTTCATACAAACGAAAGAAATCGAAAGAGGCCTTGAACTTAAATTAAATAAAAATCATGTTTAACAAATCACTTATGAGTTAATATTTAATATTTTTAATGTTTCTTAATATGTTCCTACTACATACACACATACGTACTACTTATTATACTGTGTGTATGTATTATCAGCTCAAAGAAGTCAATTGCCTGAGGGTGCCGAATCAGTTGGCAGAGGGGTGAAAGTTTCGAAATAAATGAAGCAGCGATAAGCAAGTGGTAGATGTATAGTACATACTACATGCGTCATCGTTATTATCATTAAGCCCAACACCATGCCCCAGCATCTCGATGTCGATCATCATCCTTAGTGACCTCCATCGAAATACGAGCACTTGTCATGTTTCTGCTTTCAATTTGCGCACAACATTTCTGCGATACCAGCGTTGAAATATTTATTGATAATTGAATTGCTAACAAGTGAAGTGAAGTGAAGTGCTCGTGTAGTAGGTACGTAAATATAATAAATTTCAAACATGGCAATTACAATTTTTAATGCGTATATGGTATTTAATTAAATACTTACATATTTGCGCAATTTACATTGTGTTGTGTTGTGTTGTGTTGTGTTACTTTACATGCGGCACTCATTGCTGATTACAAATCAATTGTGAAGAAGATGAAGCAGCAAAAATGGCGCACTTCATTTTCAAACACTTTTCGTTGAATTGATAACAATGGAATCGTATTTGACATTTGACTCCCAATGGAGGGAGATTTCTTGAAACAAGTGTTTCTATCTTCTTTCTGTTTTATATAATTTTTTTTTTTTTCTTATATTTTACTACAACGACGGAATAGTGGCAATGTTAAAAACGACAATCATTACTGATAACTTTTTATTTATTAATTTATATTTTGTACATTCACAAAAGTGTAGTAGTACATGTGTTTAATGAAATTGTAATACTTAACTAAAAAACAAGCAAAGATTTTCGATTTTGATTCGTGGCAGAAATATATTCATAGATAATTAAATACTTCTACTACATATGTAAGTAGTACTTATGTGCAATATGTACGGTAACACTTTGCTGCATTGAAGTCAAATCCTTAAAGAGAGAAGAACTTCTCAACTAGGAAGATTTCGTTTGTAAACCAGTTTCGAACTGCATAATGCTCGTTTGCTGCAAAACTGTCATAAATCAAAACACTAAACTTTCGAGTTAAGTATATGGTACAGGTCGACAATTAATTAGTGTTTACAACTTTCTTCCCGGTAGGGAAAAAATATTGTAATTTTTCTGCAATTTTCTTCATTCTTGTATTATTCTGCGTAATCGAGAGTAATTCTGGCTTAATTTTTGTGTGGTCTAGCTTTCATTTAGTTATTTATTTTACTATGTCAAATAAGCTAGGCAAACGTAATTGTGAGATTGCGCTGCAGCTTTGCATTGCTCATTTGTCATTTTCTCATGCAGGTTAATGGTTTAAGGAGCTGGCTCATGAAGGTGATCGTCCAGGAAGAGACTGAAAACCCTCCGTGACTACTCCCAAGCATCGCAAAATCGTTCTGAAACTTGTGCAGCGTAATTCAACGGTTTCCTTGAGAAAAGTTGTCAACGCAACTGGCATCAATCGCGAATCAGTTCGACTCATAGCAAAAAACGATCTAGAACTCAATGTTTATAGGCTCCGAAAAGGCCAGTTACTTACGGATGAATACAAGAGCGTACAACTCCAAAGATGTCGCCTACTTCAACGAAGGTCTGCAGTAATTGGATAAAAAGAAATCGTCTTCGCAGATGAAAAGCTGTTTACTGTTGAACAAAGCGCATAACCGTCAAAATGACAGAAGCGGATGAACAGAGGCACCTGGACCATCATTCGTCATTCAACATCGCCAGAATGCGCAATCCTTTGTGATGTGGGGTGGGATTTGCGGGGAATGGCAACCCTTGTGGAAGACGGTTTGAAAATCAACTAAGAAGTGTACCGCCGTTAAATTTTGTAGGCTTTGATACTCCACTGGGCCCGATAGAACTTTGGCGATAATGATTGGAGCAATCAGCAAGACTCTGTGCCAGCTCACAGAGCCAAAACGACACAAGAATGGTGCAGAGCTCATTTTTCTGATTTTGTCACATCTCAAGAATGGCCGAATTATTCTTTACTTACTTACTTTTAATTGCACAACAGCCCATGGAGGGCCTAGGCCGAGCTTTTCGCATCCACTCATGTTGTGCGTGTTATGTTTGTACATGAATGGAAGGGACCTACAGTTTAATGCCGAATCCGAACGGCGAAGTGAAAAGCTTTTCATAGCAATTTGTACTCTTATAGGTTTGCCATTGCCTGTCAAGAGGTGGTGCCGTGTAGAAATTATTTTCTCTACTTTTTGATTTTGCCTGTGCTGAGATTCGAACCCCGGACACTCTGCGTAGTAGTCCAATGCACTACCACTACGCCACAGCGACCACCGAATTATTCACCGGATCTCAATCCGATGGTCCGTTTTAGAGACCAGGGTTTATAGTAAACGTCACAAAAATTTGCAGGCCCTGAAACGTTGCATCGTGAATGAGACCGAATAACGGCGGAAGAGCTGCGGAAGAGCTGCGGCTCATAGCCAAAAATTTTGCGAAGCTTTTGAAGCTGTCTAATCGTGCCAGGGGTGGCCACCTCGAAACCGGCTGAACTTATTTTTACTCCTGCATTATGTTATCTTTTTCTTCGGTCTGTTTTTCGTTTTAAATTTATGTCCAAAACTGTTGAATACACTTATTAATTGTACATAAATAACGGTTGCTTAATGCTTGAAATTATGTAAAAAATCATAACTGTATCTTTTAAAATCTTCACGTGAGAAGAGTAATTGTCGATCTCAATTGTATGGAGTGTAAAAAAACAAGTCAATGTAAAAGTTGAAATGCTTTTTCTCAGAATTTATATATATTTGTTGAGTTATGACAGTCTTACATAAACGAACTAACTCTGTGTAGTTTTTTTTTTTTGAACAATAACAATTCAATTACAGTTATACTTCGATTAGTCATGATGATCGAGATCGAGCACATCACGGAAAATATTAACCCTGGTTAAACGCTTCAGAAAAGATGCCATACATCACCGCCCAGAACTTTGTCGATTACTCGTTGTGCATGACTCTTATCACTTTTTTTTACGTACTTCAATGTTATACTGCAATCCTTGAGATTACCTCCTTACAACAATAAGCCAAATAATGTTGTACATCTTTTTTTTTTAATAAAAATAATTTGTCATTTCGATAAAATAAACAAGATAATTTCTGACTAAGAGCCGAGAACATTTATGCATTTCCGATTCACTGCATATTGTATCGCATACAAAATTCGATGTTCTCGTTGTTGTTTTTGTCGTCACTTCTAATTGTTGGTTAGTTACCTTACACCACAAAAAAAAAATACGAATATGTCTGAACACGAAACACAAAATACCCTCACATTTGTAGCAAGCAACAATGTACATTTATTGCAACATAATATAAAATTGCTAAGATACTCATCTACATGGCACCAAAAAATATTTTACAGTTGAAAACTATGCTTGTTGCATGTAAAACAAAAGCAAAAACAGAAAAATTACACAAAAGTATTTATGTCGCCAACATAAAAATTATTTTGTGTTGCTAACAATTTTTGATATTTCTTGTGAGTTTTTTGTTTTTTTGTTGTTTTTTCTTGAGTTATCATCGTCAATCGCAAGTCAATATATATATATATATATATGCAATCACTACTACTGCAACTACTACCATGATTATGTACAACAACAACTAACAACTACAACTTCTACTACTACATACATACATACGAGTACTACTTCGTTTAACAATTGTACAATCAGCGAAGGCAACTGCAACAACTGCAACTTGGGGTAAAGTGCGCGCAGCATGGGGCAAGCATTATCTGTCCATAGCATAATCCGTCCGTCCCTCTGCCTGTTTGTCTGTCTGTGTCTATATAGTGAATGCAATGCAATTTTGGGCAAAACGAGGAAAACGAAAAAAAATTGAAAAACGTATTCGTATCGATACAAGTCATTTAGCAAATCGTTTCACTACCTTTTTGGCACTGACAATAATATTGAATTACAACTGCCTTTATACACAGACACATACTTACGCAGTATTACATAGACACATTCACAGATGGAGTATCTATGCATGTGTGCGGTGGTATGCTACGTGCTGCAGCAACAGCAACAAATATTTATTGCATCGATGAAGTCTGCAATCGCTGCGTTTGTGTCTGCGTCTGGTGCGCAAGAATTTTGAATGAACCTTTACTTTTGTTGCTGCTCCTTCTGCTGTTACTCGCTTGCAGTCGAACAGACAGACAGACAGACAGACATACAGCTAGATAGACATACAGACAAGTTAGTCTCTTATCAGTATCTCTACAGCACCCATCCGTAGAGGCTGAGATTTGTTTTTAAGGTAAAAACTGGTTTCTATTTCCGGTAGACAAAGCACCAGAG
The DNA here is from genome assembly GCA_958295655.1 of Palloptera scutellata. Classification (NCBI taxonomy): domain Eukaryota; kingdom Metazoa; phylum Arthropoda; class Insecta; order Diptera; family Pallopteridae; genus Palloptera; species Palloptera scutellata. The sequence continues at coordinate 42,924,589 of OY282449.1, read as the reverse complement.
GAAAACTGCCTGCTAAGATGAATACTTTTATTTTTATTTTATTTTGATTTGTGGCAGTGCTGTGCTCAACAAAAATTCATGATTTTTAGTAATAATTTTTTCAAAATTACTTTGTACTTTTAAGAAATCGTTGCGCATCATTTTGCACACGTTGGTTAAAAGAGCAGATTTCAATGCTTAAAAATATCCATCAATTCGATAAAAGCCACGAAATATAAGCCACAAAATAAATTTTATATTTGACCGACAAAATTTAAGTCAATGAACAACTTTTATTTCCCAGTACTCAGCCCCGTTCGCACTTCTTTCCCTTTCAAAAGCTATGAAGCTAAAAAACTTTCTTGATAATGAAATTTGCTTGAAACTCAAGGTTTCAAAGGAAAGTTTTCCAAAAAATATTGCTCTTCTTCCAGGTCTTGAGCGATCCGGATCCATAGAAAACACTTATAATCCAATTAGTACTTAAAAGAAACCAGCTCATTCTTCTTCTTTCCAATAGTAGAAAGCATTTTAATTTTAATAATAATATAGATTATTGTAAACTTAATAATCTCCACTGTACATTTGCCAGGCAAGCTACAGCAGCAGCCTGGTTGGCAGCAACAAAGCATTGAGAACACATTTATTGCGTGATTTGATTTTAATGTTGCGATATAAATAACGCGCATGCGTAGCAGCACAGCTCAAAACAGAAACAGCAGCCAGAGCATAAATTGTTAAATATACAATATTTCTGTCTATTGACCAGCAACAACAATAAACACGAGCGAGCAGGCAGGCAGAAAGGCAAGCAGTCAGCAACAGTAGCTACTGTGTTCGTTGATGCTCTTGCTGCTGCTGGATTATTGAATGCACGCACAACATTAACAGCAACAGTAACTTTTGGGTGAGCGTGAGCTTTTCCGATTTTTTTTTTTTCTCTTTTTTTTTTGTTGTATATTTGTTGCTTGTAGCTAAGAGATAAACATTAACAATTTTCGACATGTTGTTGAGAGTTGTTAAGAGTTATAGTACTTTTGAGCTGCTGCTGTTTAACGAAAAGGAACAAACAGCAGCACCACAACAACAAATATGGCATGTTAGTGCATTAAATATTGTGTTACCAACAGCAGCAGAAAAGTCATTGTTGTTGCTGGTATTTAAGTAGAAGAACACCAATGATTTTGCTGTGTACTTGTTGCAAGCAGCAGATTGAATGCAAAAGATTATTCTGGGGTGTAAAATTTATTTGCTAAAGATGTGATAAATTTCATATAAATGTTGCTGGCTGCTGCTGTTGTTGCTGGCTGTAGCTGCAGCAGTTGCATTTATGCTGAATTGAGTTTATGAATGAGTATCGCTCGCGCGTTTGCGTTTACAAGTTCACATTTGTCGTTGCCAGCAAAACAACAATCGTTGCTAAGAATCTCAATAGTTTTTGCTGGTTGCTGCTGTTGTGCTTGCTGCAAAACGAAGACGTGCGTTTATTTTTTAAATTTTATATTTGATTTTTATTAAAAAATTCTTTTCTTTTGGTCTTATTGCGTTTTCTTATGGTTGCTTGTTGTTGTGCCTTTCAACACTTCAGCAACAACATTAACAGTAATAGCAGCAGTAACAGCAACATCTGCTGCTTATCGCAAACATTTCAAATTAATTTATTCAAATGAATTGTTCTTTCATGTTTTTCTGTTTTTTTTTTTTTTTTTTTTGTTCTGTCTTTGTGTAAAGCAAAACATTTTACCATTTTACGACTTGTGAGCGCGCCTCAAATCAACTCGGATTACACTCAGGCAGACACTCACACGTACTCACACATACTACATACATACTTACATACATAGTACATACATACATACGCTTACGCACACGTAGTCATAAGTAGTACATAAGTTTGTAAGTATTCGATGTACAGCAAGCTAGCAAATTGATGCTGTGTGGTCTGGTTTGGTCTGGTCCCTGTACTTTTGGTGGTCGCTACCTCGCCTTGTACTGGGTTGGGTGCTCTATGGTGTTTTGGTGCTCAGTAAGGATTAATGAGAAGTTTCACAATGAAATTGGTGTTGTTTTGATCACATCACACATCAAAATTTCAAATTGTTTATTTGAAATTTTAATTCTTCTAGATTTTAGCCGCCACTAGAGTACCAAACTTTGAGGAATATGAGCCAGCAAGAAAATAAATTTATTGTACTAGAATTAATTAGAAACCAAGATTAACTTTTAACTAAATTAATTTCTAGACGTGGCTGAGGATTAATCGGTTTCTTGGACTGACTTAGGTCTGCGAGGTAATGCCATCATGATAATTCACCGAAGCTCAGATTATTCCACAAATGGGCTTCTGGTATGTTATATATAAAGTTGAATCGGTTTCATGATCTGACTTAGGATAAAGAGGCAATGGCAACATTTCCTAGTACTGCCTGCGAGCCATCCCGTTTACGAATCATTTTCTATACCGATGATCACTTTATTCCACAACGGGCTTCTGTGATGTTCATTTTAGTGTTGGTTAGATCTCTTGATCTGACTTAGCTGTGGGATCCCATTAGTTCAGCATCTACCTTACAGTTTATCCCATAATTGGCGCCTGGATCTAAAACTACTCTAATTAAAGGTTGCAAATAACTATGACCCTAAGGAGGAGTGATTTTAAAGATTGAATCACTCTTTGATTTACCTAAAACTGATCGTAAAAAAACACATATTCTCTGGTTCTTGCACTCAACTCCTTGATACTATATAATACTTCAACTATCATCACTTTTTCACCTACAAAATCAATGATATTTTCCATCACAGCAACAATTTGCCATCATTTAAACAATTAACTACTAAAAGTAAAGTTAAAAAAATAAAAATCCGAAACTGAACGAAACAGTGTTGCCACTTGATTGAATGTTAATTTAAAAATGTACAAGTTTCTGCCTAGCTGTTGTTGTTGTTAATTTTGACACTTTTTGCAGACAGTTTACAAAAATGAAACATTATAAACTTCAATTGCTGTTGCTATTGTAAGTTGCTTGTTATCTATACATAAGTAACAGCATTGTTGTTATTGTTGTTGATGTTGCTATGCTGTTGTGGCATACATATGTGAGTGTTTGTGTGTGTGATGGCTCACCCTTATACGCATGTTCCACACTATAAAATGCTCACTCACAACTTTAACTTGATAACTTTATAAAATTTTCAATTTGTCCCCCCAAAAAACACAACAACAAAAAGTCGAACACAAACTTTTTCCCCAACAACAATAGCACAGTCGAAAACAAATCTATTTTAGCACTTGTTTTGTACAGCATCGGGTGAGGGTAACTACATAAGTGGAATACAGCTTGACACTTTTCGAAGTTGACAAATCAGTGCGTATACATGAACAACTTTGTGATGGGGCAGAGCGGGAGGGAGGCAGGAGAGATCATTCATTCCTAGTGGAGATGCTCCAAACACAATGAATGCCATTAGTTTCAGCAACCATATACATATGTATGTATGTATATGTGTGCGTATTGTTAAATTTTCCATTTTGTATACATACTTAGTATACGAGCAAAATTTTGTGTGTATCTCCCGCAGGATATGCGACCACATAGTTTGTTCTTTTTGTTATGCTTTGCTTCATGTTGTTATTCTTTTGTATCGATGTTGTTGTTGAAGCTTGGAAATTTCATGCTTTTCAATATACATATAGACACACATACTCATTTATTTTAAGTGTACATACACTGCGTTTCACTTGAATAACATCACTTTTGTTTTTGATTAACAGAAAAAAATTTAATTTCTTTGACGAAATCTGAAATTGCAAATTATATATAATACCTATATTTGAGTTCAGTTAATACTGAACATCTGGATAAAGTTCATGGGGTTGAGAAAAATTTTGAATTTAGGATACATGCGATAGTAATAATTTACCCCGCAGACGAAATCAGACAATCAGATTTTTGAGGGAAGAAATGAAATTCCAATATTTTCTTATCTTCAAACTTTTTGCTGGTTCATGATATGAAACTAATCCCTTGTTGATGAAAATGCACTCTTTATGCTTCAATTAATCGGGGAATGTATTAACAAAGCAATATGAATACATGTTTAACCATTGGGTCATATAAAAAGTAACCGCGGTTGGTACCCACAAATGTGTCATGTGGTTGATGTTTAGTGCCTCTGCATCTCCTGACAGCTTGCATGCCGATCTTACTCTACCAGTTGCAAAATTTCATCGGCTTTTTCAGTGATTTTCAGTGCATCTTTCAGTGTATTTTAGATATTGAAATTTCCGGAACGGAATCGAACGAACCACTTCTGGGCCAGGCGTTCACTCACAGCATCCCCACCGTAAACCTTACAAGTTTTTGGCATGTTTTCGCATCGGTTTTACTTTTCTATAGTGATAAAGCATCACATGGCGTATTTCTTCAGATATTTCACTCATTTTCAAATCAATGTAACTTTTTACCCTAGCGACGATTTACACAACTTCACGTCTTCACACAAAATATAGCCTGAAATACCACCTTTCACCTTTCGTTAGACATAATCGGACTAGTGTTGCCAGGTGGATACCAATACAAAAATTTGCGGATACACCCAATAAAAGCGTAATATTTCTGGCACAATTAAAAGTGAAATATAATTTTTACTATATAATCTTTTAAAGCTTCTACCTCGATTTTTGAGGTACAACTCAATCTTGTCGTGATATAGAACTCTCAATTTATGACCCTCCGACGCGCAAAAGTTCAATTTTCAATTAATTTCATATAGTTTCATGAAAATCAATGAAAATTCAGAGGCAGGTCAAAAATTTAAAAACTTATTTTTCCAGCCAGCCATCTCTCGGCTGCCAAGCGAAGCCTCTGCTTCGATTCTCATACAGGGAAAAATTACAAAAGTGAAGTAAAAGTTTATTCCATCTACATAAAATAGTAAGCCGCTTTGGTGGCTTGATGCATAAGTGATTGCCTAGAATTGATCAGTTTCCTCTGGCTCGGGTCTCAGTTGAGAAACGAACTCAACATAAATCCAGTAAAAACTTCTTAGTAAAATTAATAAAAGAGAAAAAAAAAAATCTTCAATTAATGCCAGATAAATGTGCTGCCTTTGATTAAAGTATGTTTTAAAGAGTTAAGCTTATTTTATGCTTTTCACTATGAAAATATTTCTTTCGTTATTAACTTCAAGGTCTGTATGCCTTATTTTATATTTTATCTCCATTTTCTTTATTCAGTATAATTTCTTGTAACTTTCAGTAGTACTTTCGAATATATACAGAACAACGAAACATATTCCGATCATTAAAATACTTATGACTCATGATTTGATTAAAATAGCAGTTTTTGAAAAGTTCATGAATCTTGATATGACCAAGCAAACTTTACGCAAATCTCAAAGCAAATTAAGGTCCTTTAGAAAAACAAATTTCATGAGAACAGTAAACCTGTCATAAAAAATATGTATTTACTACTTGAGAACTTTCAATATATCCAAATAGGTTTTATAAAAGTCAAAAGGTTAAAAAAATTTGGTTTTCTTTAACTTAAATAAAATTTACATAAATTTTTAACAAGAACTACAACAACAACGATGCTGAATTGTTTGGTTTAGAGCAGCAAAGGAGAAGCTGGCGTTGTTCTAGTGCAGTGCAGTGTAGTAAGTGCTTGTATGTATAAGTCTATTTGTATGTTAGCTTATGTCACAGCAAGTAAGTATGTACTCGTATCAACAGTACACATATTATGCTACAATATCATGAACTTCTATTGGAATTTCTCATGGGAGTTTATTTAAAAAAAATCAACAACAGCAACAACAAAAGTTGAATACACTCTTAAGATGACTGTGTATACAATGTACATACTCGTATGTATGTATGTGTAAACTTTCAAACAAAAATTCAAGTGTTAAAATGTTGAAAGAAATACGATTTGTTAGAAAATTATTAAAAATACGAAAAGTGCAACCCTTATGAATTTTATGTGACGAGGCGAGTCGAGACAAAATGAAAAAATCTTTCATGATGTCTCGTAAACAACAAGGAATAGAGTAAGGAGTAAGACGCCATTCCGATTTTGAGTTGAGGTTTCGTTTTGTATGGTGGAAAATAAATTAATTCCAAGTCAACCTTTTTCCAACAGAAAGTTTGTAAAAAACCAAGAAAAAAATGTCCCAAAACTAAGGGTGGTTTTCGTTTAAGGAACATTCATTCCCTAATTAAAATTTCAAACACACACACACACACACGCATTCAATTGGAGTAAGCGCGCACCGCAATGGAAATGCTGCGTAAATTTACTCGATGTATGTATACATAAATAACTAAACTACGTACATACTCGTACTTTAAAGTGTGACATCTGATTTCGTTGCGCTCGCTGCCTGTCATCTTCGTGTGTGTTGACAAATTTATTAATAAGGCTATAATATGAAGTGCGGCGCTGCGCAGCGCTGACATTCAAAAGAATTTCACGTACTGCTCACATTCAGTGCGGCGGGCGCTTTGCAACATTTGCTTAAGTGTATGCTTCAAATGAAGACACAACCGAGAGACAAACGAAGACCAAAAAAAGAAAAACAAAAGGAAACGTAACGTATTCCTTTGGCATGATAAAGTGACAGCCGCCTGACAGCTTGTGTCAAAGTAATGATTTCCCTGTTACAATTTGACATTTTCACATTTTTGTCGTGAAACGCGCTGCAGTCGGAGCAGCAGAAGGAGCAACAGCAGCAAACAGTGACAGAAGTAAGTGGCGGTAGGGAACAACAGCAAAAAAATAAAAAAAATTACTATAACTTTACGCGGAAAGAAGACTTTTACATATATACGAGTATATTCACTCTCGTGAGGGAGCAACAGCAGCAGTCGGTAGTCAGCAGCATAAATGACTAATTACATTTTGATGATTTATGCTGCAAATACAAAAGCGTAGCGCGTAAATGCCGGAGCAATCAAACAGAAAAAAAATTAATTACATCTAGTAAAAATGGCATTTAATGCACAGAAAGAACGAGGCGTCAGAAGGCAGAAGAAAAAGCATAGAGAAGAGAAGTAAAAGTAGCCATAGGGGGGGAGTTATGTTTGCCATAGGAGAGTTGAAGTGTGAAATTGATCCAATTTGTTGGGAATTTAAAATGATTTACGTTCACCGACTAAGGCAACTCGGTGGCTCTACAGTAAATAAGTATTTAAAATTTATTGATTAAAAGCCAACGAGAAGTTTTAACTTTTTTAACATAAAAGTTCAAGGATTAACCTTACAAAGCTCTATTGAATACAAGCTAGAGAAATCAGCCGCAACTTCCTTAGAAACTTCTTGGTAATACCATTTTTGGAATAGGTGATGAATTAAGTGATGAATGTAGGCAGCAAGCAGTGAGGGAAGTAAATGTTGCAACCAAAGTGTAACTCACTACTATATAATATCTCTATAATTCAAAGGGTTGTAGCAGAGGTTCTTCTTGGTTCGATTTTCAATCGAAGATAGAAAAATTCCTGGTCCTTGGTCCGGTTGTCTCATGGGATCATGATCTCTCAATAATTTTAATTGGGACGCTACCAAACCATCTAAATCAATGCTTTCTCAATGTTGACCTCTCCGCCTTGGAAAATCTGAGTGTATGTACTATACAAGGTCCCACAAGCAGTATTCAATTTCTAGAAAATTTCAATCATCAAAAAGATATACCTAATCAATTAACTATCAGTTAGGTTGCTCTTAGCTCAAGTTCCTAAATTCTGTTGAATGAATACATTTTACTTTCAAATACCTACATATGTTAAGATTTTTAATAAAGGGGACTTTCCAGCTATTCAGAAATAGTAAAATTCCCAACAAAATGTGCTAAAAAAGTTGATAAGGAAACTTTTCTTGTTAAATTTCTTTCGAAACCATTTTCACTACTTTCTTTTATAATAGATTCTTGGCCTTTTTTGTAAACAATGAAAAAGCCACTTTGTAATAATAGTTTTCTCACAAAACAAGGGCAATATTGATTTTTCCTTCAAGAAAAAGGGAAAATTTAATATTGATGAAAATCTTATGGTAGTTCCCACTACGTGTATAAAGAAGTTACTTGAGGAATGAATTTTCGTTAGGTTCAGCGGATAAATCTTAAATCTTACGACCCTAGAGATACACTGAAACTAAATTCGCTACCAATAGGAATTTTTAATAAATACATTTTTATATATTGTATAATTACGGAATTTTAAAAATAATAAATATTTATATTTAATTACACTGTGCCACAAAATCGATTTTTTTTTTTAAATGTACTGGCGATTTTACATGTAGATTTTCTAGACTAGTTTGGAGTCGTTGATCTAACAGTCTAAAGACTGTTTTGCTTCATCACGGCGATATGATAACGCTACATGAAGTGGAAAACGGTGTTAAAAAGCCTGTACTAGCCAATCTTTAATTTGAAGCTTATCAACTTGATGAACATTTTCTGTGAATACAAAAACCCACCGACAACAATCCAACCCCCACTTTCATCACTCGTCAAGCTCATTCAATCTTCATTATTCTAATGAATATTTAAAAAACTCCCGGATAATGCGGTTAGCGTTTTAGGTGGAGGGTTTTGGTGTAAACAAAAAATGTTCTTCTCTTTATACAATATTAATGTATGGCAAAGTGATACACACCAAAAACGATAAACCTCAAACTTTTCCAGATTTAATGTTAACCGTTATCTGGAAATTCTGACGTAATGAAGCAAAACGGTCTTCAGGAGATATGCGACCTGAAAATTACTTACTTCGAAATTGTGGCATTATGATATCTGTTCCCTTCGTAATTTAAAGCCTTATAGACTATATGGAGATCATCTTATGGTCGAATGTCGAATGGAAGAGATTAAAACAAAAAATTACTACCTACAATGCTACTTGTTTAGTAATACATTTGAAATTACTTCAGCTTAGAAGAACTGTTCAATCTCTCACTTTTCTTTCCGACATTGTCAGCTGTAAAATCGATTGTTCTGATTTGTTGGAATGCAGTGACTTAATTGTTCCTTCCAAGCAATTGTCCTATGTCGATTTATTTTACTCGTATGTTGGTTTGCACAGAACTAACTATACTACCCGTAATGAGCTGATCCCTTGAGCTTAAATTGAACTTAATAGAATTATATTTACTACTAATAGTTCCTTCCATGTAACCTTAACTAGTGAATCATCTATGGTAAATCAATTTTATAAAAGTAAAATGAATTCATTGAACAATATTTAGGAACTTAAGCTAAGGGCAACCTAAATAATTAGGCATATCTGTTTGAATGATTGAAATTTTATTTTGTATTAATTAAATCTTTTTTCTTTAATTCATTATTTCTATTACTTTCTATTACAAAATTTTTTTGCTTCTGTTTTTATCATGTTAACTCAGAAGTAAATATATAAACTCGTACTGATATTATCTATGGAAATAATTAATTGTATTTCTTCTATAATTTTAAGTTGTTATCGTTAGTCTGAATAAACTAAACTAAACTAAAAATTTAATTTATGTATTATACCTAACTAAGAATTAAATAAGGTTAAAAATGGCTAATGTTCCTGCCCCTCAAACCAACGAGCAACCTTTAAAGTTACTGCTGGTGATGCTGGCTATTGTTGCTGGTTGTTGTTGCTGCCTGTTGTTGCTGCTGTATTATTTGCCCATGTTTCATGTGTTCGCTTCTTTTTTTCTTTTTTTATGAAGCTTTATTTAAATTCGAAAATGTCACACTAATGCACAATTTATATGCAAATGTACCTCAAATGTGACTACTACACTTTTTTGTTTTGTTTTACCTTAATTTATTTTATTCATTTCATTTTAGTTTTCTTTTTTTTCTTTTGTTTTTACTTAATAATTACACAGCAAAATTAATAAACAAAAAAAAAAAAAAAAAAATGAGGAGAGAAAAAATGAATAAATAAATGAACAAGCTGATCGTGTTAATAATGTCGCTGGTATATTTTATTACAAAATTAAATGTGAACGAAGTAGAAGAAGACTAGACTGAAGAAGAAAAAAAGAGCGAGCATTAAATAAGCAGCAGCAACTTCAGATGAAAGAGAATGAAAAAAAAAATAAAATAAAATCTAAATTAATGTCGACAAGAGTTTGAAATTGTGTTGAGAAATTAATTTTATTAACACAAATGTAAAGAAAAGACAAAAACAAAAAACTAACCACAAGATCAAACATTTTAACTTGTATGTACCCATTCATACACGCTCAACGATACACAACGATACTCGAGCAATTTAGTGACACTAATAATGGCTTCAATACCACAATACAGTCTATGGTATACAGCTAAGTGGCTTGAGATATTTGAGCTACTGCTTCACTCGGCCAACACCGTAACGATTCTGATATAAATTAACCGAAAACGCTTTTAAGTTGTTATTGCTTTAGGAGCGTTTTTTTTTAATTTAATTTGCATTCCAAATCATGTCTTTAAAAGCAACAGCAACAGCAGCAGCAGAAGAAGAAGAAGAAGAAGAAGCAATGCCAAAATCGATAATTGCTAACGTAGTCGTACTCGAGAGTGTGTGAGTGCGAGTGTGTGAATCGATCATTGTTGTCGCTGCTGATGTTGCTCGGCTTCAGCAAATTAATAATAATACATCACAAACAGTTTAGATTAAATGGAATCTGAAGACATTTTCTGATGACTCTGGTTGTTGTAGTTGTTGGTGGTGTTCCTTTTGGATTAAAAGCATTTAACTCGGCATTTATTGGATTAAAATTAAATGAAACGTTGTCACAAACCAAAAACTAATATCACAGCAACAACAACAACCACGTAAATAATCGTAAACATAATCATTTTTGTATGTTTTGGTATTTTTGGTCAACATTTTTTTTTAAGGGTTTTGCTTCTTTTTGTTTAACGGATTTTAATTTTGTGGTGTTATTGTTTATTGACTTTAAAAATTAAAATTTTTTTTTTATTGTTTAAATGTTATGCTTTCTTTCGTTTTCTTCAGCTGCTGTTGAATATGTAAGTAAGTATATTGATCGATTTAGGTTGAAAAGAAATTAGAGATCGTTATGTGTATCTCCTTAATTGGTAGTGTAGTAAAACGAAATTTATTTAAATATTTATCAAAAGTTCATCATCGTCATCAAAACATGTTTTTTATTTATGTTATGTTATCATCATATCAAAATGACATTTAAAACTACAAAAAAAATAAAAGAAAATAATTAAATAGTGGATACAACTATCGAATGATATCAATGTCGATGTTTACTTGTGTATTGTATGTGATCGAAAGCGCTTTCAACATTTGCTTTTTTGGTTTTGTCTTCCCCCTGTTCTTTTGTGGATCACTGCAAAATTTTAATGCTTTCTTTGACATTAATTGCAACCAACAGAGAGATAAAAAAGATTTTAATGAAATTTGATACTAGCGTTCAATATTCGCTGACGTTTTATAAATTTTTAATGGCTTAAAATCATGTGACATCACATAATGGCACAATTGAATCAATCGAAAGTTTTCATTTTCGCAATGAAATTGAGGAGTTGTGGGCAGGGGTCGAGGGGTCGAGGGGAGGCGAAGCGAGGCAAGGAGGTAGAAAGGAAACTGGTCAAACTTTTCTGACTGAGAAAAATATCGTTACCTTTGTTTGGAAAGGCCTTTACCTCCCTTTTCAACGACTGACGTTGAATGGCATGTATTGTTTTTGAAACACTAAACGAAAAAACTTGGTCTTTACAGGAACTATAGGGACTTTGGAATTTTTTTCTTATGGAAAAATGCATCTGACTGGATGATGGATGGATGGATGTGAAGAAGGCCGAGAACCTGACCTATAAGTGCAGGACAGTTCCTCAAGCACTCAGGCTATGTAGCCCATTGTACCTATACTTAAGGCCTAGGAAAAGAAGAAGGGGTGACACCAAGTAAGGGGTTAGAGAAAAAGAGGGAAAAAGTTGAAAAAAGGGTTATATAGGGACTACGTTCTCTTCCGCAAATTTTCCGGATTCTCTCACAAATCTCAGAAGATCGCAGAAGGGGAAGGAGTGAACTTTGTCCATTCCTGTGACATCGAAACCCAAAATGCGCCATCTCGTTCTGGCAAAGGCGGGACATGTGCAGAGAAAATGCTCTGTGCTTTCCACCTCCTCCAGACAATATGTGCAGGTGGGGTCCTCGATGATGCCGATGGTGGTCATATCTTGGCCCCATGGATTATGCCCTGTGATGAGTCCCACCATCCGGCGCATTTCCTTCCTTCCTAATTTATGAAGGAATTCTGCTGCCTTCCTGTTTGGACAAATCACAAAACACTTAGCCGTTTTACAGATGTCCAGATTGGACCAGCGTCTCTTATGTAAATCATTAGCATAAGATTTTATCCGATGAATAGCACCTGCCAAACTGGTCCCGACTATTGTCTCTGGTCACAAAGGCATGTTCTTTCATCCACAATTGGCCAACTCGTCGGCTTTCTCATTCCCAGGAAATCCACAGTGCCGAGGAACCCAGATAAGATGGAGCTGATTCAGTCTTGCGACTGATCAAACTTTCCTCTTACACTCTTGGACAATCTTTGAAGTAATTCTCGCGTTCTCCAGAGCCTTAAGTGCAGCCTGACTGTCACTACAGGCAACTATACGTTTCCGGCACCATTTTTTTTCAATTATCCATTCCGCTACTTTAAAGATGGCATCTGACTGACTCACCAACTTATTCCTTCATGATAGTTTGAACTAGTTTGAAGATATTTGGGGAAGTGCTTTCTATCTTTCACTGGTAACTGCCCTAACTTTGCCCATCTACCACACATTTTGAAATGTGTTGAAATGTTTGAGGAGTCATTTTGCTTTGGACCGAATCAATAAGTCGGGTTAAGTTCGAGTTGTTCAACTGCTAATCGAAGCACCTGTGGTTCCCTGTTTGCGAAAGTGTACTGCGCTTTCCGATTTTTTCTTTCTCTCTATTTCTTCTATCTTTACCAATTCAACTCCATTTTATATTAATTTGTGCATTTATGTATTTTTACTATCATTTAATATTTGTTAATGTTAATGTAAGTACTTTCTATTTTTTTCATATTAAATTTAATCTCAAGATTAGCAAACATATCTCAACTAAAGCAGAGATTTGAAAAGTAACATTTAACTTTAAAGTTTATTGATTTTGAAACTTGTTTTTACTCGAATATAATCAACGCTTTGCACCTGAAAGTGATATGTAGTTAAAGCCCAAAGGCATGATAGGATAACCTGAGAAATTGTTTCTGTTTGGAGCAAAATCAGTGCTAGGTACAGCGCAACTCGCTGCAACTTCCCTGCACCTTTCTATTTAAATAGTTCAACCTAGTACATATTTAATTGACTGCTAATAGATTCTTCACGATCAGCGGTTAATCAATAATTCATTTTCGGTACTAAAAACCCAAATTTATTTAATGAAACACAATACAACAAAAACCCCAACATAAGTAAACAGAAAATTCCACACAACGATTAAAGATTATACTTAATTTATGGCGCTCGTAAAGCTGTGGACAAAAGAAGCAAAATTAATTTTTTTTTTCTTGTCTTTCACTCTTTCAATTTTATTACTATTATTTTAGTATTATTTTGCTGTCAAATGAGTTCAACACTAATTAGGCAAAAATCGATGGAGCAACAGCAGAGAAGATGCGACGATATTCAATAAAATACAATGACTTAAAAATTTGTCATGTTCCAGAGAATTTTTGTTCGTATGTTTTTTTGAATTTCTTTGAAAACTGCGTGCGGTCTTTGAAAACCGAAAAACCAAAAATTGTGCAAAAATGTATGTGATTTTCAAAACAAGCAAGAAACATCATTTCAACCGTAAACATACACAAAATCAAATTTAAACACAATTACATCGTAATTGCACACATTTGTGCTGCATGTAGCGCATTACTTAACTGAGCTGCAATGCTTATGTTGTGCAAAAAAGGATGTGGCACGACACAAACGCACCAACAGTACGAGTACTTTATTCTGTGGCCTTTCCATTGTTAGAATGGAGACAAGACCACGCGTTTCAATACCACAAAAGAGCCCAAAGTACAATGGGATACATGTACAATCTAGAAATATTTTAGATATTGCAAGCAAGCAACAATAAAAAATGAAAAACGAAAAGAAGACAGAAAAAATGAGATATCATTTGTATAAATGCTATGTGAAATATTATGAGCATAGATAGAAAGGTCAGCATGTGTCGGTGCATTATGCCATGGTGTGGCCGGCCACCCTCGAAGCTCAGTTCAGCTCAGTGCGCTGTGCTGCAATACAAAAGTCACTTGGACGATTATCTTCAAATTGAGCATTTGTCGCATGCTGTACACGCTGCTAAAATATGACATCAAATGCAACTTTATGCACAAAGGTAACCATTTACTTTTCGATTGTGGCATAACAATTTGGTTGCATTTATATTTTTCTGTTTTTGCTCGGAAATAGTAGCGTCACACATACATACTACAGTGGAATGAAATGGGTGAAAAGTGTGAACAAATATTTACATGACTACTCCATGAAGAGATAGGTCAAATAGTTCTCATCTAAGTATTTAAATAAAATTCTATTATTAACTTTTAACGCGAAAAAATATCAACCCGGATCAATTTCAAACACAGACTATTTACTATATATGGAGACTATTAATTTTTTGTTATTTTTTTCTACAGCCAGTTTAAGTTCATAGTGCTGAATAGTGTTTATGGTAAAGTGCTGAAGGGGAACGTTTATTGTTCTGAAGCCTTTGAAATCTGAGGCAAAGTTGTTGAATATGTAAAACTAAAAATCCACCCTTCTCTAGACCCTTCCTTCCAGGAATTTTAAGTACTATTTGTCTGCAAAAAGATTGAACCAATAACTCTCGAAAAGAAGAATTCAAAGAGGAGGGTTGGTCTAAAAAGAAAAATGCTTAACAATCAATAACTAGGAAATTTGGATCAGACTTCATACGTTTAGGAGTTCAAAATAATGTACTTACTCGTCGATTGGAATTACCTCACCACTGTAATTGAAATTCCTCATAAACCCAAATAAAGAAGTAGCAGTCTTTTTATTCAGATATGTCTTCGAAGAAATCAAGACTATGTTCCACTCTTAATGAAAAAGCATCGAAGCACACAATTTAATTTATTCTTCTGTGCAATTTCTCAGAAAAATTGGTTCAAGAATAGGCTTAACAGAATTTCAAACGACAAACTGGGCCCTTCTTTACACCCCAAAGTAAAAAGAAAGCATCGAAGCACATAGAAGCGCTGTCGCAGAAACAAAATAAATTTAATTTATTCTTCTGTGCAATTTGTCAGAAAAATTGGTTCAAGAATAGGCTTAACACAATATCAAACGATAAACTTGCCCCTTCATTAGACCCCAAAGTAGTCGCTTCTCTCGAAATTGCTTCCGGGTTTCCGGGTTTCAGGTCCGCCAGAATCGATAGACCTACGCTATTCTTAAGACTGTTCGGTGATTTTTAGATTGATTTTACGAGGGAAAGGGGGAAGGAAGTGTATCCCCCATAGAATACCGTTTTAGCAGTCGGATACCCTTAAAGTAGCTCTCTTTAATATTTATATCGATAGATAAAAAAGAAAACGAATAATCTTCAGCCTACATTTTCTACGGAAAGTTTTTGTTTTGAGAAAATTATGTAATTCTAATTTTCTATGGCAACATGGAACCATGACGTTATAATTAAAAAAAAGTTTAAAAAAGTAGTTAGGAAAAGCAAACTGTTTAATTCTCGTTTCTCGTCCCACTGTGGCGTGTTACAATCTCACTTCAAAGACATGAAGAGTCAAGCTCACACACTCGCTGACAATTTATTGTATCATTGTTTGTAAAACAAGATTCGTACATATGAAACTTAAAATGGTACATTAATCTAGTAACTACATAAGTAGTAGAGACCCACCACAGCGTCCACACTTACCGGATTCGCATAGAAGGCTGGCTGATCTGCAGACATGCCCGACAAATAAGCAGACATACCCTCGGGATACACTCCAATCGGTACACCACCTGGACCCGTTACTAAACCGCCCGCTGCAGCTAATCGCTGATAACTTAACATATCATACTGGCAGGAGCATAGTGTCTGTCCGCTAACAGGATCTGTGTAAATGGTGCGTCCAGTATCACAGCAACGATTGGCAGATGATGATGATGGTGGGCCGCCAGGTACGCCTCCAGGTGGACAACCACCACCTGGTCCGCTCACTCCACCACCACCACCGCCACTACCTATCGTTAATGGTAACGCTGATGGTCCGCCAGCACCACCCGCACTGCCCGGTGGTGATGGGCCTGTAGCAGCACCACTGCCGGGTCCACTCGAGGCGGCAAGACCTGCTGCTGCTCCGCCTGGTATACTACTGCTGCCGTATGGTGTAGCTGCCGCTGAGCATGGTGACACGGAGCGAGCACCAGGCGGAATTGTTGATGTGACGGCCATTGTTAGATTGTGATGGTGCTGTTGCAGGTGATGGTGAGGGCTAGCAGTTGCGGCGGCAGGAACTGCTATAGGCGTTGTGGTAGTGGGCACTGAAGTCGGCACTGCGACAGTGGCTGCTGCTGCTGCAGCAGCAGCAACAGCGGCGGCAGCAGCTACGGCACTGGCGACGGAAGCGCTTAATGTGGGTTGGACTTGTAGGTGAGATAAGTGGTTGCTGCTGTTATTATTATTGTTATTGTTGCTGCTGCTGCTGCTGCTACTGTTACTGTTGGGGGTGGTAGTGGTGGCGGTGGTGAGATTTGTAGGTTGTTGTTGTTGTAGGTGCTGCTGCTGTTGTTGTTGGTGTTGTTGCTGCTGCTGCTGCTGGTGATGATAATGATGAGGCGCTTGTTGTTGTGTTGTGGGCGATGCAGTTGGTCGAGTAGAAACGGCATTCTAAAAATAGAGACAAAAAATTTTATGAAAATTTAGAGAGAAAAAGGCAAAGTAGTAAATTAATATGTATTGTTGTACAGTAGGATGGGGAGCAACTGCTACAAGTTGCTCCCCATCCTACTGTTTGCCCCCAGCGAGCGCTGCTCTTTTCTTAACAAGTAATAATAAAATTTAATTAAAAATGCTTTTGTTATCGTGTTGCTGTTATTTTTATTATTGTTGTGTGTGTTGCCCGTGCTGAAGTTGTTCAATTTCAAGTTGATAACGCGTCCCTTTTTTTCTGTTGATTTGCTTCTTCCTTTTCTTTCTTACCACAAAATCACTGCACAACTCGTATACCACAAAAAAGTCAATATTGAAAGTCAAATAGAGAAAGGTTTCACAAAGTGATGCCGCCGCCGTTGTTTCCATTGCCGACAAATCATGTTCCAGATTGACAACATTGATTTAAATTACACAGACGATTGCTTTGCAGCAACAACCAACAGCTAGCAACATTCATATCTTAATCACCGACTAGTGCCACATCATGCAAGAGCCCCAGCCCCAACCCGAGCCCGAGCCAGAGCCAGAGACAGAGACCATGGAGACATGTGGAGTGTGAGTGTACAACAATAACATTATCAGGGCACTTTTGTCAACACTTTCCTTTGGACATTAACAACAGCAACATCAACAACAACGGCAATTGCTACAACAGCAAACAACTTAAAAACAAGTTTCAATATTATTTGTTGTTCATCTCTTTCTTTCTCTCTCTCGCTCTTTAAATTTAAGCAACATTTTCTGATTGGAAATGTACGATATGATTTTTATCGAGCGTTTTCCCCTTACGCTTATGCCACAATGAACGACCCTAACAACAACAAGAACACACTACACTCAAGATCTAAAAAATACATACATTTGTACATACACTTATACATATACGTGTTTATACGTGTATGTATGGTATGTGTGTGCATGTGTAGTATATGTAAACATTTGATTGATCCTAAACAAGAAACAACGTTTCAAGTACTAGTAAATATGTATGTAGTCGTATATGCTTCAACAGCAACAACGACAACGAGCAACACAGTAACTTTATACCAACATACATAAATACTTAAACGACAACAACAACAACAACGAGAACAACAAGAACAAATAGCATTGACGATGATCATACCAACGACGGCGATGATAACGTATAATGATGATGAAGCGACTCTACTCTATTGCTCTGGCCGATCGATGATTCAATTGCGATCGATTTGAAGTGAACTGGAATGAACTAACAACAAAGGCAAGCAAGCCAGCTAGCAAGCAACCGAACAAACAACAAATGCACCGGCAAAATCGTAGTTATCGTTACTACTTAACTGAGAATGGATGGCCAGAAATTGTATAAGTTTTCCGTTTTCCCCCTAAATTAAAGAGCCAACGGGTGAGTGAGTGACTGACTGGCTGGCCGAATGATGACTACTTCTCAAGTGGTTGTATGTGATTAAAAAATAATTCCCTGACATTTTTTAATATTGTACACAAGCACTCCCGATTACCCTGCACCCTGTGGCATATCGATGTAGCGATGTAGTCGCATGTTTGAAATATTGAACTTATTGATTGCCTCATGTACTCGTGTGTACAAGCCACAAACAAATCAAATGCTATTCCAAAAGATTATTATGATATCGAAAAGGGATTTTATGCTTTTGAATAAGCCGCCAATCTACGACTGCGGCTACGACAACGACAACGGCACCGACAACCGATCGACGTACGACATTTCATCCATCCATGTTGTTGATGTGATTCGTCCGTCTTTCTGCCTGTCCGTCCCTTCGTCCGGTTCTAATGTTAATCATTGCTCGTTGTTTGATGTTGTATGTATTTCGATATAAACATTGTTGAAGTTTTCTTTTATTTTTATTTCATTTTTAATACATAATAAGTTTTGGTTGTTGAGAAAGAAATGTTTACTTGCTGTTGATGTATTTTGTTTTTATTAAACAAATAAAGCAAACAACTCTTAACAACATTTTGAGAAACACGAGAATTCATTCGGTTTCCTTTTTTTATTATTAATGTTTCCTCAAAGTGTCAACATTAACATTGGGCATTTGCTGTGATTTCGATTGATTTTGGAAGAAAGTACAAATTTATTAATATCGTGTAGTAGTAGTAGTAGTTCTGTGGTTGTTTCTGTTGTTCCTGATTTTGTATTTTGCTGTGATATCAAGTTTTACGCCACGTGTTGCAGTACAGTACGACCTCGATTGATGTGACTGCACAGCACAAACATAATTTAGTTAGCTTTGAGTGAATCGAAGTTTAACGATTGAATTAAAGATGCGAACTTGAAGGCTATCTTTAACTGTAACCAGCTTTAGGGTTGCAAGGGTCTACAAGGGAGGCAAAAAGAGGGTGACGAAGATAGGGAGTTGTATCCGTGAACATTCATTTTGAATTTGTTAGGTTAAATTTGTCGGGGAAAATATAGGCCTGTAACTTTTTCCAGAGTTGAGCAGTGGGACAAAGAAAGTAACTATTTATTCAAAAATTTCGCTTATGGTTCACGTACTTCTGAGGTATAAACGAAACACTGGAGGCAAATTAGTCTCCGTAGAACATTTACAGGAAAATAACGACAGCATTTGTTGAAGAGTTTCAAAGACTCAATGCTGAGAAAAAAAGGTTAGATCAATTTCACGTTAGCTTACAAATGACTGCAATGCAATCTCGTAAAGGAAAAGCCAATGTTATTGGAAAGTACTGATGTACTACTGTTCACTTAAAGCAAACTTCAAGTGGCCGGCATATGTAAAGGGCGTAAAGTATAAGTAACCCACTATAAGAACAATATAGTAAAAATTAAACTTTCTTTTTCTTTAAAGACATAACAGCCAATGAAGGGCTAAGTTTAGCTTTTCGAGATCATTAATCGATCTTTACAAACTTCAAAATCGGTAAAGGTAGTAATGTTCACCTTCTTCATTATAAATATTTGTTTCGACTTGACTTATCCACTTATCCTGATTTTGAAATGAACCAACCCCAAATACTTCAAGCTTCAGCAAAAGATATCGATTTTACTTTAATTTTACAATCATAATGATGACAATAAGACGTTGAAAATTCTGAGAACTCTAGAGTATACATAAAAAATTTTGGATATTTGAATCGAGAAGATTTTAATGGTAATACGATATAAAGTAGATTTTTAGCGAATTTGGAAACTATTGACCTCATATCAGGACGAATTCCCTGGAAGAGTTGAAGTAGGTATTTATGTAACCTTCAAATCTCCAAAAGCTTCGCATATTATCGTTTCTTTACTTCCATTTGTATCTTTCTGTTGATGTAGAGAAATAATAATCTAATCATTAACAATAAATTTTATGAAAAAAGTTTAGAAAAAGTATATGTAAGGTCTTCAACCCAACAAAAATAAGTCACAATGCCTTAAGACTTACTTACCAAAAAGTAAATCTGAAAATTTCTTTAATATTAATACTAGCAAGAGCGGATCCAGAATTTCCCAAAGGGAGAAGGGGGACCCAACATGGTTTGGAGCACCTATAATTCAAAATGTTTCGATTTCAAAAGTTCAAAATATTACAATCGGGCTATTTCAAAGTTTAATATGTAATTTAATTTTTATAAGCAAATGATATATCTCGTCCATTCCAGATTAAGCGTATCAGAATATTTCTAATTTCAATATGGTAATTTGTGAATCGTTATATTAAATGTTTTCAAAGGGTAGCATTTTTGAGCAATTAAGTTGTGTGTAAGAACGGATAGAAATTATAAATTGTTAATTGTGAAGGGGAGAAGGGCCTTTCTGCCACCCTGGATCCGCCCTTGAATACTACTACTACTACATTTCCTTTTAAATTCTTCTTAAGTAAGTAGGTAGATCCATATTTATGTAAGTGTCTTTACTGAACCAGCAACACTTTTCCAATTATTGCCAAAATATTTCAAAACTATTTATTCTAATTTCTATAGAATCAAAACTGCGAATACTTCTCTGTATACATATATTTGAAATGTCATTTCAAAATAACAAAAACATCAAGAAAAAAAAAAAAATTAAACAAAAATTTCAATTAAATTGAAAGCATTCACAACAATTTGCGATAACTAAAACCGAAAGAAATCATGTCAACTAATTGTTTCAAAAGATATCCTAAAGGTACTTAAACAAGAACAACCAGAAGAGGGCAGACGACAGACAGTAACAATATCATCATTCAATATAAACAGTAGCGAATGTTTTTATATGTTTCTATATATTACTTATAGTTACGAGTATGTATATTTTTGAGATACAAGTGCAAGTAAATGAACTCAAACAACAAAAACAACCAACAAAAAAACAGTATCAGAAACACAAACACGGTGAAACAAGTTGAAACACTTTGGTAAAACATGCAAAATATAATTAAAAATCAATTCAAAAAACTTGCCAAAATGCCAGGGGTTTTTTTTTTTGTTTTCTTAGTTTGTCTTGTTTTTTGTTTTTTCAAGCAGCACAGCCACTAACTCAAGATGGGCTGCAGTAGCCAGTAATTAAATAGTCGAAATTAATAGAAACAATAGAATAGAAGACACTGCAAATTTCACTGCTTGCGTAAAGTGAAGTAAAGTGAAGAATTCATTTTGTAAATATGTATGGTAGATATAGATGGTAGATGGTAGATATTTAGGTAGGTGCTAGTTACTACATACTTGTAACATGTTAAGATACTTACAACTACTTGCTGCTAGTACATACATGAATTTAACTACAACGGCAAGTAAGTAATGTTAAAGAAATAATTTTTGTTTTTTGAATTTCTTGGTTGACTCGCAGATAGATAAATTGAGGTTGATTGCTAGTGGCTGTAGTGGCTGATGGATGGATAGATCGAGGGATGAGTTGGTGGGTAGGTACATATAAATGTTGTTTGCTTTTTTTTAGATTGTTTTGCAATTCGACATGTGCTTGTTTAAAATTAAATTTTTTTTTTTTTTATTTCTGTCTTTAATTTTTGTGTTCTATTTTTATCGCAACGAATGTCGTGACATTTTGTCGAATGATAATTGAAATTGTACGAAAAATAACTCAAAAAGTTTGAACATCGACAATGACAGTCGTAACAATAAAGATAATCCAAGAACAGTTCAGCAATAGCCACCATGTTCCCCCACAATCATGGTGAGGAGGCACACACAATGACGTAGTAAATGAAAAGTAGAATAAATACATAATTTTCGGGAATGATAAAATCAATGAGTAATAAGTTTTAATTTTAGTAATAAGCTTTTTGCAAATCGTTACCCGAATTTACCTGCGAATTCAGGTAGCGCAAGAGGGAAAATGGGGGAAATATTTTATATGATTATAAATAATAAATAAGTGGTCGCTGTTGCGTAGTGGTAGTGTATTGGACTGCTGCACAGAGTGTCCGGGGTTCGAATCTCGGCACAAGCAAAATCAAAAAGTTGAAAATATAAATTTTTCTACACCGCACCACCTCTTGGCAGGCAATAGCAAACCTACAAGAGTAAAAATTGCTATGAAAAGCTTTTTACTTCGCCGTTCGGATTCGGCATTAAACTGTAGGTCCCTTCCATTCATGTACAAATATAACACGCACAACATGAGTGGATGCGAAAAGCTCGGCCTAGGCCCTCCATTGGGCTGTTGTGCTATTAAAAGTAAAAAAGTAAGTAAGTAAATAATTATTAGGTCAGAATGGACCTCTGTGAGAACACCCATACGGTCCCGAGCGGCTCGATGGTTTTGTCATTGCCTGCCAAATTGTCTACTTGTACACTTTCTTATACTTAATTCTCATTCAATTCATATCGTTAGAAATATATGAAGTTTATGAGAATTAACTAACAGACCAAGAGGTCCCCCCTCAACCTGATAAACGAATTAGTTTAAAAAAAAATATAATTCAGCTAAGGCAGTTGCAATTACATTCAAGATCCCCGTTAACAGGTATGCCATACGTTACAAAATATTCCGTAAAAATATAAATAAAAAATAGATCATTCTCTGAGTTACAGAAGACCAAAAAGTCACCAATAAGCTTCTGAGTTTCTCCCGGTTCCCCAAAATACATAGAAAGCTCCTTCAAAGCAATACTGGTTTAACTCAAAATGCTTTTCAGGGCAAAATGCTTTATATTACTTACTTTACTTTTAATGGCACAACAGCCCATGGAGGGCCTAGGCCGAGCTTTTCGCATCCACTCATGTTGTGCGTGTTATATTTGTACATGAATGGAAGGGACCTACAGTTTAAAGCCGAATCCGAACGGCGAAGTGAAAAGCTTTTCATAGGCAATTTTTACTCTTGAAGGTATGCCATTGCCTGCCAAGAGGTGGTGCCGTGTAGAACAATTTTTTTTTTCGACTTTTTGATTTTGCCTGTGCCGAGATTCGAACCCCGGACACTCTACGTAGCAGTCCAACGCACTACCACTACACCACAGCGACCACCTTTATATAACATGTAAAATTAAAATTTTTTAGTTGCATTCAATGTTCAGGTTTAAAGAATTTAAATTACTAATAAAAATCATAAATTACTGATCATTTGCAATTGAAGAGTTAAACCGTTTTGCAGTTCAGGTGGTCGCTGTGGCGTAGTGGTAATGCGTTGGACTGCTACGCAGAGTGTCCGAGGTTCAAATCTCAGCAAAGGCAAAACCAAAAAGAAAAAAAAAAGTACAAAAAATTATTTTTCTACGTGGCACCACCAGGCAATGGCAAACCTACAAGAGTAAAAATTGCTGTGAAAGGCTTTTTACTTCGCCATTCGGATTCGGCATTAAACTGTAGGTCCCTTCCATTCATGTGGAAATATAACACGCACAACATGAGTGGATGCGAAAAGCGCGGCCTAGGCCCTCCATGGGCTGTTGTGCCATTAAAAGTAAAGTAAGTAGCTCACCTTTTTAGAATTTGATTTATTTTTTGTACAAAATGTGCAATTTTTTAAAAATCATAGATTCCTGATAATTCGAAAATTATGACCTTTACAGTTAAGGTGAGTTTCCACCTTTTTAAAAATGGGTAAATATATTTTTGTACAAAATTTGCTTAAAACTTTTTAAGCTCAAGGTTCTTATGAATCAGTTTCCAATTTTACTTAATATTGTAAATAGCTTTTAGAGCCATTTTTTAAACACTGAAAATATTGTTGCATTTGTACAAAAAGAATATATCTTTAGACTTACTTAGAAGTAAAATTTATTATACAAAACAAAAAAAAACAAAAATGATAATAAAAAAATTACCGCTAAGATATGTCAATTTACGTTAGCCCAATTAACCCTATGCTGAACATTTAAAGATACTACATGTGTGAATAAAGAAAAAGTGAAACTATTTTCAAGCGTTTCTAATAGGTATTAACATATAAAAAAAATAACCTTCTTCTTCTCTTTTCTGCTTTAATTTAAGTAAAATTTATCAGTTAAATATAATAATCTGTTTAGGCTCATCATAAATTTCATTCTTGTTCAAAAACTTTTAAAACTTAAATAACAACAATGGACTTGTACAATGCAGAACTTAAATCGGTTTAAACTAATTTCATTTAAGTGAACTAGAAGAAGGAGAGGAAGAAGAGAAGTGCGAAATAAGCTTATAATTTTAAATTAATGTATTCACAGCTCAGGTTTAAAACAGTAAAACGGATCGTTAAAATTTTTACCATTATGGCGCCAACCAAAATTATACATACAAAAATCAAATGGAAAAAATTATAAAATTAAGTATATAAAATACTAGAATGTCTTTATTTTTATATGATGTTTTGGTATGTTGTATATGATGTTTTGGATGTTACTGAATTGTTTCCATATAAATCCTTAAGCATTAAAAACCTTGAATTTCAATTGGTGAATGTGAAGATAATATGATTGGACCACAACCCGACTTCACAGAAGCGTGATTACAGAAGATGCCAATTGATTTAAAAATTCATGCAAAAATGTAAAAAAAAAAAATTCCATAACATGTGATATTGAAGAAACTTCATCGAAAACGTACTTCACACTAATAAAAATATTAATTATAGGTATTTGATTTACTACAGATCCCATAGAACTAGTTTTTATATCGATTATATCTAACTAATTGGGTAGCTCCGTGTTACATCGTTCTGATGTACATACTTAATCTAATAAAATACTTATATTGCTCTATAATAAAAATAGTCAACAGCAACGAGTTATCGTTGAAAAATTAAGGAAATATTTTGTAATAAATCTAAAACATTTAACATCAATTAATTATGCATTAAATGCACAACAATTTATTAGGCGCTTTGTTTCATTCATCATTTTCAATTTGAACTAATTACATTCAATTCGACACCGATTCGAATGTTTGCCAAGTTGCAATTTATACTATAATGGTAAAGGAGAACTTAACAGAACCTAAGTAGAAGTGTAATTCAATGTAATGCAAAAGAAGTCAGGTAATTTTCAATAAATTTACTTTTTCCAACCGGAAAGTTTTGTACCTAATTTGGTGCAAAATACAGTCAGTATAACTTAAATAAGAACGAGACTCAGACCATTAATATGAACATGAAGTCAGCATATAAAGTAGTTAGGCCTCCTTACTTATAACCGGAACAATAATTTGAAATAAAAATTAATAACCCCGATACTAATTCGATTAGAAGATAAGCTACAAATTTAGACTTGCCGCCACCAGAAGAAATATAGAACCTCTACAACGCATTAAATCATTAGTTCCTAGGATACCCAGGGGTGGGAAAAAAATCAAGTGAAAAAATTCAAGTAGAAGGTAAGGTTAATAATTTTAGAAGAGTACAAGGCTCAGAACTGGTACTTACAACATACGAACCAGTCGTATAACTAGTTTGAAACTAGTTAGTTATCGAATCATATCATACATATTCCATTAATTATATCAATTTCGTTATGGTGTAGTTGGTAGTGACGTTGGCCAGCTACGCACAGTGTCCGAGGTTCAAATCTCGGCACAGGCAAAATCAAAAAAGTAGAAAAAACAAAACATTTTTCCTACACGGCTCCACCTCTTGGCAGGCAATGGGAAACCTATCTAAGAGTAAAAATTGCCTATGAAAAGCTTTGTTGGTCCCTTCCATTCATATACAAATATAGGCGAAAACTCTGCCTAGGTCTCCATTGGCTATTGTGCCATTAAAAGAAGAAGAAGGTATAGTATCAATTTCATATCAATTATATCGATTTCTTGCAATCAGGCCTATCATGAGTAAGTCTTCAGGTCAAAGTTTCTTCACGATAGACCTGAATAACTCTAGGTCGTGGTTACTCTCGAGTGGTTATCGTTATAGATTCATTTCAAGTATGGCATAAAGTTACTAAAGTGACATTAACTTTTCAGAATTGATAAGCGAATTTAAGCAATTTTTCCCTATTTGAGAATCAAACCTAAAACTAATGGTACTCCTAGTAAGCAATCACTAACTAGACCACGGAATATGAGGTATGGTCTTTGACCAAACACCTTAAATGCCTTGTTTAAAGAGCCAGTTCGATAGTTGACTTTTTAAAGTTAATCCCTTTTGCCAAAACAATAATTTTGTGAAAACAACTGAGCTATAAATTAATGATAATATTGCAGGAACTTTTGTAAGTTCTGAAATGTTTAGTTTGGAAATTGTTGTTCCATATTTTGTATATGTCTTAGAAATATTGCTGACGAATTTAGAAATATTTTTTTTGGATTCTTAACTCGATAATTTTGTAAATTAAAATTATTTTGAATTATTTAAAGAGAAATGAAATGAACGAGAAATTCCACATATCGAATAAAAGTATTAATTTTAAGAATACTTGTGATTCATATATTATAATCACAAAAATTCGGCGGGAAAAATTCTCAATCTAAGTATAACACGAATTGTAATCGTAACATTGCAGCGTAATAACTGCAAAAGTTTAGGACTTCGATCAGAGAGTGCAATGCGAAAAATAAATTTGTTCGCATTGTGTTGTCGATACCAAATCCAATGAGTGTTGGCTACAGCTTCGACTTCAGAGTACATTTTGTTTTAAAGTTAATCGTCACAACAAGAATCACCTTAGGTTGCATTAAATACTTACTATCAAAAGTCTGAAACTTAAGACAATTTGACCATGCCTACTCAGCATGGTTGGCTTTTGCTGAAAAACATTGTTACAAGATAATACTAAATACAATAGTACAATAGTCTAAATAGCAGAATATGTTTCTAAAAGCATTACGATGTAGAACAAAAAATCACAAAAGGTCAATGCTCTCGAAAAATCCTTTAAAAACAAAAAATATTAATTTTTCCATTGGGATTGGTTTTAAGAATTTCATTTGAATGCTTCGAATTGTTATTATTTTCAATATCAAATGTGGAAATATAACTAAATCGTTAATCTAAAATAAAATTGGAGTCAAGTACTCTTATAAAATACAGAAATTATGTTACAATTGTATTATTTATAGTTTGAAAGTAAATTTTGTTTAGCACTCAAGCAGGAAGTAAATTTTTTACATAGAGGAAACTGGTACATCAAGCTAAAATGTGTGGCCTATTGGTCGTAAAGTATTGACAATTGCCCCCACCCCCTACCCATACAATATTTTACTTGTCTTAGCTGCCCCTTTCATATTCTTCTGTGAGCATTCCGGCGGAATTACTGTGTATAAAACCATACTCTAAGGAGAAGAATTTTACTTTAAAAAAACAAGCCAGTGCGGTGTACAAAAACTTTTGTGCATTCGAATAACACTCAAGTTTCGTAGAAATCGCTATCGCACTCAAAAATTCGTAAGCACTGCATTAAAACTGATTAAAAAAGGTTATCAAACCTTGAACGACGAGCCTGCTAAGTAAAATTTAACCGGCTTTCTGGACTTCATTAAAAAAATAATGAACACAAACTGAAAAACTATATGGTATAGTCAGAAAATCATCCTTCTTCTCCTGCTCATTTCTGCTCATTTTCAATATCACTACAGACTACGGAGGGCCTAGGCCAAACCTTTCGTACCCAATCATGTTGGGCAGGCTATATTTTTATACAAAGGAAAGAAACTTAAAGTTTTATGGAGAATCCGAACAGCAAAGTTAAAATCTTTTCTTAGACAATTTTTCAATCTTGGAGATTTTCCATTACCTTTGGCTGCTGTAGATATTTTTATCTTTTTTTTACACGCCATGGGCTCTGGGAATTGCTTATAATGTCAAGATGTCAATGAACTCTAGACGATGTATGTTCATTAGGATGTGCTTTAAAACGTACATTATTGAATTAGAGTAGACGACGCTGGTAATGAAGTATCGTCAAAAAAAAAACCATATACTTTTGTACCGAATCCTGACTGACCTTCACATTGAACAGTCAGATTGAACTGTAAGACACAATTTTTTAGGCTAACACAACTTTTAGGTTATACATATGGAACAACTATTTCAAATATTGGTAACCGACGGAGAATGAACAACTGTGGCGTTTTCCGAAAAACATGTTTGATCTGCCTGTTCTACTGACAAATGTTGTTATTTGAGAATTTTGCGCTTTAATACTGTTCAGAGTTATTAAGATCTGAACATATTGTTACATATCTTTTAAAATGAAACATTGATGAAAACATTGAACATTCAACCCTGGATTGAAGCGATATGTTTTGTGAAATGCTTGACAGGAGTATATTTCCTCCCAACTTCAAAGCTTCCTAAGTGTGGAAAAGATAGCAGAGATCGCTGATTCAAACTAAACTATTTTTTGAGAATTAGTTAGGTGTTCTCAATTTTCTTCTGTCTTTTTTTGAGAGAGATTGAGAGAATTATGAACCATCAGGTTTGCGCTTGATTATTTTTTGAGAAGGAACCCTGAAGTTCTCACTTGATTATGTTTTGAGTCGCCCCCTGTTGTCACTTGAGTATTTTCAACATTTTCGTCAAAAAGTTCTTAGCTTCAGATTGATAACGTTTCACAAGGTCACTTACTCATAAATCTTATCTAAATAAAAATCGCTATAAAATATAAATTTGGAATAGGCAATTTTTAATACACACCATTACTAAACACACACCACTGTCATTACTGTGCACTGTCATTTAATAAATTGTTGCCCAATGAAAAAAAAATCACAAATAAATTTAATTGCGTGAAATTTTCCAAAAAAAAATTTATTTTTTCTTCAAATTTTTTTTTAATCCTGGTGGGTTCACTGATTTTGGATTATTATTATTTATATCTTTTTTTCGAAATAATATTTTTAATTATTTCTATTTATGTATATTTCAAGCACTGGTTCCTTGACACTTTGTTGTTGTTTTCGAAAATATTTTTCAATTTTCTTTAATAATTTTGTTTTCCGATTTTACACACGCAAAGTTTCACGCCGTATATTTAAAAAAAAAATCGAAATTTTTTGATGTTGTAGTCATTTTGTTGAAGCTCTCAACATTCTGTAAGATATTTCTTTTGCAAATTTAGTATTTTAACTTGCAAATTCATGTGAAATAAAACGCAAGAAACGAAAAGCGATAAAACTTAAACACCGTCGCAAAAAAACGATTTTGTTTTTTTTTTTTTGCTTTTGGAAATATTTTCTTCTCGTACTTAATTCCTATGCATTTCACTTAAGTTGCAGTGTTTTCTCTATTTTTCGTTGTTGTTGTTGTTGCCGCCTCAATTCTGTTCCTGTTGGTAGTGAATTTTGTTGTTTGGCTTAAGAAAAATCAGCAGCTACCGTGCGAAACGCTTTCGAGTATTTTAACTAAGAATCGTACTAAATTGATTTTACTACCAACTGGCATTGTTGTGTATGTACTAGGGGCAATAACTGACGAGCTGAATGACATCGACGACTACAACGGCAAACGATGGCGACAGCGACAATGGAAAAATGTACGTTTGAGCCCGTGCCAACGGACGAAGAAAGAACAAGCGAACGTTTGAGCGAACGACACGAACGATACGAACAATCTGCGTAACAGTCAAAAGTAGACTAACATGAGTTTCTTGAGCAACTACAAAATGTACAACAAATGGGAATTACACGACAACGACAACGGCAACAACAACAATACCAACAACAGACAGCCAGCAACAGCAGCAACGACTACTACTACTACTACTACTACTACTACTACTACCACCACCAACAAACAACCACCACAGCACGACATACAATCGACAAACGACGACAACAATATACAAGCATACCTAACATAGATCCATACACACATATGTACATAAAATACATGCTGGCCAAATCTACATCTACATCCATACATAAATATGTACTGAAATACAA
Organism: Palloptera scutellata; assembly: GCA_958295655.1. NCBI lineage: Eukaryota > Metazoa > Arthropoda > Insecta > Diptera > Pallopteridae > Palloptera > Palloptera scutellata. Next base: position 42,894,393 of record OY282449.1, on the reverse strand, counting down.
ATGAATGAATGCGTGGACGGACAGAATGACATGCAGTGAGAGAGCTAGAGAGAAAGAGATTGGTAAAACGACTTGAACATCAAGAAAAGAGTAAAAAGTAACATTGCATACCAGTGTTGCCAGATAAATTTTCTAAAATTTCCAATTTGTGTAAGAAAATTTACCATTATTTTGTGAAAGTTCAGATATGGACTTCATTTATATTAAATTTTTATTCAAAATGTTTTTCACAACAACAAAACGAGATAAAATAAAAACATTATTTCTTTCAGTCTTTTTATAGTCCATGGAGGGCGTAGGCCGAGCTTCTGGTATTCATTCAAGTTGTGTGTGTTATATTTGCTCGAATGGTTATATGCCGAGTCTGAACGGATAAGTAAAAGCTTTTCCCATACAACTTTTGCTCTTGGAGGTTTGACATTGACTGCCAAGAGAAATTGTTTTTCCCCTTTTTGATTTTTACTCAAGCCGAAATTTGAACGAGAGCACTCTGAGTCGAAGACCAACTATGCCTACTCAAGGATAATTCAAATGGATTCAGATGGAGTATTAGAAATATTTAGATTATTCACAAAGTGTCGTATACTAAAAATTTTCGTAAATTCTCTCATCTTTCATACAAATAACGAGAATATGATATGATACAACATGTTGTGAAGAACATGCATACATATTTTTAAATATCATTTAGATTTTTTTTATTATTCTACCAAAAATCCAAAACAAAACTTTTACAAATTTTACTAACATTAAATAATAATTTTTGTTAACAAAAGTTAAGTTTAAGAATTTTCTTTTAAGTTTTAAACATTATTTGCATTTGCAATAACTCTAATAAGTCGATAGTCACTGAGTTTGTTCAGATTGACAAAATGGCAAGGTTACTTTAAGCGGTACAGATAATGTTGATTAATAATTGTTTTTTAACTTATTAACTTAAGCCCGCAGTTGTTGTGCTAGAAAAGATTTATTTACATCTTATTGTACTAATTTTACTACATATATTTTAAAAAATAAATAAATAAAAAATTATACTTGCAGTTAGATTATATATTACAATTTTATAACTTTTCACTTTAAATTACATTTTTTACCTTTTCCAAAAACAATTAGTCAAAAATTTTACCCGTTTTTCTAAATTTACCTCAATCTGGCAACAGTGCTCTATATGCTAATATATGTCAAAGAGAGAGACAGAGCTTAAAAAACACTAAAAAGGAGAGCGTCAGAGTTAATTTCACATATAAAGAGAGAAAAATCTTGTTTCTCCCCTTTTTCCCCTTTGTTTTGCTGTATGAGTATGAGTGACAATCGTTGATGTTGTTGTACAATTCATTCATGTTCGCTAGGAAAAGATACGTTACGGGAGATGTATGTGTGTGTGTGTGTGTGTGTGTGTGCAGTGTACTGTGTGCACATTTGTTAAGATACTCGTGCAAGAACCACTACAACAAAAACAACAACATCAACAACAACAGCCAGCAACAGCACCGTAACAACGACAATAATGATAATCATTAAAAGTGGGCAGGCAGCCAGGCTGAATGCTAACTGCCCCGACTGAACCGGTTGCGCCATGGGGTACAGCAGAGAGTAAAACGACAGCAATAACCACAGCAGAAACAACAACATCAACAACAATAGCAGCAGCAGCAGCTACAACAAAAGAATTGTATCTACAAGATACGCTGTATCTGCGGCCATAAATAAAGTATCTACAAGTGAGCGCAGAACGAGCGCACCAACCTCCACATTTCACATGCATCAGAATGAGATGGCATGATTTATAAAAATCGACACGAATTGTACTAAATATAACAACGTAAATGTTAAAAACAAATGCGAAAGAAGAAGTGCCACTCTCATTCACACACACACACACACATGCACACATGCACACATGCACACATACATGCAGTCACTCAGTGGTACAGTGGTAGCAGCTCACACAAAAATGCAAGGCGAGCGAAAGAGAACATGAAAAAATTAACTTAACAACTAGAAAAATGGCTGTTATTGCATGTTGCTGTAAATGCTCTTGTATATGTTGTTGTTTTGCTGTTGTTGTTGTGTTGTTTATGGCAACAATACCAACAACAACAGCAGTAATAGCAATTGAGTACTACTGCCACTATGTACTTTTCTTGTTTTTTTTTATAATAAAACGAGAAAAAAACTTAGAAGAAAACAAGCTACAAGCATTAACAGCAACAACACAAAAAGGGGTGGGCCAGCTAACAAACCAGCCAGCCAGCCAGCCAGCCATCCAGCCAGCTAGCTTGCTAGCCAGAGTAGATATATTTAGAGCGAGCAAGCAATTGCAGCTGGTTGCGGCATTAAGTAGTATGTAGCAGTTAGCAGTAGCAGTTGATTCAAGTCAAGTCATGGCCAGGCCAGGCGAGGCGAGGCGAGGCAGCAGCGAATTGAGTAAAATTTTTTACATGTACTTTTTCATGTTATTATTTGTTTCTTTGGGTTTTCCATTTACGTACTTATGTATGGTATTTTTTTTTATACTCTTTCATCTTCCAGTAGGTACCTTACTTCTTTTTTCTAATTAATTGAAACGGCACGAAAGAACCCAGTACAAATGCGAGAGAAAGAGAGCACAAGAGAGATCGAAAGCGCAGAAACATTTAAGCATTTTGAGCTTTTATGATGTTGGGTGATGACGAGTGCCAAGTAATTCGATCTTATTATTGTGTATGCGACGTCCCCAAACTTCACGCTGCTCCTTTCTCGCCAAGCTATAGCTCAAGCTTACGCTCCTTCACGAACACAAACGTACACACACACACGTACACACACACACGTACATGTACATGGATAGTACATAAAAATTTATACTTTGATAGCACAATACAAAATGTTCACAACAAATTTTTACAATATTTAAATGGAGTTGGTGCCTTTTTTCTCCTTTTATTTTTGTTATAGGATTTTGTATTATTTGTGTTGTTGTTACTGCTGTACTTTGACAAGTATGAAGTAGATATGGAAGAAAAAATAAAATCCTTTGTAGTTTATACTTATTGTCGTTGTTGATGTTGTTTTTGTAGATTTTAACATGGGAACATAGAAGATTATGTTGCGTATTATCGCCAGCATTTAAAGGCGTTTGTTTTTACACGCGCCAAAGGATTTAAAAAGCTCTGGAAAATACACACATATATGTACACATATATGTATGCACATAAATTCATGGGTGAGTGCATATTTATAAGGTCTGTGAACTGCTTAAAAATAGTAAAGCGCCTTATGAAAATTAATATTGTTATTATGATCATTGCCAACACATTTCAGCTCTAACGACAACGTTTGTAAGATAGATCGTTTTGATTGAACCTCCAGAAAACGTCTTTAATATGGAAACATTAACCTTTATATACATTATTTTCCGCTTAATAAAGTCTCACAAAAATATTTGGACAATTTGTGAACGGACTCTATAACCCAAACCCAAAAGTTAGACATTTTTACTTATTTTCGAATTCATAAGTGCATAACTGATATATTTTTTAGCTAGAGCTTTAATGTTAATGTCTGTAAACCTTACTTAACTACTTATAATTGAAATTAACGGAGTCAAGAATGGTGCCGACCATCGTCTGACATATGGTAAAAGAGCTCTCCATATCACTTCAAGCTTTTGTCTTATGTAGTTCCTGTTTAGTTTTTGAACGACTTTTACGTAACTTGATCTTCATTTCACCCTAAAGTGTTTCTATTAGCGACAGATCTGATCCAAGGGAAGGCAAAGGAATTAATTTCGTATATTAGTTTTAAATTTTTTATCAGATTTCTTAAATATTTTATCCATTTTTAAGCTTATATGGTATATTTTAATTTTTTTTTTTTTTTCTCTGTTATGGTTTGCTAAAGTTAGCCTTACGAAAAACTTCCCATATAATAGACAAAGACTTTTAAAGATTTTATCAAAACGATTCAGCTCACAAACATTTATAACTCGAGCCAAAAAATTTTGGAAATCATCATATAATAAAACGCGGTTAATTTTAAGGGGGAGACAAGAAAATACTTTCAACTTTTTCCATGGGTCTTGAGGGGCTTTAATACACAATATCCAAATATTTGTTGTAAAATTATAAATTCTAAGTAATTTTAGCTCGTAATTCCAGCACACAGCATTAAATTTTAGTTGTGTACAGTAAGTAGCTGGTAAAAATATATAGCTAATTAGCTAATGCGTAGAAAGCACTTTTAGCATATAAAAAATATAAAATGCCACCAATTATCGATATGTTGAATATGAGAAATCGCAAGAAACAAGAGTTTGCTTAACTCTTTTTCTTAGAAAATATTTCAAAGTGAATATTCTTGCCTAAATTGTACCTTAACTCCGTCAGTCCGCATGGGTTGTATGCAACCAAATGATTTATCAAATATATAAGTATTTGTAAGACATTTTTTCTATGAATCATTCGGTCCAAATGGGTTGACTACGACACATTTCATTACCCATAAACTACGTACCGTAAATACTTAGATGAAATGTTTCGGTTTTCTATTTCTTTCACATTAGCCAAGTGGGATTCAAGGGCAAATTTCTTTTTTACCCAGAATGTTTCCAGTTCTGAAGGGAATAATGTTTTCATAATCCTGTTAAAAATTTCAAGAATAGGTATTAAAATTACATGGTTTAAACATTTCTAGAAAATTTCTAATTATTCATTTTGCATAAAGATATTAATCGAATTGAGTATGTTCCTTCAAAAAAATGTTAGAGTTGTTTGATTTTTACCTTCAGAAATAATTCCATCAAATATTTTTTCTTTTTTCTTCTAACAGTTAATCTATTCATGCTAAAATACACAATTTCCATCTTTCAATGGCTAAAATCCTTGAATAAAGTAGAACATAAATAGGTTTGACCTTCAATAACCTCAACTGCTTTGAAATGGGGAATATTTTTCTGAAAGATTTTATTATAGGTTCCACAACCATTTACATATATTTGTTGTATGTGCAAGTAATAACTTTATATAACAATTTATAATAAAAAAAAAATTAATTTCTTCAGTTTTTATTCCAGTTCGAATGAAATAGGCTGAATTCCAACGATCATTAAGACGGTTTTTATATCCAGAGTAATATATATTAATGTGCCAAAATTTGGAAAATATTTTCAAACCCAATTTTGTGTGTTGTTAGGTGTAAATATTCTCCTACCGACAAAAACCACCTGATTCATTTACACTCACTTTCTCCGAGGGTCTATCCGTACATATTTAGCGGGGCTGGATCCAGCAGTTCAGTTCTCGATCTGCTCTTGCAGTTCTCTTGACTTACTCAGTCATTTAGCGACACATAGCTGAGTACAAATCTTTTTACAAAGATTTTTACAAAGATTTGTACTCAGCTATGTGTCCATACTGCTCCATTTTTCCATTGATACGGAGATATGAGTTGTAAGGTTCGTAAGGTTGTAAGGTTCAACTCCTTCCTCTCGATTACCCTACCGTGAGCAGGTGATTTGTGTTTTATAATTTTTTTTACCAGTTAAAAGCTTTATCGTCTAAAGAACTATTGAAAATTCTGTAAAAAGCACCAAGAATAACTCTTAACCCGAAACGATATTGTCGTTATGAAATTAACTTTTAAATAAAATTAAACGAACGGAAGAACGAGTACTACTTCCTTTTAACTCCAACTCACCTCCACTCTCTATAACCAAAGTAAAAATATATAAATATATACAATATTTATATTTCTGATTTAAAAGCCAATTAATTAAATTAATTAGCAAAAACAAAAATGTGGAAAGAATAACCTAATCTAAATTATAAATAATTAATCAATGAAAGAAACCAAATAAAGCAAATGAAATCACTACTCCAAAATCGTACAGTAGAGAAAGGAAACGGAGGAGGGGATATATGCAGCATATAGTATTACATTAAGAAGTGTTTATCAGTTTAGCACGAATAAAGCATTCGAAGGTAAAGGCAACGGCGGCGGCATTCGGCAGCAAGTCTCCCTCTTGGAAATGTGAAATGCCAGGCTATAGTAATTCTAGCAATTACATGGATACGTTTACAATAATTGCTTGGAATTTAACTAATTCACATTACGTTAAGCTGCACACTTACAAATACACACACAAACACTGAGACGACACGCACACACACACACACACGCACACACTCACACACGTTCACATTCGTTTCCATGATTACGTACATACGATAAATGAGGATTTCTTTATTTTTTATAAAACAAAAAAAGAAAAAAAAACCAACAGCAAAAATTAAAAGGGAATAAAAATTGTTGCTGCATGCATATCGTACATGAAACATGGGATTCATGGCGTTTGGGAGCAACACAGCGAGACTTGAATTACTGGAGCTGAGACAGTGGCAGTGCATTTAGTTTGTTCGTACAAAAATACCATACGTGGTAGCTGCTTTTTACCGTGTGGTGGAGGGGAGAGAGAGAGCAGGTGAGAGAAGGAGCTGAGTGGAGTTGTGAGTGAGTCGCTTTTAATGTGAGCATAATTGGTAAAAGATGTTGAAGCAAATGCGAACAAGCGTGAAAGAGTAAGCGACCAATTTAAAAAAGTAAAATTTGATAGCTTGTTTGGCGACGGAGATACATACACACACACACACACGAATGCATTACCTACGGAAAGGCGCTTTAGCGAATTTGATATTTGTTAGAGCGAAAAAGGACGATGTGCAACGCTAAAAAGAACAAGACACTGCTGACGATTCTTATATGCACTGAGTAACTCAAAAATATGAGATACATTTGTATCTGTTGTATATTTGTTATTGCTAAAATATCTGCTGCTATACCATATTTCTGACTGTTGCTAGTACTCCCCAGACAAGCGGAGACAGACAGACAGACTCACCGACCTGCAGACTGATAAACGTTCAGACGTAACGATATAACGCCAGCGATGGTTGCGCATTTAACACGTTATTGCTTTGTATTGCAAACGTTTTTCGCTTCACCATTTTTTACTGCTTCATATACTTATCTTATACTAAATATAAATGTATCTGTATGTGTACTACACGCACTCACACTCACACACTGACGCACACAAGCACATGCATGCTGACATGAATTTTAATCTAATAGATACAAATGAAAAGGTGTTTGTGTGATGTACTACCACGAGTTTTTATGTAGTATGCTTTTGCAAATGTTGTTGTTGCTCTTCGAACCACTGCTTATTCTCTACTCCTCTCTCCCCGGAAGTACGAGTGGGAGTGCCAGTGCTACTGTGAGTGTGTGTGAGGCGTCGCTTTGGGGGTTCGCCGCTACGAGCTCAGGGGAGTTTAGCTACTACATACATATGTATATGTTCTCGTATGTATATTTTGTTGTTGTTGTTATTTTCTTATGTTATCCCTTGTTTTTTTTTCCATTTTCTTCGTCTTGTTTTTTTTTACTCTCTACACGGCTTTGTTTTATTACTCCCTACCGCCCTATTGCTGTCTGCATTTGTATTAGTCTCTTTGTGTCAGTATCTGCGCGCATGTATGTGGTTTTACCTCTCTGCGTTTTTGTATGTGTATGTGTGGAGAGTGCTTGCTACTCCCTAGGGTGGGTGTGTATGTTTTTAAACATATTTTTTTCTACATTTTCGTAATTTTTTTTATTTTTTATTTTGTATTTATTGTATTTCCAGGATTGATTTTTGTTTGGTTTTTTGCTGTCGAAATTCGTTAAACTTTTGCTTGTTGTTGGTGTTTTTTTTTTTGGGTGATTTTCTGAGTTTGCTTATTCTATTTGGTGGCATTTATTTATTGTTCGCAATTGTTTTAAACTGTTTCACTTCCTCGTTCACCCGCCATCCCATTTGGGTTAGTAATTGCCTCATGTAAATGATTTTGAATGATTTTGCTTTATGTTTCGGCAAGTTACAATTGAAATGTATATATTCAAAATATTGGGCAGATTTTTAAATTTATCGATTTTGCTGATAGTTTTTTGTTGGAAACAAAACCACATCATTTATGCGCAATGTATTATTAATTCGGATACTGCGTAAGTGGTAATTTTATGGCTACTACACGAATTGTCAGCATTCAATAAAATAACATGTAATGCTGGTTGATTTCGCCATGGAATCGTGTACAAACATAACAAATACAACACGAATGTGTGCAGGAAGCTCAGCCAAGGACTTTAATGGATTGTGCGTGCGCTCTTTTTGTGGTATACATCACAGGCGAGCGGTGTTGGTGTAGACACCAGCAGCCTGCGATGTTAAAACTCGATGTTCTAAAATTTTTTTAATTCAAGAGAGATCTAGAAACCACGAATGACCCCTCGTTGAAGACGATAGTGAGAGATTCATTGGCAGTTTCAAGCATGCACAAATAATGCGGCCCTCCATGGGCTGTTGTAGTGGTAGAACGAACACAGTTTAAACTAATGTTATCAAACTTAGGATTCAAAAGATGAACGAAAAGTTAAAATAATGCTGGATTAAAAAAGAATATTTCGATACTCCCGTTTTTATTGCCAGTAGCTACAAAATGAAAAATTGACAAAACGGAAGATTAACGAAACAGAGTCAGTTATTGTATTAGATTAAATGCACTTTTGAATATTTGTCAAGTAGAACGGGGAAAGGAATTTTATTTTGGGTTTCGGTTTGACCCTGAATTTCACCCTGAATTATCGTCGCTATTGTTATTCTGAGTTTGATCGAAAATTTTGGTTTGAATTCTGTTCTCATTTTTCATTTTTATTTTGAATGTTTTTAGTGTGAATTTTGGTTAGAGTTTTGGTCTATGTTGATATGATTTTATTCCGTTCCATATTCCGGTCTGAATTCTAGTTTGCTTTTCAAATGAATTTTGATCTGCTTGCAGGCATAATTTTGTCGTCAATTTCTGATAATTTTCGGTCTGAATTTTTGATCCGCTCTTAGTCTGACTTTATGAGTAGTTTTTATTTGGATTGTGTTTTGAATTTTGGACTGAAATCAGTTGTGATTTTAGTTTATTAGTTTCAGTCTGAATTTTGGTCCGATGACTTGTTCTAATTTTTCTATCCATTTTGATCTGATTTTTTTGTTTGAATTTTGATTTGCTTTTATGATTAGTTATGTCATGAATTTTTTTCTATTTTTAGGCAGCCTTAAGTCCTTAAGTTTTTTCGGACTTTGTTTGGATTTTGATTAAGATTTTGGTGTGCATTGTCTCCTGATGTTTTGTTTATATTTTGGTCTGCCTGTATTATGAAATTTTTATCTATGATGAACTTATTTTAAATCTGCAATTTTTTTTCCTTCAAATTTGTATATGATTTTTCCCCTGGATTTTTATTTACTTTTAGGTTTAGTTTGCACCAGGCTTTCCTTTTGGTCTGATTTATAGCCTGATCTGAAATACAGTTCCGTAAACAAGTTTAGGTATACAAACTTTATTGAAATAGAAGGAAATGGCGAAACATATTCGCAAATTTGTAGATTGTAGATATAAATTATGAGTTGATTGATAAAATTAGGTAGAAAGTCAAATTGAATAAACTCAAATTTACTTAATAGAGCCTCCCTCAAGCCAACCAAATCTATAATTTAATTTAATCTGCAAGCTCCGTCGGTAGAGCGTTTCTACCCACTGTTTGAGGTTCAGAAGTACTAGTAAAGGTACGACATATCTAAATTAAATGCAATTTATATAAAATCGATTCGCGTCGGAAAAACACTCTGCAGGTACAATTCCAATTCCAAACCAAGGAAACAAATCAGTATAGATAACCCACTCTCCTACCCAACATTTAACAAAATCGTTATACTAATAATATTAATCATGTTGTATGTAGTTGTAAATACATATGTATCTATTTATATATATGTATATACGTATGTGTGCCTGTATGTTTGTATGTAGCAGATTCGTACGTATTATCAAAATTCCTGCTAAGCAAGCATAAACAAGCCTCAGACTTAAAGATACATGCATGAATAAAAAGACAAAAAAAAAAGAGCAGCAACAAAAAATGAACAACAAAACACTAATATTAACTGAAATCTAAGTTTAAGCACCCAAAAAAAAAACACCAGAGAACGAAAATACAAAACCAAACCGAAGCACAATCCAATCTAATTTCAAGCAACCACCCAAAAATTTATGTCAAACAATTTTCATGTCCTTAATCTCACTCACGGTGAAGAACACAAGAGCAAGTAGAAATTCACAGCATAAAAGTAGATACCAGAAACATAACAACAAAAAAAGAATGAAATCACTACATGAGAAAAGCAACAACTAAATACAACCTAAACGAAAAGGTGATGAAAGCGCACATTGTAGGGGAAATAGGTAGAGCCCCTTTAGTATTTTTAAGCGAAATAAAATAAAAAAAATAAATTAAAAAAAACAAACCATGAAAATGGAAGAGAAAAATATGTGAAGAAAATCCACTCCTTAAATATCCTTCATTGTACGTACATATAAAGACGAAGAGAACGAAGCGAAGAGAGAGAAAGAGTGAATAAGCGAGAGCGAGGTATAGGAAAAACTCATGTTTTTAAATGCAAGAAAACGAAAAAGTGGAAATGAAAGGAGAACAGCTAAAGATATTGGTACATTGCCAACCGTCGTTCGTCGTACATCGTACAGCAAGAAACAACTTGTACACAGATAATAATAAATAAGCGAGTGAATACGCTCGCACTCATGCAAACATACTCGTGCACATCTCTGCCTTAATTGGCAAAAAGACCTAAATTAAAATTTTTCAAAATCAATCTCCTGTAGGATTATGATCAAGCGTTGCAAACTGCGTCTCTACTAAAAATTTGGAACACATATGGACATCAAAAATTTATGTCTTTGTTCCATAGTTCATATCAGAAGCAGTACTATGAATATTTGACGTTGTTTGCTTCTATTGTAGTACAATTCGAAATATGCGTGTTAGGGCTTTTGCAATTTAAGGTAGCGATATGCACATACAATGGCGAGCTCATGCCTCCTTTCCACATTGCATTTTTCATTACATGTATCACCTAATCTCTTGAATGCTCTCGTTCAGATAATTACTCTCCTCTCGTGTATATATATATGAGTATATACCCATTTACGTATACATATGTATGCATGTATACTTGGATGCTCAGTGAGTGTTTTGTTTTAGTTTTCTTGCTATTTCACTCACACCCATAACAGTTGATTGCACGAGTATTGTGTGTTTGATTCTTTGCTTCGATGCTGAAAATGTTGAGGCTTTACATTTTAGTATCACACAGATACTTGTTCCTGCTGCAACACTCTACTATTACACAGGTATTTTCCATGTTAGAAGACTTACCTATACAATATACGTAATTCTTCTTGTCTTGTTGAGCTGAAATTTTTTTTAATAATATTGCTGAATTTAATCCTTTCGTGTAAATGTGAATTGTGTTAATGTGGTCATGGTAACATTTCTGTTACACCTTTTTCTATCTTTTATTATTTTCACGTAGGTTTAAAGTGCAAATGCCGTCGGTAGAAATATTATTTGGTAATAAATGTTAACTTGAAAAAAGTTAGAAAATAGAATAGAATTCAATAAAATTTTAACAAAATTTGGCTTGAACGTGTCTTTACTAAAACTCAATGTACCTAAATATTTAGAACTAGCTTATGAATAATCTCGAAAATATTCTTCATAAATGAAAATACACTACTTTAAGGGGATTCGTGTCAGCCTGGTAAAGCATGTAAGTGTCTCTTACCGTGTACTTTTCTACAATTTTTGTGTGAGAACTTTGTTACGAACCTCATACGTGTTTAGCGTGCAGCACCTTGTAAAAAACATATTGCAACTCAGCGTCAGCTGCAACTATGTATGATCATAGAAAATGTATACAAAGTCATGCCAATGTAGGGCGTTCATGTCAGATTGGGTGGAAACTTGCCAAATTACCATCTCGTAAATTTACATAAATTGCTTTTGTAATACATTGGAAATAATTTCACTCAGTTGAATTTTTGAATATCAACTTGAAATTCGGATTCTTCGAACTTGAATTTCAAATATTTTCGGTAGTTAACTTTGATGGGAAAAATTCCATTTAGCATGGAAAGGTTAAATCAAGTTGTAGCTTTTGAAATTTACTTAATTTACATTTACATCACTGATACAAAGTTCCTCGAAATAAATAGATGTAAATCAAAATTTATGGCAAACATCCAAAAGAAAAAAATTGTATTTCCCTCTTTAGTATACAGCATTAAACTGCTAGTACGTTCCATTCATGTACAAATATTTATAATTCGCATAACGTTAATGGTTCCGAAAACGCGCCCTAGGCCTAGAGCAAGAAATCTAAATTTTACATAAACTGGAGCTCTTTTAGAGCTTAACAAGTCTACAGCTTACAGGAGTCACGACGTGGCAGTGTATGTCTATGTTCAAGATTGCAGAAAGACTTCATTGTATAGGGTCGAGTTTCTTCACAGGTTTAAGAGAGATAACGAAAGTACAGATACGAGTATTTGATACTCTCGCATTCATATGGTGAGCCAAATGGTTTAATAATGACCGCGCGTGGACTTTAACTTAGCGAACCAGCCCGACAAAGTGCCTTCTCTCTTGCTCTCACAAACGAACGCATTCAAAATGTCTAGGTCGACTGAGAGAAAGTGCACGCAATCTTTACTAAGTCCTGGTAACAATAAATTTACTCCTTGATAGCGAAAATCTTTCGAACTGCACGAATAAATGGATTTCCGACAAATCTCTCTGTCATCATCACTGTTGGTTAATTTTAGCATAGACAATAACTCTGAGTCGTTAGAATTGATCATTGATCATCCAAATAACAAACTTCAATATGCAGCCCATCAATATTTTGAATATAACAAAAACCACACTCAGAGGGAAAACGCTCTAAATCAAGTCTATTCTTTGATGAAAGCCAGTTAAGTAAGAGCGAAACTCTTATTTAACCATAATACCTGAGAGAAAAGAAAAGATTCTTTTAGATTGTTTTATTTTAACTTTAAGAATATGTGTTCTCTAGAACCAATACCGACAATTCCTATTTTAAGGTTGGCTCTGACTTATTTTGAGATAGTTTTCTAATTAATTTAAAAAAATTCGTTGCTGTTTTAAGACTGTTACAGTTTAATTTGAAGAAATAAACTTTTACATATTTTCAGTTGAAAACTTTTTTAATAAGATTTTTTGTTCTTGTATAAATTAAGAATATTGTGCTTGAAAAAATTTAGTTTTAATGTTAGACAGTCGTTATTCATTAAAAATTTTTCGGTCTGAAACGAAATAAGAAGATAACGGGTATGATGAAGTATGACCGGACTTGATTTTATGCTGCAATTTTTTCTCAGTGCAGTTAAGAAGTAACTGAAACTTTACTTTATTTTCATAAGAAATTAACATCAATAAATTTGTTGTAGAATTGACAAAAGAAAAGATATCGACTACTAAATTTAACACCTAATAATTGAAACATATAAACTACTTAAAATTTAATTTGCAACAACAACAAAGATATCATTGTAAGTGAAACGATTTAAAGCATCAACTTAAATACTTTCATATCTACAAATACACAGAGAGAAGTATACAAAAATGATAATAAAACAATAAATGCGGAAACTGCATAATAATAGCTCAAAAATAGCAGCAGCTAAGTAGAATTGAAATTATGCCAGAAACGTGCAGGCAATTGTGTGTGTTTTAGGTTTTTTTACAGTCTCACTTTAGCGGCAGTACAACAAAATAACTAAATAATAAACTACATTTTATCGTCAGACAGACAGACCGACATCTGTATGCCGATAGTCTCAGTCTGTGAATGAAGTCAGTAACTGCTATTACTATTTGCCACGCCACACAAGGCAATAATAAAATGCCGCCGCTCTTCGTTCTGCGCTCTTCTGCCCTCAATCGACTTCAGCTACCAGCGATAGTTGCCGCTGTGGTCGAAGTTGTTTTTGGCTCTGTTAATTTGATGATTTATGAGGCACAAAGCTAAATTGTATTTAATAGATGCAAAAAGCGGCCAAAAATGGCTTTTGTGTCTTAACTCAACAACAACAACAACAACAACAACAACAACAACGACGACAACAACAACAACAACAACAACAACAACAACAACAACAACAACAACAACAACCACAACAAACACTAAATACAACAACTAAGTAGCTGCAATGTGTTTCTGGTTACTTTTTTTTGTTTTAATTTTTCTTTTTATTACTTTGCCACTGTTGTTGTTTTTGTTGTAGGGTGATTTAGTCGCTTTAGTGTTAAGCGATTTTATTTACAATTCACACATGCAAACTTTGTTTCATTTGTTTCGCTTTATGCCTTCGCCTCCTTTTCAAATGTGAGTATACGCGTGTGTGTTGGTGTGCAAGTGTGTGTGTGTGTGTATCTTGTAGATACATTTACTACAAAGTGATAGCGCAATAAGGACACACCATTTCCATGGCTCTAAGGACATCATTTAACATTGCTTTTTTTTCCATACATTTTTCCTCTACACTTACAAGTTTATGTTGGTTGTTTTTTGCTTGCTGCTGATTGTTTCTTTGCTCATATTTTTCATGTTTCTGCGCTGTTACGTGTACAAGTTTAGGGCGTGGCTTATGACCAACATTAAAGCGATAACAGCAACAACAACCACAGCATGGAGAACAAGAAAAAGGACTACTACTGTTACAACATACAACAACTACATGCTAGTGAACACGATGTACACAGGATCAACAACCACGTACGAAAGTATAAAGGGGGTTGCTGTTGCTGTTGCTGTAGCTGTTGTTATTGTTATTGTTGTTGTACCAGAAAAACGAACAAGTAAGTAAGCAAGCGAAAAAATAAAATTGCATAAAATAAAAATGAAATGAAACTAAACAGAAAATACCTATGTAGAAAAATAAAAGTGGATGAGCAAAACAAGAAAAAGAAGAAGAAGAAAAAGGTTATGAGTGACATCGGTAGTTTGTATGTTTGTATTTACTTATATGATGATGGTGGTGATGGTGGTGGTGGTGGTGGTGGTGAGAGAGGCAAGCAAGTTATGTCGTATGCTTCTCTCATATTGTTAATGGTGGTGCCAATTACAGTGGCGGAACAATTTATTGCTTCACCTTATTTTAGCAAATATTTGTGAGTACGAGTATAACCAATAATTCCTCCCAAAACTAGTTTTCATATATTTAAAATTTTTTAAATTTCGATTTTCATTATATGAAGAATCCTTTTTTATGAATAAAATAATTAAAATAATTTTGCTGCTCATAAAAGTAATTTAAAAACTCATTGTTAAACTTTTTGTGTGATATTGCATTTCGTGTAAAGAAGTGATAATAGTGAGAAAAGGAGCAGAACAGGTGAAAAAAATAAAATCGTGGCACCTTCGACAAAGCGATTAAGTTTTCGCTAAATTTCGCTAAGCATTTGGATTGACCCAGTCTAAAGTACCAAAAGTGACATAAAAATCTCAAGTGATGCCAATTTTGAGGGTTTTCCGTCTTGGCTTAAGGCTTTTTGGCCTCTTAGGAGGAGTTTAACAGGTGTAAAATCATAAGGGAGCAAATTTATGAGTACAATATGTTAAGCGATATCAGTTAATTTCAGCCTGAAAGTCAGCCCCAGTCGATCTTCCATTTCGGGGTGAAGGAATGCTTTCATTTCACGAGTTGATACTAGGTTGCGTTAAAAAATTGTAAATACCTAAATTGTTATACTATAATTATATTATAATTACATATAGCCCAATTTACGTTTCTTTTAGTTCGTAATAGTTAATACGTAAAATCTTGAAGTCATTAAGTTCAGTAAAATTCTATGTTATTCTTTAAAACCTTTTATTCATGATTCGCTTGTATATTTTTATGAACAATTCTTACTTGACCCCGATAAAGAATTGCTGAAAGGTAAAATGCATAGAAAAAACACAGAGATAAGAATAAAATAGTGGAGTGTGTGTATGTATTAAACAAATGTAGTATATGTAAATAATAAAAATATGTGAAAAATATTTGAAAATTAAAACTGAAATACAGAGTCTGAAACTCTTATAACTTTTATGAAAAATTTTCAAAATAAGTGTTTTTATAAACTTTAATACCATAAGAGCTACAGAATGATTATCAGAAGTAAGAGTTTTAAAATAACTTATTTTTTAACTTTTAATATAAACTCTTCCACAATAACTTTTATTTTAAAATTAAAAAAAGAGTATTTGTAAGTCATAAATTATTTTTTAAAATTATTTTTAAAAGTTTTTAATAACTATTATTTTTAAAAGTCTTCGATAACTGTTATTTCTAAAAGTCTTTGTAAAAGTAGTGAATAATATTCAAAAATGTTAATAGAAAAAGAAGTGCCACATTGTGCAAAAGTAGCAACAAAAGCAGTTAAATAATGCTTACTATTCTTGAAAATAGTAAGTAGTAGAAAATAGTATCAAATGTACTACAAAGTATTGAGAAAAGGTAGTAGTAACAAATAGTTAGAAATTTGTATATAAGTAGAACTCCAATAAGAGTATTCGAAGACTTTTAAAAATAAAAAATTACAATAGTTGATGCAATAAATCTGCCCACCTCTGTATGATGTAGGTACTCTTCATTGTAATCACACTCAGCTCACCGCTCATACGCTCTCGTCTCTAGCCACTTGTCTCATTCTCCGTGTCGTGTTGCTCGTTGGTAACGTCGACATAAACCGTTATTACACGAAACTAGCGTTCAACACGAAAAAATTACGCTGAAAAAATTGCACTTCGTGAAGATGAAACTGAGTTTCACAGTTTTCCCATACCCCTCCCTTACCATTTCGCCAGCAACGACAGGACGAATGTTGTTCTCGTTTGTCGTTACACAAGTAAAACATATCACAGTGTGATACAAAAGTTTTATGACAACCAATTTCTTCCTCCTTTCTGATATTTTCAGTCTCCTATGAAATTTTTTTTTTGTTGTTGCTTATTCCACAGTTTTGGCGGAAAATTTATGGATTTTTTGTGGCCAAATAATGTGTAGTGTAAGTGTGTAGCGTGTGTGGCACATGGAAAGGTGCGAGTGTTGAGGGTGGGAGTCACATGAAATTTGTGTATCTTGCGAAGCGTAAAATGAGTATATTTTGTGTAATTTGAAGTGAATTTTCTTTCAAATTAATTTCAGAGTTTTTCTTTTCAGAGGGGAGGAACTTCAAGGTAAGTAGTTCTTCCAGTGAGAGGTTGTCATTATTTTTATAATTGAATTGTATAAAAAAATAATGATTGATTGAAGTAATTTAATGTAAGTAACCGTTCTAAAATGAGATGGTTTTCTTTCTATGTACCATAGTATCGGCAGGGGTGGTTCGATATGAAGACTTTGTCGAATTATAAAATTTTAACTTATTACGGTAATTTTTGCTGTTTTTTTTTCAATAAACTTAACATAAAAATAGATTTCGAATTATGCGATTAATTTCTGTGAGAAATTTTTTTCAGGTTAAAAAAAAAAAATATAAGTTGGCCTCACTGAAATTAAGTTTGTTTGTTTTAATTTTCTTTTTTAAGAAAAAGAATTAAGTATTCATATCCGCAAATTTAAGCTTTTATTATTCGTTTATTCGTATTCGCATTTGCTTTTTCATTATCGCATTATCGCAACCCTAGCGATAAGGATAGAGTGAGTTAGGTCTCTTTACACTGCTCAACCACAACCTACAAAATATTTAGTTACTAAAGAATCTTAATACGAACTGAAGCTCTAAAATACATCCGCGCACAGGATTATAAAAAAAAATCGGATAAGGTCGAGTTCGGTATTTTTTCAGAAATGTTTCATTATTCGCACAACCCTAATACATAAATACCCCAAAGTTTTAGAATGATTTCACACAGTGTTTGGGCTTCAAATTTTGAAAGACGAAAGGCTACTGAAAAATGCTGCATTCACAGTTTCTCCATCATCCAAAGCGCATAGCTAAATTGGATTTTTTGTGGTGAAATAATGTGTAGTGTAAGTCTTGAAGGCTCAGGAACAGAAATTGGAATAGGTGTCTATGGACCTGAAACCGGACACTCTAAGCCTATGGGAAACACTGTTGAGCATATCCTCAACACAAATTCTTGCAATAAGATTGAATGCACAATTTAGACCGAGAGTGTACAAGAGGAGAATTAATAGTTTATTCAGGCAGTCAAGCCACAATCAACACACAAGACTTCTTTAATACATCTTTGAAGGGTGCCTAGATGCCTACTGAATTAATTAGTTAAGATATATGTGGTAAACATATTCTGGTACAGAAATAGAGAAATACTGGAAAATAAGAAAACCGATAGTGTGACAAATAAGGCAGCATCCTAGAGCTACTTTGGCGTCGAGCTCTTTTCAGATATAGGAGCAAACACTTAAATATGCACTAAGAAAAGACGCAAAGGATTGGTATG
Organism: Palloptera scutellata; assembly: GCA_958295655.1. Taxonomy (NCBI): domain Eukaryota; kingdom Metazoa; phylum Arthropoda; class Insecta; order Diptera; family Pallopteridae; genus Palloptera; species Palloptera scutellata. Next base: position 42,875,993 of record OY282449.1, on the reverse strand, counting down.
CTAGCTTACCGCATTCAGCTTACTAACCTTTGCAACTATTGGGAGAATATAACTCAAAGTGAGTTGCATTATGATTCAAGTTAAATAAAAGCAAACTCAAAATAATCACGGGTTTCCTTTCAGTGGTTTGAAAACTGTGAAACATGAAATTATCATGTTGGTTATTAATATTTTTTTTTTAACTAATCATTTTAAATCCTTTTTTTGTTGTGCTATAAAAGATTTATATGGTACTTATATATCTAATTGTACTAATGTTTCTATATTTTTAAATAAATAAATAAAAATACTAATAATAAAGTCTTGGCATAGGACACAACAGTACCTCATTTTCCTGCACTGCGGAGCACTTAATCGCCGGAGAAAGATATATTTGGGACACTTCTTACCGGAAATGTACTTTGGACTTAACAAATTAAGAGCTGAAACACACAGAGCTTGTCGTAGTTGGTAGTGCGTTGGCCTGATAAGCAGAGCGCTCAGGCGAAACGAAAAAGTAGTAAAACTAATTCTTCTACGCGGCACCATCTCCTGACAGGCAATTGCGGAAAAATTGCTTATGATAAGCTTTTGATTCGTCGTTCGGATTCGGCATAAAGCTGTAGATCTCTACCATTCGTGTACAAATATAATATGCACAACATGAATGGATGCGAAATGCTCGGTCTAGGCCATCCTTGGGCTTTTGTGCCATTAAGAGAAGAAGAAGAAAAGCTGAAACCGACACTAAAATTACTCAGTGAAATCAGTCTGTCGATAAATGGTGATATTTCAGACTTAATTGTTCACCGTACTCTTAACACATTAACTTTAAAATTTCTTGTAAATTTAAGGAATTTTTTTTTTAGATCTTTACTGTGAAAGGTATAAATATTAAAAAAAAAAAAAAATTCAAAATATTGATATTTTTACACCACTAGATGATTCGATAGAATGTATTGAATTTGCGATAAGAATTAAAAAGTGAGATACTGATGAAGACAGGGAAGACAAGGTTTGCCGAAACCTATCAAGAGCTGGTTTTTTTTTTAATTTCATTTTCGATTTTGTCACTATGCCGAGATTTGAACCGCGCCAACCACTGACCAAGAAATATCTAAGCAAGATGAAGTTTTGCTGCAAAATATTTTGTAGTGACATTTCAGTTTCTGGTCAATCAGTGGTCCGCAATGAACTAAAATATGTTAATATGTTTTGAGAATTCCTCTTCTTCGTTGCAGAACCGACATATTTAGTTACCTACCAATGCCTACTTTACACAGTGCTTAGTCAGAATACCAGCTAATATAAGCAAACAATATTTGGTAAGACCAATACATAATGCATATCAACTCTTCTTGATTACACCATGTCATAATCGACAAAAAAAAAGGTTCAGATCCCATGAATGCGGTAGCTGTCCCCTACATAGCTTGCCCGCTAATTCGTTCCCCTCTAGTCCTAGATGTCCAAGGACCCAACAAGGCGCTCAGCCTTTATTGTGTTTTCCCAGTTGATTGAACTTGCTCAAATAATTTCACACAAATTTATATGTGATCTCGAAAGAGCATCGTGTGTCGAATGGCTGCTGAACTATCCGAAACAGGTTTCCCGTCTTTTATACTTCCCGCTTTTATACTTCCCGTCTTTTATACTTGCCTTTTTTTATACTTACCGTCTTTTATACTTCCTCTCTAGGTTTAATTGCACATTGATTGCAAAAATCTCAGCTTTAACAATACTAGGATATTTCTCCAGCAGCTCAGAGCGTTTGGTTCTTGGCTCTAATACTCCTGGCACAGTTTCAACCTATGTTCGTGACACATCTGTATACGAATTAATCATGTGTTCTCTGGATATTTAGTTGCATTCTAAGTCCACCCATTCACTCTTACTACTAAGCTTTGCAACAAAGTATTTCTGGATTCATTCTGTCGTGGGGACAATCCAAAAGGTAGTTGTCTTTTGCCGGCTTTTCTCGGTATTCAGGCCCTATAAATCTGCAAGTTAACCTTTTATCTCTTCTTGCACTTGGGAATGCTGCCTTGGAAGCATCCTCAACTGTGAGGTGTATTGGACTGAGCTACAATAATAACTCCAACGCCGGAGTCCAATATGTTATACATAAACCTTTGAAATTTTCTAAAATTAGCTTTAGCAGTTTTTACATAGTTGAATTTTCGTTATCTAACCAAGCTACAGCTCTATATTTTATAATTGTAGAACACTTGGTTTATATCTCCACGTTTTGCCTGCGCGCCTTCTGCATAGCATTAGAGCGCGTGTGGTTTTATTTGTCACTGACTCAACATGAGTCTTCCACGTAGTAAATTTAGTTCTGGCTTTTGTGTAATTACGTGACCGGCTAGTGAAATTGTTTTACAGCGCGGGAGTGACCTAGTAAATGGAATTATGTATAGTGGCCTTTGTGAGATTAATATTTAAAGCAGCACCTCCTGCTAGTTATTCTTAGCCCTCTTTCTATAACATCGCAGAGGCTTTAAAGTTTCTTCAAACATATAGTTTTACTACCAGAAACCAGATAAATAGCGATATTTAATTAATTATGATCTGCCTCTTGCACTCCAAATCGCTGGCATTTCTGCCTTGGCTGAATAGTTTCGCCAAAAAAATCGCTGACATCGTTGGATCGATCCGTGAATTCTGTGGGTTGAAAGTCGCAGTTAACATCCCTAAACTGAACGCTGAAGCTCTTACTGGAAGTCATGGTTTTATATTTTATTTAGAAAATTTCTTTAATTTCCTCTACTTGATAACATAGAAATTTTTACTTATTGTCGATCTCTGAAAGTTTTTTCATGATTGCTTCCCTTGCTGCAGTATCAAAAACAATAATCGCTAATCCTCGACAGCTTTCAAGACCTTACCCACAAGATTTTGTGTAACATTTTAAAGCTTTTTCTGGTTAAATTCCAAAGTATATTAAACAAAAGTTAAGTAAAAATGCAATGAATTTTCTTTTTAGTTCCCACAAATTGAAATGTTTGGGTACCAAAATTTTAATAATTTTTCACAAAAAAAAAAAAAAAAAATCATATTAACTATGGTGATATTTCAAAGCTTTGTTCCCAGCTTTACTTTTAGTATGTACATACATTCCATATACATATACTTGTCTGTATGTATAACTCTATACATATAATATGGTACTATTTATAAATATATGTATGTATGTAAGAAATGCTTGCCACTGCGCCGTCTGTGCCTACCACAGTTAATCGGATTAAAAACTGCTACGATGATGATCAGCAAATAATGAATACCTCACACATACATATGTATATACTCGTACATAGGTATATACAAAAAAAAAAAAAAAATTAAAAAAAACAACTTTTTCTGCTGTTTTGCTTTCATAATTTTATTAACACATTTAGATTATTATCAGCAGCAGCAAACATCAGCGACTGTAGAGACAAGGCGCTGGAAAAAATGAGCTCAATTGCAGAGATGTGAATAAAATGATGAAGAATAATCATAAAAACGAAAATACTTGCACTCGTAAATTAGAAGATTTTGTTGCTTGCATAATCGGCCGAAGGGCGAGGCGAGCTCGCTGCTCCCTGCTTTCTAGACAAATTCATCTTCGTCTTCTTCTTCATCTTATGCTGCATAAACAAAATAAGAAAGGAAGGACAGCGATGCGATGAGTTAAGTTTTTATCCTTGAGCAGCGTACTTGCAAATATTCAACTTGACAAATATCTAATTCGTTTACATACTTATGGTACAAACGTAGTCTAGCTGTATCTGTTGCCTGTAGTATCAACCGCAGTAAAAGACGCCGACGGCGGCCTGGTGACAAACACGTACATACATACATACCTACGAGTACATACTTACATACATATGTACAGTGGGGAGGGAAAACGAATCTAATTTTCCAACTTCTTTTTATGACATACTCTCGCTGCTGCTATGTGTGGCAATTTTAAAAATATTTTCCGCTCCTTTTGCCTTCGTTGGTTAGAAAAGTTATATGCAAAAAAAAAAAAAAAAAAAACAAAGAGCAAAAAAAACCTACAGCAACGAAAGGAGGACAAAAAAAAACATTCATGCCATCATCAGCACATTATCCTGTCGCAAGTGGCAGGAAGTGGTGCATGTAAGTACTGGAGTACGGGAGAAGGGAAGCGGCTGCGTTGGGCCCGCGCCAGTTGAGGGTTGTTGACTCACATCATTTATCATAAGGACTTAAACTAAATATATTTACTTCTTTGTTTTCTTTTGCTTCTTCCTTTGCTCTCGTCGTTATTTACATAAAAATTCTGTTTTACTTGCTGCGTTTTTTCTTTTCATTTGGTCTATATATTACTAGTTGTTTTGCGGTGCTTAATTTTAGCGTGAAAATAAAGTTAATGAAGTTTAAAAGTTAATGATTACAATGAAGTGTGTGAAAAAATCATTCACAATTTAAATAAGTTAGTCAGAGTATTTCTCAGATTGACAAGAAACGGTCACACTCTGATAAGAAAAAAGGTTAAGCTATAGAGAAGATATCTCTGAGCTTTATGGCAATTGAATTTTAACACTAATTCCAGGTAGTTGCCTGGGAAAGCAGGCGTACTTATGAATCATAGTACGTCCTTTATTCATAAGTCAATTATTTTTGACTAAACATAAGTTCTAAAGTAGTTTTGGAGTAAGAAGTATTATTAGGTATTAGAGCTTTTGAGACCGAAGGAAATATGATATCGGTTAGTTAGAGAAGGTGCAGTTCCTACCTTTATGAGTCATTGAACCTTCTTAATATTATTTTGACCATTTTTTTTTATCACGACAGTGCTAAGTATAGAAAAAGGAATAAGCTAAAATTATAACTAATCCAAGTCTTAACATAAGGGCAGCCCTAGGGACTTAAATTAAATGTTTTTAAAAATCCTAACAAACATGATCCGATCGATAGAGAGCTACTTAGTTCTGGATAATATCTGATAAAAAGTGGTTAAAAATTTGAGTAAAGGCTCTGTTGTTTCTTAGCGCCTTATTCCAGAAGGGAAAACTATGTTTCTAAAATTTATATCAGCAAATTTTTGAGAGAAGAGATTCAGTTAATGTATCAGTGATGCTCTGACTGAATTTGACACTATTCGAAATAGAAAAAAAAAAATTACAAAGCTAGATTCCCAACCCACCAGGAAGGATGGAAAGAATAATGAGGAAAGAACAAAAGAAGGGAATCTTAGGAAAATATGGATATTGCCACCGAGGGGAAGGAAAAACAAGCAACCAAACCCGCATTGGAAAAGTACAGATATCTGCAAACCTAGCGATATCAGGAGTTGTAAGTATTTAGTGGTCGCTGTGGTGTAGTGGTAGTGCGTTAGACTGCTACGCAGAGTGTCCAGGGTTCGAATCTCGGCACAGACAAAATCAAAAAGTAGAAAAAATAATTTTACTATAGGCACCACCTCTTGGCAGGCAATGGCAAACCTTACTTTTACTTTTAATGGCACAACAGCCCATGGAGGGCCTAGGCCGAGCTTTTCACATCCACTCATGTTGTGCGTGTTATATTTGTACATGAATGGAAGGGACCTACAGTTTAATGCCGAATCTGAATCCGAACGGCGAAGAGAAAAGCTTTTCATAGCAATTTTTACTGTTGTAGGTTTGCCATTGCCTAGCAAGAAGTGGTGCCGTATAGAAAACATATTTTTTTCTACTTTTTGATTTTGCCTGTGCCGAGATTCGAACCCCGGACACTCTGCGTAGCAGTCCAACGCACTACTACTACGCCACAGCGACCATGGCAAACCTACAAGAGTAAAAATTGCTATGAAAACTTTTCACTTCGCCGTTCGGATTCGGCATTGAACTGTAGGTCCCTTCCATTCATGTACAAATACAACACGCACAACATAAGTGGATGCGAAAAGTTCGGCTAGGCCCTTCATGGGCTGTTGTGCCATTAAAAGTAAGTATTTAGTGCACCTAAGAATTGTCTAAAATTGATATTTCATCATCTACCGATGCGAGTGTTTATTCAGGGCCTCAGATAAAGAGAATGTAACGTGTAATGTAATGCAAGAAGTCGCTCTGAAATGAACATAAATTACACAATCTACGATGTGCGAACTTTTTAGAAAAGTATACAAGTAAGTACACATTCATGCATGATGACTGCAAATTTACAAAGGACCTATGTTCAATGTTAGACAGAAAGAAATCAATTGTCCTCTTAGAGAACAATAAATCTGCCATAAGGCTGCTCAAATAAGTCATAACGATTTCACCAATGCACCAACGGTGGCGTATCTAGAGCGGACTGTGCAGAAGTTAACACTATGAAGAAGTTGTAAAATCGATTCTGCACTTAATGTTCAATGTTCAAGGTGGCAGATGAATAGTTTGCAATGCTTCGATTCACGCTGTATTAAAAGTCTAACAGAGATAGCGAAAATGGAACTATCGGACCTATTTACTTTCGTCCGGAGAACCAAATGGTTTAATAGGTTCAATACATTTACTGAAAATGGAAACCACGGTTAGAGATGTGCTTTTATTTGCCAATTACATGGGGCCATTAACAATGGACAGTTACGTTTCCGAGTGGAAGTGCGTAAATATGGTAAATATAAAACATATTCGCACACGGCTTCCAAACCTAACCTTAGTTCATAGAAGGCGTATGGTAAACCTAGAGACTTGAATTGAATGACAATGGAATATTTCTTTTGATGCAGACAGAATTTTATTGTTACCTTGAGCTCATCTAGCAACGGCACCCGTAGAAATTTTGAGTATCAAAATTTCTATCTTCTATTTGTTCTTCATATTCACTGAAAATTAAAAGTAGCTAAGTGCATATACTCGTATGCATCGACAAAAACAAATACATACTATACACGCGTCAACTTGAGTACATATATAATTATCATGCAAATACGAGTATACTTATATATAGGGTGTTTTTTGTTAGAAATGTGGTTTTCAAGAAGAAATAAAACGCATAAGTATAATTTAATGTTATGGCCAAGACTTATCATTATGTTGTAAAAACGATTTCGGGCAAATGGCTGCCGTGGTTCGAATAAATTCCAGCCGAGAAGCCCAATTTTCGCAGCAATTGGGGCCGTACGTCAGTAATAACGTGCCGAATATTCTCTTCCAAGGCGTCAATCGTCTCGGGCTTATCTGCGTAGACAAGCGACTTCACATAACCCCACAAAAAATAGTACAGCGGTGTTAAATCGCACGATCTTGGAGGCCACGCCACAGGGCCACGACGCGAGATAATGTGCTCACCAAAAGTTTCCTTCAATAAATTGATTGTTTCGTTGACTGTATGGCATGTAGCGCCGTCTTGTTGGAACCAAAGGTCGTCCACATCAACATCCTCCAATTCAGGCACGGAAAAGTCATTAATCATGGCTCTATAGAGTTCCCCATTGACTGTAACATTATGACCGGCTTCATCTTTGAAGAAATATGGACCAATGATTCCCTTTGCCACCAAACAGTGACTTTTTCAGGATGTAACGGCGTCTTAACAATGGCTTGTGGATTACAATCACTCCAAATACGACAATTTTGCTTATTAACGTACCCCATTCAACCAAAAGTGAGCTTCATCGCTGAACAAATTTTTTCTTGTGAAAATCGGGTTCGGTGGCCATCTCGTTTTGATAAAATAATTTGCACGATTTGCAAACATTGTTCAGGAGTAAGTCGTCTATTCATTATGAAATGGCAAACCAAACTGAGCATAAATCAAGTGACAGCTGTCAAAAAGACCGACTCCGAAAAAAGTATTGCCAGATTGAAAACCATACTTCTAAAAAAAAACACCCTTTACGAGTACATATGGACAGACATATTGTAGGTACTTGCCTACATAAATAATACCTCTTTGTAGGTATTTGCATTGTGTAAATCAATTTTGCAGATGGCAACTATCTGTGCGTGAGTACATACTCGTACTTTAAGTTACTTATATGCACCATATGTAGATACTTTAATACTTCAAATGCGACATCTGCAATCTTTTCAATTAAGTTGTTTATATGGTGAAGAAATGTTGTTTGTTGATTTGTTTTTCTTCTTTTTTTGTTACATATATATATTTTGCAATTATTACTTTACTTTTTTCTTCTTTTTGCTGTGGCTGCTGTTTTGATTTTGTTGTTGTTGCTGTTGCTGTTGAGTAAATATTTTTTTGTCACCTTATTTGTTTTCACTTATCGCCATTGTGTATCGCTTTAAAATAGTTTGGCTTATGCCGATTAACCTGCATCTTTGTGGGTTTTTCTAGCTAATCAATTTTTTTTGTTATATCTACGCATCAGTGAACAATGTCGGCTACTTTCTGTTGAAATGGATTTTTAATGTGATTTTATAATTGATTAGTAAATTGTTTTGCTTAGACCTTTTTCAGGACTTTTGGATACTTACTTACGGCTTTACTTTTTCTCTCAAATCCAAATAAAATTAATATATAATCGACGTTTGGCCTTTGGCAATGAGTTTGGAACTTAGAATCAAAACAATATAGGTGTGAAGTCTGGTGGGTTTATGTTTTAATTCCCTGTTTACCTATGATTTACATAAACTTTGCAATAGCACAGAAATAAACCAATAAACCAGTAGAACAACAACAGTATTCAGAGATATCTTTATTCTTCTCTTACATTTTTTTTTTAATTAAGTATCCAGAAATTATGGAATTTTTCGCCTATTGAAGAAATAAATGAACTTGTAAAGTTTCAGTCCCAGTTTTGGAATTTAGAGTTTAAATATGCTCTTGCAAGAGGTATGTTTGTATATGAAGGTTAAGCTTGACCTCCTTTCTTTTCTTATTTCGTACTGTATAATGTGGGCTCAGCCCACATCCTTTACACTGAAGTGTTGCACCGCTTTAAGAAGGTCAACATTTTTTTTTATTTATTTAAAAATCAACAACAACTAGTCACATTTGACTAACAAGAGGTTTCTTAATGTAAAATTGCACGTAATACTACTTATCTAAAGTGAGCATGTAGATCTGAGCTAGTCAATCTCCTTGCTGGTTGAAACCCATCAAAAGGTCCTTTGGTTTGAACCGACTTAAACGTCTGGGTGTAACATCGCAAAGTAATGCCGGAATAGTGCTGTTCAAGTTTTGACTCAGTCTGTCATGATGTGTACGTATGTTAAAAAAATAACCGTTATTTTCAATTTTTTCAAAAAGTATTTATTTATTCATCAACAACTATCTTGTCCCCTTCAAAGTAATCCCCCTCAGATATAATACACTTATGCCAGCGTTTTTTCCAATCCTCGAAACACTTCTGAAAGGCGCTTTTTGGTATCGCCAACAGCTCCTGTTTCTATTTTTCTTTTATCTCCTCAATCGTAGCAAAACGCTTAACTTTCATCGGTGTCTTCAGTTTTGGGAAGAGGAAAAAGTCAGCGGGGGCCAAGTCCGGTGAATACGGTGGTTGAGGCATGATAACGGTTTTGTTTTTGGCCAAAAACTTACGCACAAGCGACGTTGCGACGTTGTTTTTGCTCAAAATTTAGCAATTTTGGAACAATCTTCGCTGCCGCACGTTTGCCTAAAACATCCGTAAAAATTGCTTGGCATGAGCCGAACGATATGCCAAGATCATCAGGAACCTCTCGGATAGTGATTCGACAATTCGACGATTATCCAAAATCATTTTCTTCACTGCGTCAATGTTTTCATCGGTTGTTGAAGTGCTCGGGCGACCAGGACGAGCATCGTCATTGACATTTTCTCGGCTTTCTTTAAACCGGTTATATCACAATTGAACTAGTGTTCTGCTCATAGTAGACTCGCAAAAGGCCACAGTCAACATTTCAAATATCCTTGCGCATTTAATTTAATTTTTTACACAAAACTGAATGCAGTTTCTTTGATCCATTTTTTCGAATAGTAAAATATCGAAGAGCACACCAAAACACAACTAACCTTTTTATCTGTCAAAAACAAACTGACAATCCAAAATTGTTGGTATTGCCAACATATATAACAGACATATGTACCAACATAACAGAAAAAAAAAATGCGAAAATCGAACATACGTAACTCACGAAATTTGAAAATAACGGTTATTTTTTGATCACACCTCGTATTGGCAACCTTCTGTATTTCTTGCCTGACTGTAGGTATTTTAAGATCACGATGTAGGTCATCATTTCGCAAATACCACGGAGCTTTAACTGCATCCCTGAGTGCTTTGTTTTGGAATCTTTGTATCATATTTATTATATGATTTTTTGCGCAGACCTAAATTTGAACGCCATAGAGCTACACAGGCTTTAAGACTTGTTTGTATATCATTAGTTTGTTTTATTGAGACACTTTGGATCTCCTTCCAATAAGCCAAGTTAGTTTTTTGTTGGTAAAGTCGACGTGGATAGACTAGGAGCTATTTACTGCCAGTTTCCATTTATTGGTCCATTGTTCAACTTCTTGGAGAGCGGTTTGTATCTTAGTGGTAGACACGTTGGTATTTGGACCTGTAGCCATTATTACCGTGTCATCTGCAAAAGTTCCAACAACACAGCTTGAGTTTACCGGCAAGTCATGTGTATACAGCAGGCACAACAACGGGCCTAGTATACTTACCTGAGGGGCCCCGCGATTTATAGGATATAGTTTTGAATACGCATCATCTAGTTTAACTCGATAGAACCTTTCGGCAATATACGATTCCAACAGTTTACAGTTTTGCTGTGGCAGAAGGTTGTTTAGCTTATAAATCAGGCATTCTGGCCAAATCCCATCAAAGGTCCTAATAACTAACAAAGTTATAAAATATTCTGTTAATTATCAAAAAAATGTCAGCTTGAACATTATTAATAAATATTCTATTAAAAAAAAAAGAAGAAATATGATAAAAAGTAAAGCAGCAAATGACAAGATAGCAGACATACAACGATTGAAGATATTTAGGTATAGGTATTGAAAAATATGAAAGAAAAAACTGTGAGACTGAACAAAAAATGCGCAACGAAATGCAAAACAACAAAACAGAATATAAAGTAAAACTGTGAAAAGGACAAGGGTAGTAACTGCAAAAATTAAAATCCTTTAACAAAAAAATAAAAATAAAATAAAAAAAAAAACGAAGCGAAACAAAAAGCAACCAATGTGAAAATTCTTTAATCCTATTAGAGAAATAATTCAATAGTAATAATAAAAACAACAACAACAACAACACATGTCACATGTGACAGACCAAATGGCATCAAAATATATAGTACATGTGTATTCGTTTGGCTGTTAAAAATATGCTATGCGAAATTTCAAAGGAGCTTAAGACTACAACGATGATGTCCTTTCACAGACAATTTCATTTCGCACTTATTGTGAATTTTTATGCATTTATACAATGGATAAAAGCAAGGAAAAATATGACATCCAACAAAATACATAACTGAATGAAATAAAACATATTTGATCAATATTTCCCAGACAAGAGAGCATCAAATTCGTTATTCAAGACCTGTCATAGAATCAATCCTGGGCGTACAAATTTTGTTAACTTGTGTCATGCTATCAAAGAAGAACTCAATACTGTCAGAATTGTGTTCCAGCAATACTTCACTTACGTGGTAGATATATCCTTTCTTGCCAGTTACTAAATTTTAGATATCAACTAGGTACTGGTCAAAATTATCCTTCACCGTCTGAGTGGGAGTGTAGAATAAAACAGCACCGATGGCTCGAAAAATATATCAAGATTCAACAACGTGAAGATGAGAGTAAGTGTTGAGATTGACAGGCTATGTATATTGGTAAAATTGTTTATGTAAATATTAATCGCTAGCTGTAAAGCATGGTACAATATTCCGCTGCAAGTTCATTACTCACAGTTATAGAGAAGAACCGTGGGTTTAGCAATTTGGATAATACTTTTATCATAACAAAGTGACCATATATTTAATGCTGCAAAGTAGGAGAGAGTCTTAAACAAAGGAGGACTCATAACATTTTCGTATCTTGTTTTGTATCAGTCATAGATCAATCGAACAGTCCTTGAGGTACATGGGTATTCCACGCAATACTCCGACCAGATATATTTCCTCGTCGTAAATATGCTCATTGTTCGTCACTTGCTTCTCTTTTTGCTGGATCCTTGCCTTTTCGCTGCGACACTGACCATCAGCGAGGTGGATGCGTTTAGCGTTCAGTCGAGTAGCATACGGCTCTACTTCTGGCATACAGTTATTTCCAAGACGGTATAGTCTTCAGTATCGCTATATATCTCTCGCTGAATATCGATTTCACAACTTCGCAACGGCCGAGATGATTTCAATTTGAAATTCGGTTTTATGTTGAAGCAGCTCAAGGCTCCCATTTCGAAAGGACACATCGACGCACACGCTCACAAAAAGCTAACAATCAACCGGATAATACAATTCCAGTAGGTATTAGTTTTACCGGAAAGAGTAATGGCTCCATGACTCAATAACTAAAGTGTACTACCCAAAATCCAAATCGAAATATGGACAAAAAATATATGTTTTTAAAAACCTCGAACGTGGAAAACCTCCTCAACCTCCTTTCTTTTTTTAATGGCATAACAGCCCATGAGGGGGCTAGGCTGAGCTTTTCGCATCCACTTATTTTGTGCGTGATATAGGCAATTTTTGTTATTGTAGGTTTTGCCATTGCTTGCCAAGAGATGGTGCCGCGTAAAAAAATTGTTATTTCTATTTTTATGTGCTGGAATATTAGCTGCCGGTGTTAGTGAGCTGTTTTATTGTGAATACAACGAAGAAGAGATTTGACAACTTGATAGTTTTATTCGCATATGGTTAACTACTTGGCAAATAAAACGTAACTACTACATAACTGTGAGGCTAACAAAGCAAAGATACAATAGTACGTTAGCAATTAAACTTTATCAAACAACAAAAGTTGTCCTACTCATGAATATTAGGCGATTGGCCTCAGATAGATTGACCATCCTTGAGAAACATTGGAAATTAAATAATGAAGACTAATGATAACTGCGGATCATTTCACATGTGTCTTCCCTTCAGGTCTGATGTTTCTTCAACTGACGTATTGAGAGAAGCATCTGTTCAGGTATAATTAGAAATCTATTAAATACACAGAGTATTCAATACGAATATCGATTTAAGGTAAAACACTTGCCAGGACAGTTTTCAAACCGGCAGATAATGTAAACCTAAGACATCTCGTAATGACAAGTTGAGATGTGACCATTTAGTAGAGAACATTTGAAAATGAGATGAGACCATTAAAGAGACATCGCATTCTCTCAAACCCATGAATTTATCTGCTACAGGTAAGAGAGAGAAAGATTATTCTTATTTATAAATAAACCAGAGGATAATAATAGAATATTTAGCGACAAGTTTGTCATGAAAATCCTATTAGATCTGATTAAAAAGTTGCAAATTAAATCCACGTTTTAACTGTTCACATGCACAAACAAGACGACCATAAGCGGATTTTAAATTTATATTGTCTAAAGAACAAACAGCAACAATAATCACAACAGAAACAACTACAAAATTATTCAAAAACAGTAGTTAAATTGTGCAAAGGAAAAATTAAAAGTAAAATTCACACAAACCGAATATGAAAAGTGAGAAAAAAGTTGATTGGACCAAGACAAACGCTATGGGACTGACATCGAGACGAATGCACAAAGCAATAATAAAAATGCATTTGAGGTGAAAATTATGAAAAATTAAAAGAATTAACAACATAATTAAAAGAACAAAACAAACAAAAACAGAAAAGCGGAAGGAAATGAGCAATCTTCAATAACAGCAACAGCAACAACAATAGCAGCCAACAAAAAAGAAATCACAATTGAAATTGAAAGAAAAGGTGGAACTACGAGTATGGATAACACAAAAGCGAAGAGATTAAAAAGTGAAAAATAATAAGAGAAAATCGGATTATGCCAGAAAATGCTGTTGATGAAAACAGAAAGAGCAGCCAAATTAACAAATTGGACAAACGCTGTATGTGATTTTTGTCTCCCTGTCTCTGTGTCTGTCTGTCTGTCTGTCCATCAGTCTGCCCTTTCATTCATTCTTTTCTCCATTTATACCTACATTTTTTTGTTGTTTCTTTTTTGTGGATGGGAATTTTCTGCAATGAATGAGAGACAAAATTTAAACTCATTACCATTTTACATCAATCGTAATGAGTTTTTACGCCATTATTGCTGTGAATTGCAGTGAAAAAAATCATTGAAAAAATAAAATTTTTTTCTTTTGTCACGTTTTATATGTACGAGTAAGTTCACAATAATGGGACAGTAGCAGTTGATTGTCTAACCGCTGGAAGCAACGAAGACATTGAACATTGCAGATCAGATACTGAGCATAAGATGTGAATAAAATTTTGAGAGAGCCTATGACTAGGACTAAACTAAAATAGGTTTTTCTCAATACAGGTTGTATATTTTGGTAACTAATAAGGCAATAAGGTTAGTAACTAATAAATGGTTGCGGTGGCGTAGTTGGTAGTGCGGCTATGAAAAGCTTTTCACTTCGCCGTTCGCATTCGGCATAAAACTGTAGGTTCCTTCCATTGATGTACGAATATAACAAGCTAAAGATGTGTGAATGCTCAGGCTAGGCCCTCCAAGGGCACAGTCTTAAACATTGTAGATCAAACATAAGCCGTGAAAGTTTTGGAGGAAACTATTGAGATTAGTTAAGTAAGGCGTGCTAGCATGGGATCCAATATATGAAGTAGCTGAACAATTTCTTATGATTTTGAAACAAAAGCTGTAACAGTCCATTGTTAAATAAAAATATGTCCTTGATTGATTTTTTCTAATAAATTTGTTTTACGTGTATTTTATGACAGATGCTTACATTTTAGTCGGGCTTCTAACATATCACAGATTCATATTTATGTTATATTCCAACTCTTCTTTCACGCGTCTATGATCTTCTTTATGTGAGTAACCAAAAGTTGATTACTGTCGCAGGGATTTTTTCGTTTCAATCTTTATATCTTCGCGGCTGAGGATTTTTAAACTTAAAAACTGATAGTTTTCAGATCCGCTGCAGTTCCTCTTCCTTTATGCCTGCGACCAGCTAATATTTCTTATGTTCCAAATTTTCTAAGTTAACTCAATAGTTTTCATTATTCATTTTGAAATCTTTCAGGCAATTTATGAATTCCTTGCCAAAAACACCGTCCATCTTTTGAGGCAATGAACCAATCAATCCAATTTTTGCTACTTCCAACTGAAGTAAAGCGTATTCTAGTAAGGGCATTCTGCATCGATATAAATAAGTGATAGCCAGACGGAGTAAGGTCTGAGCCAAAACTTCACATCGACTACTTTCCAAATTATTTTTAGCAACTTGAATCCGCGCGTTTTCATGTTGGAAAATAGGTAATAGGTTCTCGTAATAGGTTCTCCAGTAATAGGTGCACCAGGTTATAGCAGCTCATAATAGATGTCATCCTTCTGATCCCACCAAATACAGAGCATTACCTTGGTGCCATTAATATTCTGCTTCGGCATTGATGTTCCTGGTGGGCCAAGGTTCACATAGGACTTCTTTCGCTTCGGGTTGTCGTAATGAATCCATTTTTCGTCGCACGCAAATATTCGATGCAAAAACAACTTATTTTTATAGCGGTGAAGAAGCATTATGTGGTCGCTGTGGCGTAGTGGTAGTGCGTTGGACTGCTGCGCAGAGTGTCCGGGGTTCGAATCTCGGCACAGGCAAAATCAAAAAACAGTAAGAAAAAATAATTTTTCTACACGGCACCACCTCTTGGCAGGCAATGGCAAACTTACAAGAGTAAAAATTGCTATGAAAAGCTTCTCACTTCGCCGTTCGGATTCGGCATTAAACTGTAGGTCCCTTCCATTCATGTACAAATATAACACGCACAACATGAGTGGATGCGAAAAGCTCGCCCTCCATGGGCTGTTGTGCCATTAAAAGTAAAGTAAGAAGAAGCATTTCAGACATGCAAAATCGCCTTTCGACAATTCCCGGCTTCAAGTCGTATGCCATCTAATATCCATTCATTTGAATGAACTCCAATGATTTTAGGCGGTTGGAAATTGCTGTTTGAGTAACTCTCAATGTTATTGCGTTTGGCACGAGTCTTCGTGGAGTAACATCTACAATTCTTCATCCGCGAACTTTTTCACCAGAACGTTCCTCGCCTTCCGTGTTAAAGGCAACCTTAAAGCGTCGAAAGCAAAATTCGCATGTTTTAATCGACGGAGTATACCGTGTCAACGTAAACTTGCAGCATCAATCCATGACTTTCAGAGGCAATTTTTTTTCAAAAAGAATAAATTCCCGCAAATACTGTTTATTTGGCACATATGCTGACATGGTTGCAGCGCAAACAGGTTATAGTATGTTGTTTACACTTTGACAAATTGATACATAATCAAAACAAAAGTAGTTCCATTATTACCAGATGTGATTCAGTTCAAATTACGCCATCAATTGTGAATTTTTCATTTTTCATGCGTTAAAGAAATCTTTGCAACACTACAAAAGCTTCTCCATTTCAATGATAATCTATGCTATAGACACAGTTCCCGAAGGCAGTTATTCCACCATACATGAGGGTTGCCTATGTTCTGCAAATTTGTAGTAATGATTCTCCAATGTTTCCCCACGTGTCAAGTGGATCACGTATATTTAATATTAACTAGTGAATTGATTTCTTAAACGAACTTTTCTCAGTATCATAATCTTTTGATAGCAGAGAATAAATTTCATTGTTGACTTCACGTTCCAATATTGCATTAAAAATGTAATAATTCAGCAGCTGTATTGAAAAACAACTCGACTTATTTCATAGAAATGCTAACAACCCCTACATCGAGAAGGAAAATTAATAAAAATATGGCGAATCGAAATAAATAAAAGGGAAAAATGAAAACAAACGAATTAAATGTGTTTACTTAAAGCTGACAAAGCGAAACGAATTAGAAAACTAATAATTCCAGTGACTCTTTCGCACTATCTGCATTCAGCATAATGAGATTCACGATGACCGTGAGATACCAACTCTAATTCTCAAGCTAGATGCGAAAAGCAGAAGAAGAGCAAGAGCAACAACATCAAAAACAACGATGAAAACAAAAAAAACGCATTAACAACAATAAACTAGCAAACAGCAGGATGCAAACTACACGCTTGTTAGTAACAAACACATGTAGCTGTACATGGATGGCATGGGACCGTACATAGGATGGCAGAATAGAGCGTGAATGCAGGATAGGTACAGGATGTGCAACACTGTTGACACTTCTCACATACAACGAATGCATACATACATATGTACTAGTATGTGGATGATACATGGTCATACATTTACCCTATATACAACCATAAGCTTCTTTATATAAAAACAAATGTAGCAAATGGATTTATTACCACGAACTCTAGCTCGTACAACATGCGGCAAATGAAGGGCTATGCTGATGCAACACTAGCAACAGCAAGAGTAGTAATAACGTTGCACCAACTAAATGTGATGAGGAATTAACAAAAGCATTAAATTATATAAAAAAAACTAGGTTACAAGGACAATACTGAAAAATATGAATGAGGCTACACCACCACTACCACCACCAGCAGCAACGGCAGCAACTTTTCTCCTCCCCTTGTGTGAGCGCGCATTAAATGATCGTATGGAAAGTAGGGTGACAAAAAAAACTAACAAGTAAATAAATAAATGTGCAATGGCACCATCCGTCCTCATCATCGTCATCATCATGGGTAGAAGCAGAAGCAGCAACTGCAACTGTGTACATTAACTTCAGCAACAGCAACGCTAATATAATAATGGCCGACAATTATTTCGACAACGTTTTCTCTACATGTCTGTCTGCCGTGTACAGTGAGTGCACAAATGTGAATGCAGGATCACACATTCGAAGGTTTTTAATGTCCTCCCTTCCCTTCCTCTCTGTTCGTTTAATTATATGCGTTAATTTTTGAGGCCATCATAAAATTACAGCAGCGAACAGTTGAGATATAAATTCTCTGTTGTTGTTTGATCAATAGAATGCGTAATGCCTCGTTCAACAAATTTCCACAAAATGTTGCTAGAGTTTGAATTTTTATGTTAAATTCTAGGGTAAGATCAACAATTATGCACTTGAAATGAATGAAAAGCCACTCTGTAAAGCAATTATTGAAATACTCGATGAATTTTGGAGGATTGATGACCTGAGCTATATAATTTGAGTAGTATGCACTTTCATCAGGACACCACTTAACCTAAGCTAACCTTACTTTTGCTTATGAGGTTTGTTTATTAAAGAAGATTCATATAATGCTACAGGATTCAGGATTGTTCTGTAAATTTAATTCGACTTTGTGAATTGCCTCTGATGTTTGCAAGTTTAGTAACACTTAACTCCCTTAAGATATCCTCCTAGTTAGTTTAGAGCTACAACACACCATTTTAATTGAAGTTTTAGCGCATTACTTTTTTTCGGCGTACTTTTTGACATATTAATTTAAATTTTTTGTCTCACAGTCTTTCATTATTAACAGTTCATAGTAGGGTTGTTATAAAAACCAAGGATGTTAAACAACATGCTAGCTATAGTTAGTTATAAGTGTAATCTACCTAGCTTTTGTTGTTGTTTACCACACAATTAACGCTGCTAGGTACATATGCAAAACTAGAAACGAGAGGCGAATAAAACGCAGCCATTAATTCTGAACACTCTTAAATCATAATTTGATTGTACGTCACGAATACGGGAAAAGTTGTATCTCTATTCCCACGTTTCATTGCCAAAAATCAAACAAAGTTCGAATCGGCGTTGCCAACTATTGAAATAAAATTCAACTGTTTTGTGTTTACATCGTTGAACTACAATTCATGTATAATATTATTAATATTTTAAAAGCGATTCTATTGAGCCAGCAGCATTAGTCGTGGAAGGATAAATGAGTTGCCAAAATAGGTGAGCGTTTAAGAGTAGACGCAATCAAGTACATCCTAGATGTAGTGCAGAACTAAGGTTTCCAGCTACATCAAATTTCGAGGAATTTCCAGGAATTTGGATAATTCTTGCAAGCCCCATAGAAAGCATATGTGTGCGCCAAATGTCCCACATTACACACAAAAATCGAGTTTAGAATATTGACTTAAAATTTAACTACATCACGAGTCTGTTCTCGACCATGAATAACTGATTTTTTACACTCTCTGGCCAATTTCTAATATGCACATATCGACTACTGGTGGTCGCCGTGGGGTAGTTGGTAGTGGATAGACCTGCTAAGCAGAGTCTCCGGGGTTTAAATCTCGGCACAGTCAAAGTGAAAAAGTAGAAAAACTATTTTTTTACCCGTCACCACCTCTTGGCAGGCAATGGTAAACTCACAAGAGTAAAAATAAGCTACGAAAAATTTCACAACATGGGTGGATGCAAAAAGCTTGGCATAGGCTCTCGATATGTTGTTGTGCCATTAAAGGAAAACAAATATAGAAGATAATCCGACTACTAGGTATTGGAGGTCAGGTTTTTATTTTGAAGCACTACAATGCAAAGTACTTATACGAGTATGTATTTGGTAAGTAGTTCGTTATGAAAATCTTAAAATTTTTTGTTTTTACATCATCTTTCCGTCCCTCTCTCTCTCTCTTCCCCATTGAGGATTTTGAGGATTTTCAATAGATGAGTCAGGGTGAGTCGGGGGTCCATTCATGTACAAATATATCACGCACCACATGAGTGGATGCCAAAAGCTCGGCATAGGCTCACCATGGGCTGTTGTGCCATTAAAAGAAGAAATGAAAAGTAAGGGTGAAATTTGTATACGCTTCTTGTATTTTATTATGAGGTACATTTTCTCCAAAAAAAAGTATGTCGTTATTTCATTGACAAGAAGAATTAAAAGAATTTGTTGGAACCAAAAGATAATATTCAAAAGAATTCCTAGGTCCCAAATACTTTCGAAAAGGAAGGGGGAGAAGGGCTGGTGTAAAGTAAAAAATGATTTCATTCTAAGGAATCGTAACCTTCATAGGTGAAAAATCATTTGTACACATATGAGTTTCAAAAAAAAATCCCTCTTTTTCCGGCTATATTTCGTATTTTAATTAGTGTAATCACAGCAACCAAAGATTTTGAGTTGGAAACCCTATGCACGATGGATATGAAGCAAGCCATAACTCCGAAATTACAGTACTAGGTCAAGTATGTCGTAGTAGTACTCTGCGATTGATGGCATAGGATCGACACCTACATGATGTTGGTAAAGACAAAGAAATTGTAATGGCAAAATCAATTGTATTCGTAACGTTTAAAGAAGGCGCTAGGCTTTTACCGAAGCCATCCAATTAGCTCCCAAAATCTTTGTGTTCATATTCTCTTGATGTTTTTGGGAAGCTTTGTCTGGACCTTGTAACTAATGACTCCAGGAATGTAGTAATTCGGATTTTAATCACAGATTTCGTCGCTCCGTCTGGGTATTAAAGGCTCTACACTAATTGAACTTTTAACTTAGCATTCTCTAAGGACAACCACTGGAGCTTCTAACTCAATGTACCTTGTCGGGCATTTACCCTATTTGTTGTAAGTAACTACTTTTCCATATGAAATCTAGGTATTTACACAAAACAGGGAGAGAGATACACATTTATGCGTACGTAATTGCAAACGAAAGGGAGTTAAACAAATGTTATACATGAATGTACATATATTTTTTATAACCCCGCTCACTAAGCACCGATATGATTTAACATTATTGTTGTAGCTGTGTGTTATTCTTTCCTCTTTTCTTTTTTGTTTCTGATTCGAATGCGTGTATTTTGAGCAATTTTACGTATGTTCTTAAAATTAGCCACGTAAATGGATTGGATAACGCAACAACGACTACCATACATACATACATACTTACTACTATGAACAAGGTAAAAGTTTTAATGAAATACAAATACAATGAACGAAATAAAAAACGACACTAGTTCGTTAAGTTTTCCAACTTTCTATTTAGTAGGATTTTAGTGTTTTGTTAAATGGGAATCCAACATGCTTCGCTGCGTATACATATTAGCTATTAATATGGATAGGGGGTGAGGGAAGGAGAGGAGGGGGGTGTTTGGGTACACCTTATCTTCTCCGCAGCGCACAGCACGAGATTGAGTAGGTGAAATGCGTGAGTGGCGTGAGCACACCTTTCTCACTCCCATTCCCTTCCTCTCCTGCACCCTGGCACCCTGGCTCTCTGTCTCTCCCTCCAATTCCTAGTTAAGGTTCTTTCTAAGTTAAGTACACCACTTTTTCAAGACGTTTGTTAAGTATCTATGTATATAGTTAGACATGGTAAACGAAATGCTTAAACAAAAATTATGCTTAATAACACCCAAACCGCTTGGGTCTTTGTAGTGAATATTTTTTCTTAAGTATGTATTGTAGGTAAAACAACAACAGCTACAACAACAGCCACAACAACAATAACTAACAACACAGTAAAATTATGCCAAAAAATATATTCAACATTTATTAAACCGAAGTTATAATAAAAATTTTCCGTTATGTCACGCCTTTTTCACGAAAGAGGCATCACGAAATGCCTCTAGACCTGAGCGTGGTTCATGGCACCTTAATAAAACCTTCGAAAACACACATACGCGCACACACACGCGCGCACACACACACACACACACACACGCGCGTACACACATGCAACCGAACATTGAGCTGTTTCTTTTGCATTTACAACAAAAATACATGAAACGAACATAAATTGTTGTTATCTGTTAGGTTGTAGTTGCTGGTTGTTTTTGTTGTTGCTGTTACATTATAGTTGTTGACTTTTTGATGTAATTTTGCTACCAAAGTTCGCTTGCTCGTTCGCTCATTTCATATTGTGGCAACACGATGCGACATCAACATTAAATCACGCCATGTTGTTTTGTTGTTGTTGTTGTTATTGTTATTGCCGTTGTCGTTGTTGTATATTGCTGTTGTTATTTTTTGGCGTTGGTAACATTGTCGTGCGTTGTTAATTTAGCGTTTTGTCAAAATGTTTAATTACGCATTTGCACGCCACGCAACGCAAATGTGAGCGTTGCCATAGCCAAAGCAGGAGCGTAGGTATGCACATTAAGACGCCTCACAAAATAAGGTTGAATCACGGTGTATTTCATAATGATCGTTTTGAAAAAATCTCGACAAATAATTTTGAACTGATTTTCAAAATATTTTTATAAAAATGTTTAAGTATCTGTTGATTTGGGGTTTGTTTTTTTTGCCGAAACTAGCCTAAAGAAAAATGTTGTCATGCAAAAGACAGCTTTTGTATTTTTTTTTTTTTTTTTGAAAACGGTCCAGCTGGATATTTGGAAAAAAACTGGATTTTTCTGGACACAATGCCACAGCTCCAGCCTTATTATATCATGAATCCTCATAGCATGGCACGGATATGTTGACGACCCCTACCAACGTATATAAGTCGCTCATCAATACCGTCCTAAATTTATGTCGCTGAGACGTTAACATTGACAACCAATAATGAAATACTGTTGGGAGCATTCGATAAAACGAACCTCTTAGCCAACATTTTCTTAGAGAATTCGTTTCTGTCAGATAGCGGTCAGAGTTACGAGTTATCGAGCCCGTGTCTTGTACTATGTCCTAGATACACTTTCAAATACGTGTAGTAAAAAAGTATTTGCAATAAGGCTTTAATAAGGCTTCGAGACCCATTGTCATTGCATCCCATATATAGCAAACTTGTTCGTCAACACTTTTCAACATTTCATATACCGCAGGTATATTTCCGCCTTGTTGGAAAGTTACTAATATTCAGCCCGTTTCTAAAACGGGCAAGGCCTCCACAGACCCTGTGAATTATCGCTCCATCGCAATTTGTTTAATACTTTCCAAGGTCGTGTAGATCATAGTAAACTTACACAAACAATTTGCTTAATAAATCGTAATCGCTTTACGAGTAATCTTATGGCGGTCCTCACCAAAGGCTGGACCGATAGTTAACATGGAATAGGTGAGAACAAGGCGGTTGCTCTGGATATTTCCAAGGTGTTGGACCGAATGCGGCATACAGAACTGGTGCATATGGATTCTGTAATAACTTCACTCAATGGATCACAAGTTCCTAAGTGACCATTCGATCCGTGTTGGAATAGATGCTGTTGTCGTGCCATTAATGCTAGGGTGCCGCAGTGATCGGTTCTCTCCTCAACCCTTTTCCATATCTTCATCAATGACCTTCTGTCGTTGACAAAAAACTCCATTTGCTCCTTTGCAGCTGACAGCACCATTTGCTATTCATATACCTGTACAAAACGCCCTATCTCTTCAGGGATTGTGAGAAAAATGTATACTATGAATGACTCACTCAATACGAATGATATTTCCGAGTGGAGATAGTTGTACTCAATGCGCATAATAACCAATGTTAACTCGAATTTGCCATCCCCCTGTAGAATCTCTGATTATGGATGGAGTAGTTATTGCGGAGCCAAAGTCCCTTGAAGTTCTGGGCGTGTCCATCGAAGGTGATGTTCGTTGCAGCTAGAAATTGTAAGAAATACTTCACTTTGACTGATCTGCGAATGATCTATGCCACCTACATACATGTATCCATCGCAAAATGGAGTATATTTCACATTTATTGGCAAGAGCTTCACTATCATAACCGAAGTTCTTAAATCGTATACAACACTCAGCGATAAAGCTAATAGGAAACAGTGTGATTTTCGTCTCTATTGACTCCTATTCTGCCAGTATTTTTATGATATATGTTCTGCGGAGATGCGCAATTTAATGCCACCAATTCGTGTGTTCCCCAGAACTACTTGAACCACAAGCGGAACTCAAGCATTCAACGTAGATACGATACTCCAACGCACCACCCATTGAAGAGAAACATATTTTCTCTGATTTAATTAACTTTTGTTTCGGAGCCCCCTCAGAAATAATTTTTAAATTAAGATGAAGGCCCTTTACTTGGGCGTGCTCTAGCCTCCTTTGGTCTTTGTTCTCGAGCGCCCAATACGGACAGACAGATTTTGTTTAAATTTTGTGCACTAAAGGTTTTTGAGCCAAGGCCTTTAATTTGAATTTGAAATTATTAAAAAAAAAACTTGAAATTATGGAAAAATATTATAAAACTTGAATCAAGGGTACTTTTAAAACAAAAAATATGTAAGGCACAGAGTGTTCAGACAGAGTGTGTTAGCAGCCCCCAAATTGTTTTTGCATGGTTGGTATTTTTATTGTAATGCATAGATGTATGCAATAACTGCATATTTCAACACGAACTAACTAAAATTTGTTTTTTTTTTTTTGCAACACAAGCTAATCAGGAGGCATTCGATTTGGCGCCATACTAAAGTCAAGCAGCTGCTTAAGTCATCAGTAATTCATTTATTCATTTAATCAGTCATAATGACGATATCACAGAATATCAAGTATGCATTTACGTTGTGTATTAACGGAACCGGAAATGCACGACAACGCCATTCCAATAATGTCGTAATGTTCGCACAAGAAAAAATGATGCGTTATAGGCTGCAAATAAATTTCAATCCATTTGACAGTTCAATGTCAGTTTTGCGTTTCGCCAATGCTCACATACAATCACACAATCACACATTGTAAGCCACACACTGATTCACTGTTTCACATTGGGTGTTCGCATTCAGGCTCCTCTTCTTCCCTTAGGTCCTTCTTCCCTTGTTCATTCTTTCAGTTTTGCTGCACATTCAATTGTGTTTGTTTTCATATTAAACGCGATGCATCCGCTCTAAAGTAAATAGAAAATTATAATGAAATTGCAGCACATCATCATCATAACCAGCGCCATCACCATCGCCATCGACGTTGGCATCGTCATCGTAAGCATTGTATCTTGGCATTTATTGTATTTATCCTGGTACACTCACTCATGAACTATGTATATATGCATGTATGTGTGAGTTTTGTTATTGCTATTTATTATGTTGTTGTTGTTATTGCACATATTTGTCGCATCATTGTTGCTGACAATGAGCATAGAATGAGCATTACGCAAACAATTGCCTCAATTCATTTCAAAGCGAACTTTTCGTCCTGTCAAAACAAAATGTGATTATCGATAATTTATGATGTCATGGATTCGTCTGTCGCGTTGTCGTTTTTATTGTTGGTTTAGTTTTTTTTTTTTTGTTGCTCCTCTATTTTCTTTTGGTTTCTAGTTTAATTTGATCGCAGCATTGTATTTCATTTTGGTTTCGCTTATTTTTCAACAGTAAACGAATGTTGCATTTTCAGTGTTTACCAAAATACACAAATTTCTATTCCATATTATAAAGTAAAATTGGAAACTGATTGCAATAAAATTGAACACGAAAAGTTTTCTTGAGCACATTTTGTATGGAATTTAGCCATTTCTTAAGATGTGGAGCCACTTTAAAACGCATGTGAAAATGGTGTTCAGCATAACTGGCATCGTTTGCGCCTGACCAATAGCTAGATCTGAAACCTGACTCGCTAATGAAGCGACCCTTTCAATGTTATCAAAGTTCCTATGAGCAGAAGTGAAGGCTATATCAATGTCAAGGTTATGGAGAGAATGAGGTATTTCCCTAAATTGGTTAACAAATTTAGACGATATTATTTAGTCTGTTGTCTGAATCTAAAGCGTTAATAGTCGCTCCTAGTGAAATATGTGTGGAAATAGTGAGCCATGTCTATCTAGATGGCTTTTCTAATGATTTTGAAGTTAAATATTTTTCAATTAATGAATGGTGGTTCTGAGAAAACATTGAATAACTATAAAAACACCGCCCCTAGATTTGGAACCGTTATATCCCATTCCGTTATGACCAGGAGGAAACCAGAAATAGTGTTATATTGAGAAACTCATGCTTTTACATTAGTCCACTAGCTTCATATTATGGTGAAAACTCTACCTGAAACATGAAAGTTGAGTTTGGCAAACTAAAGACACATTTCAACACAATCGATTTGTATCGTTTTAAATATACTTCACAATCCAGACTGATTACTTACTTAACTTTAGTAAACCCACGGAAATTCATGATAATATTTGGTCATAAAAAAAGTATCCTCGTTATTTGTGTTGGTACCCACAAATCTGGCAACACTAGTCCGATTATGTCACACATGTTTAAAAGGTGGCATTTTAGGCTACTTTCTGTGTGAAGAAAGTTGTGTAATTCGTATGTAAAAATTTAAAAAGTTACATTGATTTAAAAATGACTGAAATATCTGAAGAAATACGCTATGTGATGCTTTATTTCTATAAATAAGGTTTACGGTGGGGATGCTGTGAGTGAACGCTGGACCCAGGAGTGGTTTGATCGATTCCGTTCCGGAAATTTCCATATACTTAAAAGATGCACTGAAAGTCACTGAAAAAGCCAATGTGATTTTGCAACTGGTGGAGCAAGATCGACACGCAAGTTGTCAGGAGGTGGCGAAGGCACTAAACATCAGAAACATAAAATGTCAGAAACATGTCAGATTTTTGTGTACCAACCGCGGGTATTTTTTATATAACACAATAAATTGGTACTTTTCTCGGAGTACTTACTTACTTACTTACTTTTAATGGCACAACAGCCCATGGAGGACCTAGGCCGAGCTTTTCGCATCCATTCATGTTGTGCGTGTTATATTTGTACATGAATTGGAGGGACCTACAGTTTAATGCCGAATCCGAACGGCCAACGTCGAAGTGAAAAGCTTTTCATAGCAATTTTTACTATAGTAGGTTTGCCATTGCCTGCCAAGAGGTGGTGCCGTGTAGAAAAATTATTTTTTCTACTTTTTGATTTTGCCTGTGCCGAGATTCGAACCCCGGACACTCTGCGCAGCAGTCCAACGCACTACCACTACGCCACAGCGACCACATGGAGGGCCTAGGCCGAGCTCTTCGCATCCACTCATGTTGTGCGTGTTATATTTGTACATGAATGGAAGGGACCTACAGTTTAATGCCGAGTCCGAACGGCGAAGTGAAAAGCTTTTCATAGCAATTTTTACTCTTGTAGGTTTGCCATTGCCTGCCAAGAGGTGGTGCCGAAATTATTTTGTCTACTTTTTTATTTCGCCTGTGCCGAGATTCGAACTCCGGACACTATGCGTAGCAGTCCAATGCATAACCACTACACCACAGCGACCACCTTCTCTTATATCTAACTTACAACTTAACTTATAACTTATATCTGAATTTACAACATTATGTCTACTTGGCCAGATACGCAGAATGTCCGGTCTGTTGAGCCATTACATAAATGAAGAAAGAAGTCCTACGATCCAAGGTTGAAAACCAATCACCATGCGAATTGAATTTAAAATTTCCTTCTTATCTTTCACTAGGAGAATAGGAGAATCTAAAAGATTTTATTACAGTCCAAGCAAATTTTGAACGAAAATCTGAATTTTTAGTTCATTCTCCATGATTTTTGTTCCGATAATTCAAAAGTAAAACTTCAAATAGATCCAGAATATAATCGAAATAATTAGAGAGTAAATGTGAAATGAAACAAATTCCTCCATAAATAAAACATTCATTATTCTACATAATCTAATCTTAAAATTCACTTTCAGTCGAATCGCCATCCGTCATTCGCATCGTAATCGAATTGAAATATTGAGCTCTACTCCATTTGCTGCTTGGCGGCAGTCAACGCTCTAAGCCCGGATAAATTATGAAACGCACAGCAGGAATTTACTTAGAAGCGTTAAACAGCAATGGATACTTGAATAGTGGGGGAAGTATTCACCGCACACCGACGAGCGCATTGAATGAGGCGAGAAGATACAGTGAATAAGAGGCGGCGGCTCTAAATTTTAAATTGTTAATAAATTAATTGTTTACGCATTCGGATAAAAGTAGCAGCACCGGCAACCATGCACAAAGTTTAAGAATTGATATTGAAAATGGCCGCTAACAATGGCGGCGGCCGCGTGCCACCATCGGGAGGAGAAGCAGCAGCCAGCAGCAGCGTGCCTCAATTTCCAATCAAAAACTCGTAATTAACACACTTAAAACGATTTAGCTTGTGTCTGTTAGGAGCTGGCAGCCATCATCATCAAATGATGAGTAGAGCACAAGCTACGGCATTTACGCTTACGCTTCGGCGTGCTTCAGTAAATACTCGTACGCTGTAGTCAATTGATGGATGCATGTGAGCGTGCGTTAACGTTAAGTAGATTAAATGATGCAATTTTATTCAAGTACAAATTGCTTTGGGAAATGTCTGTAATTTCGGGTATATCGTTTGATTAGAACATGAACATTGTAATTTATGAGCTCTAAACAAATGCGGGCCCCATTCTGGAGCTGAGTTCAGTACAGCTCTTCAAATAATCAAGGTCTATGATGAAAAGTGTGCCGTTATCATGAAAATTCATTTTGTTTCATTTTTTTTTTCACCAAATTTAAATTTAAATAACATATTTGGAAATAGCATTTATAAAAATCTAATCGATTTTTCTTCATTTAATTGATTTTACTCACTCACATTCGAAAAAAATGAAAATAAAATGCATTCATCAATAATAAAACGGAATATACAATGCTCGTTAAGCTCATGAATACAAAAGCAGAAATTACACAATAACCTCCACACAAAAAAAAAAACTATTAAATTTTAACCACAAAGAGATCCTTAGGGCAACAACACTAACAGCTATTGTGCTCTTAAGGATATTTATGTGATAATAAATTGTGCATTTGAATTGTTTACTTAGGATCCTAAGTACACATCAGACACAAAAACAAAAACAGAAAAAGAAGAAGAAGAAATACTAAACGAACGTTCAATGCATGCAGCATGTACGCATGCGCATTGTTTACTTGGGAGTGCGCGTGTGTGTGAAAAGTTAATGCAAAAACCATTTAACAAATGCAACTTGTATAAATATTAATAATCCTTAGTTACACAATTAAATATGATGAGAAAAATTCAGAAAAAGAATTCATAACATAAACAGACACAATGAAAAATTGGGAAAATTATTGAATATACCATATTCAATATTCATAATCTTCGCAACAACGCTACTGGGTACAACCTCAGATAGTTACAAGGTTACCCGGTGTTTATAGAAACTATTAGGTGTGGCCTTGGGCAGTCGGGTATCGTCGTCAACGGTAAGCCAGTGACCGGAAAAGACTCCCTACCTCACCAAAAGGCAACTGGTAGAGTGACAAGATATTTAGCATAATTCTACACTGGCATGATTCATAGATCTGCACGTCTATTATTCATTCATTTACCTTCTGATTATTTCCAGTTTCATAAACGAAAACGATTTTGCAATTAGCAAAGATTAATTAACTGATAAATTGCCAGAAAGCAAAAGTAGGTGTCGTTTTCCCCACTGAGAGATATGAGATGGGTTCCACATCCATCGAACTGAAACAGACTTCATTTAGGTTGTTCCGATACAAGTAAATACAAGTAAAGTATCGATACCAATATTCTTACCAAGCATTTTTAGTATATATGGTATATTCGTGTAAATCGGTATACTCTGCCCAATCCAAGATCTACACCAACTACCGTCGGATAAACCTTTTTATTAGCGCACACAAGGTTCTATCGAGCGTATAGTGTGAACGATTAAATCCCATCGTCCACAAACTGATTGAACTTCATCAATGTAGCTTCAGACCTGGTAAGATATTCACACTAAGCCGAATCCTGGAAAAAAAAAACCTAAGAAAGACAGATCGACACTTTTTTTTTTACTCTTTAATGGCACAACAGTCCACGGAGGGCCTAGGCCGAGCTTTTCGCATCCACTCATGTTGTGCGTGTTATATTTGTACATGAATGGAAGGGACCTACAGTTTAATGCCGAATCCGAACGGCAAAGTGAAAAGCTTTTCATAGGCAATTTTTACTCTTGTAGGTTTACCATTGCCTGCCAATAGGTGGTCCGTGTAGAAAAATTATTTTTTATACTTTTTAATTTTGCCTGTGCCTAAATTTAAACCCCGGACACTCTGTGTATTGCGTCCAACGCACTACCTCTACGCCACAGCGACCACAATCGACACCCACCATTTTATAAAGCACGTTTGCTTTAAACTTGCAAGGGTCATAATAATTGGGAAAAATTGTTGCAGGGAGCTTATTCCAAATACGCGCGGTACGACAGATGAACAAACTTTCTCTGTAATGCGTAATGCGGTGGAACACCGTGTCTACGTGGAAGGCGTGAGTTCCGCTTACTGCCCGTGTAGTTCTGTTGAACACACGATCTGGCGGCATCAGCTTGCGCATCTCAGAAGAACATCTACCGTTAAAATAACGGTGCAAATTAAACTTCAATTTAGGACGTATGTAGGTGGTGTAGATTATGCGGACATCAGTCGAGGTAAAATATTTTTTACACCGCCTATGAAAGTCGAGACACTCGGCTGCTTCTTTCGACACGTCAAAAATATGTTTATTCCAACGAACATCACATTGGATGGACATGCCCAGAACATCAAGAGTCACTGTGTCCATTGAACTCAACTCTATTGGTAAGACCCCACTCGGAGATTGACTGGAGATCTTTATTGAGTGAGTCATTCATAACGTGCCTGATGGAGGAGAAGATCGGTTGTGATTAATGCACTTATCGATAACCAAATTGATGACACATTTTGATTTAACAATTCCAACGACTCTGAAGGTAAATTGAAGGTTAACTTAATAATTTATTAATACCAGTTATTTGATTTAATAAATATCGCAAATGAGCAAAATAAAACCTAAACAGATCATTTATTTTGACTTATTCGCAAATATTCAGTAATAAAAGGTAAATTGGTATTATGGAAAAGAAAAAACGAAGATTAAATATTATCTATAAACTTGTTTGGTATGAGCATAAAGATGCTCGTTTAAAGTTGATTTCCAACGCTTTTTCTTAACAAGCAAACAGTAATTTTTATTTTGTATTTCTTTGAAAGCAATCATGTTCTGTCATTATAAGAATAAATACAACGCGTATTTGCTATCGCTGGTCATAAAGCAACCAGAAATATCGCATTAATTTTGTCACCAGCAAAACCACAGAGCACAGCACACAGTTACAAAGTCCAAGCGAGCGAGTAGCGGTTAGCATGGGATGGGATCGGCCTGAACCTCATTAACCATAAACATGAGAATTGAGTATACGTTCGGTCAGAATTGTGGAAGCGACGATGGCTTCTGCCTTGTTTTGCAGGTATGCAGGGAGCAAAGGTGGCCGGCCGGCAGTAGAAATAGTAGCCGCCTTTAGGTGTAGCACTAAAGGCAAATGTGAAGGCGTTGGCGTAGTAAGAAGCAGAAGCTTTTTATCAGTTGCTGCTCATGTGTGTATTTTGTACATAAAGTTTTCTTGATTGCGTTGCGTTACGTGGTGCGCCAAATGCTGACCGACCGTTCTGTTGCTGTATTTAGGTAATAGCCAGCCAAACTATTCGCTGCTCTGTGGTCAGAGTGAACGAGAGACATACAATTTTTAATAGATTTTTTATCAACATTATTAATAGGAAGCTATTTTGTAGCGTGTTAATGGTTAATACTAATTTTATTTTCAAATCAACGACAACGATAAATATTCAAATGCGCATGAATGAATTCGGATACATTTTTTATGGCACACGTAAACACAGAAACACATACACACATACACACGCACATCCATAAATGTGCCTACATAAAAAATACATACATCAACATGACATTAATTAACAATATTAATTTTAATGTATTTTGTGATTCCGTCTTCTCTGAAGAGCGAGTTAATTAGTAGGAATTTAGTTGGGAACAAATGAAATTATTCAAGTTGCCACAAAGAAACCGAAGAAATGTTGTTATCTTATGAAAAATAGGTAAGTATTACTGAATTCAAAGAGTATTGGACTTGAAATATTGTATTATGAATGTGTTTCGAATTCGGGATTCTATGAAAAGTGAAAGTGAGCAATACCACTTCACAGTTTTTCTAGTTTATTCTTTTGAGGTTCAATTCTGAAATAAATAAATATGAGGAGCTTTCCTAATATCTGAAAGCAAATGAAGATCTCTGCAAAATGTTTCACTTGAGTTTTACCTTACAACTGTTTACGAACTTTCAAAAGTAAGCAGGGCCTTTAGTGCATTTTCCTTTCCTCGCTAACCGTTTCGCTTTTCCAGCAAACTACATTCAAAATAGCGAAGATCTCTGTTTGGAACACTGTTTTCACATCTCCCGTAACTAAGAAGTAACTGTTTTCGTCGGGTACCGGGTACCAATCAGAACCGCTTCCAATTATTGTTTTAGAGCTGTCTGTATAGAAATAATGTGTAAAAGCCCTGACGATGACCCCTGGATTGCCCAATTTGTTTCGCTCAGGATACTTCCAAGGATGATTTTTATAAAAGTTTAGTTTTTGCAAAATGAAAAAAAAAACACAGAAATTCTAAAAAAGTGAATGAAATTTTTATATGGATCGATAAATCAATTCCTGCCATTTACTTTTTAAAGATAATTTCACTTAAATGTTGCCCGCGGCTACGCTTCAAGTGGTTCATTCTGAAGGTCCAATTTTGGCACACTTTTTCACACACATTGGCACATTGGCACATTTCAAATGACGCGTTCAATGTTGGCTTCCAAAGTAGTAATCGTGTTTGGCTGGTCCCTATAGACAAGAGACTTAACATAGCTCCACAAAAAATAGTCCAACGGGGTCAAATCACACGATCTGGGAAGCCAATTGACTACACCAAAACGTGAGAGTAACTGCTCACCAAATTCGCCTCTCAATTGATGCATGGTTTCGCGTGCAGTGTGGCATGTGGCATCATCCTGTTGGAACCACATGTCGGCCGAGTCCAATTCTTACATTTTCGGCAAAATGTACCGTTCCGTTATCATCGGACGGTACATTTTTCCATTTACCATAACGTTGCGACCTTCATCGTCTTTGAAGAAGTACGGCCCAATGATGCCGCCTGCCCATAAACCGCACCAAAAAGTGCATTTTTCGGGATGCATTGGTAGCTGCTGAATGGCTCTGGCTGGTCTTCACTCCAAATACGGCTATTCTGCTGATTCACGAATCCATTGAGCCAAAAATGAACATCGTCGCTGAAGACAATTTTGCGGTAACACACATTTTTCACAAACATTGTTCAGGCGTCAGTCTAGTCATTATGAACTGGCAAACCAAACTGAGAATAAATCAGGTGACAGCTGTCAAAAAGACCAACTCCGAAAAAAGTATTGCCAAATTGAAAACCACACTTCTAGAAAAAACACCCTTTACATACTTTCTACCGAATTTTATGTGTGGCATAAGACTGTTAACCGGCATTGAAAACAATCCCTTAACTGGTGGAAAATTTTGCGGCGCTGCCAGAAAAAATCTTAAGTGCACGAGATACTTTCTGCTCAACATGACTTTTACACAAAAGTTTGGAATCTAGAGTTACCCCTGGATATTTTACTTTTGAGGACAAAAGCAGGGTAACTCTCTTCATTATCAGGAGTTGAAGTTCCTCTTGATTGCGCCTTCGAATTAAGAGCATTAAGATATTTTTATTCGAATTCACAGAGAGACGAATAATAATGCAAATTGATCTTAAGAACTGTTCCAATACAAGTGCAAGAGATTCAAAAACGAAGCACGATAGAAGCGGGGAAAAGAACATCCCCTTGGAGACATCTCTTGGCAACCTACACTGTGATACTATCATCAATGTTATATCCAGTCGTAAGCAGTCTCTTGGCTAACATGACTTCTTCAGCACCATGTCTTCAGGCTGCAAAATGCATCGAGTCAAAGGTAGCATTTTTTAAACGCGCCTTGACTTCAATAAATATTCGCTAAGTTAACTGTTTTGCTTCGAACCCCTCTTCAATTATGCAAGCACTCTCATGAAGCGCTAAACCTGGACATGAGTGATACCATGTGATATTACAATGGGCCATTCTGGCCCAACAACAACAACAAAGCAGCCATTAGAAAGTTTAAGTGTCAGTTCAGGGAGTACAATTATTGTCCTGAATATCTGAATTTGGACTCTGACTTTACCCATCAACAAACAGTGTTCATCAAGCCATCAAGAATCTTGCATTTTCAATTTTGTCAGCACAACCTCGACATAAATATAAACAGACATACACTAGTCGGGATCGAAAAAAAATCCGCCTGTGGACTCAAGTCACAGATACTTAAGTATTTTATTTAATTAAATGTTTTGGAACGCATAATTTGAAGTATGTACAACAGATTCTCAGCCCCTAAACTAAGAAACCATGTTGGAAAAGAATTCTCCACATTCTCATTACAAGAACGTTCGCGCTGTTGTTCAACTTCTGTAAACACGCCATTAAAAACAAAATGCCAGTTGTGTTGTGGAAAACAAACGAAAGTAATCCCAGTGAGATAGATGGTAATCCCGCACCGAACACAGTATGGTAAACACGAATCCGAAACCAAAAACCAGAAATCTGAAGGGCAAATATCAACAATGCATTTTGTGTGTCTATTTGCACACATTTAGCGGATTATTTAGTTTTCCCGTACCCAGAACATAAGAGTAGGTAAGCAAGCAAAGATCTTGTGTGTGTGTGTGTGTGTATGCTTGACTCTTGTGGTTCTCCCTTCTGGACAGCGAAAGAGCAAGGCAAACAACGAACGAAAAAACGAATGAACACCCGGCGGCGCACGGTGATCGATGTTGCAGTCGATTTGTTTGCGCATCTCATGAGGTTCCGATGGGCGACGGGAGCAGGCAACACTGTCACTGCCACCACCGAGCACAGCCACAATTCCTGACGACGTCAAATCGAATATCTCCATTTCATGAGTGACATTTAATAATGCGTTTTGTTTTCTTTAATTCTTCAATTGACCAAAACCGATCATCACACAACTGAAAGTATTGATGTGTGCGTGTGCAATTGTATGTGCGTGTGTTGTTGCAAGTCAATGAGATGAGCAAATATGCATACCAACTGGCAATGGAAACGGCACCGGCAACACTGATAACCAAATGCGACAGCGGCTATTGCTGTTGTTGTTATTTTTGTTTTGAAATAATCAGCGGCATTTTTTCTTCTTCTTCTGTTTTCGTATTTTTGTTTTTTTTTTAATTTTGCATGTTTTTATTTTTCTTGTTTTTCCTTTGCGTTGTTGCTGCCTATGTTAAAAGAAAATGTTATCGCTAGCAACGCATTAGTTGCAAATGTAAATTGCTGTTGTTGCTGTTACTTCGAATGGTTGAGTGTTCTGTGCAAAACAGTCGCCGCAACATCAAATGTACCCCAAAAGTTTGTTTAGTGCGCGTGCGCGCATTTGCCGCGGCATCAACCAAAGGAAAACACTTGAAATGTTTTTGCTTGTCGAATTTGTGTTAAGTTACCCTTTTGAGCTCAGCGAGCGGCCAAACTCAAAGCCTTGTTGACATTTATTGGTAATTGTTGTTAGTAGTTAGTTTTCTAAAGGCTTGGGGGTATTGATTTTTCAAATATTTAAAATTACTCAAATTTTCAAGCTTAACTTTTATTAAAATCCGAAATTGAAAAATTAACCAATGCAACTGGCGATATGGTAAAGCATTCATTTTAATTATTTTTGTATTGATTCGTAGACATCCAAGGGGCTGTGGCACATGGACATTTCCTGGTACCACGACTGATGCAAAACCAGCGATAAAATTTTGTTCACAATCAGAAAAGGAAACACAAGAGTCGAACCAATCGAATGAAATAAATGAAACTTTTTGGCTAAATTTTAGTCGCTCACCATTCAAGAAGATGATAAATGAGATTGAAGATACCGATCTCACTGATGAACCTTAGTAAGGGTTTCGATTCTAAATTTCCATCCCTAGCAGTAGTGCCCCAGACATAACTTTTCTCTGACGAGCCCTACAGTGCAGTAGAAATTTCGTCTTA
This sequence comes from Palloptera scutellata, assembly GCA_958295655.1. NCBI lineage: Eukaryota > Metazoa > Arthropoda > Insecta > Diptera > Pallopteridae > Palloptera > Palloptera scutellata. The sequence goes on along the minus strand of OY282449.1, from coordinate 42,840,130 downwards.
TTGCCCTTCTAAAAAAACTGTCCCATTCCAAGATTTTCCGTGTGTTCGCATAGTAGGTAGGAAAGGAAACCCGTGATGATTCCAAGTTTGTTATTGCTTAGCTTCAGTTATAACGCAGCTCTCTTTGAGCGGGAGTTCCAAATTAGAAGATTTTACTGTCTAAGCTTAAGGACCCAATTCGAGTAGGCTGAACTTTCAATCCTTTCCTCACTTCTTAAATCGTCTTTAATAGTGTATGTTTCTATACCTAGAAAATAACTCTGGAACTCAGAACTTGCCAAACAATCGGCCATCTTATTTCCATGTACATATTTCTACATATCCAGAGACTCAAAACATGGTTACCTTGTTTGTCTTCGCAAATTCATTCAGTAGCTTTAGCTATTCCCAGGCTATCTTTGAGGATACCTCGAAGAAGTCTAGTGTCTGACTTTTCTTTCTTTTTTGTTTTATGGCCCCATAGAGGGCCCAGATCGAGCTTTTCGCGTCCACTCATGTTATGCGTGTTACATTTGTACATAAATGGATGAGACTTACAGTGTAATGTCGAATTCGAACGGCGAAGTGAAACGCTTTTCATTGGCAATTTTTACTCTTGTAGGTTTGCCATTGCCTGCAAAAAGATGTAGAAAAATTTTATTTTTCACTTATCGATTTGACTATGCCGATATTCGAACCCCGCACATTCTGCGTAGCAGGCCAATGCAATACCAACTACGCCACAGCAACCAGGCCTGACTGTATGATCAAATTACTATATTTAAATGAAAATGTTGGAAGTCTTCACCGTAGGCTCAGATTGTCTGCCATAGGTTTATAAAGTCCCCCACCATTTATTTTTGGTACCTCCAAGGAAGTAGGTTGAAGAAATATAAATCTTCAATTTACTTCCACTTTGAATGCTTACTTAATGTCAGAGATTTTTTGAAGGTTCGTCTTACAAACTGTGGCATATACAAGACCCATGGGCCTCCACTTCAATTTGTTCCTTCTCTGAACATGAACAAATTGAACTAACGTTCAAACCTTTCCTATAAAGGAAAGATCCGAGAAGGATCGTATTAAACAAACCATCGCTGTCAGTTGATTTTCAGTTTGTCTTCTATTACAAATCACTTCATTCTGAGCAGTGGTGGCCACTCCACAGCATGCATTGAGACTTCACTTGCACCGGGCTCAATTCCATAGAAAAAAGTTCAGCTGATCAGCTGTGCTTGTGTGGTTGGCCACCACTGATTTAGAGCTTTATGTTTGTAAAAAATTCACTTTTGAAACACAAAATTATTCACAATGTATCTGAAGCATTCTGTCGCATTGTTATACCATAATGTCGTAATATTTTGTATGAAAAATGAGAGAAACTACGACAATTGTGAGAATTTATGACAATTGAGAGGATACGACACTGAATACGATTAAATTGTGTTATTTAGTAAATTGAATTGATTCGTAGCGCCATGGAGGGTAGAGCAATTTTAAATTAATGAATTTAGGACTAGCTCAATGCGTACTTTTTCATCAGTTATGGCTAATTGTTTATTAGAACATTTATATTTTGACTCCTCCTAATCTGACCAGACCGACTAGACTCAAACAAGAACAAGATGTCAAAGCTGTAGAAGTCCAAAATTAATATTAATCACACATTTTCTGCGTACGATTTTCAAGTTTAGCCGATTTTACTCCGGGAATTTTCGTACATATCGTATTTATGTCCCATTCCGAAAAATTTCATTTTATACAGCTTTTCCGCACTTGTTTCTAGCCTGATGAATTTTTTCGGAAAAATTATTTAAGTTTACTTCTTTAGAATCGATTCTATATTTACTAGGGGGTAAAAGATGATCGTGGCAAAACGATCATTGTCATGGAAATGAAGGGCAGCGCCCTCTATTAAACAAGTATGAAAAAAAAGGGAATGCATACATACGAGGTATGATCAAAAAATAAAAATATTTTCAAATTTTGGAACAATCTTCGCTGCCGCACTTTTCATGCCTAAAACATCCGTAAAAATTGCTTGGCATGAGCCGAACGATATGCCAACATCATCAGCAACCTCTCTGATAGTGATTCGACGATTATCCAAAATCATTTTCTTCACTGCGTCAATGTTTTCATCGGTTGTTGACGTGCTCGGGCGACCAGGACGAGAATCGTCATTGACATCTTCTCGGCCTTCCTTAAACCGGTTATACCACAATTGAACTTGTGTTCTGCTCATAGTAGACTCGCCAAAGGCCACAGTCAACATTTCAAATGTCCTTGCGCATTCAATTTCATTTTTTACACAAAACTGAATACAGTTTCTTTGATCCATTTTTGCAAATAGTAAAAAATCGAAGAGCACACCATAACACGACTAACCTTTTTATTTGTCAAAAACAAACTGACAATCCAAAATGGTTGGTATTGCCAACATATATAACAGACATGTGTACATACAACATAACAGAAAAAAATAATTTTTCTATACGGCACCACCTCTTGGCAAGCAATGGGAAACCTACAAGAGTAAAAATTGCTATGAAAAGCTATACACTTCGCCGTTCGGATTCGGTATTAAACTGTAGGCCCCTTCCATTCATGTACAAATACAACACGCACAACATGAGTGGATGCGAAAAGCTCGGCCTAGGCCCTCCATGGGCTGTTGTGCCATTAAAAGTAAGTAAGTAAGGATTTGCCATTATGTTTTAAAAACGATTTCGGGCAAGTGGCCGCCGCGAATGGTTCGAATAAATTCCAGCCGAGAGGCCCAATTTTCGACCACTTTTTGCAGCAATTGGGGCCGTATGTCAGTAATAACGCGCCGAATATTCTCTTTCAATGCGTCAATCATCTCGGGCTTATCTGCGTAGACAAGCGACTTTACATAACCCCACAAAAAATAGTACAGCGGTGTTACTATTTTTTGTGGGGGTCTTTCTGCCCATAGAGCACACCAAACAGTGACTTTTTGAGGATGTAACGACGTCTCAACAATGGCTTGTGGATTACGATCACTCCAAATGCGACAATTTTGCTTATTAACCTACCCATTCAACCAAAAGTGAGCTTCATCGCTGAACAAAATTTTCTTGTGAAAATCGGAATCGGTGGCCATCTCGTTTTGGGCCCATTCACCGAACGTGTGACGCGCTTGATGGTCTTTCGGCTTCAATTCTTGCACGAGTTGGATTTTGTAAGATGGCAAACCAAGATCCTTCCGAAAAATCTTCAATAAAGTGGATGGATGGGCATAGATTCAATTGTTGCGCGCGATGGTGGATGGACTCATTCGGGTTTTCTTCGATACTCTGCTCCACAGCAGCAATAGCGTCTTCGGTGCGCACTGTACGGCGTCTCTGAGGATGCGTATTATCCACTAGAGTTAACGTGGTGCGAAACCGATCCATGATTGCTCGAATTACCGACTCTGCTTGGCGATTATCTCGACCGAATATTGGACGCAGCTCGCGATGCGTCGTGCGGCCCGAACCATTATTTTTGTAATAAATTTTCACGATTTGCAAACGTTTTTCAGGAGTAAGTCTATTCATTTTGAAACAGTCAATCATCGGTATTCTACTATTATTTCACCATTCATTTACAATATTTCCACTCTTTTCGACTAATGTCTTTTTAAGAACTTAATCTGTAAAAAGGATAAACTCAATAGTATTTCAATATTCAAATTTTGGTAAACAATAAGGTTTAAAGTAAACCTATTGAAAAGCTTAAGCCACGACTTTCTCCGGCTTGTGTGTTGTTAGCAATTAATTTAACATTAACAACGAATTTCATACAAAATTAACATTTCAACGCAATGCGTGATGAAGAAAAATAATGTATCAAAAAAAAAAAAAGAAAGAAAAGCAAATAAAAGAAATGAAACGAATAGAAAAAGAGAATAATTGAGAATACAACTACAAAGTCTAACATCACGTGCTCATTAAATAAAAATATTTTAATTTCAAAAACAATATTTATCTACAATTGTGAATACGAAAGAAAACAACAATGACATGTTCGAATATCTGAAGAAGTGTTAGGTAAGTGTTTCAGTGTCGCATTCTTCGTGACGAGGGGAAAAGGGGCAAGGTGGGGGTGAGCTTGGGCTTGGAGAAAAAAGAAAACACAGCAGTACCGAAACAAAAAAACAACGGCCAATGGCTAAGCAAACAATCGTATCCGAGCATTTTTGATCCACAACTCAAATCCATGGCGGTGCAAGGTTGAGGGCATAGAGGGAGGCACTCTTTTGGAAAGCTTTATGTGGGTGAAGAGAGAGTCTCGCACTCCACCGGGGAGGAGGGAGGTTGAAAGAGTAATACATGTTTATGTGCGCATTGATTTGAAATAAAAGCATATCTAAGTAAATACAACAATTGATTGAATAATAATAACAACAGCAACAACAACAACAACATCATCAACAAAATGCTACTTTTTGGTTGTTGCTGCTGTTGTTTAATAAATAATAACAAAAGACCAAATGATTTTTAATATTCAAAGCATAAATATCAAAAATTCATATTCAATATTCGATTTTGTTTTCTTTGATTTTTTATTAATGAAGAACAAAAGCCAAAGAAAACACACTTGGCCAAGACGAAGTGGTGCTAAAATTGTAATTGAACTACTGGATACTACTTTTTTAACATACATACACACACACACACACACACAAACACACACATACACAAAACTACTTTGTATACAGTGGTGCACGACAGTGGTAAGTTAAGTTGCTGTTGCTGTTGTTGGTTTTATTGCTGTTGCTGCTGATGATGATATTGTTGCTGTCGCTGCTGCTGATTATATTGGAAGCTACATGCACGCACTCATAATCATCGCCTTGCCACTCGCCACTCGTCGTACTCTTGGCTAAGAAAAACATTTTTCAGACTTTAAGGCACCCATATTCAAACTATACTTACAAACATACACATGCATGCATGCATACTCACACGTACTTATACCATACATACATATGTATATATTTATGTATGTATGTATGAATGTGTGGATATGTAGATTCAGTTAGCGCATGTAGTTGGCACTGCACAGCAGAAACTGGGGCGAGGCAAGTGGAACACAGAGTGCCTTATGCCATAGCTACAACATGCATACGTTGTTGTTGCCTCTACATACACCCAAAGGTGAAACTCTTCAAGCGTCATCATCATCGCCGTCGTCAACTCTTCATCATAATCATCGTTACACATTGTCGCTGTTGAATTGACTACATTGGCAGTAACTAAGTAATTATGAAAAGACACAATTGAATTGGTCTCGCATTGACGAGGATTCACCGTCAGCGTTTGTGGTTGGATCGCGTTGAAGTGCACCTACTATACTCGTACTCTGTATGTATGTATGTATATGTGTACTTCTCATTATTACGGATGATACTCGTATTCTGATTGTTGTAGTTTGCTTGAGCTTGTTTTCTTTGCATGTTGATTAGTTTGAGTTTAAATTTAAGCGCTCGATTCAAAAGTCGTTACCCTACACCAAGCAGAAGGAAATTCTTTTAATGCCTGAGAAGCCGTGGATTATATAGAAAACCGTTTATAGGTAATTCTAGTAAGAAGAAAATTGACAACGCTATTAAAATCAGGGTCAACGAATCATTTAGTAATTAATGTTCTTATCACAAAATATTATTAATCAAAATTTATTGATTATTGGTATTTAAAGAGATGCGTCTTGCTCTTCAGAAGAAGGTCACAATTATTTGGGATCCGTTTATCAGATACCCACGGCGTAGTTGGTAGTAAGTATACTGGACTGTTATGCAGTGTACCCGGACTCGGCATATAGAAAATGAACTAATTTTTGACACAAAATTTTGCATCTGTAACATTGCCTAAGAAAAGCTATTCACTTCGCCGTTCGTTATTCGTGCAGAAATATTAGTCATAAAACCAGAATGGATACTATGGTAAAAGCTCGTTATAGGACCTTCATATGTTATTATCCCATTAGAGAAGTAGAGATAATAGGTCCGAGAAATATGCGAAAAAGTAGCGAGAGGTGTATTTTAGCAGTTTGTGATTGCCACCTGGCGATAATTCGGCCAAAAGATATTGGTAGGTTCATCAGGAGTACTGAGTGGTTTCAGAATGGATGGAAATGTAAGGAGATCTGTTATCTAAGTGTAAAGGTTAATATTAAGTATAGGGACATCATAATGGCCCAATCTTTAGCCTCCGTCGATGCTCATATACCTCGCTCCCTCTAATAAATGTGTTTCTTCGTATAGAAACATCCCTACGCACACCCATGAACATGAGGTCTCTGATCCGACATCAAACTTACCATAAAAATCATTGGCAATACAACGAAGATAAGATTTAACAACTTGCTCATTTTATTCGCCCAAGTTAATAAGGTACTTGGCGAATAAAACGCTGCTTTCATAGACTTACTAACTTAACATAAATGAAAAACTCTCTTAATAATAATTCGATTAACCGATGTTTTTTGCCGTAGAGTATCAACAGAAACACACAAAAATATGTAAATATTAAGAGCAACAATCCCAAGTTGGGCGTATTGTGATTAATGATGATACATAGAAATTATTTAATAATACAATCAGAATTTTTCTTTTACTTTTTCATTATTTGGAGCTCTTTCTTCCTCTCATCTGCTATGCTGTGAATGCACTGAACAACTAAGTACTACATACATACTACATTCACAATTTGAAGATGTCTATTTTACAATTCCTGTATAAATACTTACATACGGATGAAAGTATGTTATTCTTTTCATCATCATCGTCATCATCAACATTTTTGTTGACTTCTGACTGACATGCCAAATCATCGCTTCGTTATCGCTGCATCATCTTTGCATGCATGGATATCAAGACTATGCCAAGCTAATGCCGCAGCAGTTACCTGGAGTCGATTAAAAAAAAGTTTGGTGCTGGGCATATTGTTATTGTTATGCTTACATTAGCCTATGTAATGAGCCTGATTTCAAGCTCAAGTGCCTTCAATGTTGTCTACCTGGAGCAAGTAGCAAGTACTTGCGCCTATCTGCTTCTTAAATTCATTCCACAACTGTACTCACGTTCGCATTTACTGCTACTGAGCTCCATTCTGCTTTTCTATTGTCAAGTGAAGTACTGAGTATTTACTACCGTCAAATCATTGTTTTGTTGTTGTTCTTGCTGCAACAATATTATGCGTGTTGCTCCAATATTGTTGCTGCTTCTGCTGCTCTTGTTGCAGTTGTTGATAACACGCTGTTCTTGCTGTTGTTGGCTGCTACTTTCGAATATCAAAATATATGGGTAGCAATTTTCTTAACTGACTTATGTTTTTGTTGCATGCGCGCTTTTATAAGTTGGCTTTATTTTTGAGTTTCATTCTTCTGCTATATGCTCATTTCCAATCAGAGTTACCATGTATGTATGTAAAGGTGCATGTTACACTTGAACTTGTTGAATGCAACAGTAATGAAATAGTAATAGTTAATTAAAGAATGCGATTCAACAATTCAATAAAATATCATTTTTATATTGTATTTTTTTGAGCAAATATAGATAAGCAAAGAAGTAGTTGTTTAGACTGGCAGCTAATATACATATTTACATAACAGTACATAAGTAAGTCACAGGAACCAAGAATTTCAGAGAGGGGATAGGAGCGCGTGATTTTTTTTTATATTATTTGTTTGAAAAATGAATAATTTGCCGTGAACTTGCTACTTTCTCTGAAAGAGATTGCCAGATTTCTCTTTCAGAGAAAACACCATGTTCAGGGCAAATTATGCATTTATCCAATAGATAAAAAAATTAATATCAGATAAAAGAAAGGAAAGGAAAATATGTGCATACATATTTAAAAGATACATATATAGAAAAATATGAAAAATGATTAAGCGTAAAAGAATTCATGAGAAGCAACCAACTTGGTAAACGCTACAGAAAAAGCTTTCAAGCCAAGCTGGACATAATTTGAACAAAATACAACCTTCTTACTTCTCCATGGGTACCACCAGAATCCTTTAGATGTAAAGTTTCAGCTTCAAAAAGGTATTATCCATCCGATAATATATTTCAAGTATTATCGGACAAATATTTTCGGCAAAATTTATATGAAAAATTTAAGTTGCATATAGCCACAGCGATTATGGTCGCTGTGGCGTAGTGGTAGTGCGTTGGACTGCTGCGCAGAGTGTCCGGGGTTCGAATCTCGGCACAGGCCAAATCAAAAAGTAGAAAATATAATTTTTCTACGCGGCACCACCTCTTGGCAGGCAATGGCAAACCTACAAGAGTAAAAATTGCTATGAAAATCTTTTCACTTCGCCGTTCGGATTCGGCATTAAACTGTAGGTCCCTTCCATTCATGTACAAATATAACACGCACAACATGAGTGGATGCGAAAAGCTCGGCCTAGGCCCTCCATGGGCTGTTGTGCCATTTAAAGTAAGTAAAGTAATAGCCAAAATTTAATGTCATAATTTTTTACAAACATTTTTTAAGTACTACCTCTAGATTTTACTCCGTCACTCCGCTTGAGCTAAAATCTACTTCAATGTGGCCTGCCGCCGACCCTATCTCTCCCTTTGTCATTTTCTCCCGGCTGGCACCATCTGGTTGGTGGGTTGATTATGATAATTCATCATCAGTTAAAAGAAGTTACCTTGCACCTAGCTGTGATGTGTCTCTCTATTAGTCAACAAGCGTCCCTAACTTCAGTCTGAAAAGTCGTGCCATGATTATGTAGGCGAATAGAATGAACTATTGCTACCTGCGATGAGTGAACCCCTGCATTTATCCCGCGGGTCATTTCAGATTCATCTGTTAAAAAGGGGGCGTCATGCCCTGCTAAAAACTTTTTTCTTTCCATTCTGTCCTTGTTACCATAAAATCGATTTCAAAGCACAGTTGCGGTATGATGTTCTTCTGAATACGAAGTTTGGTATAGTACCTAGAACTTTACTGTATCCATAATTACTGTCAGCCCAACATTCCGTTGTCCTAAGCCTGACCGAGTGATTGAAAACGATATTTTTGATATCCAGGTTAAGAGAAAGGAGATTTATCCGTAGATCAGTATTGATTTAACTATTTGGTATCGCATCCAACAAATCCCTCAATTATATCGCATGGACTAAGGTCAATTGATGTCCATTTAATGAATGAAGGCTGATGGTTGGAATTTTGATCTTGGTTATGGAAGCGCATCACTTCTGTCTTGTCTGAATTTACAATAAATCCACATCTTGTAGCCTATGTGCAAAATTTATCCAAGCTCCCTTGCAAAATTTGACTTATTATGCTTGGGAACATTATATGTGCTATTATATGTGCTAAGAATATTATCTATGACTTGTAGCCCCAGTAATGATGAAAGAACTTCTCCCTGTAGTGTTCTCTGACTGAATTAATCTGGACTTAAGTATACATATATACATACTAGCCAATCTAGTGTTGGAAATATTATAAAAACTATTTTAAAGACATTTGTTATTGTACTATTTTTTAAATATTTAATTAACGTAATGATTTATGTTTTTCATTCAAAAAATTATTAATTTTACACAGGATTTCTTTGTATAACTTTTACTTTGAAAAAGCCAAAGTAAAAAAAAATGTCAGTTCGAAATGATTCGTTACTTCTATTTAGACAAATTACTGGACAGAAAAAGTAATGTCTTCATTTTGCAAGCCAGCTCATTATTAAATCGAACCCAATTCAGATTTTAAGAAATTTGTTTAGAGCATCCTACAAATATGTCTGCTTCTTCTTTTTCTGAATTATAACTAATTCCATACTGAAGCAAAAATGGTGAACGACGAGACATCTCCAATCAACGTAAATTTATACAAACGCATCGATATAGTAATAAAAGAATTTAAATTCAATAAACGCAATTCCTTCATTCATTCATTTACTACATACTATATACATGCATATCTTGGCAACAGAGTATCAGCAACAGCAGCAACAGCAGCAACAGCAGCAGCAGCAGCAGCAGTAATTACACAAGCAACCACAACAACCAAAACAGCAATCGCAATAGCATAATAACGCGTGATAATAATTGATGACTAAAATTTAACAGCGACAATTGAACAAACTCACAGATTGATTCGCACCATAAATGGAATAAAGATAACATAGCAAAACGTCGCGATGCTTAGCTGCAAAAGGCGCGAAAAGTGCCATTTTGGGACGAGAACACAAACAAACATAGCTGCTGCATAGCGACTTTGGTAGCTGAAGAAAAGGCAACAAAGAAGCACAACAGCAGCAGCAACACGTTGACAGTAATGGTGATGGAAACGTTGTAATGAAATTATGTATATACAGCAGCAGCAGCAAAAAACAAAACTGACAAAATCATTTTGAACATAAACGGCGTCAGCCAAACACAGAGACACGCAAAACAAATTTCGCATTGATGCGCGCTCAACTCAACTCCAACCAACTCAACTACGGCAGCAGCAGCAACAGCAGCGACTCTAGCTAGCAACAACACTAGTACAATAGCCGCTGCAGCGTTAGTTTATGCGTTGATGACAGTTGGTCAGTGTTGATATGATTGTCAAGTCGAAGCATGTAGCTGCAATTAAAAAACGCCTTCTTTGGTGCAATTTCTAGTTTCGGCAACAAGGCGCAGGTGTAGATTACGCATGCCATGAGCGACGCAGAGTAGTGAGTGCAGGCGGCGAAAAAGGGTAGGCCGTGCAGTGTGAGCCAGTGTGAATATGACGCACTAGCAAAAACACCCAAGACCCAACAGTAACAATCGCTAAAAGTTCGCAATAACTATTTAGTCAGTCAATGTGTTGCTAGTGCGGATCGTGCAATATTTGTTAGTTACAATGAGTGCCATCGGTTGGCCATTAAATACAATAACATGCTGCAGTACAAAGCGCATTACTTGGTAATAAACAATAAATAACAACGACGACAACGACAACGACAACGACATCGACAAACAGCAACAGCTGACGACAACTGTGTAGCAAATGAGTTAGTTGCTGCCATTGATGGAATTTTCACTGATCGTGTGTTCAAATGAAGCTTTTTCAGTTTTGGCTGTGATCAATTGGGCACCGCCGGAAGTTGCCATTTACATGGCACGGGGTTTTGTGTGTTTGTGCGTTCTCTCCGGTATTGCGAACGTAGAAAACAATTGTGTACTTGTCATTTTTTGGTTATTTAGGTAACACGTACGCCGCATTAAGTTGAACCTGAGTCATTGCAAATATGTGATCGTATGTAGGTAGGTACTTATGTAGAGTTATGAATATTGATTATGTGATTATAATTTGTTATTATTACAATAGCTGGCAAATTGTTTGCTAAATATTTGCGTATATTGAAATAATTGGGGGAAAAATGCATATACCAAAATTGTAAGAGTATTAGTTCCAAAAGTGGAAACCCAATCTGAGAGACTGAGAGAGATAAACTGTCAGCAGTAAGAGTATTAGTTCCAAAAGTGGAAACCCAATCTGAGAGACTGAGAGAGATAAACTGTCAGCAGTCCTAGGCTAAGCATTATCTTTGCATGGTTCGAAAATCGAAGGGCGAAAATCTAATATCACACACCCTCAGAAACCGAGAACTGTTGTTTCTTTCCAATACCGTAGCACGGAGAATTCGATACCGTAGTGAGAATTAGATTCTCTTGCTTTTTAAAACACCAAAAAAAAAAGAAATGTTGTCTAATGTATTGAAAATAATTCATTTCGATGTTTCATTTGATTTTCTACATAAAGTATATCCAAGAAAAGATTTTAGGTAGCATTTATGTTCAAAGGTAAATTATAGATCAGAATTGGGGTTACAAAAGTTTAGTAAGCGTTGTATTTTTGGTTGGGTCCAGCAGTGAGACTTTAAATTTTGACTTAATTTGAGGTACCTAATCACGAAAATCATCTTTATTTTGAAATGAGATGAACGTTTTTTTTTTACAAATGTCTCTTACTCCTGAGGACAGTTTGGAAAAGCGGTAGAAGTGCGCTCATTGATGGAAGCAAGGATTGCTGTAGCTCATAATTCTACCTTCCAAATGAGTAAAATTTTCAGTAAATCCCACTTGGCCGCACGAACTTGAATTCTCCTTGGCATAGTCAGTCGCCGATAGGAAAATATATTTGCGAAGCCACTGTTGGGGTCGGTGAGACTTTAAATTTTGACTTCAGACTTAATTTGAGGTACCTAATCACGAAAATCATCTTTATTTTGAAATCGATCCACAGGAAAAACTAACGCCGTCAAAGGGTTAATTCATTTAGATATGTCGCAACGATTCTTGGTCTCTATGTTACCTACTTCATGAATTTTTATTGGTCAATTCCGGCAACAAAGGACGACTTTATGGAATCCAAATTAAAAAATTCAAGAAACGCATGAAATCACACATCAATGGCGAAGAAAAGGAGCAGAAATAAATTTAAAGAAAAGCCGACATTGGTCTTTACTTACTTTACTTACTTACTTTTAATGGCACAAAAGCCCATGGAGGGCCTAGGCCGAGCTTTTCGCTTTTCCCATCCACTCATGTTATGCGTGATCTATTTGTACATGAATGGAAGGGACCTACAGTTTAATGCCGAATCCGAACGGCGAAGTGAAAAGCTTTTCATTGGCAAATTTTAACTCTTGTAGGCTTGCATTGCCTGCCAATAGGTGGAACCGTGTAGAGAAATTATTTTTTCTACTTTTTGATTTTGCTTGCGCCGAGATTCGAACCCCGGACACTCTGCGTAGCTGCCCAACGCACTACCACTACGCCACAGCAACCACTTAAAGACATTGGTCTTTAGGTACTTGATTTAGTGAGAAATCATACCGAATATTTATCGTAGATATTAAACATTAAACTTGAACTTCAGGTCATACACATTTATAGTGGCATAGTCTTAATAACTTTGTTAAGAGTCGAGCATTGATCTGTGTTCAAAAATGATGCCCCAAATAATGAGAAAATTTTACGAGTGTATTTGATAGTACCCACTGATGAATAAATTTGAGAATAATTGGCTATTGAATACTTGTCTTTTGCTTATTTGCTTCATATATCTCGTATTTATTTAACCAAATTTATATTGAATCAATCAATAATATTTATTTTTAATTGTTTTTCTAGCGTCAAAGTGAAAATTTTAATTACACTGTGTAATTATATGGAGATTTTTAAAATCGATAGACACCTCTAAATCCTAAGATTGTATGCTTTTAGAGCTGAGGTAGGCTGAGAGCCTGAGAGCATTTCACTTTCAATGTAAGTACTGCTTTTTTATAATATTTTAACTTTTTCAGGCTTCTTCTGCTTTCAATGGCACAACAGCCCATAGAAAGCCTAGGTTGAGCTTATCGCATTCCTTCATGTTGTGCGTGTTATATTTTTATGAAAAGAATGAAAAGAACGTACAATTTAATACTGAATCAGAACGGCGAAATGAAAAAATTTTCTTACGCAATTCTTACTTTTGGAGGTTGTCTGCCACGAGGTGGTGTCGTGTTGAAAAAATGTTTTCCTACTTTTTGTCGATGCCGAGATTTGCAGCCGGGACCTCCGGCAGGCCAGGTCACTACCAACTACGCCGCTTTTCCAATCATTGCACGGTTTTCTCTCACTTGATGATATTTTTTATATGGCGAGGCGATTTGGGAGTTTTTTGTTCAAGTTGTCTTTGCGGTGATCAACGTTTCAAACCAGTCATTACCCGCCTTATACCTATAGTCTTCTGGTTTTTATTTTCAAATTTTTTAAGTTATTGGTAAATATAACATATTTGAACTTTACTCAAAACTCTTTGAGGTTAAGATATACATATTTGTTCTTTTAAAAATTTATTTTCATATACCATTTAAACACTTAACACGATTTAAAAGGAGGGAGAGGGTGGGTTCAGTAGTGAACTACTGAAACTTAGTAACCCTAAATATATTCTTACATATATGGTACCTCTGAAAATTGCCCTTAAACCTCGATTTTGAGGGTGTTTTCAAAATTTCTAGAATACAGTTATTTTTGTTCAACTAGACCTACAACTTGTTGTGGATCTCGTTCAAATATATTTTTTTACTGCGGCGCAGTGTATCTAGTCATTAAGTGTCGGGTGCGAGAGTTAGCTAGATCGAATTTCGAATACCGAAAAAACAGCAACAGAATCAACTACCGTCGAGTATTGGCAGACTCATCTTAAAAAACGGATTCTGGTGAAAATGCAAAAAATCCAGAGTAGGAGACAAAGATTTCAAATGTCTCAGGCAATTTTACTACAGTATTTTTGAAACATCAAGGCATGTATAAATTATTTTTAGAATTCCACTTTTAATACCGGGATATTTTGATTTTGTGTTTGAAGATTTTGTAGTACTTACGGACCTCGATAGTCTAGTTGGTGGATTACATGACTTTTACCCAAGAGGTTGGGGGCTCGATACTCCTCGTGGTCTAGTGGTTAATTCTAATAAACTTCTTATATTTCTACCGTTATGAAGTGAATGAGAATTATAAGAAAGTGACAAGTTCATCTCTTGGCAGGCAATCGAAAAATCACAAAGTGATAACAAAATGCCAACCCGCCGTTCGGAACCGGCGTTAAACTGTACGTCCAACCATGGACCAGCCTTCCAAAAATAGGCTGGAATATGCGATTTCCTCTAACGCAAACGTTTTGAACAAACGATACCGAAAGATATTCGAATATCCGAAATTATGCATAATTGCAGTTACCATAGTTATCGAATTTCTATACAAAGCCATGGCAAAGGCATTTTGTATCCATTCTAACGAAAATACCAACTCCAATCCATCTCCTTCTCCAACTCACACCAATTTCGTATTAATTGTCCGCACAAACACACACAATTTCTAATTTCAACGAATTCTACGCATATTCTCTTCTCTAACTAGCATAAAAAGTTTTAGTTCTAGCAATTCTAAAAGATTTCAAAGAATTTCAAATGCCAGAAAGCCAAAGCAACAACGAAAAAGTGAAAAATACTTTGTGAGAAACAAAAGCGAAGCTATGAACAATTTACAATTACCGCATGTATGCGAATATCAAGTGTGGCTAATTATTTTCATTACACCTTCACTTCAGCTCCAAGTCCAACTCCAACACCGATTACAACTGCGCGCTAAGATGAAATGCCAAGTAGCTATGCTTGGAAGTAGTAAGTAGAAAAAAAACAAAGAAGAAAAACGTTTTCAATACTCAAAGCAAGGGTAATTATTTACTTTTCTTCTTGCAACAATTTTTCACAACGTCTTCTAAATATTTAAGTGCCTCTTAATAAAGTCACAATATCCCTGCCACTGCGTCGTTCGCAGCCGCTGCTACAATTGCCGACACCGTTTTGTACGATTTTGTTCCAAGAAAAGTAAAATCGTAAAATTACGGCGTAACGAATGCAACAAGGTGTAAGAAGAAGTAATGAAGGCGTTACGCGTTACGCTTGCACCTTGCGATGTTAGTTAAACTTGCTGCAACGGCAGCAGCATAAGCAGTTGCTCTTTAGTCAGCAGTTGAATGTATCTAATAGAAATGGAAAATTGTTAATGTGTTGCGGTGGTGGCGACGACGGCGATGACGGCGGCTTTGTAATGGTATCGAGAATCTCGCCAGTTGTGCTCTTGGGCTGCTCCAGTATTTTGTTAGGATATGTCAACTGCTGACGATCGTACAGAGAATCGTGGGAATCTCGCAGTTGGAGATAAGAAAAGAAATATGGGCTTTTAATAAAGGCTCATTCAAATGTGAGAGTGTATTAGCACACACGCAGTAAATTCTTTAAATTTCACATGTTTTGGGTTGGGCTTCGCTATCGAAATTCCTTCTTGATTTTCGTGTTCGTGTGTCCAATGGACTTTGTGCTGCAGCATAAATCATAAAATCTTTTTTTGTTTCCCATGTGCTCTTCACTTTTTAGCATAACAATGCAGAGGCGCAAATGTTTTGCTGTAAATCGCCGATTATGTGCGAGTAGATTGAATAGGTTAGGAAGGCAAAAAGAAATATACCAATTTATCATCGGCAATAAACGAATAAAATAAAAAGTAAATACTTTTGTAAATAAAGTGGGAACAACAAATAACATGAGCCTCTCTATAAAATTCTAATTCGCATGCAGAACGGTAGCCGGCGTGCGAGCGTCTATGTGTGAGTGTGTGCCTCAGTGCGTCAGCAATAGCAGCTAAAAAAGGCAGTCGCAATCATCGTCGTTGGGGTATTAGCAGCTGAGTACATGTGTTTTCTGCTTAAATCTGCACGTTAAACGCTCGATCACGTACAATCAGCAATACTGGTGATATTCGTAGAGAGGCAGAGGGAGGCGTCGGACGGGTTAAGCAAGGCAAACAGTAAACGAGCGCTCGCTAACTCATTCCTTGTTCTACACGCAGTATTTAAACGTGAACAGCAACTTCTTTGCATTGACAAACGCTCACGCTCTCAATCATGTTGATGATGACGATCATGAAGATGACAATGGAAATGACGATGATGATGATGATGATGATGATGATGATGATGATAATGATGACAATGATGACAATAACAACAATCTTCTTTCAATATAATCACACCATTTGGCTTGGTGTCGCCAAACGTCAGTCAAACAGTCACTTTAGCGCATGACATGGTCTTTAATGTTACAGCAAATTGACAGTAAATTTACAATTGTGCTTTTCAACATTAACATTTTTTGATTTGATTTGAACCGTTTTTGCTCAGGGTAAATTTATCATTCAGGTTTAATGTGAAGGCAAGAGCGATAATGATTGAGAAATGAGCCTTTGCAATACTTACATACATAATTATGTTCCACAACATTTTCAACTCAAGTTTCCGCAAATTAATAATTGGTTGGAGATGGGATAAGTACTCAAATGTTCTGGAAAAATGTTGAAGGAGGAAAATTAATGGGGGTCGGTCTTAAAATTGACTCCCTAAGATCAGATCACGTTGGGAGTGGGGCTAGTCTATTTCATAAAAACACAATTTTTAAGAGTTGAAGATGAGGGTTAAGTATGTTCGGGGAAAATTTTGCGCACAAGTTGTCGCGTCGCTTTTCTTAGAAATTTGAACTTTGCATGGGACCCCTTTTAAGGGTTAAAAGAGAGGGCTTATTATATTAAAGACAAGTAGAGGAGAATAAAAATTAATGCAGGTAGAACTTAGATTTTAACCTTCTAGGATAACTCTTAAGCACACAGAGCACATTCCAAAAAAAAGTATATTTTGTATGGGGACCCTTTAACGATTAAAGGTGGTGGGTAAGTACGTGGGCCATTGAAAATTAATTGAGGTCGGTCTTACATTTTACTCTCTAGAAGTAACTCCAGACCAGCTGTGTCGATTTTCCTCTCATTTTCTTTTACTTTGACCTCGATGCGATGTCACTTACCCACTGAATTAAAAAAAAAATTTTAGTATTGAAATTGAAACAGATCTTTTCTTTACTCTGTCATTTCCAATTTTGTACCTAAAATGTGCCAATTAAACCTTATCTTCCTTTTAGCTGGAAAGAGTTGGGAAAAAGTACAAATATACCTACTTTTCCATCAATGATATAGACCACTATTTGAAATCAAATTCTTGGTAGAGTTGATGGGTTTCGATGGATATATTTATTACTTGGAAGTCCTTCAACTTTGTCTGAGGCACATTCGTTATGAAATGATTGAAATTTTTATTTTCGCACCAACCTTCTTTGTGAGGGTGTTCTTCTCCAAAGAGAGTATGTCATTATTTCATACCAGTAACACCCCATAATAATCAAGAATCTTTTAATAAAGATAAGCTTGAAAGGTAAAAGACAAGAAAACAGTGGTGTTGCCCTTATCAATCAATAATAGATTCTAGTGCTTGGGGTGACTGAAATTACTGAGAAAGAAGAAATAAAAGCCTTGAATTAAGTTTTATAATTAGTACTTCATCCTTTAACTCACTTATGCTGATGCTACTTTATATGAATTATGAAAATATAGTCGGTGAATTTTATAAGATATTCATATTCGATCATATATCATTCATCCTGCCTTCTTATCCCTATTTGTATAGAGCAAGCATTTTTTAGAAATTATAAAATATAACCAACACTTGTATCTGTAACAACAACATTGCCACATGCCTCAACAATACTTAGAATTAACCTCAAATTGAATAACCTCAAATGATTTGTATTCCGTGTATTAAAAACGCAATTCGAAATGTTAGTCATGAAAATGAATGTAAATTAGCAAATTATCGTTAACAAAATATTGAATGAAAATATTATTCACTTAATACATAGTCAATAATCTTGTATTTTTATTTACATAATTGAATAATTCTGTTTTTTTATAAGAAAGAAATATATATAATATATTAAAATACATACACATGATTGATGCAGGTTTCATTCATAAAAATCATAAATTTTAGAATGAAACTAAGCGTTTAAAAAAATTGCACAATTAATTGTGCTGGCACACAATATTTTTTATTGCTTTTATTTTGCTTTTTAATTTATTAAGCAGAAAATGAAAAAAAAAGAATTCAATAATTTTGAATGAAATTAAAAAGGCAAAAAGAAAGAAAACAATCGAAAGCAAAAAAAATTGTTTAATGGTTTTTGTCCATTAATGCATTTTGTAGAACATGTTCTGAAATAGCAAATTATAATTGGTGTCAATATTTTTTGATTTTTTCGTTAATAACCAAATAAGTGTGGTTTTTTTTTTGTATTATGCAAATTACGCAGTTTTTGCAGACAGTCTGTTCCAATAGCTCAAAAGACATGAGCCTCGAAATTTGTATACACTTGACCACGTCAATGTCTTCTTTGATACACGTCCTCCACGCATAAATTCATAGATCATAGATTTTGGGAAATATCTTCCTCTCGAATGCTCCCAATAATCTCTAATCATTGCTGGTCTCACACCAATGACACTGTTGCAACAGTATGACACACTTATACATAAAAGCCATGGAACCAGAGATGTTGATATTTTCTTGAAAAAGTCGCTTAATAAACATTTCTAAAACTTTATTTGGTATGGCAGGGAGTAAAAGCTGCCTATGAAAAACATTTCACATCGCCGTACAGTTTCGGTATAAAACTTTAAGTCCCTTATAACATGCACAACATGAGCAGATGCGTAAAACTCGGCCTAGGCCCTCTATGGGCTGTTGTGTCATTAAAACAAGTAGACGAAGGTAGTGCGGGTCAGTGTCATTTTGCATAGACAAATGAGCTTTGCAGGGATACCAAAACCAGATATTGCGGCGTACAAGTAATTCCTAATCGTGCTGTCGAAGGCGGTTTTAAATAATAATGGTTCCAATCACTTTCAGCATGTTTTCATTCGACCTTATTCTGCATAAAAATTCATGCATCCCTTGTGTGAGCTGTCCACTTCCAGTCTTAAATAACTCAGAAGGCATGCCATCTGTGCCAAAGCAATTTTTTTCCAACTGACGATATGACGATGGGCACATTTTAAATTCCCATAAAACGCGTGTATAGGCAACACATGTTGCACGACTTCGACACACGTATTCTATAAGGTTCTTCGTGTGGCTTTCGATCGTGCGCGTTCGTCTGTTGCTTTGTTTTCATATAATCGGCGCAAATCAGCTGCTGTTCGGCATTTATTGAAGCAGGACCTCGCTGTTCAATTTTTTTTTGCAAATACATATAGCAAAATGTTCAATGAACGTCAAGTTGAACTTTGCATTGCTCTCCTGTGTGCCCATCATTGGTCCAAATTGATTAACGTCCAAGAAGACGAGATCTTTGCCATCATTGTTATTAAGCAGCTACGAGAAATTCTTCCATAACCATCATTCTTCCATCATAATCGTATACAATAAGTAACTCTCGAATAATGTGGTATAAAGTTTTTTAAAAATGGGATTTGTATACGGTGGACCCGTTAATTTTGTGAGGTTCGATGAAAAAGTGTGCCAAAAAACTTGAGGTTTGTGGAAAGGATAAGTGACGCCGCATCGAATTTGAAGGTCAGAAAACAGCGAGCAGCAAGGAAAGTCGAAAATGAATTGAACATGGGAAAAAAAGTTCAGAAAAAATTTTTAAGAAGAAAAATTAATGGAAATTGGTCTTATATTTTAACTCACTAAAATTAACCAGGGATCGGAGGGAACCCATTCCATAAAAATAGCTCATTTTATATGAAAGCACCCTTAAAAATTGGTGATGAGGGGTAAGTATGTTCACAGAAAACGTTGGATGGAGAGTGAAAAAGAATTAAGGTCGGTCTTACACTTTAACCTTCTAGCAGCGACTCCTCCCATCTATCCGGTGACTGGTCGATTTTTGTAAAAATATCAATATAATTTTCAAAGAGTGTTGAAAAGAAGTCCAAAACTGGACTTGGATATGGATGATCTACTTATAACTTTTGATATTATTGAAAAAGACTAGAAAAAGACAGTAATATCTTTAAATCTTCATAGTTCCCAAGGGTTTGAAAATGGGCTTCCCGGTTTGTTCGATTTTTAACTAGGCTCCATGCAGTCTAGCGCTTACTTTGCAGTTAATCATCGAATTAGAATCACCCAATATAATCGATACGATTATGCAGATTTAATTTACTATATGGTAGATGAAAATTTGTCTATTTGCAAATTATTTTGTATTCACACATTCAAATTTGTATAAGTATATGTATGTAAGTATATAAATTGAAATGCCGAAGGTGAAAAGAGCAAACAAAGTGAGTACATAATTAATTAGTAATGCGCAAATCGCTTCAATTGTAAATTGTAATTAACAACAACAACAACAACAACTACTACTACAGGAACTACTCGTACAAAAACAAGAAGAAAGAAATGCGTTTAGCATTTGCAAATGTATGCGAAAACGCCACAAGAGGTCGTCACAATACATTCGTAATTGGATGACCTTTTGCATGTTTTACAAACAGCAAGTGCAAATGTTTTGCTATCAGTCTGTCTGTCTGTCTGTCTGTCTGTCTGTCATTTGTTCCGCGCCGCCCGTCCGCCGGTGGGTTCGTGTGCAATAGCTGCAATTGTTGGGTGCAGCGCTGCGCATCGCCGTTGACATACAACGCGTAGTTACAATGAATGTGTCCATGAAAAAGTGCAGCAGCAGTTCGGCGGCAGTGCAAGCGGCGGCTACACCACCACCACCACCACCAACACTAACAACAACAGCAATAGCAAACAGAAAGTGCTGTAGCTACCTGCTGCTACTTCGAATTGCAAATTTGCCAACTCAGTAGTGCTCGCTCGCTGTGAACTCAATTTAATTGTTTTAAATTATTTTATTTAATTTTTGTTTGTTGTTTTTGCTTTTGTACATATTTTTTTTTTTTTTAATTTATCCTACCACTTGCTGCAGGCGGGTGTTTGTGTTATTGACACTTTGTGCAAATGTAGCAGAAACATAATAATAATAATAATAATAATAAGAATAACAACAACAACAGCAATAATGCAGACAGCAACAGATTATTGTACATAGTATGTATGTAGTTACTTTTACCTGAGTACTTCCATATGCACAATTGCTGCAGCACAGTAAAATGTTGTTGTAAATGAAAAAATGAATACAGTAAGTAAACAAGTTTGTTTATGAAAACAACATGTAACCAACATCCACAAAACAATGTTCAATGCAATTTGCAATTGTTGCTGCTGCTGCTGCTGCTGCTGCTACTGCTTCTTCTTCAATTTTTTTTCTCAATATTTTCCTAAATATATTAATGGAATTTTGTTTCATTTGTGTGCATTGTAGACTGAAAACTATAGCGCTAGCTCACTGCCAGCAACAACAGCAGCAGCAGCAACAAGTGATTGCGGGTGTGAGAGTTGCGGTCTCGCCGTTTTTTTTTTCTTTTTTTTTTTTGGTTGTTTGTTCATTTTTTCACCTGGAATCGCGTTTTGCATTTAATGCACGGATTATCACACTTCCGTGTAGTCTGTGATTTTTTTTTCGCCAAAATTAATTTATGACATGCATTTATTCGCACATTAATGCAAAACATAATCAAACAAACAAACACAAACGAAGGGGAAGATGAATAAGAAGAAGAAGAAGAAGCAGCAGCAGCAGCAGCTGAAACAAATTAAATTATTATGATAGCGTTAAAAAGTTTTACAATGTGTTGTTTCGCCCTCTACTTAAGCATTAATTACATTATTCCATAAATTTTGCACAATTAAATGCAGAATTGCACTATTTTTATTTAGAAAACTTATTGATGCGCGAGTACTAGAGAATGAACTTGCTGTTCTTGTTGTTGTTGTTGTTGCTGTAAGTAGAAATGCTTTTTTGTTTTAGTTTGTTCGCTTGTTATTGGAATCCATTGGTGATATCACAAGCCGAGCAGAATCACTTAGTTTTGTACAACATATGTATGTGTACTTGTATGTACAACAACAAATGTAAGTACATACATATTTATGTACATACGTACGAGTGTGTATGCAACCAGCAATATATTTAAAAGTTTATGTTGTAGTCAGCAATAACTATTGTTGCAATTGCGGTTATCACTTTTAATATTCATACTTTGTTTTTAAGTAGGTGTAATATTTTTTAATATTATAAGTTCTGGGCTACACATAATTTTTACGATACATTATTTCAAGGTCATAACGTAGATGACCTTGAAAGAACGTGTATTAAATAATGCTTTTTTTGTCCCGAACTTCACATAGTCTCTGAATGAGCTTAGGCTTAGAGTAGGGAGCGAATTGGCTCCAAAGATTACTTTGGGCCAACATATACATAACTGTTATGTAATGAACTAGCTAGCGACTATTGCTTTCAACTCCTTCCAGCACTTTCCAAGTTGACAAGTTCATTTCGGTTTTTGTCTAAGTTTAGCCTGATCTAACTATTAACCTGCTTCTTGTCTCGAAAAAATTTCACTCCATAGCTTATATCGTTTTCTGATTCGAGCATCAAGGTGTATGTTTTCTGAGAAGCAATTCTTTATTAGATGTTGTATTAGGTTCTCAAAAACCCGCAGCCGTTTGAGTTGCTGGTGTTTTTTTTTCCAATACAGCAACCGTATAAAACATCAAACTTAAATAAACCGAACGCTGCTCTGGCTTTTCTGATATAACTCAAAATTCCCTGCTCAGTTTCACCACCCGTGAGGATTATTGTAAAATTAGACACTGACACTATGGAATGAGGAAAAATCCCTACTTTTTCGTGCAATCGACATCCCCCACATTCAATGGATCGTGAAAGTCCTATGGCTAAAGCACGAACAGTGGAGACAATGCACAACTTTGATGGACACCACCACTGTAGACTTCACAAGGATCAGATGTCCTCCCTTTGTGTATGACCCGACACCTTGCCCCATCTTATGTTGGTTTAATTAATACGAAGATCATTTACCCACGCTCTTTCGCCATCGCCATCGCTCTTTAGCCAGAGGCTGTGTACACTGTTGAAAGCTTTCTCAAAGTCGAGGAACGAATCTGAAATCAACTCACTGATCTATGATATTTCTTTCGGAGTTATTGTTAACTTGTGTTCAAGCAGTTAGATGCACAGTAAATTTATGAGATTATATGTTCCTAGAAGCCCAAATCCGTAGTGGTTGCCGTGGCGTAGTTGGTTGTGTGCTGGAACACTTCGTACAGTGTGCCTCAGTTCAAATCTCGTCTCAGGCAAAAGTCAAAAAAAAAACTTAACCATTTTTCTTCACGGCACCATCTCTTACCAAGCAATGGCAAACCTCCTAGAGTAAAAATTTCCTAATAAAAGTTTATCAATTCGCCGTTCGGATTCGCCATAAAACTGGTAGAAATATAACGCGTTCAACAGGAATGGATCATGCAAGAAGCTCCGCCTCCAGGTTCTCCATTGACTCGTTATGCGAGTAAAAGAAATAATAAATGAATTCAACAGGCTTGGTGCTGACGTTATTGACTCTCATGGCTTTAGTTTTTTTGATGTTGATCTCGAGGCCATGGTGATGTGCTTTTCTGATCAAATGATCAGTTCTCGTTTGCATATCACAGACAAGTCGCCGAGTTGACGGTTGGACTTGTTCCAGGTTATGCCTCTCTTTTCTGAGAGGCCATAAGTTCGCCAAGAATAGCAAAGAGAAGGGGTGAATGTAGATATCCGTGTTTTAAACCTCCGCTGGCGGTGAAATGGCTCCATTTTATTAGAATGGCCGATTTGTTAAATATTTTAATATTTTCTGCATATGCAATACTTTTTAGGAGTCAACCCCCAGGGATTTTGTTCTCAAATCAGAAAAATAATTTACAAATTCGCAAAAAATCGGATTTTAAATTGTATTTCAATTAATTTTGATTCATCGATTCAAAGTACCAATACTTTTCGCTGGACTCACAAAATTCAATGCATTTTGGATGTATTTTTTTATCATAATTTTGAATGCAAAAGTAAAGAAATAAAGAAATCTAAAGTAAAAAAGTGCGTTTAGTTTAAAAAAAAATTAAAAATTAGTAGAAAAGTGAATTTCTTGAAACGAATTGGCTTGGGTTCAGCAATTTATAAAGAAGACGAAAATTATTTTCTTCATCGATTTTTAAGTTTGTAGAGAGTACGTTTTGCTCCACTGTTCTTATAAAAGGGCAACTATCGTATACATTATATATATTATTGGTGAAAATTCAGACACAAATATTTTTTTTCCATATCTTAAGCTAAATTTTTCAGAAACGTCACATAGAACAATTTAAGGCAGGGAACAGGGAGTTACCCTGAGAGGATTAATTGGCCAGCAATACAGGAGCCAGACTTGTGAAATCAAGATCTGTTTTGATTCGTTCTGATTCGAAAGTCATACGAGTATTGAGGAAATTTCAACGCCACACCCATGTAATAAAATCTTATTAAGTATCATATATAAATTTAGTTCTAATTAATCCTAAAAACATTTACGCCAATATTCAATATTAGTTTTATTTAATAGTTTTATTTCACAATGCACAATTCGAACCATGACCTCATTAATTCCAAAAAGGACCTCACAAGAACATGCAAAATGACATCGTAGTCCAAGGTATGTTGATACCCTACATACATATGTATGCATGTGTGTGTGTGTGTTTATAGAATAGTCTACCTAAATAAATGTATAAAATAAGTTAAATGAATAATTGCAGTGTAAAGCAGGTGTGGAAAATTACATACAGACAAACCGACAGACAGACAGACGTGTGTACATTTTTATATGCAGCTACTGTTTTTTCGCGCTTTTTATTATTATGAAAAAAAAAATGCGCATGCGTAGCGCGGCTATAAAAGGCGAAAAGTAAACAACAACAAAGAAAAAGAAAGGGGGAAAAGAGAGCAAAACAACCGCTAGACGAAACACATAAATCATCAAATTGTTAGAAAGAAGACTCATTATGAGCCCATTATCGGCAACAACAACAATAAAATATGAATAGGAATAACACCTGAAAACCAACACACACGAAAACACACATAGACATACACCCACACAGACACACACCATCCATTCAACGAAGCAACCAATCCAACTTACCAACAACAAACTCATCCATCTACAAGTATCTATGTACTCCTCATCTGATGTAGTATTGAACAAACGGGGCAGCCAGCATTATTAAAATGCCGTTTTGTTTAATTTCATTTTATTGCTTTTAGGAATTTTGGCCACGAATACGAACAGAAGAAAAAAAAACGAAAAAAGAAACAAACAAAAAAATACCTACTTAAACTTAAACAAAAACTAAAAACAGCAAAGCAAAATTTATGAATGCGAATGAGATGTCCAAAGCAGATATTTTCTTCATGCACACGAGTACGGCTACACTGTTAGCTTCTTTTTGTTGTTACCTCAAAGACACACACACACACACACACACACACAAACACAGACACGCATTCACATATTTTCTATAGATACTATATAAACGATTATTTCCCTGGAAGTGGAAATGAATAAATTTTTTTTGGGTTTTTATTTCAATTTGGTTTTCATTAAGATTTTAGGTGTTGATAGTGTGACGACGCTACGCTCAACTCTGCCGCTCCGAGTTGGGCGACTGCGATGGGTGAAGGTGATGGTTAATGGCTACTGTTGTGTATTTATTGAATAAAAAATTTGGAAATTGAATGCGTTAATAATGTGTTGATGACGATGTGAAAATTAATTAGAGAAAATAGAAGAAAAATTATGAAAATAATCGATCGAATCGAACTATAAATAAAAACTGGATAGCAAATAGGGTATATCTAGTGATGATTCGATGCCAGTACATATGAGTAAATATTCGATGCTTTTCATTCGATCCGAGTAATTATTTTACCTAATACCACAACGCAAGTATTTGTCTCAGTATTACAAAATTTGATGAGTATCACATACTCGATAGTTGTGGGAAGAACTTTATACAGCCATAAATAATGCCACATATATAATTGTTTGATTACATAGCAAAAAATTGCAGTCTTTCGGTTCTTATTCATAAACACAGTGTATTTGTATTTAAAAAAATGTATATTCAAATAAATTACACTGCTTCACACGTAATTTGCGTCAGACACTACATACATTATTTCTATATAATTTGCAGGTAATCAGTTTTCCGCCATCACCTTATGATTTTGAGATGGCAGATGTCCTCGATAAATATCCAGCTGATCGGTGGAGCTTGACTGCTCTGTTGTAGACTGTTCACAACACCAACCATAAATCCAACACCAAATTCGAGCCACAGATCAAGACAGCTGTAGTATATGTCCAAAAATGCTCTCTTGGAGTGTTGGGAACACAATGGGAGAACATTTTTGGACATATACTACAGCTGTCTTGATCTGTGGCACGAATTTGGTGTTGGATTTATGGTTGGTGTTGGCAACAGACTACATCACCTTGTCTCGAGGTTAAGGCACGTAAACGAGCGCATAGCTACTATCTACATCAACCTGATTTTTGTCCACGACGGATAAGAAGAATGAAGAGACCAAATATACGATACATACATACAAATTGTGTTAGACGACTTGGGTAAGGAGAGCCGCTTGATCAAAGAAACCGAACTGATCACATTATGATCAACGGAAGGCACTCGTCGTCTGTACATTATACGTGGTCCAAACAACGGCTCTGACCACAACTTAGTTGCAGCTAAGATCTACATATGTTTTTGTCCGGTATACGCATATAGTGTGTACACAGAGAAAGCTGTATTTCGAAAAGCTACAATCACAACAGACAGCTGAAACCTTAGTCAATCGAGTCCCACTGCTCCTAACACAAAACAGCCCTTAACTTATATGCTTCGCTACTACCGTCGATGCAGAAATCTGTGGTACGAGCGTCGCAATGAAGCAAAGAACGCAGTATATAGAGCCACCGTGCAGTCAGTTACAAGGCAAGCTGCTAAGGAGCCATACAGAGTGTTGGAGAGGGAGACGCAAAAAATGAGAGGCCGAAGAATGAGAATGCGAAGATATCGATATATTTGGTGACAGGAATGAGGTACAAACATTCTTTGAAATAAGAAGACGCCTGACTAACGCTTTGAATACCCAGACCTTCTGCAAGGACTAGACAGATGTCCAGGGTATTCTGACGCTATAGAGGGAACATTGAGGAGGATTCATTGCGGAAATATTTTGACGTGGTGGGTGCCAAGCCCGACGCACAACCATTCATTCAAGCCCATGGAGAAGCCCGCCACAACACATTAGTTAACTCACTGACGGTTATCAGATTGCTATTCAAGAGACGCCACGAGGAGGCTGTCTGTCGACTTGAAACATAGAAGCGCAAGCATCGACCATGGACGCACCTGAGACTGTCACGAACTTTACCTTGTGTCCTACGCCCTGGTCGGATGAAAGCATGCCAAGTGATTGGAATCTCAGCGTACTCTGCCCAATCCATAAGAAAGGTGATTCCACGATCTGCGCCAACTACCGTGGTATAAGCCTTCTTAATATTGCATATAAGGTTCTATCGAGCGTACTGTGCGAAAGACTGACGCCCATCGTCAACAAACTGATTGGACCTTATCAGTGTGGCTTCAGGCCTGGTAAATCCACCATGGACCATATATTCACACTACGCCAAATCCTGGAAAAGACCCGAGAAAAACAGATCGACACCCATCAGCTATTTGTCGATTATAAAGCCGCCTTCGACAGCACGATTAGGGATCACTTGTACCCCGCAATGTCTGATTTTGGTATCCCTGCAAAGGTCATTCGTCTTGAGAGGCTGTTGGGAGCGTTCGAGAGGAAGATACTCCGTAAGATCTACGGTCCAGTAGAAGCTTTGTAGAGGCGGCCAAGAACGATCATCGCTTGTAGTGCCAGTTAAGTAAGTAAGTAAGTAGAGCGAACATTTCTCGCAGCTTCTTAATGGCGATGATTTTAATATATAATTATGCCAATGGGAAAGCTGTTCTGGAAAACCCAATCACTGACGACGTTGACGTAACGTCGCCCGATTATGACGAGGTCTTAACAGCGACCGCTCGGCTGACAATCAATAAGGTTCCGAGTATGGAAAATATTCTATTCCAGCCACGTTGATTGAATGTACAAAAGAGGACGAACTGTCTTCAGCTCTTGAAGAAATGGCAAATTGGCTTAAGTAATTGGCTTAATTGTAACAGACACTGAAAATGAAACCTTGTATAAATGTAATAAAAAAATCAAGGGCAATAATGATGTTTCCATCAAGAGTAAAATTTAATTTATTTATTAAATTATTATTTCTTGAAGAAATAAAAATATTTTATTTATTTTAAACTTATTAACTAAGTATTTTAAATATCCACTTTCATTCCAAAACTCACAGTCCAAAAATTTTCCATTACTAGATTATTGAATAAAATTAATCGATATGTTTTTGAAGAGTGTAGAGAATTCTGCAGCTGTTTTTTCTTTCTACTTTCAATACATAATTACGCAGGGTTGTATTGCTTCGCATTCTTGTTCTTGAACGTTTTAACGCAACGTTATGAAAAAAAGAAAAAATCTTTTCAATGCCCTACCTCTAATCCCCTAGCCTGTGTACGCTCGTGTTCTAAGTATTGTAATAAGAACTTAAACTTTGTGTCCGTTAAAGAGTTTGTAGATCCAGATTTAAAATTCTGAGAAAGTATAAGCTTCTGCTAGGACCCTCCTTTATTTTTTAGTAAGTAAGCACTGACATAAATCGAGTTTTTCTTCGCTCAATGTGTCCTACGTGCTTTTATTTATTTATGTCACAGGAAAATGTTAATTAATTTGATTAAATGTTCTCACATTTAATGTGAAGAAAACTAGCAATTTCAATAAAGAAAGTATTTTATTTATTACGTGCGTTCACGCAGCGACAACAATCCCAAAAGAAAATGGTGTGTATGTATAGTATGTAATTGTTATATGTAGTCTCAATCAGTATGCAATGCCAACATTTATTAATTATGTTTTTAGTGTCAGTCATGAACAACAACAACAACATAAGCAATAGCAACAGAAACAATGTGGCTATTATGTCCGCCCAAAAGGCTTGTCGGCAACTAACTACACAACTATTTACTACCACACAAAACTACATACGCAGTACAGAAGCACCCGCAATACTCGCCGTGACCACCACCATACTCAGTCATGCAGTCAATTCCCGCCGCACGAACAACTGTGCGGGCGGGGGGTAAGAGCCCCTTATCTCAGTGGATATCACTCATAAGCACCCGAAAAAAAACAAAAATGAAAAATAGTGAAACTCAAAGCCAAATCGAAACATCAAAGAAACTAACACAGCGCTGCGTTGGAGGTCTTGGGCCGACGAAAGGTTAAAGCCATGCTCTGAGCTGCGCTTGCACACGAGAATAGAGTGCAAGAAAATGACAGTTAAATGAATGTTAAATGATGTTATTCAAATAGCAATTTGAAATTTTTAATTTATTTAAAGTAAGATTAATATCGCTCATAAAGGGTTGCACGTACACACACACACACAAATACACAGAAGTTTATGTGTGTGTGTGTGTATTCAAAGAAATATAAGTAAGAAATAAATGAAGAAGCATTTCAATCTAACCGAAATAATCGCGTAATTGTTCAGAAATACTCACTACCGTCTCCCGTCGGCCACTTGTCCGTCCGCCCCCCGTTCGACCGTCCATCCGTCTCCCGTTTATCTGTCCTCCGTCCGTCCTTTCGTCCGTCCCCATGTTGATTGTTAGTGTCGGTCATTGCTTTATTGAGTGATATACAATTTCCAATTAAGGTACCGCTCAGTAGTCAGTTGTTTTACTACTTTTTTGAATAAAATTTTTTATTTTTGCTCTTTTGGGTGCGCTCATGCTCAGCAATAAGTCGTACAAACGTAAAACATCAAAAAATTTTTAATTATTTTTCTTTTCTATTCACTTGGCCACTCTTCTTTTTGTTTTTATTTACCAATTGTTTTCTAGGCTTTTAATACTTAATAGTATCCAACGTATTTGGTTGTGAACGTGTGTTGTGGCAATTTTGGTAGACAGGAAGTCTATGAATTCGTGTAATCCAGGCTCTTCAATTGTTCATGTACTCTGCATGTCTCATGAAAATGTATTCTCCTATTACAGCAGTTGTCTTTAATAGAAATATGTTAATAAGTTTCAAACGCAGATGTTCAACCGTAGCTTCTTATGTATTAACATACGCCTGGTTGCCAAATTAATTTCAATTATGGTTTGGTTTGTACGAAAATAGATAAAAAAGCTTATGCCTTTAATATGTACCAACTTAGTTTAGAACTCTATCACTTGTACGCCGCAATGTCTGATTTTAGATACCCCAGCGCTTTGCTAATTGGTACAGACCTCTTCGTGCCCTTTTATACCAAAAGAGGTTTCAGACAAGGTGACTCCCTTCCGTATGACTTCTTTAACCTTATGCTGGAGAAAATAATTCGAGCTGCGGACCTCGACATCTCTGGCACTATTTTCTACAAGAGTGTCATGCTGCTGGCATACGCTGATGATAGTGACATCATTGGCACCAACGCGCGATCAGTCAGTGCAGCATTCGCCGACCTGGAAAGGGAGTCTCGTCGAGTGGGTCTAGTGGTGAATGAGGACAAAACGAAATACCTTGTGTCAACAAACAAAGAGTCACGGACAAAATGTCACTGTTGACAATTACACTTTTGAAGTCGTCAAGGTTTTCGTCTACCTAGGATCCAGCATAAACACCAACATTAATGCCAGCCTTGAGATCAATCGGCGATTAACTCTTGCCAACAGGTGTTACTACGGTCTCAATAGGTAATTGAGAGGCAGAGCCCTCTCTCGGCTGACGAAAATAACGCTCTATAAGTCCCTCGTCCTTCCCGTCCTAATATATGACGCCGAAACGTGGACATTGACCAGCAATGATGAGAGGCTATCAGCAGCGTTCGAGAGGAAGATACTTCGTAAGATCTACGGTCCAGTATGTGTGGACGACTTGTATCGAATAAGATGGAACGATGTGCTATATGAGCTGTACGCTGACACTGGCAAAGTCAAGCGTATAAAAATCCAGCGGCTTCGCTGGCTGGGTCATGTTGAGCGAATGGAAGAAAGCGCTCCGGCTAGAAGGGTGTTTTATTCGAACCACGGTGGAGGAACACGCAGAAGGGGACGTCCGTTGGAAAGACCAGGTGCAGGGGAACCTGACTGCATTTGGCCTTATCAACTGGCGCCAGCGCTCGCGTAGCAGAGACCACTGGATCTTTATAGATAGGTATAGGATAGATATAGGCCAAGAACGATCATCGATTGTAGTGCCAGCTAAGGAAGTAAGTAAGTTTAGAACCCTACAAAATAGATTAGCGAAAAATCAGAATTATTGTAAATTAGGGAATCATAGGGAGAAAACGAAGGCAATTTTTCGTAACAAGTTACGAATCTAAAATCTTTCTGATGTTATCCCATTTGGGAAAAATTAAAGAATCGTCAAAAAAAAGTACCGATGACCAATGACGCTGGGTGAAAGTATTATTAGTCCTAGGCAAACACCACAAGCTTCTCAGTTAAGAAAAATATATATGATATATATTATATAGACCGATTCCAGCTTCTAAGACTTTATCGAAAATCATCTTATGTAGTCTTTTTCGACCCCTTTAAATAACCAAAAACTGATTAATCTATTGCACGATGAAAGTAAGACTGGAATATGAGTCATTTTTATGCTCTATGAGGACTCGAAAAAATACGATAAATTTTCCGAAAATTACGTTAAAAAGCCAGTAAAAAGCAGTGAACCATTTTCTCCCGACTGTTTTGTCTTTTAAAATAAAAAAACGAGCTTATTTTCGACTGTTTTAATCGCGCAGGAGAGTGGAACTATGAAAGGAGACTTCTTGAAATTCGGGGTGGGATATTTAGCATATGGTCTCTCTTTTTCAGTGGTCGCTGTGGCGTAGTGGTAGTGCGTTGGACTGCTATGCAGAGTGTCCGGGGTTCGAATTTCGGCCCAGGCAAAATCAAAAAGTAAAAAAAATAATTTTTCTACACGGCACCACCTCTTGACAGTTGGCAGGCAATGGCAAACATACAAGAGTAAAAATTGCTATGAAAAGCTTTTCTTCGCCGTTCGGATTCCACATTAGGTCCCTTCCATTCATGTACAAATATAACACGCACAACATTAGTGGATGCGGAAAGCTCGGCCTAGGCCCTCCATAGGCTGTTGTGCCATTGAAAGTGAAGTAAGTCTCTCTTTTTCTCTCGCTCTCCATGATTGCTTATATTGCCTCTTCTGAAGTACACTTTCTACAACAACAAATTTTATACACTTTCTGATCTAAAAAATAAATAACGTGTTTAACCTCTAGATTTATTGTAATTACACGTTCTGAAAACAAATTGTCGAAACGTTTTCGATGTACTCGAATATGTAAAAGTTTAACAATTTTAATTTTTTATTTTTTTTTATTTTACTAATTATTTCATATTATTTATACATTTTCTTAAAAAGAGTAGTTAAGTAGAATTTTCAACTCCCACACATGAACGATTTTTGAAATGAAATGTCACGTTCACTGTAAATTAGGTCCAAAAACAATGGATAAATTTTGTTTGGTTTCTGTTTAAGTTTAACGTGACAAAATGATTAAACACAACAAAATACAAAACAATAACAACAAAACGAGTATTGTAGATTATGTTTTCCCTTTTCTTTAACATAAATATTTCTTTAACACAAAGAATAAAATTCAAAACAATGAAACCACCGAAAATATTTGGATCGAATCAGTTCAATTGCATTACGGAAAGAGAGTGGAGGAAGCAGTTGAACGTGTGAAAGTGTACGTGAGCAGTTTTTTGTCGGACCCAATAAAGGCGCTTCTAGGCGAGACGACGTTGTCTTAAGACAAATGTCGTTGAGGCACTCATATATAAGTAAAATAAATAATTTATGGAAAAAGCTGATTTGTTTTGTTTTTATAAGTAATAGCAACCCCGTGTCACTACAAAAGTCTTTTCAAATTCGAAACAATCCTGAAAAATATAGGCCACTCGAAGTCACAAGATACGAGTAATGTCTCAATACTCTGTTGCAGAGTTTCTACACAATTCGGCATGTGGTGACTATCACATTTCTTGAGTTAATCGCGTCTCGTCTAGAACCAGTTTAAGTAATTCCTCGATAATACCTGTATCAAAAGACTTTAAAAGCAACGAGGTCTCGTTTCCGTCCCGAAGAAAGTAGAATTGCCATTCATTCTAGTACTGCCCCAGTTCTAAACGCAAAACTTTGTTTATCCCCGTTACACTAACACCACCGAACAAATACCAACTACTGGTCCAAGTTAAGCGTCATTTCGAATTTTTAGTAATCAGCCGGAAACAGATAGCTACCTCTGGACCGGTGTTGGAAGAATTGTATTGTAAATTTCTTTCTGGGAAGCTTCAACCAGAGTAGATTGATTCAGCTGCGGCATTCACTTGAATTAAGTTCGAGTACACAGAATCAAATACGTATGTGCCTTAGGCCTCCGAGATGCATACCTCCAGAACAAATTTATTCATTAGTTTTCTCATAAAAAATTTATAGTGTAGAATTTTTGATGTGCTCGAATATTCAAATTTCAAATCGGTTCAATTTAAAAGTTGAATATTCATTTAATTTTTTTGGGAATCCAAAATTAGGATCCCATTGTTATACAAATCTTAAAAGCGCTCAGATCAATCACAATAACATTTATCGAAAATAAAACTTCCCCAGGTTCCCAATAAAAGAAGGAGTAGACTATGAAACTAATCTCTCTTCGCTCTTATGCCCTAGCGAGAATATGGTTTCTACAAAACTCCTTGATTGCGATTAAACTTTGGCTGTCTTTTTCAGTTATCTCCAAACTTAGCAGGTCTACGGTCGAGATGATTTTTGCCCTTACATTTTTAAAATACACCATAGCCACTGTTTCACAAATACTTGAAGACTATGAAGCAAGGTATTGTTGGACCATTGAATTTCTCATCAATAAAGTAGCATTGAATTATTTTCAATTTCATGGATGCTGAAATAAAGATTACTAAATTGTATACCTCTCCTTTTTTTGATTCTAGTTTCAATTTCGCTCTTGCAACCGTTAGCTGGCAGCATTTCACTGTCAAATTATTTATCGACCATTTCGATGTTCGTTTCAACTAGTGTCAGATTGTCAGATGAATATGCGTTTAGTTTTTTGAGGTCAACCACTAGGGTTTCCAAGTATCCGGGATTTTGCGGGAAGTCCTAAAATTCGGGTACATAACCACATTTTCCTTCACGATGAGTGATTGATCCTTTGTGTTACTATGTGTGAGCGACATTTTCTTTCCAAAGATAGTATGTCATTATGTCAATCTCTCTATGATAATTTTCGAAAGAATTTTAATACTTTCGAAAGGTTTGAAGTGAAAAATGGTTTCCTTCTAGAATCCAAAAATTTGGAGTTTGGAACCCTATCATTCACATTTCACTTGATGTTTAAAGCTCTCATATATTTTTGGTAAATTATGATGTAGAGGAAAGAGTGTGAGTAAGAGTGTCGGTGGTGTAAGCGAAAAGATATTCAGATTTTATAACTGAAAATTAACGTTAGAATTTCAAAGTTGATGACTGGGGCCCCAGCTAGAGCTCTACGAACTCTGTGAAAGAGTTCTGAGAAGTGGATTACATTAAATGCGAAATATAATGGTCAGATGTTCTTTATTTTGATTTGACTTTGGTTTGATTTTATTTTCCAGGTTTTTATCATATTTCAGTCGCTCTTTTTGGTCCGACTTTCTTTCTTTTTTATTCTATTTTTTTGGTTTGAAATTGGTTTCAATTTTAATCCAAATTTTTGGTCAGAATTACGGTTTGATTTTTGGTATGAAACGGTTTGAGTTTATGTCTGATTTTTTCCTCAGTTGTAATTTGAATTTGGCCTGAATTTGTATCCGTTTATTTTGGTGAACTTTTTACTTTACTTTTGAATTTGTATGAGTTTTGGTTTCAATTAAGTCTCCTTTTGGCCTAATTTTAGTCCGAATTTTGTTTTGCATTTTGTTTAGAGTTTTGGTAAAAAATTAAGTATGAAGACTAAGTTTGTTCTAAAATTTTTCTGATCTATTGGTCTATAAGTATTTTTTACATTCATCCGAGTTCCGAGTTTTGCCTGCTTCCCTGAATTTTTGTCTGAGCTTTGATCTGTGTGTTGCCTGTTTTTTGGTTTGATATGCTGTTTAAATTTTGTGTAGATTGTTTTCTTTTTGGTCAGAATAACGGTCTATTTTTGGTTGGTTTGGTTTAAATTATTTTTTGACGAAGTTTTAGTCTAGTTACCTATCTGATAATAATCACGCCCTCCCAAACACCAATCCTAAATCCGTTCGTGTTTCTATTGCATTCTTTTGATTTCGATGAAGGGCACAACTTGCTTCCCGCAATTGTCAAATCAATTGCTAAATAATGTGTCAATATTCGTGTTCATTTTTACTGGACGCTTGTTTTTATTGTTATTCTCTCTATCAAACATTAGGAGTGAGCATTGAGCAGCTTGGGTGCAATACATTACGGAGGTCTTTAGACCTTTTCAAATGTGTCGTTTCATGAAGCGGTGTTGGGAATATTAAATTAATCACCTTTAGCGGCACAATTGCGGACTCTGAAGGCCCCACACAATGTTTCGATATTGCTGAGAAAGAAGAGTGTTGTCGGTAGCCGAAAATACACGATAATATTCAAAACACAATAACAAAAAGCAAGCTACTTTTTGAGTTTACTTTAAGTATGTAGGTATGTAAATATGTAGATACATACTACTTCTTGTAAGGTACACAGGTACTCGCTCGCTACCATGTTTGTATGTAATATGTTTTTTTTTTTTGTTGTTTTTTGTTTGTAAGTAGTATTGAAAACATGCCCGGGATGACACGAAAGCTACAAATAAATTGCTGATATATGTAATGTAAATGTAATGTTGTTGTTGTTGTTGCTGTTTCTGTTGCTGTTATTGTGAGTCAGTTGTGCCCATTTTCGTTAGTCATGTTGTTGCTGTTCCGTTGTTGTTGCTATTGTTATTGCTAAAGAACATGAACATATTTTGTATGTTATTTATTACATTTAGTTGTTGTTCTGTATACGAAATTAATTTTGTGCTATTTTAGAATTTGGAATGTTAAATTAACAATTTATAAAAAAAACAACAATTTTTTTTTTTTTATATTTTTTACATATCTACAAACAAAAACAAAACACATGCATCACATAAGTAGTTTCTTGTGCGATCAATGTGAGGTAGAATACTTAAATACACTAATGATACAAGCAAATCGTATTTTTAACTAATGTATCTTCTTGTCTTTGTTGTTGTCGTTGTTGTATAGGCTTTTCTTTTTTTGTTTTTGCACAAATGTCATTCTGAAACTTTTTTTTTTGCCGATTTTGTTGGTTTTTATTTGTGATTCCATTGAATCAATTTGCATATGCTGTCATTTTGGTCCCTTTTTTCCAGATTTTGGGTTTTTTTTTTTTTTGCTTTTGCTATACCCCACCACCTTTGTCCAGCTTTTATTTTGATCTTGAATGATATTGTACCTTCAAAAAGGTGTGAATTAATTTGCTTTGCTTTTTCGTCTCACAACAATGGCCAGCAAAAGCCACACACACAGCGAGCGAGCTTCATATTCCACGAAAACTTCAAGTTGCATGTACTACTTATATTGCAACATAAGTATTAAAGCCTTGGAGTCGGTGCAATTCGACTTATTTATACACTACATATATGCAGGTAGGTACTTGTTTCCTAGTGGCACGTTTTCAAAATATTGTCAGGTATGAAGGAAAATGCTCCAGAGAAGATGTTCAAATTGCTATCTTTATGATAGGTCCACAGCTCTTAGATGAACACTCAACAATTGCTGAATTTGCCAGAGGCGACTAAGGCCGTCTGCATATTTCACCAAATGGAATAAATATTTTAGATTTCCCTTTTTTCTGCCTATTATAAGGAACAGTTTACCCAGAGAAATTTTGATACTATTCCAAGAAAAATATTGATTCTATTTCAAGGCATTGACCAAGGCAGAGAGATAGTGGAATGAAACTCTTAATATATATTTCCTCTGTGGGTCATAAGATCGCACTTTTATTCAGCTCTAAATTACTCATAAATTTTAAGCACTGGATTTCAGCAACAACAGTTCAAACTCTACATAAGTAGGTAAAAGGGGTTGTGGAAAAGGGAAAGATTTCAGACCAATGAGTCTTCAGACCAATAAAGGCGAATTTTTCAATTAACTAGACAGAACTAAGCTTAAGTTAAGCTATGTCAAGAGGGAAATCGATTAAGCAATATACCGCCTCTCTCTTAAATAAAGGCTTACCGATTTTCGAGACTGAGTTGAGGTATTGTAATAACTACAATACTATATGTACATAGTAATGTTTTAGTTAAAGTGAGGATATTTTTTAAAACATATTAGTTGTAAATCAAACATAAATCCGTAGAGCTTTGTGTTAATTGAGCACGTAGTTACTCGAACTCAACCGATTCCTGTGTGTGAAATAATCAGAAAATCTCCACACAAAAACCAAGTCACCAATTTTTATTTCTGTCATTCTGTTTCTTTTCCCACTTCGTCTTCTTTTTCGCGCTTATCCCTCACATTGACACTTTTAACACCCAGAGCGTAATGCTTGCTTCTCGAAAACACTAAATAATGTTTACAACCATTGAATGTTTGCTTGTCATACACAAAGACAAAACGAAATCCTCAACTCCAACACACAAAAAAAAAAAAAGTCAATCCAAAAAGTAAAACTCAAAACTGTGTGTTGCCATTCAATAATTCTGTATCTGTTTTGGAATTGTATCTTTTTCAAACCATTTTCATTGCAGATTTCTTTGTCATTATATTCTTATTTTGTATTTCGCTTCGAATTTTCTCCTTTCGAATCCATGAATGAATGAATGAAATCCTCAAATAAGCTTCGAATGCAATGCAGTCAAAGGCGCCCGATGACGATTGCGATGTGGTGCGATGCGATATCCATTGACAAACGGAAATTGTTGACTTTGGTGATGAAGTGACACAATCACAACAACAACGAAGACAACAGCAACAGCAGCATATGTATAGTACA
This sequence comes from Palloptera scutellata, assembly GCA_958295655.1. NCBI lineage: Eukaryota > Metazoa > Arthropoda > Insecta > Diptera > Pallopteridae > Palloptera > Palloptera scutellata. Next base: position 42,801,565 of record OY282449.1, on the reverse strand, counting down.
CTAGAAACAATATCCATAGGAAGCAGCTAGCAGTGTCCGAAGATTATTGTCTTTTTTAATAGGACGTCAACAAAAACCTTCGACTTTGCTACTTTACAAATCCTTTGGTTTTTCGTCTCTCGACACACTGAAAATTAACTTGGATTTCAGCTTTTTTTTTTCATTCCCTTCACATTCATTGTGCGGTGTCATTTTTCAATTTCTTCACTTTGGTCTGAGTATTTGAAGATAAGATGTCAGCACATAAGAAAATAAGGCGTAATTTAATTTTTAAGATTTTCTAGAGTTTTTTGTTTTTTATGCAAGTAATTAGAGAATTCTTAAAGGAGGTTGCGAATGAATTATTTATTTTATAAAAAAATGATTACGAGAATAGAGTATATAACTACTTTGATAAAGTTCTTCCAATCAAGATTTAAAAATTCACGCGATAACTGAATCGTTGGAAATACATCGATGAGATTTATTCTATAAAGTTAGCAAGAATAATACACAAGTCTTTCAATTCGGATTCGAAGGAATCTGGCGTTACCATAATAGATTTTCTCGATTTGGTAAAACTAAGGACTTTTTTTGATTAGAAATTTTCATTCAAGGAGTGAGTGAAAAATTAATAAAAAATATAGATCTTATTTGATCGTTATGAATTTAATCTTATATGAAAGATAATAATTAGCGATATTGTGTGAAATATTTTGCAATTTTCCCAGCATCAGATGATGCGTTCGAAATTGGTAAAATTACGTAGGATGAAAAAAAAATGGAAGATAATGATGAAGGGAGCGGGGACAGGTGCAACCCTGGACCATATTCGCAATTTAAACTTCATACTATTGCCAATGAACCTGCAAAAGTTCGTGTTGATGTGAAGCTTCTTTCTATTTTAAATTGAATTTGGAAAACCGATTTGCATTTAAATTGCGTTTCATTACAATATTAAAAATTTAATATAAAACAACAAAATTCCTCTTAGATGATATTTTACGGCTTTATTGCTAAGTAATATAAAAGAGATTTTTCTGAAAAAAATTACATGTCTCTTTATCACCCCTGACTTAATTGTTTTTATTTTTGACTCTTTCATTAGCCCTTTTCATGCATTTAACTGTTTCTAGCGCGCCATCTAGTAGTGAAAAAATAACAAAAAATATTTAAGGAAATTTTACACTTTATTACCTTTTAAATAAATCCCAAAGAACCAAATATTATTTCTATTTTTTATAATTCTTCAAACTTTTCAGCGACTTTTGCAGGAAGAAAAGTTCGAGACCAACAGAAAAACGGTGAATTCAAGAATGTGAATATGAACTCAAATCCCATTACAAGGCAGCCCCTCAAATTTTGTGGACTCACAAATTATCTTCTGACTTACGTTACACAGTCTCTGCTACTCACTGCTTCAAAACTCTCACGACAAAACTATCTCTCCCTCTCTCTCTCTGAAACGCGTGAACTTTTAGCATTTCCTATATGAGATTTTTTTTAGAAACTAAGAAGTCCTGGCAACGGAGGAGTTATGTAAGTAATTAAAACAATTCCGGATGAACGTGAATGCAGCCAAAAATTGTAATATCAAGTCAGCAGCAAAAAACAAAACAAACAAATAAGCCAATAACAGCAAAAAGAAATATTTCAAATTGAAATAACGTGTCGCCAGAATTTTTTGTCGCTTAATTTTATTGTTTTCGATACTGCCGGGAACAACAGCAGAACAAGAGACGATTTTAAAAATCGTTAGCACTTTACCTACCGCGCATTGCTGCAATCGAATGCGATTGATCTTTAACAAACTGCAGTAAAGGCGGCAGCAGGCAGACAGGCAACAACAGCAGCAGCTACAGGAAACGTTCTTCACCCAGACACGTCATCTCTTTGAAGGGAACTGCGGTAATAGGCATTGCTTGCCTGCCTGCCTGCCTGCCTGCCTGCCTGCCTGCCTATGCCTGCCTATGCCTGCCATGCGAGGTGGCAATGACAATCGCAATCGCGACCGGATGTCCCAAATCAGATTTTATTGTATTTCGTTTTCGACATTTACTATGTGTGTCTCCGTGCTTTCTGGTTTTCGGTTTTAGCTGATATTGTTTTTTTACTGAAAACAAAACAAAAACCAAAAAAAGGAAAGAAGCGCAATATCACACACATTAAAAGGTTCAAGATGAAGTGCAAAAAAACCAAAGAAACAAAAAGTCTAAAAGTTGTATTTTTTTTTTATTTCATTTTATTTGCCTCTGATTATTTTGGAATCTCGTTTCATTGTCAGTATTGCATTGAAATATGGTCATCGAGTTTAGTCGATTACTTAGTTAAGAAAAAGAGCAGAAGCAACAACACAAGCAGCACCAATAACAACAATGCGAATAGTAAGCACATTCTGCATTGAAGGCAAAAGTCGCAACCGTCGAAGATCAAATCATACTTGACACCTCTCTGATAGTTGTTGTTGTTTTGGTTGCAGTTTGGTAACAGCATACATACACTGAGTTTATTCTATTGTTGCTTCTGCTGCTGTTGGTGGTGTTGCTGGTGGTGTTACCGATCGTTGCTGGCAACAGTGACGCTGTCACTGACAACTGCACTAATTCGCATTGAATTCAATTTGGTCACAAGTCAAGAATGACGCTTAGGCCAGGCGTATGTGCATGCGTTGAGTTTGCGCATTGTCAAAACAAGTTTTTGAGTTTTTGTTTTTTTTATTGTTTTTTGTTTCTGTTTTTGCTTTGGAAACTAAAAATGTTGATATGTTATTTATTTAAGCGAAATCATTCACACTTTAGCATTTGTATGAATGAAATTCATTCAAGTACCATATTTGAATTAAAACAAAAAAAAAGTCTCAGAATCTAAACAATTCTTATTTATGTATTTAATTTATTTAACAATATTTGAGTACATTTTGCTTATCTTTCAATCAGTATTAACTTATGAAACAGTTGGTAAGTATGGAAAAAAAATCGTAGCCTCTGTTTTTTTTTTTTTTTTTTGATTAAACTTAAGTGTAAACCAGTGTTTTTAGATATTGAATTATTTTAGTAATGCATTAATCTTTTCATAATTATTGAACAATGCCAAGCTAACGAAATCCACATTCCATTTGCATGCGAAATCTTTATACTAATACTCAGTTCAGTTGCACACTAATTGGAAAACAGTTTGTGCCATTTGTCAGACCACTGGTGTGTAAGCAACTACAAAGCGAGAGTTTTACCCAATGCTCCTATTATGCTTGCTGTTTCTGAATAAAGAGACATTTTCAAGGAATACCTAAAATAACAAGATCCTGGTGGAAGCTGGATCACCCCGTTTTGGTGATCTTGCACCTTGGAAACCAAAAGAATGAATGTATAATTGATGTTCGTTGATTCCAACCCTGAACTCAGATCTCTTCTAAAACGTTTAAAGCTGCAGAACTAAAAACGGTTGGTGGAGAACTATGAATCGATAGGAGGCCCAACAGTAACTAGATATCAGTGTTTACAAATTCGTTTATTTCTAAATTCAAATGCTGTTGGTAAACAATTGTTCTCCTTTTTAAGAATAGTTAAAAAAAAATATTTAAGTTCAAAAATGGATCAGAACAACTTAATTAGAACTAATTGCTTAAATTTAATAAATTTTATAAGTTACGGCCTTGCCTCAGATAGTTCCTTAAGGTTGTGTTTTATTCGGCAACCCATTCAACTCTGCTTTATTGTGTTGTTATAAACAATAGGTCTACTCACTAGAAGCTGGCAGCTGACCGTGATTACCTAGCACATGAGCTTAGGCATTTCTCTTCTCGCTCTTGTTTACCAAAAGAAATTTAAATTGCATTTGTAACTCACATCTTTTCTCAGGCGGACATTTAGCACACTTTTTCTTTGTTTTTTGTCAAAATGTTGTTCTGGATTTATTTTCGACTGTTCACAGTAGGATTGTTATAGCAACCAGGGATGGTAAACAACATGCTAGTTATATACAACAGCTATTTATAAGCTATTTATTATCTCTGCAGCTTTTATTGTTGTTTGTCATAAAATTATTGCTGCTAGTTATACATAACTAGGACTAACGTTATAACTACGTTTTATTCGCCACTCTAAGTTTTTTTACTACATGTTCCCCATTGGTTTCTCTATCTTTTCATTTTTTTCAGCGCGGTATCCTATATTTTCTTTAAATAAGAAGCATAGTACATATCTTGAGCTCCAAAGATGGTACAGGGTAAACTCTCAAATGACAGAAAAATTGCTTCCTTTACCACTTATCTGTACATCTTTCTTGAATTCGATGTTCATTTGTACAAGAATACTTGACGGAGTTTTGCGGAAAGTCCTCTCAGTTACACATAACACAGCTTGATTTTAAAGTATTCGATATACGAGTAGTCCTTCTTCTGCTTATAATTCGAGAAAATAAAATATTTGTTACAATGAATTGTTTGAATGCAATGAACGATTCTGAACTGTCCCATAACTCTAATTGAATTACCCAAATACTCCGAAACTCCCCAAGTGGAGCCATTAATTTTACTCCTGTAAAATAACGCGTTGACCCACTTTTTTCCAGTTTTTACATAATGTTGATAAATTCGTATGATTTTAGAGAATCTTCGAACGATTCCATACGTGAAGAGAATTAAACAGCTTTTTGAATTTCAGCGTCTCATAAAAGACGTTTAACAGTTCCATAAGCCAAACACATAAAAATTTACCCTTGATCTTTGAAGTTTGCAAGAGAAATGCAAAGCAATTTTGCATATCATTCGAATCTGAATGTAAAATTTGAGTTTTCCACAATTTTATTATAATTTTATAACTGTATTAAGCAAGTAGCAAGTAGCAAGTAACTAAAATACCACCAATTTGAGGAGAGAAGAAACGATGCGAGGACAGGAGCAGAAGGAATGTAATTACCCCTTTAGTATTTTGCAAAAGGACTACAAATCCATTTAATCCTGGGGGCATGCCAAGCACAAACAACGTGTGTGGTAGCAAAAGTAAGAGAACAAAAATGTTATAAATTCTATACAACTAACAATAAAGTATGCGTGTATTCACTTCACTACACTACACTACACTACACTACATACTCTACACTACACATTAGTATGTGTTAGTGTTCGTTCGTTTGTCTATGTGTATGTGTGTCTGTGTTGGTTTATGATGGTGGTGTATGCATTTGTAGTCCATTAAATGGCAAATACATTTATGGTTGCAATTACACCCTAAAATTCAAATTATAACAGAAAACAAACCAGGCAAAAAACACTTTGTGTGACTTTCTTAATGTTCGCATTTGCAATTCATGGCAAAAGGATTATGTGGCCGGACAGAAGGTTGGCGCGGACGGGCGGATGGGCGGACGAACGGCAGGAGGAACGAAATGAAACGTACAGGTTGAAAGCATGAATATTCGGTTTTGTAGCTTAAAGAAATAACAACAATAAAATGCCAACTTAAGTATTTATATTTACAATCTTGTAGTATACTTATGTATGTTCATACTGACATACAGTTGCGCCATTATTATTATTTGTTGTTGTTGTTGTTCGTGTTTTTTGCTTTTTAGACAGCTCGCCAAGATTATCCACTAAAAGTTAAAAAGTTCTTTTAGAGAAGTCATTAAAACCTTGTAGTGGTAAAATTAATTACTTGTAGTTGCGAACAATGTTACATCGCACCGCAACAACAACAACAAGAACAACAACAGCAACAAGAACAGCAAAAACAAAGCAAAGCTGCACAGGCAAGTAAGTTAACAAAAAAAAATTTGAAAAAAAAACATCAAAAACTTAGCGTATGTATAGTTGTTGTAGGCAACACACGCGCGCCGATATATTTTATCACCGACAACTCCGAACTCCAATGAGCAATGTGCTATAAAGCGATATTGTTGCTGCTGCTGCTGCTGCTGTTGTCGTTGCTGGTATTGCTGTTGATGGTATTTGGTCTTGGCTTTTGATATATACTAAAATTTATAAGGTTTGCGTGATTTGGTGGATTTCATGAAAAACCTTTTCATTCATTTGCGCGATTTTATTTTTTTTACTTTTTGTATTGTATGTAATCTAAAACATTTGGATAATTTTTATTTTGAATAAATAAGTGAAATATTTATGTAACTTTTGTGTAATATAAGGCATTTCTATTTGAATAAATATGTAACTAACATCCGTATACGATAACGAGCACTTCCCTAGACTTCAGCAGTTTTTAGGGAAGTACTTCAGCTCTAAGATTGAATGGAACTTATTAAGCCCTGATATGAAAATTCTAGAAAAAATCACTCTATTGAGTGACCAGATCAACAGATCATTGATTGCTTTAATCCTTGGCTATCTATAAGAAAAATATCTAGGATCGATACTTTTTAAATGACTTGTCCAACTTGGGGTCGGTTAATTAAGAGAGTTTAGTAAATAACTCTAAGATGGATAGGATGAGTCGGTCTCCTAGACAGTTAAACAACTAAATAAAGCCTCTACATTAAAAAAAAATTTCAGAAAATTTTAAACGGTGTTTTTTCATGAAATCTTTGCTTACTTCATTGTCGACCATGGGCGCCCGTCCAAAACGTCGCCTATTTATAGAAAATGTTTTTCACTTAAGTGTTATATTTGTACATAAATGGAAAGGACCTACAGTTTTTTAATACCGAATCCGAGCGGCGAAGTGAAAAGCTTTTCATAGGCGATTTTTACTCTTATAAGTTTGCCATTGCCTGCCAAGAGGTGGTGCCGTGTAGAAAAATTATTTTTTTCTAGTTTTTGATTTTGCCTGTGCCGAGATGCGAACCTCGGACAATCTGCGTAGCAGTCCAACGCACTACCACGACGCCACAGCACCACCTAATTACCTAACTATAAGCTTACAATTTTTATAACAATAGTCCAAATTGCTGCAATAACTTAAAAACATTTAATATCGATAATTCAATAATTAATTATGTACCTTGTCATGTTTGTTGTTATGTGTGTGTGTGTGTGTGTGTATGTGTGTATGTGTGTATGTGTGTATGTGTGTATGTACTACAATTTTGTGATTTAATTTCTTGTACCTACACATTTCTTTTATTTCATAAGATTTTTGTTTAATTCAGAAGCAAATTGTTTTCTAAAATAATAATAAGTAATAATAAAAATAAACTTCTTGATAAATGTCACTGTCAAAAAAGATTTGTTTAGACTTGTTTGACAACTGCACTTATTGTCAACAAGTTATGATTAATTTGAAACTAAGATTTAAAAAAAAAATAAATTACATAAATAATATGGAGCAGATACACTGTGAAAACAAAAATAAACTGATGTAGTTTCACAACATGGAGATTTAATAGAACTTTGGAATAATTAAAATCAATATTTGAAAAAATTTTGACTCCAATATCAGAACTCAAAGATTTTATTGCAAAAGCCACATACCTAATCCTTTAAGATGTCTCTAACGTTTAAAAGTCGAAACTAGGATTCATATTGGGTAAGGGCAATATTTGGCAAAAATCAGACAAATAACTCGACCTGAAATTAGATCTGCTTATAACCAGACCAAAAAATCAGTCCCAAATTATGATCGAAATTGGGAGAAAACAAATTTTTAACAAACCCTAACCAAGCATAAAAGCAATGTCCAAACCAAAAATCTCACCATAATTAAACCTAAAAACAGGAACAAAATTTAAACAAAAACACTTTTAGATTAAAATTTAAACCCAATTCAGACCAAAAGTGAAACCAAAAATGAGATCAAAAGTAGAAAATTAATAAAACCATACAAAAATGAAACCACAATCAAGGATCAAAATTCAGACCACATTCAGATAAAAACAAAAACAAAAATTCTCACCAAAATTCAAAGGCAATTCGAAGCAGAACACAAACTAACCTAAACCCTATTAATATTTCAATTGTATGGCAGGCGTGGCTATTGCTTGATGTTGACAATTTTAACATCGATTATTTCGAAGGCTATTTCAATAAAACGTAATGAATTTTTCAATTCAATCCATTTCAATCTCTTTTTTTAAAAAGTTTATTTTATTGGAGGTACTACGCCGACTTGACCGATTCGTCCTGTTTCAGGACCTAACCCTCTTCCTATTTATAAAGCATGTCAGCACCAAGTTTGCTCGGGTAAGTGTGCAACACAGACAGATGGATTTGGTCAAATCGACTGTGCTAGGTAGGCTGACAATTTTATTATGCCTGATGAGAGACCCTGTGCCCAAAATATGAATAATACTATAAAATTCAGATCAAAGACAGGAAAAAAAAATTATCGGATCCCGACCAAAATTAAGATAAAGTTAATTCGACTAAAAACCAGACCAAAAAATTTGACCTTAAGACAGATTAGAAACCAGATCATTCAAAAGTGGGACATCCAAAGGACAACAATCAAGCAAAGTATATTTTCTAAAACGATTTCAAACCAAATTTAGCCACAAGAAGATATGGGATGAAAGGCATATGTGAAAGATATACATAACATGGAAAATTGATAGTGAATCTGAAGCAGGATAATACCTATAGGATAAAATAGTGTTATGAGCCCGTGAGTAGATACTCTATCATCTTTTAAGTAGAAACATACGCCATTGATAGGTGTGGATACCTCAATCTCAAGTGTAACCTAAAGAAGAAGCTTCAAAGAATTTATGACTATGACTAAAGAATTATGCAGAAATCATTAAGGGGCACTGTTTCTTCTAACAAAACTGGGAATTTTTTTTTGACGACTCTTACAAGTTTCACAGAGGCAATAGGGAACCTACGAAGCATATATTAGGACAGTACATTATTCTTATGCATACATACTCGAAGAAGGAATCTGAGTGACAATCAAATACCAGATGTCAATTTAAACTGCATAGATATAGGACCAATACTAACAATCTTGTCCGAGGTTAGACTTATGGAAGTAGAGTAGGCCCATAAGACAGATCCTAAAGGTCACAGTGCACTCCCCAATAATACTTAGCATGTTGGTCTAGCTCTTAGCTTTAAACTTTGGTCCCTTTTGTTTGATCGATATTTATCGACATATTTGAATTTTGTCTTAATTTTGGTCTGATTTTTAGACAGAATTTTGTTTGAATTTTAGTCTGTGTTTAAATCTGTTTTATGTTTTATTGTCGCTTTGAAATTTAATTTAAATTTTTGGTGAATTTTTTGGCCTTTGTTTGGGTCTGGATCTGACTCTGGTTACTGATCTAATAATTATGATATTGTATAATTTAGCAAAATGTGTCCGCCTCCACCCAAGTCTAAATCCTTTTCCGCTACTGATTACAACTAATCAATTCCAATTTTTTTCACTGTGTTGCATTTAAAATGTAAAAAATTTTGAAATTACCATTTAAAACTCTAAAGTGACGTATGTACTCGTATATGTTTTCATACTTGCTATTACTTAGTTGAGGGTACCCTAACATAAGCATACACGTATTTGTCGGCTTATCTCGGAATGTTCGCTGGCAAGCTTGTAATTGGGAGCAGAAAAAATAGGTGTGTTACGACCGTGTGTGAGTGTGTGCAGCAAAGCTTGTTGGCTTCCATTAGTGACAAACTACCATAATAGCCGCGACATTAATTTCGTTTTGTGTGTGTGTTGTAAGTATTTCAAATTAAAGCAGAATTATAGTGCGATGCTGATAACAATCGAGAGCGCGCAAAACAGAATCATTAGCTTTGTGTGAGCTTCTAAAATACTGTCAGACGATTAATAGAATAAATTGTTTATCGGATCGGTGTGCGGAGTAAGGAGAAGTCCCCTCTTCAGAGCGCACCGTGCGGCTCCTCGTTGAGGGTAGGCATCTACCTACCTAGCTTCAAGTATGGAAAAAGATACACGCATAGGCTTAGTGTTGCGAAAGCAAGTTTATAAGTATATGCCCCACGAACGCGTATGTAGGTGGCACTTATGCACGATACAACACAACACAACACAACATGTTTTGTTAACTTGGCTATATCTGTTTGTTTGTTTGTTTGTATGCGTATGTTATTGTGTGTTACCAGATACACTCGCGCTGACACACCACCGCTCAACTCGCTCGTGGCTCGCTTGTATGTATTCAGCTATTCGTGTGTCTTTCCTTCAGATTGAATTTGACCTAATCAGCATTTTTCTAATTTTTATTGCTCATGTTCAGCAATTTGACGTGCACTGCTGCTATCCTATGAATATCGTATCGTAAGCGAACATAATTTGCTACATAAAAATAACATTTCAGCTTGAAATGTGTAACACTGGACAACAAATATTAAAACTATGTAACATGAGAGAAAACATTTCAGCGTAGCTTCTGATATGAATATGAATTTTGCTAATTGATTTTTCGTAATTTTAAAAATGCAGTTTTGCTTTTTAAGTCTAAATTAAGGTTGATCCACATGGGACCATCGACCAAAATATCAGCAAATAATCAAACATTTTCTACACACTTACCTGCACAACGGACTCAGAACCAAGAATCAAACTAGATAACCAGAAATTTGTTATTTCTCGTTTAATTCGTTTTTAAACCTGTTTAAACCGGATAGTTCCAAAAGCTCAAAATGACAAATCGAATGAAAATTATATAATGTTTAATCCTTGAAGCCTTTTGTCATCCTAACGATGACAGAATTAGTAAAAAACACTTTAATGTGAGCTGTATTTTACAGAAGTTACCATATTTGAATGATATTAACATATGCAATCTATTTTAAAATCGGTTAAAAAAAAAAAAATTTAAACGCTTTTAGCAAAAAATAAAACTAGCTTATTGCCAAACCTGGTTTAAACACTTATTTTCAGAACAACTTTTTGATAACTTAAAAGATAAGGAAAATATACACCCGCCATGGAAAGGTTAGCCATAATCTTAATATTCAGCCTGACAAAGTATCTGTATTCGCAAGATACACGATGTGAATGTGTACACAATCGAAATATAAATACTATAGATCGTAATTATGATTGAGGTCAATAAAATTAGAAAAAAGAATATATCATTTAAGCTACTCTCAGGACGTTCCTCGTGAGTCTACCCAGGACCGACCGAGAAAGAGGAACAACTTCTGTGTTAATTAACTTATAAATACCTCGAAAATATAGGTATAGTATTAATTTCTAGAAAGGCATCTTACTTTACTTTTACTTTTAATGGCACAACAACAAATGGAGGGCCTAGGCCGAGCTTTTCACTTTTCGCATCCATTCATGTTGTGCGTGTTATATTTGTACATGAATGGAAGGGACCTACAATTTAATGCCGAATCCGAACGGCGAAGTGAAAAGCTTTTCATAGCAATTTTTACTCTTGTAAAGTAAAGGTGCCGTGTAGAAACATTATTTTTTCTACTTTTTGATTTTACCTGTGCCGAGATTCGAACCCCGGACACTCTGCGTAGTAGTCCAACGCACGACCACTACGCCACCGCGACCACTAGAAAGGCATCGGTTGAATGAAAACTTAAAAGTTTTTTCCAACTTAAAAAAAATATGTTAAGTAATCCAAAATTGCTGGTATATTTATTGGGAATCCGCCGTTCGGATTCGGCATTACACTGTAGGTCCCTTCCATTCATGTACAAATATAACACGCACAACATGAGGTGATGCGAAAAGCTCGGACTAGGCCCTCCATGGCCTGTTTTGCCATTAAAAGTAAGTAAGGTAAAGGACCACTAGAAATAAAAATTTCGTTAAAAATTTAACGAAATGCAAAAAATTTATCCACAGTGTAATGCGAGTGATTGTTGATTGCTGAACTTTAAGCATGAAAAAAGTCTTTGTTATCACAGTTATTTTTGTAATTGTAGCAAAAATAGTTAAAGAACTCTTAAGCCCGTCCAATAGTAATCATAGTAAAATAAAAAATAAATGTATTTAATATAATTTAAAAATAACTCAATATAAATTTGTAATTTATTGAAGTTAAAATCTTTAAGATTTTTATTTATTTATTTAATAAAAATTAAATACATAAAAATGCCAATATAAAAAAGTTGTAACGTTTTGTGCAATTGCAGCAACAACAATAAAAACAACGGCAATCATGACGACAACATAAAATTTGTTCATGATTTTTAATTAAATTTTAATTGAACACGACGTATTTATGAGTTTGACAAACGCGCGTGGTTTTAATTGCTTTCAGAATTGCTTATAAATAAAAACATGTATTTACTTAAAGAAATCATTGCTGTTGCTGTTGCTGTTGCTGGTTCTATGTCGCTGTAGTCTCAGGCATACTATATGTACTTGCACATACATACTTATACATACTATTACATATGTACATATGGTACACGCACACTAGTAGACCAGAGACTGCGAGGGGAAGGGGGAAGCTTCCCTTTTTTATTCAGTAACAACGTTCATAGTGTATGGAATATATGTTAACTATGAAAGATAGAAGGGCTTAACCCCGAACCCTCTCCCCCTTTGGCATCCGCTAACGAACACGCATATAATTTTGATTACAAATAAAAAATAAAAAACGCCATAAATTTTAATACAACTGCAATATGCTAAAAATTGCAGACATATAAAAAAGTTGGGTGTACTCGTACGAGTATTTTAAGTAAATGTTTGCATAATTGATTTCAATTACAATTTCTTCTATATTTATATGTAAGTAGTATGTAGGAAATGTCAAGCTGTTCCTTGTTTTTATACTATTGTAAATTGCTTTAGAATATTTTTGTACTCAAGTTCACGGAGCACTTTTTAATATTCATTAGTTAATTTACATACAGCAATCACGCCCGATTTTGTCGTGGTCCGAGGCTTGTAGCACAAACATAAACTTTGGATCAAATTAGTCATTTGAAGAGGAAAAAGTAAGTATACAAGATGGGACAAAAGTAATGTCATAGTGTGAATGTGATATAATTTTTGCATATGAAGTCAAATGGTGAATATTCTTTAACAACGTTGCTGGGGCAACGATAGAGACTTTGAAACACCGGCCTTTTTGATCCTCAGTTTTGGCGAGTTGAACTGGCGAGCCAGATCGCCAAACTTCTTCATTGCGGGATTTTTTTGAATCTCGCGTTGAGACAGAGCCCAATTTCTTTCTTTTCTAACAAAATGGCAGCCAATTCACATTATGACATTACTTTTGCCCCACCTTGTATTATAAAAAAGTTTCATTTTGGGAAGCTACGCGATTTTTGTACTTTAAGGACATAAAGAGCTTAATTTTGAAATGGCAAGTCGTTAAAAGAAACTAATACAAGTTATTACTTTGGTGAAAGCCTTAAAAACCTCCGTACCCTTGAAAGCACCCAACACTATATAATTAGTTATTGCAGTCCATTAGCTTCGAAGAATAGCGCGTGGCTTTTGCTCTTTTGATAAGAAGCGACTACATAATCACTCCGAAACTATAAATTACAAAGTGTTTTTTCTCAAAAACCATCACAAGAACGATCTTTCATTATTAGAGAAGAAAACGTAGGCGAACGCCGAATATAGGACTATTAGGAAGACGTAGCGAGATTTATAATATGGAGTGTGATTGAAGAAATTTAAAACATTATGTTCCTTACTGGAACAAATAAATATATACGAAAAACGTTGGACGAAGTGAATCAACCTAAATGGAGACTGTGTTGCAAAATAAACGGTTTTTCTTTTTTTGCCGGAAAGAGTGTTCCTTATGTATTTAAATTTTCAGGAACTTATTGACCCTTCCTCGTACATATGTTCTATGTACTACAAACAATATGGTATATTGCAACCAGTGGGGGATCTATGTATATACCTATACGGGTTTGGTTTGCGCTAAGTTGCTTAATAGTATATTAATTTTTGATAAAAAATTAGATAAAAGCCCAAACCCAGGTAAAAAGCAATAGAAAATTAAATCGAACCTAACACCTAAATTCAAAAAATTTCGACCAAAAACAAACCAATACTCAAACTAAATTTAAACAAAAAATCAGTTCGCAATTTTGACTAAAATTCAAATACAGATCTTATACAAAATTTTAATTAAACCCAGATAAAAAATCAGAATAAAAATGTGGCAAAAATAAGAACAAAATCAGACCAAATTTAAATAAAAATCAGATCACAATTCAAATAAAAATTTGATTCAAATTGAAATTCAAACATTACATCCAGACAAACCAAAATCCCGACCAAAAGTCCAGAGCGAAACTTAAATCAATAATTAAAGGACCAGACCCACAATTAAAAAACAAAAATTCTATCAAAAACAAAATCAAATAGAAACTTAAATACAAATCATATCAAAATTCAAACAAAATTTAGATCAAAATTCAAATAAAAATACTAATTCAGATATTAGACCCAAGTTCTGATTCAAATTCAGACTAGAGCTCATTACAGAATTCAAATCAAAATACAGATCAAAATTTAGACCAAAATTAAGAGCAAATTCGAATCAAATGTTCGACAAGAAGAAAACCATCCAAAATTTAGAACAGACATTAGAACTATATTCAAAAAATCAGATCAAAGTGATATCAAAATTAAAAAATTCAAATCAAAAACATATCAAACATCAAAAGAAGAACAAAAACCAGGCCAAAATTTATATCAAAAGGAAACTAAGAATTGGACGGAAACTCAACTTGGTCCAAAATTTCGTCCAATAACCATAGCTAAGGCAAAACTCAAACGCAGTTCATAAAAACAAACCTAAAATCTTTAAATCAAAAGTTATAAATTTAATATTTGATGTTATACAACTGTGAAGGATTAAACAGCTTAAGTACTTGTATAACACTTAAGCATTCACATTCCCACGACCGCAGTCATCTCTGAAACCGCCACCTCATTAATTATAAACTTTATATAGGTACAAGATCAGCCTCTAAATAAATCTTAATATAAGGTTTTTGCTAAATAGTTAGTGTTAATTCGATACTCACTTAGTATCGATACTTTTCTTTGTATTACTTTATAGATGGCAATGAAAATATCAGAAAAAAAAAAATTGAATATGTGATTGTATTGAATACTCGTTTAATAGATAAATTAACAGATTGAATGATATTTGGCAGATCCGCGTTCATACATATGACAAAAAAAAAACCCCAGATCCTCAAATCGGCTTATCCCAAGCAATTTTACGTACATCTTCAATTATATTTAGAGAATCCCGCTCAAAGACTCTGACGTCATTGAAATTCGGGAACATTACACAGCCGGTGAGGTACTTCAAAATACATTTGCCTTAAAATACATGATTGTTTCGGCCTCCTCCGACGAGGAGTGTTCGCAATCGAAGAAACATTTATGGCGCTAGACTCTCAGTGACAGAATATATCAATCGCGGGACGAAAAACATGAAATTTTTTTCGCCCCTGCATCTCCGCTTACCTTAATGTAGATTCATATCTGTGAACTGTTGGAAAAACAACTTATCCATACATACGAATTTTCAGTTGTCCTTTTAAATTTGAAGCACTTTTGCTGTTATTATTTCAAAGTTTGTAGTATTTTTAAACTTAATCTAAAAGGACTCAGTAAATTTATTGAGATAAAAGAAGCAAAGCTCATCGATAATCAATGTTTAATGCATTTTGTTATTTAAGCAAATTTAACACGTTCCATATCCAACTTCTAGATCCTCCACTGAAGATAGTATAGAATTATTACTACGATCACTCGGTGTGTTAAGTATTTTATGTATCTCCTGTAAGCGTAGGCAGTGGCCATGGCTGCTTGGAAGGTTTATTACATCTGGGTTCAGTCATCTTATCTTTGCTCAGTTCAAAAACTACGTTTAGTCTTAATGCTCATTGATTGTGAGTATATATGGAAGTCAGTGGCATACTAACCAGGGATTTGATGCCAGATTGTCTGTCACTGAGATTACGTACGTCATGAAATGACTTTTTATTATATCTCAACCAGTTTCATCGCAAAGCCCCCACATCTTACTAGAGATATAAAAAAATAAACTTAATTCTTACAAATATAAAATTATTCGGAGAGCGCCACAAATTCAGATATATTATACGAGTATTATATAAATTTTGAAGATTTTTAACCCGCTCTTTATGTCCATCTTTACTAGACAGTGAGAATTTTTAAGTGACGTGTTGTTGGTTGTACCTTCATTTGTCATGATTTGATCTAAGGTTTTTAGGGCCATGGGTTGTAAAATACTACATATCATCATCATGTTCAGGTGGTAATATTGTGTATCAATAAACTAATCAAATCAAAAAATAAAGAATAATTTTACGAGTAACTTACCGAATAATGTGATGAGATTTTTGCTGATACAAAATATGACATGATTTCACAAATGCAAAAACCAATATCAATTTAGCATGAAAGTCGCGTATTTTATTTAATTATTTTCACCGATTTTTTTTTTTTATTTTTATTTAATTAATTTATTCATACAATTGAAGTGTGTAAATATGACACAATTTCAAATAGTTGCACTCACTTCTGACACTTTTCCTCGTACCTACAACAACAGCAAATGGGAGTGATACAATTTGTTTGTTATGTATGTATGTATGTATGTATTTACTCTAGTTCATAAAATTTCCAGCTATAACTGCAATTAACATTTTCATTTATCTAAAAGAAAAAAATTGTATGCTTTGCATAAATGAAACAAAAAAAAAAAATTATTTTCCGGAAATAAGAATTGAACAAAAAAAAACAACAAGAACAACAGCGACTTTAACTGCGACAGCGACAACGGTAACGACGACGACGACAACGTTGACGCGTTTAGACCGGATGAGCTATTGGGACCACCAGAGCAGCAGCAACAATTATAAGACCAACAAAACAGAAGCAACTACTTTCAGTTGCTGAATGAAAATTTATAGTACTTAGCATTATTTGCAAGTTAACATAATTTTCTTTTTTTCGCGTTTTATCGATAGTGATTAATTTTTGTTATTGTTGGATATTTGTTGTTGTTTGTTGCTGCTATTATCAAGTGCCTTTATTTATTGCAATTCTTCAATGGCAAACTATAAAACTACAAAAAATCTCATCTCATATTTCAATTAAAATTACTTCTCAGCACTTTTCGTATTTCGTAATACTTTTTGCATTGCTTCATGCAAAAGAAAAAGATTAGAATTTATGATCTGGTAGGTTCTTAGTTGAATTTTGCATTCAATATTTCTTTTCTGAAACATGGACTTTCTTTTTTGCAAATATACATATACAACATACGATTACAATCAACCTCTCGATATCGAAACTTTGCATTTAAGTTTTCATAAGAGAAAAAGTTATAGAATTACACCTACTGATTTATTGTAAGTACAATACTTAGAATTATTCATTTTGCAAAATTTATTGCTACTTTCATTGCATGAATGAATATTAGATATAAAGTAACTCCCGTTTAATGGACCTTCGCGTTTATTCGCGTCTCATAATTTTACTCTTTAAGTGTAATAAAATTCATTGATTAAAAAAAACTAACCAGGAATTACTATAACAACAACACAGAAACGAGGTAATACTATTTTCATTCTTCAAAAATATTTCTGGCAGAATTAATTTGTCTTGGTTTTTGATAGCTTAAACGGGAGTCTGCAGATGTTCTTTTGCCTAATATGTCTTGGCATGCTTCCTTGCTTGCTTAAGATCGTACACAATGTTTTGTTATTATTGTTATCATTACAAAAATATTGTGTAGCTTATATTTATTTGATGGTCCTTTAGAAATCATCTACAAAATTTGGAATATGCAGATGGCATGTGTTTGTTGATGACTAGAGCTTTAGGCGTGCAAGAAAAACTAGCCGACGAAATCGCAAAACAGGCGGCTTAAATATTAACGCTAGCAAGACTAAGAGCGTGCCGATATCAACCGGTTCTGCGGTCAAGGCAGATCCGTTTCGAGTTGGCATTGAAGACGAATATTGTTACTGGGGCAGCCTGATCACACGAAATGGCAGCACTGCAGAAGATATATAAAGATCAACTGCGTAGCGTTTAGAGGTCGCCGATTCAATCAGCTGCAACAAATCTGAAGATTTCAACTCTAACGTCAAAGCTGTCTTATTATACCGGGGCATTAATGAATCGACTAAAAGTTTTCGTAAATGTATGCTTTCGTAAGATCATCTGGTGGACCAGAATCTCTTAATCTCTCACTCTCTCTCTCTTTTTGATGGCGCTATCTCGAACTGTTTAATATTATTTTTACAAAAGTTTAGACAGCTGTAGTCATCGAAAAATTTGTGAGGTTATAATTTCTACATGAAGTTTTTTATCATATCTAACAGGTGACTTTTTCAAGAGGTTAGATTTTGAAAATAAAAAAAATACATAAATTTTACAAAAGTGAATGAAATTGTTATTTGGATCGATAAATCCATTTTTGTCATTTACTTTTTAAACATAATTTCACTTAAATGTTGCCCGCGGCTACGCTTCAAGTGAACCATTCTAAAGGTTCAATTTTGGCACATTTTTCACACATTTCGGCAGGAATCTCATCAATGACACGTTCAATGTTGGCTTCCACAGCAGTAATCGTGTTTGGCTAGTCCCTATACACAAGAGACTTAACATACCCCCACAAAAAATAGTCTAACTGAGTCAAATCACACGATCTTGGTGGCCAATTGACTACACCAAAGCGTAAGATTAACTGCTCACCATATTCGCCTATCAATTGATGCATAGTTTCGCGTGCAGTGAGGCATGTGGCATCATCATGTTGGTCAAAAAAAGTGTTATAATCGAACGGTGCCTTTCTCCAATGACCATAACTTTGCGGCCTTTATCGTATTCGAAGAAGTACGGCTCAATACTCAGCCGCCTGCCGATAAACCGCACCAAACAGTGCATTATTCGGAATGCATTGGTAGCTGCTGAATTGCCTCTTGCTGGTTTTCACTAAAAATACGGCAATTCTGCTTATTCACGTATCCATTGAGCCAAAAATGAGCCTCGTCGCTAAATGGGCGTAGCTTGCGAAGCACTTTTTTCACAGCGCATGAATTTTGATAATAAATTTCAATAATTTGCAAACATTGTTCAGGCGTAAGTCTAGTCATTATGGAATGGCAAACCAAACCGAGCATAAGTCAAGTGACAGCTGTCAAAAAGACCAACTCCGAAAAAAGTATTGCCAGATTGAAAACCACACTTCTAAAAAACCACTGTGGTCGCTGTGACGTACACAGAGTGCCTGAGATCAAATTTCGACACGGGCAAAAACCGAAAAGCTGAAAATAAAGATTTTTCCACATAGCACCACCTCTCGGCAGGCAAAGGCAAACCTCTGAAAGTTTCCCATTGCCCTTCGTATTCGGCATAAAACTACATATCTCTTCCTTTCGGCTACAAAAAACATAATATCCACAACTTCGAAACAAGCTTCCAAAAGAGCAGGTATATTTTCTTAACCTGGCCACGTAGAAATATCAAACAGTGATAACTTTAATAAAATTTCATAAGTGTATTTTAAACGAATTTTTGAAATTTTTTGTACCGGAAATCTAGCAGTTTTCCAAAATTGGTTAAAATTTCTTGATTTTTCCTTTTACCCCGGGTTTGTACTATCTCTACACGTCTTTTTTTTTTCTTCTAAGTTTGCCATTGCCTGCCAAGAGGTGGTCCTGGGTGGAAAAATTGTTTTTTCTACTTTTTTTGATTTTACCTGTGCCGAGACTCGAAGCCCGGATACTCTGCGTAACAGTCCAACGCACTACCACTATGCTACAGCGACCCCTTTTTTCAATAGATGCTCTGCATTTGCCTTCCAGTAGAGATAGGCTTTTTTAAAGTGCTCTATTACAATCGATGCTTTACTTTATTTTACTTTTAATGGCATAACAGCCCATGGAGCGACTAGGCCCACTCATGTTGTGCGTGTTATATTTGTACATGAATGGAACAATCGATGCAATTTTGGCAATTTTGGCACTTGCAATCAAATCCGCTTGATCCGCGAAACGTGAATTCATACAACTCGTCACATATGAAATTCAATCCGAATTGTGTGGCGAGTTCTACGTTCACAGATCAAACGATTCGACCCCTGGATTTGATTTCTGAAACACTTACTACTTAGATACTCCAATGCATTAACCATGGACCCACTTTAACAACTATCTGCTTCTACCCAGTATTCTCAAGAATATTTTAATATCTTGTGAAGTGGTAATCAATTTGGGATTTGTTTACTTTGATCTGTTAAGCATCGGGAAATATGATTGAATTCTTTTTATAAAACTGTAACACTTGACAAAATCATAACCCATGCTATATACAAATTTAGAGAGATACTGCTCAGTACCATTTTTCTCTCAAAATCTATGGTATAAACTTCGGTTTATGGTATTATCGCTTAATCAAACTTAGCTCAGCGTTACGGCCGAACAAAATTTGAACGGTGTAAAGTGAAAGGTCGTAAGACAATAAAATTGCCTATACACTTATTACATATTTTCTGAACATAGCCCAGTGGCATGGAAAATAAGCTAAGTACATAGTTACCCAATTATTGAATTTAACTTTCTCTTTCTTCGGTCCTTACTATTTCTGTATCTGGAGAGAACCTACAATAATTCTAGAAACTGTATAACATAAAGAAATGCTAGATACTTTCGGCACTTTAGTTTACTTTAGCTTATAAATAATTACAAGACATAACTTTCAATTACTTAGTACAATAAATATAGTGTATATATGTAAAGAAGTAGTTACCCTGGTACATTGATGTAAAAATTAGATACGTTCGAATTTGTAGGCCACAAAAGACAGTCACATGAGCAGTCACAACAGAAGACAGGGAGAGAGAAAGTGAGAAAGAATGAGAGTATAAAAAATATTTCGTTTTCCTTCACTTTGATCAAGTAAATGAGCAAAAAAAAAAAATGCCGCAGAGTGTAGTTTATTTTTCGTTAAATAATTATAAAATTATACTATGATTTCGTAACCATAACTCCTCAAAAAATGTGTACGTAAGTTTTAACTACTTGAAAAACTATCTCTCTTATACACTTTTATTCGAAGGTTATCCTTAATAGAAGCACAATTCTGAACTTTTTGCATTTGCCGACGGATTTTCTTCACTCATTGATTTGCTTCTTTCCGGGCGACCGTGCTACTACCAAACATGCGATATAAAATTCAAATGTGCAGAATGGAAAAAGAATTTAATAAAATTTACGTAGTAGATACGCGAATCCAGCAAACACAAATACAACGTTAGCGCCGATAAAAACACGTCCCGTGCGTCCCGACTAAAGCTCGAAAACTAAAGAGTAAAAAAAGCAAATGCAAGTGCAAAATTCAAATACAAAAAACAAATGAAGAAAATCAAATAAACAAATAATGGAAAGAAAAGAAATAAATAAAACGGGAAAAGAAAAACAAAAACGGCAAATGCATACACGAAGTAAGACGAAAAAGAAAATCGCAAGAAGAAACGAAACCAAACAAGCAAATAAAAAATGCAACGAATCATTCAGCAAAATGAATGAAAACATCTGCACGATAAAGTAGCGCCGCTTTACTCCCTCCGCCCTGCCCCGCCTACTCCTCCTGCTCTTACTTACAGCCGACGTTTCCGCGAATGCGCTCCACATCCCAACATTGTAACAGCTGCACACATTAACTCTATTTAAAAGTTTTTGCACAGCAGCCAGTCAATGGTTGGGAGCGGAGTGGGGCACAGTGCAACCCAAGTTCAGGTCAAGCATGTTCCATGTAGGGACAACCAAAAACAATCAACAAGCGACAAGTTGCAATGTAAAGCAGCAGCAGCACCACCACCAGCAACGGCAACAGCAAATACATAAATTCACTGCTGCAAGTTCGCTGCAATGCAAATTCAGATATACAACATACATGCATAGTGAATGCAGTATGCTAAGGTGACCATGCGTACATAAATAGAAGTGCATTCAATGCTTCAAACCGCATGCAATTGTATGCTAACAAACTCAAAGGCGGCGATGGGTGCATCGATTATTTGTAAATATAAGTTGCAGTTTGAATGGAACAAGTTCTGTGTGGAGCACAAACTAAACTGCTATGCCATCGAGTGTAAAAAATTGCTATGCAAAACTGTAATTACGAGTAGATTGAGGTATATAATTTTTTATTTCGTTGTAAACCACTTACTTCCTGATTGCTAAATTTTAAAAATATATCATATACATAATTATGAACATAGTCATGCAGGCTTTAATAAATGTAATTTTATATCTGCTTCAAAATTACTGCAATTTTCCCCTTTACGGAGCATAAACATCAAGGCATCAGTTCCAATGGGAAAGTATTTATTTAAAAAAGGATTTATGTTACTTATTAAGCTGGCATTTCAATGCGCCAGCCAAGAACCAGGAGCATCATATAAATATGAATTAGGTCCAATAATATAATTATGTAATACATTCTGTCCCGAAAAGGGACAATCTGTGTTAGTTGGTCTTTGAATCCGCCTGAAGCCTCAACTCTAATCGAAACTTTTTTTCAAACTTACTAGTACCTAGTATAGCTTCTTTCGTCAAGAAATGTTGACCTAGATCGCACTTTTTGTTCGAGAGGAAACTGTTCGTTTGTAGATAAAATGCATGGCATTGTTCCTGATCATTCCAATAGTTTCGTAGTTTTCTATCAGCTCTATCGCCATGATTCGAGTTGAATTCTTTCTCAGTCATAGAGTTTATCATTTCATTGGCCAGCCAGCGTGGGACTTAAGGGTAATATCGTTGATGTCCTGGTGTGCAGTTGAAACTATTTTCAAATCACCTAGGTTGAAGGTTGAAGAAGTTATGCTGACAAGTCTATTGAATCTTTCACAGCATAAGATGTATGAATCATGATCAATTATAAAGTCGAACTAGCTTTGCTGCGGCACTAAATCCGGGTATTGCGGCACACAAAGTCGTCATTAGCTGAGTGGAAGTTTTTACCATTTCTCAAAATAACTACAATGATATCTGTCAGCGAATGGTTGGAATTTTACGAGAACTCGAATATCTTTGCGTGTTGTCAGCGGGGTATATTTGTTAGTAGTGGACCGCTGACTTCTAATCTCGGCAAAATTTGAATTCGAAAATAGAAAAATTTATTGAAATGCGTTTTGTTTCTCCCAGTTTATTCGGTAGCTTGTATTAGAGTGTAACTTTTTATCGAAGTCAGACCCTTAATTTTTCGTTCTTGCTAACTCTGTTTATGCATTCCTTATGAGGAGTGTATGTACTTCGACCTTTCTCACACGAAATACATTCTTCTTCCGACGCTCTTATTTTATGTAAGAACTTCTGTCTCGGTGAGGCGTGTATATTTGGCGCACACCAAGGTCAAGGTATACATGATGGATTTACTAGAGACTAGCCCTTCTTCTTCTTCTTCTTCTTGTTCTTTTGTGGTGAAAATAGGGCGATTATCAAAATTATTGTTTACGTTTGATGGTTTGTTTATTTTTTTGTCCCCCATATCTTTTTAATTAACCTATTTTTTTAACCTATAGTATAAAGAGGTGTTATTGCTTGTTGTTCTAATTTCATCAGCATTCAGACTTTTCCTCAGGCCTCTCCTCCAGAACTATTTATACTGTTGTTATCACTTTCTATATAATTTCACAATGGCGAAAACAGTACCGGGGAGGGTATAATGAACTCAGGACAGAGGTAATGTCGGCAGAGATGTAATTGAAATAGCATTCGCCCAGGGGTGAGCACAAATCTAGCTTTTCTCTCCAAAAATATCACCACGGACTTGTCTCTCTTCTGTTTGATGTTGTTGTAATTGACTAATATATATTGAGTCTGCGGTGCAAGCCACTATCTCCGCTCGTTGTACCCAGTCACGTTAAACTATCTCATTGGATATGTGCAAAGATGCCAATGCTTGGAATGACGCAAGTCCTTACTTGAGTTAAGAAGGTCTGTAGTTTATGACGAGGTATTACAAAACTTTGTAATATTTGTTGATTTTGATTTACCTGAAGAAAAATTTGTTCAGTGTGTATCAAATTTAGTTGAAAACTATAAAGATTACATAAATCAATTAGTATTCAAAGATGAGGTTGAGCAGTTCCTTCATTTTATAAAATTGGAAAAAATATTAACACTGCCTGAAATGTATGCGTCAATTCTGGAAGGTTTAACATCAACATTTCCAAACGTTGAAATAATCCTAAAAATTGCAAATGCGTCTGGTGAGAGATCATTTAGCATTCTTAAGGGGGTCAAAAACTACCTAAGAACGTCACTTGGCCAAATAAAATTAAATCACTTAGCCATCAGGACTATGACTCCTTAATTGATAGTTTTGCAAGAAATAAATCACGAAAATATAAATAGTCCATAATTTCTAACAAAATATTTGTCTATCAAAAATGTTGTTTCTTTCGTCAAAATTTAGAAAATTGAGCCACAAGTACAATAAAAAAAACTTAAGGGGGCCACAAAAATTGATTTTTGCCTAGGGCCTCAACATGTTAAATTCCGCCTCTGTCTTCATGTCGCTCTTAATTGGGTAGTTTGTACTTATTTTTGAAGATACTTTACTTACTTTTAATGGCACAACAGTTCATGGAGGGCCTAGGCCGAGCTTTTCGCATCCACTCATGTTCTGCGTGTTATATTTGTACATGAATCTCTCACCAAATTATTTTTGAAGATAACCGAAGATAAACCACGCAAGCCTAAGCTAACATTAACCAGAGCTTAGCTCTGATTTCAGGGCCTGCTGCAAACCTAGGTTATACAGCAATTTTGCAACATTTTTTTTGCAACTTAATATCGATCTTAGATTAGTTCTAAACCTGCAACTGTATTCAGCATTCATTTGAATTCTACATGAAAGAGGAATTTTTTATTGATAAAGAAAATAAAAATCCAACATACCAACTTTACTTACTTTACTTTTAATGGCACAACAACCCATGGAGGACCTAGGCCGAGATTTTCGCTTTTCGCATCCACTCATGTTGTGCGTGTTATATTTGTACATGAATAGAAAGGACAAGGCGTGTTATATTTGTACAATGAATAGAATAATGCCGAGTCCGAACGGCGAAGTGAAAAGCTTTTCATAGCAATTTTTACTCTTGTAGGTTTGCCATTGCCTGCCAAGAGGTGGTGCCGTGTAGAAAAATTATTATTTTCAACTTTTTGATTTTGCCTGTGCCGAGATTCGAACCCCGGACACTCTGCGTCTGATGCACTACCACTACGCCACCAACATGATAAATAAAATAAAATTATTAAAATTATCTCATTTATTCACTAAGGTGTATGTATGTATGTATGTATGTATTGAAATCCGGTGACTAATACTAAATTGTGGAAAAAGCTTACAAATTTATAATGTGACCATGAGCTGACATCACTGGTCAAGTTACAAATTAACTTGACACACAACAACAACAGCAAAGAAAAACAGAAAGAACAATGTTTCAACATAATACAAATACAATATGCCGTAGAAGTTCTCTGTAATATATGCCCTGAAAAAAAAAAAAAAACACATACAAAAAAGGAACACCATGTCACACTTAAGTTTAAAACCAGTGGAAAAACAGCGGTAAATCACAACTAATGACACGCTCGGACACACTCTCAGCCGCCACTGCTGCGCCATCCACATTCTGTCCATTGTACATTAGCTAACAATGATTCCCCAACTTGTGTACCGACATTTGGCGCCCTGAGCCAAAAACTTTTTGCCTTCTATTTGAAGTTTTAAATTTCGGACATTTGTTCATCACCATTCAAAGGTATGACATTTACATGCATACATCCTTACTATATATGTATGTACAAATGTACGAGTATGTGTGTGTGTTTATGCTTGTGTGTGTGAGGAGGCAAGCCAAAGTACGAGTATGTACCTAGTATATTGTGACTTTGTGTGGCTGACTATTGTGCTGTTGGACATGGATATGGACACGGATATATTGCAGTACGTGTCTGGTTGGGCTACCCGCCTCATCCTAGGCAACGGATATGAGGGTATGTATGTATAACTATTGTATACCCGTAGTTACTACATGCATATGATGACATTGTATGTCCTTGTGGTTTTGTCTCTTTGACATCTATTTAAAAGTTTAATCGACTGCATGCAGTATATACTTATACATAAATACATACAAGCGTGTGTTATCTGTATTGGTGGTAGGTTGGCAGCACTGGCCCCAAACAACACACTCTCACAAACTTAACGCAAATAAAAAAATCAGTTCAGATTACATGAGTTTTGTATGTTAAATGAAAAGTGACAAACAAACATTTAAAGGCAACAATGTTGTCGATCTTTTTGTTTTGAAACCTAAGTTGCCTAAGTTGCTTTTACAGATAATTTACTTCAGCTTAACGCATCGGCAAAATCGTTATTATACCATTACTCGTCACTATCGAAATTTACAGTATTATTTACTCAGCTCTAAACTTTTATTTGTGGATCAAGCCAATACAGCGATTTATCTCTCCCCAAATATAACTATAACTATATAAAAACCCCTGCAAGATAGTTGATATACCATATAGACGCCATCAAGATACGAATATTCGATAACTGCGGAAGATTCCGGAGCGGGTGGTGTCTCACAAATGTTTCCCAATTTATTGAGACATTTGAAAAATTTAGTATTGGTATTTTTCATTTCGATATTATTGATCAAAAAAAATAAAAATTCTATATTTATTTATGCCATGTTGTGTGTTTCTTTATCTATGAAATTTCCCCCCACTTGGCGGCTACCCTTCTAGCGCTCACCTTCTAGCACTAAATAGCTCATGCTATTTATCTGCACAAGTCAAATATGAAATTTTAATAATTTCCTTCTTGCGGTCAAGTTATCTGTTGTCTTCTGTGCTGATATCTTGAGTGCGGAACTTATCCATGCCGCATTATCGCAGGGGCGTTGTTTATCATCTTCAGAAGTTGCCACTATCAATGAGGCGGCGGCAACATGAAATGGACGCATATCACCGACATTCTTTGTATCAACAATCAATAGTTCGAACAAGAAATTGTTGGTCGATACTTCATAATTGTTGTCTGTGTGATTATTTTGTTAGCCAAAATAAATTGAAAATTAATTTTGTGTGAATTGTAGTCGAAAAAAAAAATATAGAAACAGAATAAAATCAACAATTGTGAAATGAGATTAGAAACAAAACGGTAAGTAGGCAAGTAGACACTTGAGTTATTATTATAAATATGTATTAACATACATATTGTACATGCTAGTAAGTGAATATCTAGTAATCGTGAATATATTCCAAACAATTCAATAGAAACTCACGTGACTTTAACTTCATTCATTTTTGTACATTCATTTTAATTTTCTTCTTTGTTTAAAATCAATAGAAAATTAATTAAATATTTTAATAAATTTAATTATTTAAATTGCTTCTTACAAAATTTCCAAATTTCTGTACCTTGTACTGCCGATTTCACAGGGGCCTTTGCATCTCCACATCTAAAGCCGCTCCACGATAAGCTGGCGCCAGCGCTAACGCCAACAACAATGGAGATATAATTTATATCTACTTTTCGTTTAAGTTAAATACAAATTACTGCCACTACCTAATTTTAATTTAAATTTTTATCTGATTTTAATTTAATTAATTGAAAATATTAAAAAGTATATCAAATGATTACTCTAAAATATCTTCCTGAAATATTTCCCTGCTTAACTATGAAGACTTAACGGTTCAGCAGAAAGTCCATTTGGAAATATAAATATAAATATGAAAATATGAAATTACTAACACCCAAACATAATTTAATTTCGAATGAATGATAATCGCCTAAAAAAAATATAAGAAGCCGCTCAGCTAATAGGAGCTAGAAAGGAGGTAGACCGCATGATCGCATCACGCTGTATATAAAGACAAAATACTGGCAAGGGGAATCTTATTTACGTAATCTAGGAAACTAATTACTTTCGACTCGAAATCAGGAATTATAAGTATATAGGTAGTAAAATATTTCTCACACCGAGAAAAAACATCGCATCTCCCCGTCACTGAATCCCGGAGTTTACTTTTATTTCCCTAAAGCTGAACATTGGCAGAGGAAATTGAATACCGATTCATTTTCTTCAGATTGTTCAACCTGAGCTACAACAGTAGATGTTCCGAGGAATGTCATCCAGGATATTAGCGGTCACTCCGGGCGGGCATTCCTCGTGACATCTACTGTACCCCAATGTGCCAGAAGTTGCTTTTTTCCACCGTCAGTCTGGACACATCGCTTCGGATTTATTGTTGATGAATTGCCTCTATCTTCCTGCAATTGTAGCTCTGCCATCTGCTAATTCGGTATTCCATTAACCAATTCCACCTGCTGATGGCTTTTTTGATTGGATTTAACACAAGTTCAGCTTGAGATTTGTGCCCTTTTGCGAGCTCATCATATTCTGATGTTCCGGCAGCCAGAACAGTTCAACGCCATGTTGACGAGCTATTGCTGTGAGACTCTTTCTGTGTTATTTTATAAAACTTGAGGTTGTAGTGGCCGAGTCGAACGCCATGATCGCGACTTGGCATGCACTATGGACCAAAAAAGTTTTGCATAAAGTCAAAAGCAACTGATATACCGCTGAAACTTCGCCCATCCGTTTCTGATTCTATACAGATACTTGCTTTTTGAAAACGGAAAATTTGTGCCGCCTTTCATCCAAATAAGTTATTGACGACATTTAAAACTACACATTTACACGGAACCAAAAATATTCACAGTATCAATGAAAAATTAATCACAATTAATTAAATTAATTAAAGTACATCCCCTGGCAAACTTCATAAAATCAATAAATGAGTTTTTATTGAAATTTTTTTTTGTTGAATAGAATCAATGAAAATTAATAAATCAACGAATAAGTTTACTAAAACTTATAAAAAATATAAGTGAACTTGTAAACTTTCTTATAATTGTCATTCACTTCATATCGGTAGGAATATGAGAAATTTCATGATAAGAAATGATTAAAAAATAGCCACCAGACTAAGACGGTGAGAGTCCAGTGCACTACCCACTTTTCTATCGAGATCGCCTGTAGTAATTAATAAAAAAGAAAATATCAGGTACAATTATTCTGGCAACGGTTATTAGGCAAAATCAATGAATGTCTTCATTAACGATTAAAGAACTCATTTATTAAAGTTTATTAGAATCATTTGCTTAAGTTTGTTATGATACAATATAAATAATTTCAATGAACATTTTTATGTACGTTGATAAAACTCAATGTACAAATTCATTAATTCAATGAAGGTTTCAATGATTTATTTAAGTTTTGCTGATTTTTAATTTAATGAATTAGTTTCTAGATTGAATCCGATATATTTAATCAGTCTAGTGCATCGGAACGCGCAAGAAAAATATGACTCCAAACCTACAAGAGTTAAGATTGCCAATGGACGGGTTGAAACTTCGCCGTTCGAATTCGGCATAAAACTATAGGTCCCGTCGAACATGACTGGATGCGGAAAGCTCGACCTAGGTCCTCCATGGTCTATTGTGCCATTAAAAGAAAAATAAGAAATACAAAATTTTGATATTTTTAGTATTTATATCAAAAAAAAATATAAGAAGCCGCACAGCTAATAGGAGCTAGGAAAAAGGTAGACCGCATGGTCGCGTCACACTGCACATAAAGACAAAATACTGGCAAGGGGAATCTTGTTAAGGGAATCTAGGAAACTAATTACTTTCGACTAATTAATTCGAAATTAGGAATTATCAGTCAAGATCGCTGCATCTTTTAACACCCCGGTCAATACTACCACAGGCCATAAAAGCTCGACTTTTAATAAACTTTCAGTCGCTACCACATAAGCTGGGATTATAAACGTTCCCATGACAGGCACGGGGAAATATATCACTCACTAAATCCATCTTTAACCCTCCCAAGACAATCCCTGGATCACGGCTTTAAATATACAGTGAAAAACTTTGTGAGAGCTTTACGTGAAAACTTAAAAGTATCAATTAACTTTTATGTAGATTTGCTTATTTATTAATTGATGTAATTGAAGACCAAACAAATTCCCTTAACTCAATGGGGGATATCATGAGTTGTGTGTTAGTTATTGAAAAAATATTTAGATTTTACTATGATCCAGCAAATTAAAACAGAGTAAACATGGTGAAATATAGAAAGAAGATACTCTGTTGAACAGAAGAAAGTTATAGTCCAGCACGTCCTGGTTTTTTGTTCTATCCGCATTTTAAGATAAGAGTTGTCATGTACCATATGTTGCCACATCAAGAGCTAGAGACAAGCGTAGTCTGAGACAAAGTAGTTGTTTTTAATGGTTTTTTGGTTTTCACATAAACTCTCAACCCCATTGCTTACCTCAATTCTTGATGGTTTAGTTTAGTTTTTTTAACACAATATCCACAATTTCTATAAAGAATAATATTGCATAGTTCGTACTAAGAATTTTTTTATTTTTTATGTGATATTTGCTATGCAAACCAGATTAACTATAAAGCAAAAAGTGTTTACCTTTTCATCAGGAATATATTTGTCTCAGACATCAAATCTCTTGCTCTTAAACTGTATGTACTAACCCATTCGTAGTTCGTAATTGAGATGAGGTTTTACTGTATATTAAATATGTAGATATCACGTGATGTAAGGAAAATCTATACAGATTTTACGAAACAGAGTTAAATTATCAATGAAGTAATGGAATTGTGTATCAAAATTCAACACTATAAAGAAGAACAATAAATACCAAAACAAAAAAAGAAAGGATATTCATGATTATTCGAAATTTTTGGTATACAAACGGTAACAACATCCCTTAACTCCCAGAATAATGACGAACTATGATGCCAGCAAGTAACCTAAGTTCCAATTGCTCCTGTCGCTAACAACGTTTTTCGCGGCTGTTATAAGGACTAAGAGGAAAAATTTTAGTTTTCACACATCAAAATTTATTAAAATAAATAGGAAAAAATTGCAATGTTCGTCAGCTTTAAAATTGCTTTCTAAATCGGTTTTTTTTTATTAGCAAAACAAAATATTTTAAGATCAAACTTTTCACTACCCCAAGTAATATCGGTTGTTTTGTAATCCAAATGTTTAATTACTACTGTGGGCAAAAGTTAGTAAGACTTTGTTCATAATTTAACATTTTTTTATTCATTCTTCCAAATCTATTTCGTCCCCTTCAAAGTAATCCCCCCGGCCCCAATACACTTGTGCCAAACGCCAACGTTTTTTCCAATTCTCGAAACAGTTGTTAAAGTCAATTTCCGGAATAGCCTATAGCCTTCAATGCGCTTAGCGATTCATGTTTAATGTCTTCAATTGACTCAAAACGGTGTCCACGAAGCGGTTTTTTGAGTTTAGAAAATAGCCAAAAGTCACACGGTTGCGGAACGATATCAGTCGAATTTTTGGCAAAATGGTCTCGTAAAACCAATGCAGTGATTTTGGAACCAATCGTGCATTCACTCTTCTTAGGCCCAAATGATGTTTTAAAATGGTTTTCACTGATCCTTCCGATATTCCAACGATGCCAGTAAGGTCTCTGACTGTTAATCGTCGTTTCTCGATTCTCGAGTACCAATTCCTTGATTTTATTGACGCAGTTGATGTTGATGGCCGTCCTGGACGTGGTTCGTCGTCAACGCGTTCTCGACGTTCTCTTTGAACAATTTGTACCAATCAAAAACACTTGCTCGCGACATACAATTATCACCGAAGGCCTTTTGCAACATTCTGAACGTTTCGGCACCAGAAATTTGATTCCGCACACAAAATTTAATGGAACTTCTTTGTTGAATAATTTCACTCATTGAAATCGCCGAATGCACTTTTTGTACTTCAGAAAGACAAGCGTATACTAAACACTAATGATTATTTTGATGTGACATTTGGCACAGATGTCACCGACAGTCATACCAACCTTAAAAAAAATAATATTTTGATGAATGGGTTTCCGCGCGAAATTTAAATTAAAAAGTCTTACTACTTTTTGCCCACAGTAGTACATTGAGCAAAAAAAAAACAAAAAAAATATATAGAATGTTTCCACTACAATATAACAATAAAGACGTGCGACATCAAAAATTACAAATTTACTGATTAAATTCTCTCTTAAGCTACGAGGTTCAAGGTTTACTTACTTACTTAACTGGCACTACAATCCTGATCGGTCTTGAACGCCTCATTTGGTTTAATATTATATCTATTTTATTCAATGCTTGTCACAATCTCGTGGAACCTTTCGAAAAAATGGTGAACAACTTTTTTAATATTAGAGACGCAGGTTATTAAACAATTGCGAAGGTTGCAAAAGCACGTTACGCAACCGCACGGGGAACCATTATCCGCTATTTATAACAGAAAACAACCGTGAGAAAGAACGGAAAGGGCAAAAAGAAAAAATCCTGGAAAAGGCAAGGAATTGCCGAGGGAAGTCATAAAAAGGTTGAAGCAAAATCCAAACATGTCATTACGCGATTTAGGTAAGAAATTTAAAATCAATTATACAATATTGGAGTTTTAAGAATAAAGCAGTGACACAATCTGAAGTTCTAAAGAACGAAACCAACAAAATGTTGCAATTAAGCACAGCTGAAAATTATACACGCAACTCATGTCCAATAAACTCACCTGCATTATCATAGATGACGAAACGTACGTAAAAAAATAATTTCGTGCACCGCCTGACAAGGCGTAGCTAGGATTTGTCAAAGGAAGGAGGAAATATAAAACAATATAACTTTATTTAAAATCATAAGTATAATGTGAATTTATGTTGCATTAAACCACCACAAGTCATGCGCCTTGGCTTTTGGGATAGCTCATTGAGTACCTCGTCGGTAGTAATGGGCAAAGCTTTGTGCATTGCAAGTGCAGCCAGTCCGTTAAGCCGATTCTAATACCTGTCCAGTTGTATTTCTTAAGTAGGTTTTTATTCGCTTCATGCACGAAGAGGTGCGCTCAGCTGTACTTGTCGAGACTGGTAACGTTGCTAAAATTTCCAGCAATGTATGCACATTTGGAAAAGCGTCATTGGGGCATACATCCATCGCTTGTACGCCCCCCTTCCGGCTAAGATATTGCTTCCACAATCTGACTTCAATAACAGCCGTTGATGGCGGGCACTCAAGAAACTCCTCGTAAAAATCAAAAGTGTTTTGTAGATTATTTTCCTTATTATTATGATTGTATGTATTTATGTACCATGTCTTCTTATTGATATCGGAACTGAATAAAAAAATCAATTCCTTTTCAGGGCCGATTTGATCAGTGAAATCTAAAGGTCAAATTCATCTGTACCAGGACCCGTGCGCAGGATTTTTGCATTTCGAATATTTTTAATTTACTTTGAAAATTTTTATATACACAATCTAAAAAGCATTTACATTAGATACATATTTTCATTTTATATACATACATATGTATGTACATATGCACTTTGGTTTTGTAGATTATTTTGCGAAGTGTCATCATTAAAAAGTACCTGAAATCCAGTCAGTGTTTTTTTATTGTTTGTGAACCTTTCCTTCAACTCCATTTGATAAAAATCGAGAAATTCATCAAACAATTTCACACGGAAATATGTGTCTATTGGAAGACCGTCATGTTTCTGATTTCTTGTAAGTCTTACACTTACATCGAGGCTATATGCTAACGACTTTGCATCTATGAACATTTTTTCAAAAATTTCTTCATTTGTTTGATTTTTTTCAATTTCTCGTTGAGCATCATCTGCTAAACCAATTCAACTCAAGCCTCAACCAAATCAATATTCTAAAACTACAATCTTGGGAATCAAAATAAATTCAAAGTCAATTGCATTTTTCAATATGTTAGCATTTGCTTCTTCATATTGCATTTCTTCCAGAGCATGACATACGAGTACATGTTGGAAAATTGCGTGGAAGTCGCTAACTGCTTCACTACTGTTAAAGTGTATTTTTTCACAACTTGCTATTTTTTAATTCAAACAATTTTCGTAAAAAATATAATTGAATTTTTTAGCATGCATAAATATGCCTAATTTTGATATAAGGCGATAGGCAAAGGGGGGCGGGGGAGGATATATCTCTTTTATCCCTCCGCCCCCTCACCGTAGCTACGCAACTGCAAGGAATATATAATTTTTCCGGGGTTGATCGATCTAAGTTTCATGAAAAGTTCGCTCAAAAATTGATGGTGTGGCAACCTTTTTTTTTTTTTTTTAAGTTTGAGTTTATTTATTTTAAGTATTAAAAAAATTGAGTTTTACTTTTTGAAAATTATAATGTACTTAAGTATATGTATGTACGTACATATATACATATGTATGTATTTATGTATTTACATATGTACCATGTCTTATTATGGATATCGGAACTGAATAAAAAAATCAATTCCTTTTCAGGGCCGATTTCATCAGTGAAATCCAAAGGTCAAATTCATCTGTACCTGGATCCGTGCGCAGGATTTTAGCATTTCGAATATTTTTAATTTACTTGGAAAATGTTTATATACACAATCTTAAAAATCTTTTACATTAGATACATATTTCCATTTTATATACATACATATGTGCATACACTTTTAAAATATGTACATATTTATTCCGAAATCAACTTGAATTATTCTAAAATTAATTAAAATCATAATTCTCGATGCAATTGAAAAATTGGAGTGAACAGAAAATTTGTGGTTTCTGCTTCTGCAAGGTACAAACTGGCAGCTGCTCCATGCTATACTCTGCCAACTTCATATGATTCAACATTTAAATTATTTTTTTTTTGTATGCATACATTAATACATACAAACATACGAAATGTGAAAATCAATGAAAGTGAAAAGCAAACAAAATGAAATTTCCATTGCTTGCGGAAAAACTGAAAAAGACATCAACACTACGATGTAGAAACAGTGAATAAAGCAACAACACAATAAACGCAAAACCAACAAGTTAACAGAAAAAGAGAGCACGCGAGAAAGAAGAAGAGAGCGAACAAAGCAACAATGCGATAAATAAATGGTATTGTGGTGTTAGTGCGAAGGGGAAATACACTCACGCATCCATACAAACACACACACTCCACCACCAGATTTCATTTCCGATAAATTAAAAGCGATAGCATTAGTGTTGCGCATACACACTATACCTGTACTCTTCTTACGCACTACACTAAAACAAGATCAATTGACATTTGCAGCCATTTTCACAGCGGGCGTTACCCCAAAACAAAAATCGAATATTCTTCTCTTCCTGAATTGCCTAAAAAATAATGGGAAATTTTATACGTACTCGTACACATAAATACAAACGAAAAACAAGGAGGGAAATCGTTTGCGGCCAACAGCGTAAACACAAGCAAAATTATCAAAAGTGTTAGAAAATATACAATAATAATAAAAAGAAGAAAACAAAAACACTGTTAACTGTTTGTGCTTGTCTACGGTAGTTACGGTATCCTTCGTGCGAATCGTGTGTAATGCAAAAGTTTTAAAAAGCTTTTTAACGCTTTGTTGGGATTTGTTCGTTCATTGGAAGTATTATTATATTTTCTAGGCCGTAGTTTTTAACCCTTTAGCGTTTCTCTCGTAGTGATTAGGTGTTCTTCATTTTTTCATCTTTGATACTATCATGTAGATAGAGAGTTTTATTAAAGAAAATCTGAGTGAAAGCTTATTTATTTTTAATGTATGGGTGATATTTAAGATCGTTGCTTCAAAAGGTCTTTTAATACATACATTAAAATTTTCACCCATGAATGACGTCATATACTTACTTGGATAAATATGTACTGGAAGCGTATCGTAAATGAGAAGTTCGTTTATTCGTAACTGGCTCCAGGCTCAACTGTCAGCTTTTAAAGACTGTTAAAGGTCAATTATATTATGGGATGTGCAATCTTTCACAGGTAGTTTAATCTTGTTTGAATTTGGTTCGAAAATAAAATTGTTTGGAACGCTGCAGCTTTCGATTGATTCAATTAAAGCAATTAATATTTATCATACTGAAAACGAAAGTTTTTCATCTAAAGCAAACTGGGATGTTTCCTCAGAATGTGTTTTGCTTAATCGCAATTGACAAAGATTAAGATTTTTACGCCTATATTTTTAAAAGTTTATATTTTTATAAAGGGTGTTTTTTCTAGAAGTGTGGTTTTCAATCTGGCAATACTTTTTTCGGAGTTGGTCTTTTTGACAGCTGTCACTTGACTTATGCTCAGTTTGGTTTGGCATTCCAAAATGACTAGACTTACGCCTGAACAATGTTTGCAAATTATTAAAATTTATTATCGAAATTCATGCGCTGTGAAAAAAGTGTTTCGCAAGCTACGTCCATTTAGCGACGAGGCTCATTTTTGGCTCAATGGATACGTGAATAAGCAGAATTGCCATATTTGGAGGGAAGACTAGCCAGAGGCAATTCAGCAGCTACCAATGCATCCCGAAAAATGTACTTTTTGGTGCGATTTATGGGCAGGCGGCATCATTGGGCCGTGCGTCTTCAAAGACGATGAAGGCCGATATGTGGTTCCAACAGGACGGTGCCACATGCCACATGCTACCCTGCACGCGACCATGCATCAATTGGGAGGCGAACTTGGTGAGCAGTTAATCTCTCAATTGGCCACCAAGATCGTGTGATTTGACCCCGTTAGACTATTTTTTGTGGGGCATCATTGGGCCGTGCTTCAAAGACGATGAAGGCCAACATGTGTTTCCAACAGGACGGTGCCACATGCCACATGCTAGCCCGCATGCGACCATGCATCAATTGGGAGGCGCATTTAGTGAGCCAGTTAAAGTTAATCTCTCAATTGGCCATCAAGATTGTGTGATTTGACCCCGTCAGTCTATTTTTTGTGGGGCTATGTTAAGTCTCTTGTCTCCAGGGATAAGCCAAACACGATTGCTGCTCTGGAAGCCAACATTGAATATGTCATTGGTGAGATTCCGGCCGAAATGTGTGAAAAAGTGTGCCAAAATTGGACCTTCAGAATGGACCACTTGAAGAGTAGCTGAGGGCAACATTTAAGTAAAAAATAATAATTAAAGAGTAAATGGCAGGAATTGATTTAGCGATACAAATAAAAATTTCATTCACTTTTGTAAAATTTCTGTGTTTTTTTTTTTTATTTACAAAAACTATACTCATACAAAAATTACCCTATATTTTTAAATTCTCTTCATGATTTTTGATACTCCGAAATACTTAAACGATATTACATACATATATAATTACCCTGAGGTTCTTAAGCGGATTCAGTACTCAACGATGATAACTATCTCAAAAGGCTAACATTTCTATATGAGGTGCTTAAGCGTGTTTTAATGTATTTATATTTCGTAGAACAAAATATATTGAAAATTTGGCATAATATTCAAGGATCAACAATTAATTTATAATTTTTCATATAATTTTCTTTTTGAAATATTTCTGATAATATTTCCTAAAAAATCTTTGAATTACATTCTTTTATTTGATGAACATAACTTTAGCCTTTAATGATTTAAAATATACTTACTTATATATTTTTTTTTGTAGTGTAAATATTGAGAAATTCATCAGAAAAGGTGGTTTGGGGTAAACCATGCCAAACGGATGCATTTACCTCTTAACCCTTCGAATATTCAAACGGTTTACCCCAATTATTACCTGCATACTTACTTAAATAATAAGTAGTAACAAATCGATTTTTATAATTTTTTTTAATTTTTTTCTTGTTGGAAGTAATTTAGTAAGCAATGAAAAATTATAGTGGAACCACCTCCCCCTCAAGAAATTTTGTTCTGACGAAGCTCTTATTTTCAATGATATTTCTGAATATTGTTGTATGCAGAATTATTATTCTTAGAGAAACGATAGCCCATCGAATCCGAGGTCCAGGTTCGAACCATCCGAGTCGAGGTTCGTCATTGAATCATGAGTTTGTTCATTGGTGAGTTTGTTCAGTAATCCCCGATTAAATAAAATATGTGTTACGTTTTTAGTTCAAATATTTTCGTCGATGCAATTAAGAGGGTACTACTGTATAATTGGAATACTTAAACGATTTTTACTCTTGAAAGTTTGCCAAGGTGTCGTGTTGGAAAACTGGATTCTTTTACTGTACTTATGTACAGACCTCGTCTCGACACCCTGCATATCAGTCCACTACCAACTACTTATGTATGTAAAAAAGGTTTTTATTAAAAGTCTTTTCAGCCTAATGAAGAGATTAGCATTTTATTTTATCTAGTATACATTTGAGAAAATCTTTAAATTACATCTGAAGACTAAGCTAATAACATCTAGAAACTGGACATCTAGAAACTTCTAGAAACAAGAAGAGACGCACATCAAGTTTCTACAGCAATAAAACAAAATCGCACTGCATCTAAGGTTTAAGGTTTATCAAATTACAACAACAATAACATTTAGAAAGCTTCTTGCTACTTTACCATTACAAAAGCTTTTCAATATTGCATACAATACAATATTATAAACTATGTATGTATGTATGTATTGTGCTATAAGTTTTGCTTAAAGTGAATTCCACTATACAATGTAGGGCAGGCAGTCCCGTGCACACGTACTAAACAGTTTTTTACCAACTCATGTGAAATACATTGAAAGAGTAAAGCTCTCTTCGCTCTCTTTGCCCATCTCTGCACTATAGGCAACGATATTCCTCCCTACCACCCCTAACTTTCCAACTTTCCAAAAAGCTTCAGCAAAATTACACTTTCCACTTCGTAGGGAAGAGTAAACGTACAAAATGACGCTTGAGGGCGCCACATGCAGTAAGGAGATGAAATGGAAATATTATATCTGTGTAAAATGTTCGTGTTTCTTTTAATTGGTAACACAGAAAATGTCGTGGCGGCATTTCATATTTGATCATTTCACGTGTGTAGCATTTAATAAAAACAGCAAGCAACCACAACAACTACAACATGTTTTGCATATTGATAAAAAAAAAAAGAAAGAAAGAAGAAAGACATAATAGGAAGAAACCATTCCGCTGCGGTAGAAGCATCATAAATTTTTCATCAATAACATTTCCTTGAAGTGTGTATTTTTTCTTCTTCAACTGCCGCTAGTTGCTGATTTTTGTTGCAACAACAACAACAACAACAACAACATTAACAACAATAACAACAGCAATAACAACAGCAACAGCAACAACAACAACAGCAACTACAACATCACAACACAGCAAATGTCGCATCAGTTGGTCCGTCTGCACGTCGTCATCGTCTTTGATGCAACACACACACACACACACACACACACTCAAACACACACATACTTATGTATGTACAATTAAAAACCTTTTATCTTTTTAATTCGAGATGAGTGTCGCGTTGTATTTCATGCTGTTGGCAACATTCATATTATTGTTGGAGTCGTTGCTGTTGTGCTACATAGCAATAGCAATATTGAAATTATCATTGTGTGTGTTGGTGCATATGTATGTATGTGTGTGTAAAATCTTCCATTGCTTCATTGCCGCCCGGTATAGAGGAGCGTAGCAGAGCGTATTCAAAGTGATGAATTAATTTGAGAACATTTTTTGCACATCACTTCAATATTTTGATCAGATTTCGATTTGTGTGAATGTATACGTTAATGATTTCCCCACATACATACAATTAAAATGTAGCTGAGATTTGGCGGCGCTTTGATGTTGTGCCACATTGCCTTGTGTAAGATTTATTAAGTAAATATAGTATACAAATATTTTGCTATCATTATCTAATAACTGATTTTTCCAGCTGCATACTACTTATGTATTTACAGGGTGTTTTTTTTTTAGAAGGGTGGTTTTCAAGAAGAAATTAAACGCATATAATTTAATGTTATGGTCAAGAATTTAGCTTTATTATAAAGATAAAGATTTGCCTTTAATTTTTAAAAACGATTTCGGGCAAGTGGCCGCCGCGGCTGGTTCGAATAAATTCCAGCCGAGAGGCCCAATTTTCGACCACTTGTTGCAGTAAGTGGGGCCGTATGTCAGTCATAATGCGCCGAATATTCTATTCCAAGGCGTCAATCGTCTCGGGCTTATCTGCGTAAACAGGCGACTTCACATAACCCCACAAAAAATTGTCCTGCGGTGTTAAATCGCAGGATCTTGGAGGCCACGCCACAGGCCCACGACGTGAGATAATGCGCTCACCAAAAGTTTCCTTCAATAAATTGATTGTTTCGTTGGCTGTATGACATGTAGCGCCGTCTTGTTAGAACCAAAGGTCGTCCACATCAAATTCTTCCAATTCAGGCACGAAAAAGTTATTAATCAAGGCTCTACAACGTTCCCCATTGACTGTAACAATATGATCGGCTTCATCTTTGAAGAAATGTGGGCCAATGATTCCCTCTGCCCATAGAGCACACCAAACAGTGTCTTTTTGAGGCGTCTCAACAATGGCTTGTGGATTATGATCACTCCAAATGCGACAATTTTGCTTATTAACGTACCCATTCAACCAAAAGTGAGCTTCATCGCTGAACAAAAGGCGTCGCGCAAATCGAACCATTATTTTGGTAATAAATTTGCACGATTTGCAAACGTTGTTCAGGAGTAAATCTATTCATTCAGAAATGGCAAACCAAACTGAGTATAAATCAAGTGACAGCTGTCAAAAAGACCAACTCCGAAAAAAGTTTTGCCAGATTGAAAACCAAACTTCTAAAAATAAACACCTTTTACTTATGTATGTATAAGAACATAGTTTTAGAACTCGATGCCGGTTTACAATTAAGCGGAGCGGATTAACAATCGAAAGCACTTTTTTTTTGTAAGCTCTTAACAGATATAAACACATCGAACGTAAAGTTGCTATGACGCAGCCGAATGGTTTTAGTGAACAGTTCTTCATGTCAAGTCCAGTGGAAGTACTGCCAAAAATCATCTCTCTTCCTTTTGCAATATATTATTGCAGAAGACATACTTACTGATTTAAGGACATCCAATTGCTTCACACAGATGTTCAACCCTAACGCCAGCTTTATCAAATTTGCACTCTAAAAAAGGGCAGATAATTTTGTAATTTCCTTTTCAATAAACATACGAGTAAATTAGAGTAACAGTAAAAAATATCATATCAAAATAAAATTAGAAATTTCAAAATGTTAACTATTACGGATTCAATAATTTCCATACTCCGAGTATTACAATTTCGTCATTGTCAATTTCTGTGTAGCATAGGGCCTCGATAAATCATCTCCATTTAATATTTTTTGGGCCGATATCGTTTTTATGTCGTACTCGTACCTTCGATTTCATGTGTGGACTATTCGTTCCAGGAGTCTACTATATCTATGCTTTTGATTATGGCTTCTTTTAAAGCTCGGCGACATATTTCATTCGCAAATTTACGATATTCTTGTACGAACTACTTTTAATTCTTTAGCTTAGTTCACTTTGGCAATGGTTCATTGCTGCATCTGCTAACGAAATCATTGTTCTTGCTCATGTTAGACGAAAGTTACCAACTTTGTCAAAACTTCAACTTGGAGATTTATTAAAAATATATTTCCCAAATATCTGTAATAAACAATTTATTCATGTGTTATTAAGTAGAAAAATTTAGAAATTTGTCACTTCATTCCAACGTTCTTTTATGTAACATTCTAACATCTGCTAAAAATATCTTTTAATATTTTTACAATGCAATTTCATGGTTTTAAAGAAGCTCTCATTCACAAAATATTGTTATATCGTTTTTACAAAATTTCACCAGGTAAGCTAAGTCACCAGAATAAAAACAAGTGCCGAAAGTATAAAATTTCTGAGCTATCTTATTTTGCATTTTTCTGAAAAAAGGCAATTGGTAAATTCGCGAAGAAAAACCGAAGAAAATATAAAACTTGGGGTGAAAACACACTATTTGGAAATACTATGTTCGACCAGATCTTTGGAATGTAGGAAAGAGAACATTTTACGAAAACCTGTACGTTTTTAAGAATTTGAGGGTGAGTTAAGTTTTACATTCATAAAGATTATACATTCAAGAAATGTAAACTTGATTGATTTTTTTTGCAGAAGGGTTCCATAGTGGCTGGCACTGTCAATAAGTGCCTGTAACTTAATAGATTCTGTTGACAATATATTTTCGGGAATATTTTCTTTAGATATTACACTTCCAAAATGCCCGCAACTTTTGACGATTTACATTACCTGGTTCCTCATTCCATATTAATTTAAAAGCAATTCCTGTAGCGGACTCCGTAATTTGTACTTCCGAATCTGAGTATATCTGTCTTATAAAGGATTAAGGTTAACTTCAGAATATTTCAAATGAAGATAAAGTGTTCCAAATATGTATGATTTGAATACTACAAATCGATTTCAGAATAGTAAAAAAATTTTCACAATATTGTACTAAATGGTTTTTCCAATATTTCAAACAGATTTCGAAATATGATGAATTTATTTCCTAACACTCTAAATTGTTTTCAGAATATCACCCAAATGTTCGGTTTCAAAATACTTCAATTTGACATTAGAATAATCAACATTTATTTTCAGAATACTTATTCATATATCAAATATACGCATTATCAAGTTCCTCAACTTACTTCAATTCCCTAAATTATGTACTTCACAAATATTGTAAATGTGAAAA
Source organism: Palloptera scutellata (assembly GCA_958295655.1). Classification (NCBI taxonomy): domain Eukaryota; kingdom Metazoa; phylum Arthropoda; class Insecta; order Diptera; family Pallopteridae; genus Palloptera; species Palloptera scutellata. The sequence goes on along the minus strand of OY282449.1, from coordinate 42,759,064 downwards.
GTTTCTGAAATTTGGAAAGATTTTGATTCCAAATGACGATTTATCGCAAACTTCATTTGTCAACTGTCGTAATTTACACAGTGCTGAAGAGTTTTTTGTAAAAAATCTTTGGATAACTTGGTCCAATGAAATAATGGAGAATCACGTAAAAATTGAGAACTTGTTCAGCAATAAAATTACTTTTTATTAAAAAGATCGTAGCGGAGTGCGACGGGGCTGCATCTTGTCACCAATCTTATCCCCGATAGTGGTGAGCGATGTGTTTCATGTTGCAGTAACTGAATGTAGCGCGGTATACATTGGATTATGACTTCATATTTCAAACATCTACAGGGTGGACCATTTATAATTTGGAATTTGATTTTTGTGGAACCTTCCGGTTAATTGTGGAACAAAATTTCTTTCAAATGACTTCCTCGGATGACCTTTCAGTAGCTTAAACAACAACCCGATTTTTCAGTATATTTTCGACTGTACATTTTAGAGCTCTACTTGACCGCTGGCTGCACCAATTTCTTCCTTAAGAGCTTCAATCGGAGACTCGCGTAACACTTATCTTTAACGGCTCACCAAAAATAATAGTAAAACGTAGTTAAATCACTACTGCGTGTGGTGGCATGGCTGATAAGGACATGGCGATTTTCAAACTTTCCACGCGCGGCATCTTGTTGCAACCGAAAGTTGGCTAAACCCAATTCTTCTAAAATAGGGCAAAAATAATCAATTATCACTGTGAGGTAATCCATCTTCTTCTTTTTTAATTTAATGGCACATGGAGGGTCTATGCCGATCTTTTCGCACATGTAACACATCTTCCTTCCTCAAGCAATGGCCCAATGATACCGCAATGAAAATACCATACCAAACAGCTACTCATTGAGGGTACATTCTCTTCTTAACAATTGCCCATGGGTTTCCTGAGCCGCAGAGGCGACAATTTTACTTATTAACGTAACCATCGACATCAGAAAAGATGATGGTGGGGCAAAAGTAATGTCATAATGTGAATTGGCTGCAATTTTGTTAGGAATAAAAAAAATTGGGCCCTGTTTTCACGAAAAGGTTATCTGAAGGTGTAAAATTTATGAACTTAAGTTGAAACAATGATATCGGTCAAATCACCACCTCCTGAGTTGATGAACATTTGTGCTCGTTTTTATTGCATTTTGAATTGTTGCTCGCAAAACATCTGATTTCTTCTTCAATGTTGGCTCTCAAGACTTGCAAGGTTTGTGCTTGGTTGTGGTAAACGCGTGATTTCAAAAAGTCCCAAATCGCCATTGCTTGTTGTCAACTAATTCTCTATCTACAACATAAATGACATTACTTTCTTTTGCCTCACCTTGTATGATCATACATACATCGCCAAAAATGTCATGCAATGGAATCCAAGTGGGACGTCGAGTGGAGCGACCTAAAACCACTTGGCAAAGAATAAAAGAAAACGAAGTGTAGCAAATCGGGAAGTGTTGAAGTGACCTGATGGTCATCGCGGAAACCGTACGCGGTGGCATTCAGGCGTTGTAGATGCCCTAAAATCTACAAGGGGGCAGAGGATACAAACAAACATAATTACTTTATAAGTTGGCACACGCTTGTTTTTGGATATCACGAAAGCAACACAATAAAAAGTAACAAATTCAAAAAACTTATTACATTTCGCATCAATAAACATGTATAATTTATTATAAATAATTGTAATTTGTTATAAAAAAAATAGCTTGGTTTATGGAGTATTTTCGATCTGAAACAACTTCCGATTAACATTATAATGAAAATCACGGATATAATAAATGCCAGTATCAAATTAAAATATCTCTCCATATACTGTAAATTCGCAGAAGTACTTAATGTACTTAATGTACTAAATGTTCAACAAGCCAGAGAAACCAGTGCATGACGTAACGTCGTTTCGCCCAATATCGCTTTTGCCTGTACTATCAAAACTGTTTGAAAAATTCATTGCTGCAGAACGTAAACTACTTAATACTAACACACCAATTTGGCTTAAGGCCAAAGCACTCTACCATCGACCAAGTCCATTGGATAATTCGCATAATTGAAAACTTGTTTGCAGGGAAAAATGTACGCTCAGCTGTTTTCCTCGATGGATCGAAAGCTTTCGACAAAGTGTGTCATGCTGGATTTCATAACAAAATGAGAGCTTTCCTACCGAAGCAATACAATACAAGAAGTAATATTAAGGAAATAAAAGCCGGGGTTCCTCAGGATAGCGTACTGGGACCAATTTTGTATTTGTTATTTGCATGTGACATGGCCAAAACACAGAACTACGTTACAGCCTCCCATGTAGATGATACAGCTGTCTTAGCTGTTGCCAAGACAGAAAGCGAATCTACGATGCAGCTACAAAAAGCGCTAAACGACCTCGCTAAATGGACCAAGAAATGAACAATTTAAAGTCAGTATACAATGATTTTATTTACAACAAATGCCGATACATTCTTATATACATTGATGGCATGCAAATACCATATTGTAACTTACTTACTTACTTAGCTGGCACTACAACCAATGATCGGTCTTGGCCACCTCTATAAAGCTTCGTCAGTCGCTTCTACTATGCGCGAGCTGGCGCCAGTTGATAAGACCAAGGGCAGTCAGGTTGCCCTGCACCTGGTCTTTTCAACGGCATTTGTTTCAAACCGTGACTCGAATAAAACACCATCCTAGCTGGAGCGATTTCTTGCATTCGCTCAATATGACCCAGCCAGCTAAGCCGCTGTAATTTTATACGCATGACTATGTCAGTGTCGGCGCACAACTCATCAGCTCATCGTTCCATCTTATTCGATACACGTCGTCCACGTATATTGGACCGTAGATCTTACGGAGTATCTTCCTCTCGAACGCTCCTAACAGCCTCTCATCAATGATGATCAATGTCCACGTCTCGGATTATGAAGCGTTATTTTCGTCGGTCGAGAGAAAGCTCTACTTCTCAATTGTCTACTGAGCCCGTAGTTGCCAACACCAGTTGGCAAGGGCTAATCTCCGCTCGATCTCAAGGCTGACATTATGGTAGGTAAACGAAATCCTTGTCAACAGTTAAATTTTTTTCAGGTATTTCGTTTTGTGCTCGTTCACCACTAGACCCATATTCTAACACTGCCGAGTATCGGGGCATGACGCTCGACACCAACGAGGTTGAACGACCACGTTAAGGAAAAAAGGGCGGAACTTGATTTAAAATTAAAACACATGCAATATTTAATGGGTAAACAATCTGCTCTATCCTCATAAAACAAATTATTAATCTACAAAGAAATTCTGAAGCCTGTATAAACATACGGAGCACAACTCTGGGGATGTTCCAACAAAAGTTATGTATGTAAAGTTCAACGATTTCAAAAGAAAGTATTACGGGCTTCTCTTACCATGGTTCGAGAGGAAGATACCCCGTAAGATCTACGGTCCAATATACGTGGTTCGGACCTCGAATACGATTTTGCAGTCGAATCCGTCGCAACCGCGATAAATAAAATAAGAACGAAGTATACAGAGCGGTTATTCAACCAGGTCAATGAAGAAGATTCAGTTCTCATCAACTCAACTGGATGGAAACGAAGACTCAAACGCAAAAAACCAATAGATCTAATTTAAAAAACAGATTCTGCATGTAAGTACTTACATACGAGGTGTGATCAAAAAATAACCGTTATTTCGTGAGTTACGTATGTTCGATTTTCGCATTTTTTTTCTGTTATGTTGGTACACATGTCTGTTATATATGTTGGCAATACCAACCATTTTGGATTGTCAGTTTGTTTTTGACAGATAAAAAGGTTAGTCGTGTTTTGGTGTGCTCTTCGATTTTTTACTATTCGAAAAAATGGATCAAAGAAACTGTATTAAATACGCAAGGACATTTGAAATGTTTACTGTGGCCTTTGGCGAGTCTACTATGAGTAGAACGCAAATTCAATTGTGGTATAACCGGTTTAAGGAAGGCCGAGAAGATGTCAATGACGATGCTGGTCCTGGTCGCCCAAGCACGTCAACAACCAATGAAAACATTGACGCAGTGAAGAAAATGATTTTGGATAATCGTCGAATCACTATCAGAGAGGTTGCTGATGATGTTGGCATATCGTTCGGCTCATGCCAAGCAATTTTTACGGATGTTTTAGGTATGAAACGTGCGGCAGCGAAGATTGTTCCAAAATTGCTAAATTTTGAGCAAAAACAACGTCGCTTGTCCGTAAGTTTTTGACCAAAAACAAAACCGTTATCATGCCTCAACCACCGTATTCACCGGACTTGGCCCTCGCTGACTTTTTCCTCTTCCCAAAACTGTAGACACCGATGAAAGGAAAGCGTTTTGCTACGATTGAGGAGATAAAAGAAAAATCGAAACAGGAGCTGTTGGCGATACCAAAAAGCGCGTTTCAGAAGTGTTTCGAGGATTGGAAAAAACGCTGGCATAAGTGTATTATATCTGAGGGGGATTACTTTGAAGGGGACAAGATAGTTGTTGATGAATAAAATACTTTTTGAAAAAATTTAAAATAACGGTTATTCTTTGATCATACCTCGTACATACATATTCTATGATTGAATACTTATAAAATAAAAATAAACTATGTATGTATTCAAAATGAATTGCTCGTTAAATTTGTTCATATATTTTTATAAGTTAGTTGCAAAATGGAAAATAAAACAACAATAAAAAATTATCGAATGTGTTGGAGAACGAAATAGCGATAATTTGAAATTAACTACTCATTAGAAATTAACTACACACTACATATCCACAAAGATGGTACTAAGTCTCTAATAACTTTTCAACGCATATTATTTAATCAAAATTTTCAATTTTAATTCAGTCCATCAATCAATCACACAATATATTTACATATGTGGGTAGTTACTATAATGTGTCTAATTTAAAATTAACATGCACTTTCACTTGCATGAGAAAAGATTGACGATGTTAATTTTCAGAACACGATCACACCCAATTCACTCATATTCTTTGGTCTCGTCTCGTTTCGATTTGTTAAAAATGCAATTTAAATATAATTTACACATGTTGAAAATCGACTTTATGCAAAATATATCAAAGGATTTAAGTAATATGGAAATGACACATTCACAGGGGCTATTTAATCAATAATTAAAGCTAATCCATCAAGTGTAAAATGTCAAATGCATTCGCGTACAACAACAAAAACAAAGAAATTTAAAAAGAATATCAGTTTCGCTTATAATGACAACAAAACAAAAAAAAAGCTATAGGAAAAAAACACATACTTACGAGTATATAAATTTGTGTACTGTTTCATAAGTAAAAAGTGTATGTAAGTAAATGTATCTAGATATGAAAAAAGTGACAAATCCACGCTTCAAGTCACATCTGCATGTTGCACAAGCTACAAACCTACAAAAAAAAAAAAAAAAGAAGAAAAACAGTACAGAACAGAGACTAACATTGAAATTTGTGAACAACCCTTAAGATACAAATGCGCATGCAGCACTTGTGTAAGAATACCAGCGAGTGGCACCACAACATCAGGCAACAATTTTTGGACAGCAGTCGAAAGGAGCGAGCAACTTCAGCATATCGGGTTCGCTATTATCTTGATGGATGTGAATGAGCGAAAAGCTGACAGCATTTGAAAGACTTTAACATCTTGTTTGTGACGAGCATAATTTCTACCAGTATTTGGAATGTTGCTTCAAGTTCAACCGGCGATTGTTTATTCCAAGAGTTACATGCACTTACTTACTTTTACCTATGTTCAATTATTCATCGAAGAAACAAAAGAAGAATATGTAGTCTGTATTAAACTAAATTAATAAAAGAAATTTGTCTCTTCAATTTGTTTATTGTTTTTCTTTACTTCTTTTGTTCCTTCGATGAATAATTGAACACCCACGGAAACGGTCAATAAAATTACGAGTATAAGTATACGCAATAGCAACTGTCCATTGATCAAATGACCGTGAAATTATCTCTCAATGCGATTACTTATAATTTCTTGTATACATATTTATGGTACTATAGCAGGGACATTGAATGATCCTTGCGAGCTGCTTCCATCAGACCCAGCTACAGGCAGGTACCACCAGGTATATTCACTTGTGCTCGGTACGGGCAAAATGACTTGCCTTTCCTCTTGTGTTTTTCATTTTTTTTTTCTGTTTTTATTTTTATTAATTTGACAGCAGCGCCATTTGATCATTTGACCATTTGACCATTTGACAGCTTTTATTTGGTGTATAAAATATTGCGTTCACTTTTCTGTTCTGTTCTGTTCCGTTTTGTTTTGTTTTATTTTATTTGGTGGGTCACTTTCACGCATTTATGCATATTGCATAAATTACTTATCTACATATATTATCCATGTGTGTGTGTGTGTGTATGTGTATATATTGCAAGTGTTCCAGGTTTTAGTTTGTCTGCTATCTTTAAACATTTGTATTCGTGTATCTGTATGTGTACGTGTGTGTAGTAGTATGTTCTGCATTTGTTAAGTTACATATGTACTTATGCATGACATCTGTCTGGGAAAATATTTTGACAGATACTTTTAAATTGATCTACTTACAAGAAGTTAAATACATACATACTCATAGAAAGAACTTACATCCCTTCTATTAATACTTTCATTGATGTTATTTATCACAAATTTTATAATGATTTTCACATCAATCTTTTAGTAAACACTGCAGCTCCTTACTTACTTCATTTACCAAAGTTATATTCAAACATTTTCAGACAATACCTCAACTCTTAAATGACAAACACAATCCATAGTGAGTCTCAATATCGGATACTAACGGTCTTTCGATACACGCAAATATGGGCAAATCTTACAACATGTGTACTCGTACTTTTTAATAAAAAAACAAAAAAGTTGTGTGCAACAATAGGACGCCCTGCAGAAGTTTTCGTTTCCAGGTTAGGTTTAGTAAACTTGTAAAAACCAGTGCCTATCGCAGACATTACAGGCGTAGCCGAAGGAATTTTTAACGATGTACTGATTTATGCAAACTATAAACCTTGTATAGTTCAGTTTGACGATTCTCTGATCCCAGGTATGCTACATCTCGATTAACATCATTTTAATCGTTTGCATTTCCAATGAATGCAACGCCCTTTGCAAAATCATCATCTCCATCAAAATATTCATACTCAAAGCATGCGAATTTATTTGCTATGTACATCATTATATAGTAATTATAATCTCAAGTAATTATAATTAATAATCATCATCATTATAATAATAATCATCATCTCCATCAAAATATTTAGGTTGTATAATCTCAACAGGTGGAAAATTAGCCACTTGCCGGTCGGAGAACTCACGACTGATATGAGGTTGACTACTTAGAAACTTGGCAAATTTCGTCTATGTTTTGTTGTGCTGATGCAAGTTGATTTCTTTCCACGGAGGAAAGATTTTCAGGCAAATTTTCAAGTAAATCTTCTGCCCTTCTCTTTCGTTGAGAAGCTGGGAACTACCACCTCTATGACTGTCTGGTGCTATATAAACTTAGGACCTTCCTCGGGACTCAATGAGATGAGTGTTGATGCAATTATTGGCTCTAATGAACTCATTTGTTATACATGCTGCCTGTCCGCATTAGTCTTTGGGAGTGGTTTTCCAATGAAATTCGAATTCTGTTGTGCCTCAAGTTGTTTGGTGGTAAGTCTAAACTCTCGCAATCTCTCGTTGCTGGTTTTTGCTTTTTTTCACGATAGCAGAATCTAAATTTTGATTGGCGTACATTTTTCGACGAAGTCTACATTCTCGCTGTCTCTCAGCCTCAGTTTTTGCTAGAGATTTTAAGTATCGTTACACAATCGTCATTTATTAGTGTTTTCTTGCAGGCTTTACTCGCTCATTCTTTCAGCTCTAGAAATTGCTAACGATTTTTGTTTGAAATGTAAAATTTCTCTTTGAAATGTCATATTTTACTAGAAACTGATGGGCTGCGCCCTCTATCAATCGAATATGATTCATACTCAGCACCCTCGATCAATCAAATTTGAATCATACGCGAATCAGCGCCCTCTATCAATCGAGTTTGATTCATATCCACGTGGATATACGTGGATGCATATGTGCTGCTCATCATTTATGTGTATATAGATATGCATCATAATTTTTTTTCATACTTGACTAATTGAGGGCGCTGCCCTCTATTTCCGATTTCAAAGGAGTAAACTTCAAAAAACCAGTTAAATTTCAAATCGCGAGCACTATTTGTCCATGGTGATTTATTGCTGCTCATTTTGTTAGAAGTACAAAGTGGAGCAAAAGTAATGTCATATATGTGTGAAAATTGGGCTCTGTTTTAACGGAAAGTTTAGCTGAAGGAGCTGAAGATGGATGTGAAGAAGGCCGAGAACCTGACCTACGAATGCAGGACAGTTCCTCAAGCACTCAGGCTATGTAGCCCATTGTACTTTAGCTGAAGGTGATCTATTTATTTCGTTAAGTTGAACAAATTATATTATTGCAAGGTTTGTGGTCGCTGTGGCGTAGTGGTAGTGCGTTGGACTGCTACGCAGAGTGTCCGGGGTTCGAATCTTGGCACAGACAAAATCAAAAAAAACCTCTTGGCAGGCAATGGCAAACCTACAAGAGTAAAAATTGCTATGAAAAGCTTTTCACTTCGCCGTTCGGATTCGGCATTAAATTGTAGGTCCCTTCCATTCATGTACAAATATAACACGCACTGCATGACTGGATGCGAAAAGCTCGGCCTAGGCGCTCCATGGGCTGTTGTGCCATTAAAAGTAAAGTAAGTAAGTTGTGGTTTGTTGTGGTAAACGCGAGATTTCAAAAAGCTCCTAAATAAAAGTCTGGCGCCGTCAGACCTGTCGACCAAAACGGGATCACACGGCCCGGAAATCGGTGATGTCAAATTTCTATCGTAGCCCGAGCTGCGTATCCTTCCATTGTTCGCTATCTGTCTACAACATAAATGTCAAAGCACAATGACTTTTGACACCATTTGGTAAAATTATGGCACATTCACATAATGGCAATACTTTTGCCCCACCTTGTATATTCTATGCCGCTCATACTTGTATGGTACTTGTATGGTATACGTATGGTATATATTTCAATTTAAATTCGCCGGTATAAAATCAGCTGTCAATTCGAAATATTCCAACAGTTAGTCCAAAGTATCCACATCGGAAGAGTCCGGATAGTTCAAGGCATCCGGATAGTCCGAGTTATCCGAATAGTAATCACAAATATACTACAGTCTGCCCGAAGTATCGAAATAGTTCGAAGAACCCAGATAGTCCCAAGTATCCGGATATTCCGTAGTATCCGAATAGTAGTAATACTAATTTGTTTATATACATATGTAGTAGATTCAGATAACTACTTTGTTCGAGCAGGTTTCTTGAGAGTGACGGGACTGTATTCTTGGTATACGATTCATTTGTCCAAGTCTCCGGAAATCAAAAAAAAACGAAGAAGATTCACACGAGCTTCCTAACTAGCAGAGCAGCATAGCCAAACTATTAATGGAAGAAAATACCATAGATTATTGGAAAGATTCGGTGGAAAAAGAAACAATATTAAAATTTACCTGCAAATGCTCGGTTATAGGAGAATCAGGGCCATACTTCTTCAACCATACTTCTGCAACCATACTTCTTCAACCTTCTTTTAACGAAGCTTATGACAAAAGATATTAAGTATGTTCATGTAGTGGAAATTATTAACCAAGGAAATTATTGTTTTTAACTCATTGTGTTATGTGCATTTGATGAACAGAGTTCATTAGAAATCTCTCACCAAAAAAAATATTGAAGCCTCCACAATATTGTAAAAACAAACAAATCTTAAATATCATCTCATCTCTTCATTTGTACTTATATGTACATAAGTATGTACACTCAAAGTTACAGCATTTTAAATCAAGCAGTTTCAGAAGCAGGCTTAGAGACAGGCTTAGAGACAGGCTTAGAATTTTGGTCTTACTGTTGTACAAGTATGTACAAGGTAGGTATTTTTTTTTATGAAAATACACGTTTATTTAAGAAAAATGGTTATAAATTCAATCTTCAAAGTAATGGGCATTGCTAGCTACACATTTTTCCCATTTCTCTGGCAATTTGTGAATGCCTAGCCCGAAAAACGGTTCGTTTTTTGAGTCAAGCCAGTCATCCAGCCATTTTTTCTGATTTCCGTACGAATCGAAGTGCTGCTCAGTAAATGCATGCCCGATTGATGAAAATAAGTGGTAGTCAGATGGAGCCAAATCTGGTGAATAAGCCGCATGGGAGCTTCCTAGCTGTACGAATCTTTCAATTCCCGAGTCTGTTTTGTTCGATGTGGTGATACATTATCATCAAGAAAAATCACTTTGTTCTGCCTAGCTTGATATTCTGGACGTTTTTGGCGCAAAGAATGGTTCAAATCGGCCAATTATTGTTAGTAGCGTTGACCACCCGCTTTCAGAAGGTCAAACCAGATAACACCTCGCTGATATCGGAAAACACAGAGCATTGCATTCTTTCCGAAGCGATTTGGCTTTTCTGTCGATTTGGCCGGTGTACCGGGCTTAACATATGATCGTTTACGTTTGGGATTCTCGAAATAGAACCATTTTTCATCGCCAGTAACAATTCGATGAGCAACATTTCACAGGTGGTATTTCGATTTTCTTGCTGTCTTTCAGTCAATTCATGCGGCACCCATCTTCTCACCTTCAAAATCAGTCCTGTGACTGTTAAACGTTAAGAAATGCATTGTTGGGTCACATTTAATTGTTCTGCAAGTTGTTCTTGCGTTTAACCATCATCCTCATCGAGTAAAGCTTGCAATCCGGCATCTCAAACTTTTTCGGTGGTCTTCTACGTCCATCGTTTCTCACATTAAAATCGCCATTTTCAACCTTATTGAACCACTCGTTGCACTGTGTTTTGCCTAGAGCGCGCTGGCCGTAAGCTTCCCCAATCTTTCGATCAGATTTCAAAGCAGATTTCTTCAATTGGAAACAGAAAATCAATGATGTCCGCATGTCGTAGTTTGTAGGCACAAAATTCGATATTTTTATGAGCGACAAAAATTTGTTGCTGTATGAAACTTGATGGTTTATAAACTGAATATTGTTGACACAACTAAATGTGAAGAAATGGGGCCAATGATTTGGTTTAACAGAGCGTATAGTTTAACCTAGCGACACAGAGATGACATTACCCGTTTCATACTTGTACACCTGGTGAATTTTAATTTTATTTTAAACCTGGTTATGGTTTGACTTTTATTCTAAATTGTGTTTTGTACGTTGGTCTGAATTTGCTTTGAATTTATTTGGGCAGAGTTTTGATCTGGTTATGGTCCGTTTAGTTCTATCTAAATTTATTTTGATGTTGGGTCTGAATTTGGTTTAGTTTTTATTATTGAGAACTGATTTTGGTTTGAATTTTGGTTTTGGTCTTTAGTCTGAATTTGATATTCTTTTAGTTTAAGTTTTAATTTGTTCATGGTCAAGTTTTTTTTTAATTTGTTTGTAGGACCTTTTTATGGCACATGTTTGTAAATGTTTGTGTATGTAAAAGTCGATGTGATTTCTGGTTTGACTTGTTTTCTGTTTTTGTTCTGGATTTCGGACAGAATTTTACCTTAATTTCTGTCTAAATATTGGTTTTATTTTATTACTGATACTGGTTTGACTTTTATGTTGAATTTTTTTTTATCTCGTGAATTTTGCTCTGACCTTTTTTCAAATTTTATTTAGTGTCTGAATTTTATATAATTTTTATTTGAGTTGTACTCTGTTTACCATATGGTCTAATTTTTTATCTGATTCTGACTGAGTTTTGGCCGAATTTGTTTTGATTGTTAGTTTGAAATTCGTCTTATTTTTGGTTTGAATTTGACCTGAATTTTGGTCATATTCTAGAACTAGCTTTGGTTTCTAAATTTTGGTTTAATCTTTCGACTCAATATGGATTAATTTTGTTCTTTTTATGATCTGGTTTTTGATCTGAATTTCGGTTTCTTTTTTAAACTTGGTATGATTGTGTTAGAATTTTTATCAGATTTCGAAAACGGTTTTTAGTTAGAGTCTAAGTTTTGGATTTTCACCCAATTCTTCGCATGAATTATGGTCTAGTGAACTTTATTTTAATTTTTCTGATTTGATTTAGAAAAGTGCTTCGGCGATCGAGCCACTCTAATGCGGATGCAAACATGTATAAATGTTTTGGTATGCGAATATAAAATGACTTCATAACATCAACTAAAAATTAATTAACCATTATCTTTTAGTATTAGAGCATATTAATTTAATAAAGTTCGATAAGTATTTTTTTGTTGTTTTTGTTTGGCAAGCACTAAAAAACATCAAATCCAATTAAGATACTCATAATTGATCACATCCTTAAAACCAAATTGCAGCTAATATCTGCGGTTAAGCACACACGGACTGGCTGACCGGCACGCCATGCCACATACATAAGCCTCCTACATAAAAGCGGCATTTTTCTGCTGCTGCTGCTGCTGCTGCTGGCCAAGCATAAAGGAGTCGGTAGTGCAAAAAAATGATAAAAGCAAAAAAGCATAAGATATAAAACTAAAAACTCTGATTGGTAACAAATGTTTGTGTTTATTCGAGTGATAAAAACAGCGAAGCGAAGCAAATTCACGTGTATCTGAATATGTACATACACATGTAACTACATACATATGTATGTAATGTGTGTGTGTGTGTGTGTGTGTGTGTGTGTGTGTGTATGTATGTATGTATGGAAAAGACAACAACAACTAGAATGACTAACAAACCCATTTAATGTCAACTCAACTGCGTTCACCAGCGGTGATAAAAATAATACACGTGAATGTGTGTGTGTGTGTGTGTGTGTGTGTGTGTGTGTGTGTGTGTGTGCGTGTATTTAAATGTAGGCAGGCAACAACAATATCATGAATCTCGCCATTATACACTCACCACCAAACACACACTCCAAAAACTCCATTCACATAAGAAATCAACGAAGACGAAGAAATCTAAGCTGCCTCGCTTGGCGTGGCGTAGCGAGTGGACAACAACAAGAGAAACTCATGTCAGTTCGCCCGCCATTTACGGCTTGAGCACAGCTCGTTTGCAAAAGCAACTAAAAAGCAGGTAAACAAAAACACAACACGCTGAACTGATACGCTTTGCTTAACTTGGCCTGGTCTGGTCTGGCCAGCCTAGTGAGAGGTGCAGCAGGCAGCAAGGAACATGGCAGTAATATTCTATCTAGCTTGATATGATTAAATAAAAATAATAACAACAACAACTACAAACACACACACACACACACACACACACAAGTTGTTGAAGAATAAGAAGAAGAATGCAACGTTGACGACAATAACAACAACAAAGCGATACAGATATTAAATTACACTATGACAACACAACTGATGGTAGAATTAAGTTGAAGGTTTAAACATCAAAACAGCCACAACTAAAGAGACAAGAATAGAAAGAAGAAGAAGGACTAAACGCTACAGAAAACAAAAAACCTACAAGAAAAAAAGAAAGTGCACTGGACAATGTTGATGACACGGTCATAAAGAGTAAAACCACAATAGGAAAAAAATTTTAGAAAATCATAAAAAAATTCCAAAAATTCATTCAAAAACCAAAACAGGGATAAGGATACAAATAATATCACAATTTATCTTAAAGATACTTGTACTATTGCATAAAGATACATCAATTCTACACATAGGAGTACAGGTAAATGCCTGTCTGAGCCTCAATTTGAAATTGAACAACTCTGCGTGTGCCCATTCGTAATCACAGCGGTCGTGCAATTAAAACAATAGCATTCAGTACAATACTCGATCCAATTCGGTGTAAGGTGCGATGTCCAAATTGGAGCTACTCGCCTAATATCGACACTTTAATTATGTATACCCATTCTATGTACCAAGTACGGAAATGTTTTTTAAAAAGTCAGTAATCTCTTGGAATCAAATGTTGGAGAATTCTGCTGAATTTGCTTCTGGGAGTGATACAATCTCAAAATCAAATAAATTGTGCCATTTCACAAAAGTGTGGACGCTGTGGCGTAGTGGTAGTATGTTGGACTGCTACGCAGAGTGTTCGGGGTTCGAATCTCGGCACAGGCAAAATCAAAAAGTAGAAAAAATAATTTTTCTAATCGTCACCACCTCTTGGCAGGCAATGGCAAACCTACAATAGTAAAAATTGCCTATGAAAAGCTTTTCACTTCGCCGTTCGGATACGGCACTAAACTGTAGGTCTCTTCCATTCATGTACAAATATAACACGCACAACATGAGTGGATGCGAAAAGCTCGGCCTAGGCCCTCCATGGGCTGTTGTGCCATTAAAAGTAAGTAAAGTAAGTAAATTTCACAAAAGTTTCGACACCAGCCCTTAAAGCTCGAATAAAGTAAACATTTTCGGCAGAACACGATCCGGCTTCCCTTACAGTGGCCCACATATTAGACTAATCTAAATTTATGCGTATGGGAATTTTTCAGACAAAAGCCTGTAGTAAAATTCACAGCAGCATTGACGAGCTTAAAAGGTTCGTAAATCCTGTGAATTATTTACAAAAAAATATCGTCTTCTAGTAACAGACAAAGGTGGCATCGAAAAGTATTAATACTATACAGGGTGAGTCGCTGTGGTGTAGTTGCAAGAGCGTTGGCCTGCTACGCAGAGTATCCGATGCTCAAATGTCGACACAGGCACCACCTCTTGGCAGCCTACAATAGTAAAAATTGCCTTTGAAAATCGTTTGACTTCCCCGCTCGGATTCGGCATAAAACTGTAGGATTCATCCATTCATGTACAAATAAAACACGCACAACACGAGTGGATGCGAAAAGCTCGGCCTAGACCCTCCATAGACTGTTGTGCCATTTAAAAAATAAATTGTGCCATTTCAGATGTCTCTAATAATATGGTAAGTGCTCTACGAATAAAAATATCCACAATCAAATGCTAAAATTAGTCCCACTCCTTATACTTAGGTGGGGAGGGCGGTAACTTTTAAATCTTGATAGGAACCCCTAATTTGTATTGCAGATTCGGATTTTACAGCTAAAACTACGCACGATTTGTATGAAATATTTTTTACGATTCATGATATATGGCGCAGTTGTCAAAGTTTCCCGCCGCTACAACGAGGAGGGAAAAGGATTTCAACACTTATATATTTCCTCCGCTTAATGATTGCATTTTTATTATGAGCATTTATTTCGTTGAGTGGTTATTATTCGAGACATTTGAAAGTTTCGGATTAAAACGCTCACCCTGTAAGTATTAAAGCTTATTTCCGTAACTCACACCGTCTATGATGCTATGATGATACCAGCAATTTTCAGTTCTTTTTACCGTGCGGTCCACTTTTTGGGAAACATAATTTGGCCACCCAA
Organism: Palloptera scutellata; assembly: GCA_958295655.1. Classification (NCBI taxonomy): domain Eukaryota; kingdom Metazoa; phylum Arthropoda; class Insecta; order Diptera; family Pallopteridae; genus Palloptera; species Palloptera scutellata. Next base: position 42,743,667 of record OY282449.1, on the reverse strand, counting down.
AAGTTGATGCCGAGAGTAAGAAACCCTTCGGTAGTTATTCCTTACCATTAATGTTCATTATAACCGATTAATTTTAATTAAAAACAAAAAACCTTTTTTGAATAACTTAGAATAATAAAGTTTAAATTTACGAGTAGCAGAGACAATTTTGAAATTTCCTATGCAACAAAAATTCGATTTATTTGTTGAAAGAAATATTGGGAATATTTTACTGTCCAACAAATTCAAAATTTTTGTGTACAACAGAGTCACCATGATGAAATACTGATAGAGGATATTTTGTGGAATATTTTTGCTGAAGAAAGTTATAGTCTTCGTCAAGGAAAGTTATAGTCTTCATCATCTCTATCATTGAGATATGAGATTTATCGAATGTCAACTCAAAATGCTGATGTAATCAAAGATAAAATCGAAAGAATAAAGGTGCAAAATTTTTATACTGATAGGAAAACAGAAAAACAAAAATGACTTACGATTATTCAAGCGATTGAAAATGTACAAAATCGGTACTTTGATTTTTAACTTAAAAATAACATAGAAAATAAATTTTCTTTTCAATCATCTTAAAGTTCCAGAATTTAATCCTCTAGTTCTCAAGCAAGCCTTTAGACAGCCGACACCAGAACATTAGTCTAGAGATACACTTTATTATAACGTATAGTGAACTCCCCAAACTTGCGTAATAATGCTGTGGCTATGAGCTACGATCTGTATTACAGCCGCTGGAAGCAATCAAAGTCAAAATTGTTCGAAAATCGGAAAAAAATTTATTAATATTTAGGTTGAGTTTGAGAATTTTGGTTAAATATAAAATCAAATAAATAAAATACTTCCCCTGGTACTAACGGTATATAAAACAGTAACAGTAATATGACTAGCTAAGAATAAAAAGATTTAATATAAAATCTGTTATCATTTAGAAAAAAATTTGCCAACATGCTCAAACAACCACAATTGCTCTGATCCCGACTTTTATAAATCCGCGCCAATTAATAATTTTTAAGTTTTTGAGAACAGGTCTGTACCTTTTACATCAATATTTATCTATTATAATTTTTTAGGTCAATCAAAAATTTGGGGCCTAGAGGGCGAAAAATGTATTGTTTATATATTAAAAAACGATATCCTTATAGTCTTTTAAACATGTAGATTGATTTCATTATTTTCCGAATTAAGTTCCGAATGAAAATTCATCAAGATTATAAATCGAAATTTTGAAATTTTCTGATTTTGAATTGCTATTGTTTGATTTAAGTATCGATTTCAAAATGCATATTTCGACTGAAACTAGGAAAAATTAATATCAATAGAACAATCACTGGACTCGAGTTTGCAAAGCAGTCGTGTCGTAACTCAATGCTTATGCTACCAAGTTTATTCATTGCTTTCGGCTGTTTTCTAACGATATTATTCCATTTTCTGATGCCCATAACACTCAAGGCGTCCTCTTTGACCTACTCAAGTAATGTTTTGCTCAAGGCGTATTTAACAGGGTGGAGTTATCTCAGAGAGTTCGCTCATTATTTTTAATTACCAAACTTTAAAGTGTCCAAATAGTTCAAAATGTTCTAGCCATAAAACAAAAAACAAAAATATGTGTAACATTGACACCTCTCCGAGATGACTTCACACTGTTTTCGCCCTGGTATTGCTGATTAATTAGTCCCCTTTTCCATGCGGCAAGTTTTCTTGAAAGCAAGCTTCCAAATCCGTTTTGATCTTGCCACTTGCCTCTCCACACAGCAAAATTTCTTGATCAATTCTACTTGATCGCATGCTACTTCTACTTCTCGCATGCCAAGTAACGAACAGCACAAAGGAATACTTGTGGGTCAAGAAAGTCTGTACTCGTCCCTCTCTTCATCCCTCTCTCGCCTATAAACTTAACTTGCTTTCAAGGGAAATTGTCATGTTTGCCACATGAGATTTAAATAAATAAAAAAAAATTCACTCTTTTTTTCTCTTCATAAGAAAATGGTCTATAGTCAATGACAATACCCTACAATCACTAATCGGAGACTTACATCGGCGACAGCGATTCCGTCAACGACATCACTGCGGTGACATTGTGTTCTACACGCCATTCATGCGCGCCTCATTCATGATGCCAGATAAGAACAGCAGAAAGGATGAAATAAGAAAAGGACCTTCCAGGTCAGTTATATTCTGTGGCGCCAAGTGCCTCAGTGCAATAGAGTGTGAGATAAATTTTCGAAATTTCCTTACAATGTAATAAATCTGTATGCAGTTATTCACTTAAGTACAATGTAATTCATGTCAAAATCTTTTCAAATAATTTGGGTCGCTAGAGAGAACACACACACAATCGCACATTAACAATCAATGCTGCCATATTAAAATCAGGATAAGATAAGGAAATGTTAAATATAATGATTCTTTCCTATTTATCAAAAAAAAAAAAAAAACAAAAATTAAAGCAAAGAAGGTTTGAAAATCAACACAAAATAATAGTATATATTATTTTCCACTTGAAATGAAGAATTTATTTAGATTAATTACCAAACTTGATATAGAAATTATAACCCCAGATATTTTGTAGGGACTTAAGCTGACCAAACTTTTGTAGAAAAACATAGGGGAAAATAAGCAAATTTCAACTATGTATTTCAATTATTTTTGAAAATGTTTCAAATATTGCTTTTAAGAGCGCTGAAGCACGAGCCTTTCAGAAAAATTCGGGCCCATGGGGAAGGGAATCTCATCGTTCCCCCTTTCCTCAGGGCTGCCCTCGCTGATGATGTTCGACAAGTTTGCAGGGTTTCTAGGGTCTTTCATACAGCATATGTAAATATTAGACTGCTGACTCTTATAGGCAGTTTATCAAGACATCTGTTTTGGAAACCTATAGATATTTCTCTCTCTACTCAAAATATATTTTACCCGTCATCCTGATACTCTTCAGAACTTGCATAGTGTTTAAAATAAAAGTATCTTTAAATTTAAAAATTATGGATAATTACGTGATAAAATAAAGACAAAATGTCAATTAATTCCATAATTGGTTTTCAGTTTTACATATAACATTTTAATGCGATCGTGAGTCTTGAGAAAGTTCGACTTATATTTGATTAAAATTCCAATCTTACAAAAAAATTTACTGAAAATTAAGAGCCTAGCAAACATTGATCAATCTTTAATATGTAGGCTCAGTGAAGTAAATGGAATTAACGGATTCAATCAAATAAATGGAATTTGAAAGTCAAGTTAACTTGTCTAACGAAAATCCGTTCTTATGTAATTTAATTATTAGGTAAAATCATAAAAAACACTCAAAAATTTAAATTTTCGTGAGATTTGCACAGCAAATTTAAAATTCTCAGCAGTTTTTAAGAATCAAAACAATATCTCAGCATGAGGTCTAACGCAATCGATATACAGATGTGATCTTAATCTTTAGGTACGAATTAAAAGACAGCCTCAAGATATCATAAATCACGGCATATAGGAAGTTGAGAGTGAGTAAATGAGATAATGAAATGCGATCAGTGAAAGGTCATTCAGGTATTAATAAATGTCAAAACAAAAACCATGAATAGGGTAGGGTAGCAAGAAACAAGAAACCAAAAGAAAAAACAGAAAAAACAAAGTAACGAAACGTATTTGAGACAAACAACTCAATTGAAGAAAAAGAAGAAGATTTTTACAAGCTAAACAAAACAGCGGGAAGTCTCAATAGAGACTTATTATTTCATGTGGTAATTGCGAGCAGTGAAAAATTTCAAACGGAGGGCAAGGCATGGGTACAAATTCATGCATGTGGTTTTTCTTTTACAATTAGGGGGACAAGTAATTTTGAAAGAAAAGACAACTTTAATAAACGACAAAATCACAAAAACTCTTAATTACTAGACAATTTCATTAAATGACAGTAATATTAAACAATTAAACAAAATTCCATCGATCATGAATACGAGTAAAAAAATTGGACAATGAAATGTTTAATCTACGAATATCTTCATTTTCATTGCATACTTTGAGGGTTGTGCATTAATTCATTCAACGTTCACGGTCTTAATGCTCAGTTGTTGCTGCTCTCATATTATTTTTTTTAGCGCTTATGCGCAACAACTACTCCCGCGCTCAGCTTCAACTGCTTCACTGCTTAACTTCACAACTCATGAATGAATGCAACGCTATAAGCGCAGAAAACATGATTCCAATGTAATGAGAACATTTTACATTGTTCGTCGCAATTCAATTGTGTCAGCGACCACACAGGATGCGATGCTACGGCGAGACACTAACTGAAAACACAGTGTATAGTTTATGCCCCATGTAAATGCTAAGATTTCTCAGAGGAGAAAGACTTGACGATTAAGCACGAGGAGGAGAAGTGCCGGAGCGGGTCAGAAGTAGCAGAAGTACAATTGTTGTGTATGAGCAATTCATGTTTTAGCAAAATCGTGCAAAGCTACAACAATACCCACAGTAACAACAACAAAAACTGCAACTTCATGACAGGTGGCGCCATCTCCAATTCAGTTAACAGTTCTGTGATACGATCTCATAACCGATATGGTTCATACCGTTCTCTGCTGTCAGTTCAACGAGAGATCATCCGAAGCAATTGTTATTCGTAGTCGTATTGCGTATTGTTGTTTTTATTGTTGTTCGTTTTAATAATTGTTATTGTTTTGTGAGTAGATTCGTTATTATAAAGCAGGAGAGCGGAAAATATGAGCACGAACTTTCAATTGTTTCAACTTCTGTTTCATGTGCCTTTTGTTGGATTGTCTTTTTTTATGACTTTTAAATGCACACATACATACATACTTATTGAATGTGGGATTGTGACAGCAATTAGGATATAAATTGTACATGTTTAAAAGTGAATAAAATCATTATTTTCCCCATATGCTAAATGCTAATTTCAATATAATTTCAATTTTGAACAGTAGTTGTGCTATTAAAAGCGCTCTTTCTCTTGGGCCAAAGTGGGCTTTTTGATGAACACATGATAAAAAGCAACATCAAACTAAAATAAATTTTGTAAAACCATGCTGTAATCAAATGGATTCAGCTATTAAAAATTTTGTAAAATCACCCTCTGTTAATGGTCAACTATAACTGTTATAAAAGAAAAGACTTGAATTAGAATGTTATACGGAGTATAACTAATACTTTGTATTTAATAACCCTGAAAGTATACTTTGATTTTTCGTGAATTCAATTTTTGATATTGCATGCAGATCGTAAACATTCATCCTAAAACTATGCAATGCTATTCGTACAGTTATGGGAAGGAATATAAATGATGATGAGGATAAAAATGCATTTGAATGAACAAAGATATTCAAGTATAAGCCGTGTATTTAATCAACGTTCTAGTTTCAAAAACTGTCGTCGTTTACTCCATTTTATGAGAAGAACCTGAGAAGCCTTTAAAATAGTTCAATCGGAGACTTACACTATTGTCTGAGGAGCCTCAGTGCCTGTAGTTACGGATATTTTTTGATAGCCGCGGAATCTTCTTCATTTATTCGTACACTGCGCAACAAAGCGCCTACATGAAGCACTTCAACGATTACGATCGTTAGCAATAGTTCTGATATCGCTGAAAAATTTGTTCGATTTTGTACAGTTCTACAATAAAAAAAGGTGGTTTCAAGGCCTGCGTTGCTGGCCGTTGTTTTTATTTTGATAACAGACAAATGTCGCTGTGGCGTAGTGGTAGTGCGTTGGACTGTTACGCAGAGTGTCCGGGGTTCGAATCTCGGCACAGGCAAATTCAAAAAGTAGAAAAAATAACTTTTCTATACGGCACCACCTCTTGGCAGGCAATGGCAAACCTACAAGAGTAAAAATTGCTATGAAAAGCTTTTCACATCGCCGTTCGGATTCGGCATTAAACTGTAGGTCTCTTCCATTCATGTACAAATATAACACGCACAACATGAGTGGATGCGAAAAGCTCGGCCTAGGCCCTCCATGAGCTGTTGTGCCATTAAAAGTAATTAAGTAAGTAACGGACAAATGTCATCGGCATATTCAAGTCATCGTTTAGACATGTATTTTGTGAGGATATCATGGAGGATATGTCGTACACCGAAAACAGAGTTAAATGAAGTAGACAGGTTATCATTGTTCATAATTCAGAATTTAAAAACATTCGTGATGTGAATTGATTTTTGAATGGTTCGATTTAGCGATTCACAGTCTCTTCGAACCACAGGTTCGTAGCAAAAACCAAACCATTTTATCGAACAAAAATTGTTTGGTTCAAGTGCAGAAAATAAAAACGGTTTCGTTTATGGTTCGATTCAAGTAACTCAAACTGCAAATGGTTCGGCTCGAAATTGATTTGGTACAAAACCGATTTGCATCCCTGATATAATCGAAATCTGCTGGTATCTTCTGTAATCAGGTTTCTGAGAGGTCTTAAATCGAGTTTACAATGGATTATGATTCAGCGTGTCCAACTGCTTTTCTATCAGAAATTTTGGAATCATAGCAACCAGTGTTGTCGCTGTCACTTCAATCGAAGTGTTAGACTTAATTTTCAAGCGTGACAGTTCGACACTTCCTCTTTGAGGAAAACACTTCGGTTTTCCAGTTAAAATGAAAAATTGCAATAACATCATGACTAATAAAGTCATCTCTACTAAGGATTGCTTTATCTTGAAGACTTTGCATTGCAATTTTTCCTTAGCATCCCAAAAGTATACACAAGTTTTTTCCTATCAGACGTTGCTATTTTTATACATTACAAAAACAAATAAAGTTAATCTTAGTTAGTAATATGTTGTTCATCTATGATTTTTATCTGCAATACTATTATAGTTTTCGGACGTGAATTTCGAAGAACAATTTGACCGTGAGAAATTTCATTTTACTAGCGAGTTCTTACACTATTGTTTTTCTTAATTTGGAAAATTATTTCCAAATTTGGCAAGTTCATATTGATACTTATATTGAATGCCTTATTTAAACAGGCTTATTGAACGATAGGTTTGCCAGAGAGAATAACAAAAGGGTATTGTTAAGAATACTGAGAAAATTGCTTTATTCATAAGAGTCATATATGTTGATACCCAAAAATTATAGTCCGATTATGTCAAGGGAACACATGTTTGAAAGGCTACATTTTGTGTGAAGACAGTTGTGTAATTCGTTGCTAGTGTAAAAAGTTACATTGATTTGAAAATGAGTGAAATATATGAAGAAATACTCTATGTGAAATACTTTATTACTATAGGAAAGGTAAAATCGCTGCAAAAACATGCCGTACAATTTGTGTGCTTTACGGTGAGGATGCTGTGAGTGAACGTCGGACTCAGGCAGGAGTGGTTTGCTCAATTACGTTACGGAAATTTCGATATCAAAGATGCACCCCGCTCTGGTCGGTCAGTCTCTGAACAATCTGATGAAATTTTGCAACAGGCGGAGCAAAATCGACACGCAAGCTGTCAGGAGATAGCGGAGGTTCTAAACAACAAAACCACGTGGCAGATTTAGTGGTACCAACATATCTTATTACGAAAAATCGTGGTTACTTTTCACACGACCAAATATAACATAGCAATTTTTATAACATATATAATTCATTTTTTTTTTTTTTTTTTTTTTAATTTATATAATGTTTTTAGAAAATTACAGCGTTTTGTTGTCTCCTGCAAAATTTCGCAAAAGTGATTTATGAAGGGTCATATGAAAATCGATATGTGAGCTTGTTTAGCAAAGCTTTTTCGTTGTAGTCGAATTGATAGTTTTTCTAAATAAAATTATGTATTGAATTTGAAGAAAACTTTTTCAATGGTCTTTCTATTATACATATTTTATTATTATATATATTTATTTATCATGTATATTAATATTAGTTTTATGTATATAGTTTCATGTATATTAAATTTAGTATTAATGGAGAGACTGTAAAACCGAAAGGTCTTAAAATACCAGAACCAGTTCTCATAAAGTGACCTTTTCGTATGATATTTCAAAACGCAAACCACTCTTCTTAATTTCACTTTTATTACACTTGACAAAATAATTCTAAAAAGATATCCTTGAATCCATAAACCCATAAGAGGTGTTAACTCTTATTTTAGTTTATAAAACAAATTTTTGGAAACAATACTAAATAAAAAAATAAAAAAATAGTGTGTAAGTACCCCCAAGGAAAACTAATACCTAAGCCACTGGACTAGACAGATTATTTAAGGTTAGATGATCCCAATCTGAATATAATTCTGTAGTTTTTGTGTCGATATCATTGAGAACCCAATGTGGTCCGTATGAGGCAATTTGCCAACTTTTCTATCCTAACTCAACCCGATGCCACTCCGTCAAGTTTTCTTGAGATAGAAAAAAAGACCGGAATCTTTTGATTTAAATGCACAACTTATATACAAAAATATTTTTCTTAAAATTTACACGTTGAAAATGATTAACAGAAAGTCAATATTAAATGGGTTAACGCTCCAGGGAGTAACAGTTCAAGCTCGAGTTGAATTATCCTTAATTGAAAATGAATTAATCTTGATAAATTCTGTGCACGCTTACTTACTTACTGCAGGTAATATTACTGACTACTGTCTGATTGGCAACAAGGTAACCAGATTAAAGGTCACTGGCTTTGACTCATAAAAGAGATGCATTAAAATCCTCTCTATTCAAAGGCATAATATTTTTATTAAGACTGACCATATATTATGCATTTGAAAGTGTTTTTGCCATCATTTTGAAAGTAAAGTACCATAAAGTTTTAATGAAGTAAAAAAGTGGGAGAGCATTTGGTTTTGGTATATTAAAAATTCAGAATTAGTAATGAATTTTCTTGAAATACATTAAATGGGGATCGCACATTGATGCGATACCATACAATGGCTGGGCTAAGGTCGGAGGTTACAAATGTTGGCACAGGCAAAATAAAAAAAATTTTAAAAATAAACACTATGCCACCTTATTGGCAGGTAATGGGAAACCGACAAGAGTAAAAATTTTGTTGTTTGTATTCGGCATCAAACTGTAGGTCCCTTCCATTCATATACAAATATAACACGCACAACATGAGTGGATGCTAAATGCTCGGCATAAGCTCTCCATTGGGCTGTTGTGCCATTCATTCAAAGAAGAAGAAAAGAAATATCCGCTCAATAAGTTTTAATTTCTTTTAAGTTCGTTTTTCTTATAATGATTTGTATTTTTATTAATTTTGAAAATTTTCAATTTTTCAATTTTTTATTTTTATTAATTTTGAAAATTTTCAAACCCCGGTCCCAGAACTAAATTTTTAAATCAAACAGAGAAGCTTTGCATGCAGAAATAGGCAGAAGGCCATGTCAGACACGTTTTCATGGCAATATTCCTAAAAATTGGTCCCAGTAATGGAAATTATTTTCTAAGATTTGCTCATTTTTTACTATGCACATTGTCAATGTTAGTACCAACAATAATTAAATATAAGTACCAGAAATATTTAGGAGTTTTAGGTACACATTGAGGACAAAAAATACATATGCATAAATTGAATAGTTATTGATAGTAAAATTTTATTTATTGTACAATAATATTGCGAATTAATACATTTACAAGTTTTTAACAATAGATAAATAATATGTAAAGTTTTGTTTTTTTTTTTTACTTCTGTTTGTTTGTTGTTGTTTTTAATGTATTTTTCAATACATAAGTACAACAGTTCAATATGTTTTGCGTATACATTTTATGTTTCTCTTTTTTTAATACTTTTTCAAAATACCACAAATACAAATCAACGTTGCATAATGCGGGAAAATTAAACCGAAAACGATTGATTATAAAATAATTATTAAATAATTATTTCGTTGTTTTGTGGGTTTTTTTTTAATCTTAAAAATCAAAATATAAATGACTTCTCCAATCCAATCAAAAGTTCTTAAACAAGAAGCAACATTATGCAACCTTGATTTCTTGATTAAATAGTACCTTTTTTTTTATAATATATTTGAAGATATATATAATCTTATAATAAGAATAACAAAACTTTTGTTTGTTTTGTTTTTTGTTTTTGGTACATTTGCACATACGCCCTTAACTTCGAAACACAATCAAATTTCTTCATCAATATTACGAACATTATTTATTAAACCATGGATTCATTCATTAGATTGATGTATGCTTATATGTACTATACATACACCTTCATTTTAAGTACTTATTGTTAATGTTTTTACAATATTGATGAATGTGTCATAAATCAATGCAATGAACTGCGGTTTGATGAACGATATTCAATAAGATTGATGAAGAAATTTGTTTATGTTCAATATTTCAATTACTTAATCTTTTGTTTTCTTTTTTTTGTTTTATACAAATTTCTAACTACTTAGCAATACAATAAATTGTTAGCGCTATTGTCGTTTCAAGCGTTGTATTAGCAGTTGTTGAGCCGCTGCTGCTGCTGGTGTTGTTGCTGTTGCTGATGCTGTTGCTGTTGCTGATGATGATGGCTGTGCCAAAAGGCGCTATCAGCAACATGTTGCGACAGTGCTGTTAAAGCTGATTGATGGTGCTGGTGTTGTTGCTGCTGCTGCTGTTGCAATTGTTGTTGAAATTGTTGATGCTGTTGTAAGCTGGTATTGTAATAGAAATTTTGCGGTGAATACTGTTGTTGATGGTGTTGATGCTGATACGAAGAATCTGTAATTGAACAAATACTCGGTTTTAAAATCTATTTCCATTTTGAGAATTTTGAGTTAAAGATACAAAGTGGTTTGGATGTTTCTGATGGTATTTACAATGTCCACACTGTTATGATCCTACAATGGCGATATGCCAAGATGCAGCTTGAGTTATTTTTGGAAAGAAAAAAAAAAAAACACATAAATGAGATGAGAAATGTCTTGTGAAACCAGAACTTTTTAATAAAAAAATAAAGTATAAAGTATATAAATATTTTATCAATTGTGAGCAGAAACTTTTGTAAGGCGAAGCCAAAGTTTACAAGCTAAAACAATTCTCGATTAAAATACTCAGTCCAGAGAATTGAGGGTCCACTGAAAATTAAATCATTGCACTACTTCAGTCTGATCGTAAAAAACTTATAAATTAAATTTGGGAAACTGAAAAATGAATTTGCTATTAGAAAAATGTTAAAAATAAACCCATTCCGAAAACGAAGGAAGTCATAAACGGATGCCATCACATGTTCGCAAAACAAGATAATATAAACAAAGACACCGTAATTTATTTAGTGCCTGTATTTCTGCTTCTAAGTACGTACTTAAATACATACATACACAAACTTACGATTACATATGAACCTACAAGGAAAAAGAAAAGCACAAGTCTCATGTGGCTGTGTTGTCTACTGGAGAATTGTACGAGTATATGCAAAACAAGATTCACTGAAGCTAAAAGGAGATTCAGCTGAGATCCATTTTCAAAAAGGTCAACAAATGACTTTGGAAACATTATTTATGCCTCTGTGAACATTTAAAAACCACAACAGCAAAAAAGAGCAAAAGAATCAAGTAGTGGTGGAAGCAGAAAAGAAAAACGAACACAGCAAAAGAGCACAGAACTAGAATAGAATAGAACAGAACAGAACAGAAAGTTGTAGGCGCAATAAATGTGACTGGAGTGAAATACATACAAAGTACTGACTGTCACATTAAACGCTTAACAGGTATAAAGTTGCACATGCGCTTTTACTAAGTAGTTAAAATATATAAAAGCACATGCACATGCATACATGTGTGTAACTATAACTACGCCCAGTTGCAAAGAAAATCATCCATGGAGCAATTACTGAGCTAAAAAAAACATGCAACAGATTGTTGGCATATTCATTTTGCGTTACACAGAAAGTCAAATATCTGTAAATAAGACTAAAGTCTTCCGGGATTTTGGATTTTATGCTCAATTCCACCTCGAATGAGGTTATAAAAGCCCTATGTAATATTGTAAGATTTTCAGAAGAATTCTTGATTGCTTTGAGATCGAGATATACCAAATAAGTATACATATGTACATAGTATGAAAAGGTCTAGAACCACTGGCAGATCCAAGAGGTTGAGGATAAACACGTCTTTCCCGATAAATATCCCAAAAATTTTGAAAGTGCGAAAAATGTAAACTTTATGGTCCGCTATTGTCTGGAATTACTGAATGCTCTGAGCAGGAGTAATAAGGTCACTATATTCTGGAAAAAACTAAACCTTCCAGAAGCTTAATCAAATCATTAAGCCAATGTACGATTCTGATCTACTTGAAAATGGCAACGTTAGCAAACCATTCAACACCAATGTAGGAGGCAAACACGAATGTTCACTTTCAACCCATCCCTAGCCCTTGTCTATGCAATATTCTTCGATGAAGTAATGGTAAATGTATGCCCCAACAGAAAATGCATTTTATGGATACCTTTACCCGACAATTCAAGGATTTAGCTTCGCAGGCAAACTCATTATTATGCCAGCGAAAATGCTGTGGCGTTAAGGAATAACAGCAAAAGTGTATTTTCTTGCTAAATGAGTTTGGTTGCTTTAAATGAAAATATTATAGAAACTTTAGCAATATTCTACAAGACTTTCTATTCAGATCAAAACCAATTCTTTAAATTGTATATAATTATTGAAAATATATGATGAAATATTTAACTCAACTTTATCTCAGAGTAACACGCCACGTTGGCCATGAGAATGAATAACTTCAGCACTGACCAAATAGCAATGACTTTGGCCTAGCTAACCCTAATTAAAACATAAACACATGAAAAGAAAGTGAATCACTTTTATCAAAAGAAAAATTCAGTTTTTTCCGCCATCAAGATTGCTCAGCATATTTCTAAATGCGGGCTGAAAATTAGGCCAATTGGGAAGACCAAGAATTACATTGGTCACAAATCTTTCTAGATATACTTACTTTACTTTTGATGGCACAACAGCCCATGGAGGGCCTAGGCCGAGCTTTTCGCATCCACTCATGTTGTGCGTGTTATATTTGTACATGAATGGAAGGGACCTACAGTTTAAAGCCGAATCCGAACGGCGAAGGAAAAGCTTTTCATAGCAATTTTTACTCTTGTAGGTTTGCCATTGCCTGACAAGAGGTGGTGCCGTGTAGAAAAATTATTTTTTTTACTTTTTTTTTTTTGATTTTGCCTGTGCCGAGATTTGAACCCCGGACACTCTGCGTAGCAGTCCAACGCACTACCACTACGCCACAGCGACCACATTTTCTTTTCTTTCTAGATATTACAAATTATATTAATGATAAGTGGAAACCGCTAGTAGCTCTAAATTAAACGGCTCAAGGAGAGCTTTTATATATCTGACGAAGCAACATTTTTTTTTTTTATTGAACAATAAGTTCTGTTCATGCGGTGAGTAGGAGGGAGTTTTCTATGTATTTCAATTTGAAATGAGCAAGAATATTTTATAAAAGTTTTATATAATACACAAGAGATCTAAAAATGTATGTTTTAAAGACTTTCTGGTATGTCTGACAAAAAGATCGGTTATCGCTACTCCATCAAGAAGTAATCGAAGCTATATCACCTGGGTGGGCAATAGTAATACAATTAATTTTTTTACCCAATATTTAAATATGATATTGCCATAAATTTAGTTAAAATTCAAGTTTTATACTACAAAAGCACATACGTTAAACAAGTTAGAAATAAGAGTTAGAAATCTAAATCAGAAATAAGTTCACAGCCTGCAGGAGTCTCATAAATCTTACGAAAACTCTTAAAGTTGCCATAGTGTCTACCAAAACACAAATCATCAAAGATCTTCGAATTGCAGATACAAAGCGTTGAGAATAAAAGCGATTGATTCAAAGAACCTAAACCATAAATTCCCAAGCAATAAAATTCATAGTACTCGTGCATTCCGTAAGGTTGCCTAAAACCGAAAGAATCAATATCGATATTAAACTTTTCCGCTACCCAAATGCAAAGCAGATTGAACCTTTTCGTTCGTTTTTCTTATTCCTTGAAATAGTTTGAAAATAAAAATCTCATCTCCTTCTCCCAAAAAAAACTGAACGTATCAATTTAAATGTGAATTAACATTTTTTGTTTATTTCGAGTCCAGAGAGAAAACGTAAAATATAAAAATAAAACCAAAAAGAAAACAAAAAACAAATAAATAAACATTTTTTATGAAGCACACACAGAGATCTTGAAAGATGTCCCCAAAGATAAGAGTGGAGATTTCCGGTCAAAGTAAAAATACCAACCAACAATCTATTTGCAGAGTTTGGTGAGTGACTGAAGAAAAGTATGTGCAGCTTACAGTCAAGGGCATGCTAATGGGACAGTAGAACAAAATGAAAGGTCGCTGAGTAAATCTTCTTATTTTCTTCACAAAATACTTTATCAAAATAAATTATGAAAGTTATGAAGTATTAAGTTGTGATGGCGTAGAGGCCGTTTCCTCCCATATGTTGTGTGTGTTAATATATGTACACGAATGGAAGTGAAAAACACGGCGAAGTGAAAAGTTTTTCTTAGGCAAATTTTACTCTTGGATGTTTGCCATTGCCTGGCAAAAGGTGATGCCGCGTAGAAAAATTGTTTTTCTAGATTTGAACACCGGCCAACACGCTACCAACTAAACCACGGCGACTACACCGTTACTGTTTATTACTTATATCCACTTAGATGTTTGGACTGATTCCAGTATGACTTTCAGTCGAAGTTTTGTTCAGAATTTTGGTCGAATTTCGGTTTATTAATTGAACTAATTATTGGCTTAAATTTGAACCGATTTTTGGTCTTACTTTCGATTTGGGTCTGAATTGTGATCTAAATTTTGTCTGAATTTTTGGTCTGAATATGTGATGATTTCGATTTTGGTTCAGTTGATGGTTGGTCTTTACTAATGAAAATTTTTGATTGTTGGTCTGGAAATTTGGTTCAGATATTAAGTTTGAATTTCGATTGACCTTTGACCATTCGCTATAACAAATAATTTACATTGGTTTCGTTTTATGCGGCCATGTCGTTCATTTGCGGCCATGTCGTCCGGTTCAACTGAACAAACCTCATCGTGCACTAGGTTCCTGTTGGAGGAAATCACCTACGATGGTGTTGCCGATTTCATCCTAAGTGCACTTACATATTTATACTCTCTCCATTTTCTCTGTCCTCCTTCGTTTGTCTTCTTTAATGCCACTACAGCGCATGGAGGGTCTAGACCGAGCTTTTTACATCCATTCATGTTGTTTGAGTGATATTTGAATACGATTTACTCTCAAGTACTAGGTACTGATTTAATATTGGAACTCACTGCTAGTATCTTTGAGTACTAAGTGCTGTTAAGACTAGCGAAAACTCCTTCGACCTTTCCGATTCTGGGAGTTAAGGTCAAGGTTTTTTTTTAAATCCTACTAGTCAATTCGCTGATGTATTTATGCTTAAAGCATTTGTTTTCCGGTTTTTATCCTTAAACTGACATTTTTGGAGTGGCAGCTCAAGTCGCCGAGCTTAAGTATTTTTTCGTTTATTGGAGAACAAATCTACATTTTTCAGATGTTCCTCTACTTGGATTTACATCGAGCGCTTTCTTTGATGTGCCGTCAATAGGAATCGTAAATGCAATCCTGCCTTTCATTAATTTTACAACATTTTTAGCCACAACTGTTGGAATGGAAAGGTTGCGTTGTTCACGATTTTCAAGTCAGAAATTTTATTCACTTAAACGAAGATGATGATCTCTCTGAAATCTGCATCTCCTTTATTTTATTGAATTTTTTTCTCTACAATGACGGTCGCCGCCTTCACTGACTACCTCGTCAAACTACACTGACACATACACACACACACACACACACAAACACACACACACATACATAAGTATCTAATTAATGATGACCCTCTCTTTTCTTTTTCTCGGACACCTTACTGCCATTTCTTTGTTTTTGTTTACTTTGGGTGTCTTAAGTGCCAATAAACACGTGATTTACTTCAGCAATCAGAACGTTCTTCACGATTTCACGATGCGTGTATCTGTGTGTGTGTGTGTTTGTGTGTGTGACTGTTGGAGTGTATTTTGGATTTCAATACTTAAATCTATATTCTTATCGCTTGCATCGCCCATTTAAAATGCTGCTCATTAATTTTAAAATTAGGCGCGTTTTATTCGCTCTGCTTCTCCATCTGCTTCTGCCGCGTGCATTCGAAAATGAAGCCGCTCCGTTCATTTGGTTATTGTTGTCCTATTGCTGTGCGTTCGTGGGGGAATATGGTGGGGGGTTACCGTGTGCGCATAAATTAATTAAGTAAGTTGGAATGTGTCGACCTTTTGTCTGGCATTGCACACATACGCAAATAGGAAAACGAGCTGGCAGGCAAGCAGGCAGGCAGGCAGGCAGGCAGGCAGGCAGGCAGGCAGGCAGGCAGGCAGGCATGCAAGCAGTCAAAAGACAAAGAGAAGTTTCCATTGTTTTTGTTCCCTTTAGATAGTCACCAACACCATATCATCATTATCGACTAACCGCCCGCCTCTTCCCCCCCTCACCGCCCCGCAGTTCTCTTGTCTGAGACATGTGCACTTACAAGTGAAAGATGAGAGGCGCGCAAGGGTGGCAGCAATGAAGACGTAGGTTATAAATTCAAAAATTACCGCTTTTGTATGAATGAATGAGTAGTGTATGCATGTGTGTGTGGGTGTGTGAATTTCTGTGCATGTGAGTCATTTACATTTCAGTTTAGCTCTTTTTCTCTCCTTTTTCGCATGTGTGTGTGTGTTTTTTTTTCTCTGGTTAGCCTGAATATGAAAGATGCTGCGTGGCTGATAAATGATTGCATAAGAACAATAAATTTAAGCTTGCGCAAAAGGGCGCTGCATGGCCAATTCATTACGCCGCCGAAGAAACTAAAGAACATCATGATGCAAAGATGAGACGAGTTGCAGAGGCAGAGGCAGAGGCAGCGCAGAAAAGCATCCAAAATTGCAAAAATTTCTACTTCCGCTCCAGCTGTGTGTGCTGGTTGTTCTTAGTTGTATAAGTTTGGCAAAGTTTTGTGTGAAATTTTCCAATTTCTGTGTGCAAATATCCAAGATGGTGATGAATATTTTTAATATCATAAGAAAATTATCTATTTAAAATTTATTTTTTTTGCGTAAATATAAAGTTTGACTTTTTCAAGCAATGATTTGCTTGAGTCGGAAATCAGAAATCATGCCACTAAACTACTGAAGTAGTGGCGGACTAAAGTTGGATGAGCATAATTGTTTAACCAAAGATAGCTTTAAGTGGAGGCTTAAGGATGTGTTTAATAACGTGCGGTTATTTAGTCTTTCAGACCACTGTAGCATATTTCAAGCAGGGCCACTAGCAAACTTAAGGCACCAGAAAAATTTGTAACGAAAAACCTACATAAACTTCTTCCCCTCTGCCACAATCTTCGTATTCACTAGTAAGTAAAGGCATTGGCAATTAATGCAGCCAATCAGAAGAAGCGGATCCAAGGGAGGTTTGAAGCTAACCACCGATTGATCTAGAGTCAGACTGTAAAAACTGATAAGCACCATCCCCAGCCTAGCTGTGTCTTCCAGTTTTTTTTTTCTTGGAGTCACCGATTGATTATTCTTTTAGTAAAGTCACTTTTGGAGTTAGGAGAATGCAATAATTTTTCCAACTCATGGAAAGAAAAGCCTTATGACTTAAAAATCTTCATTTTAGGAAGCCACTTTCAGAGTAACATGAAATTATTGGGAGTCAATAGAAGTCACTTGGATTCACTTGGGTTTTGAAGTCACTTTGAGTCACTTTGAGTCACTTTGATTCACTTTGAGTAACTTGAAGCACTTAAAAACCCAGTGTCTGTTCTCTGTAATAACGCGATAACCAACTCCATAAGAGACCACGGAATTTATTTTGTATTCTGGAATCACCCAAATTTGGTTACAAAAACATTTGAAACGACCAATGCCTTATTTCTTTCTCATTCTATCGATCATTACGACTGTACCAATGCACGGTCGACTGTAAACTTAAGCAAAAATATTATGGCTCAAATCTGATAGGTAGTGAATATTTAAGTAGCATTAAAATTATGCGCGAGCGAGCTGCAACGAATTAACCCCTTGCTGTGTACGAGACTATGTATCTATGTAGTATGTAAAGTGGTAAACGCGTACATTGGAATTGCAGAAGATAGAGTTCTCTTCATGCGGCACCCTTTCCAGCTCCATTACAACTACGAATTCTTCGTTTCCGTTCCCATTGCTTTAACTAGCTGCTCTGACTGCACTCGCACCCAGGGGATTTAGTATATTAACACTCTCGCTCCCATCACTCCCCTTGTCGCAATCACTTCAACCCTGCGATATTGTTTGCAGTATGCTGCCAATTCCGGTTACGTTGTGTGGCCGTCGACGACGTTCAGTTAAGCTTAATGGATTCTGATTGAGATTTAATTATTTCATTTAATTTTCTAGATGACTTCACTTTAGTATTCACTTCTCATAGACTTAGTGTGAGCGCAAAGCAAAAATTTCCAATTTCTCCATGTACTCGTATTTAGGAGGATGCTGCAGGGTGTGGTGGCAAAAAGTTGGAAGTTACTTCAGGTTGATAGACAGAAAGACAGGCAGACGAAGAGACAGGCAAGCAGATACAATAAGATACTAAGACATAAACGAGTATGCGAGTATGCGAGTCTGCATATGTAGTGAGAATAGACAGGCGCTCTGCAGGCAGCTGTAAGCCGGGGCGTCATGTCGTAGAGCACTTAAATCAAAACGTCCGTCAAGCAGTTAATGAAGTGAGTAATTTCTTCGGCAATTATCTGTGGCGAATAAATTTAATTGCTTTCGCGGGTGAAGTTGCATGGAAAAATCACAGCAGCACCAGCATCGACAAGAAACTGAATTATTTACTTCATTGCAAATGCAATGAGCTTAAAAAAGGGTTATACCAACCAACGAGGTAATTACTTGCAGGCAATTGAACAAAAAATAAAAAAAAACAACCAAAAAACAAAAGGAAACTCAAAAGGAAATTGAAAATATTTCTACACAATTTCACTCACCTTCACCTTCTTAGCGATTGATCCTTTACGAAACGTGAGCAGCATTTAAGAAAGAGAAAAGCGAAAGATTTGCTTTTAATTTTAAATTCCTCAAAACGTGAAGCATAAGTGAAATTTACCTAGCACGCATACATACACAGTCACACACACTCACACGTTGGACGAAAATACATTTGTAATTATGTATTTCGAAGAAGAAAATCACGCACAGTCTTGACCCTCGTTGCAACATGATGCTATGCCACCAACAATATTGGCATTGCCAGCATTGGAGATTTCGGCATTTGCATACATCAGATGGTATCGTCTGCTGCCAACGTTAACGCCCACGCTTCCATTTGTTTGGTGCTGTTGCTGGGGCTGATGTTGTCGTAGTTGTCCCAATAAGGCACTGCTGCTGCTGCTACCGCTATTGTTACTCGTGGTAAGCATATGCAATTGATTTGGTGACGTTTGTGGTGGCGTCACCGTTGCTCCATTCGTATAAAGTACAGCTGCAGAAGCAGCATGCGCCACTTCGGGCGTTATGAGGGAAATCGGTTGCATCATGGAGATTGTTGCTACCACTGATGTTGTCTGCTGCTGTTGTTGTTGTTCTTGTTGCTGCTGCAGTTGTTGTTGTTGGTAATGATGATTATGCGCACTTTCATAATGATGTTGCATATAATTGAAGGATGTTGGCGCCCATTCAGTTGCTGCTGCGCTTGTTACTAATGCTGGAGTAGGATATTGTGTTATTGTAGTGATCTTTGCCTCTGCTGCTGTATCCGCCAGACTCCATATTTTTGGTCGGTTATCATATTGTTCGGCGTCTTTATGGATTTGCTGCTGTTGCAGAAGATCATCAGGAGGTGCAAAGGTATTTTCAGCAGCATGCCGCTGCCGCATTATACCAAGTGTTGTTTGATATGTCTCCGCTGGCAGTTTACTGGTTATCTCAGGAAATCCGAAATGCTCTACAAATTAATTTGTGATTTCAATATTTTTTTTAAGTACTATATGTTTTTTAAAAATTCTTTACTAAGGAAAATAAAAATGTGCAACAATTATCAACGTTTTCGCCCAGTTGAGGATTTGAATAGTGTTAGAGACCAATTTGGAGTCACGGATTACTTACTGTCTCCCTTTTTCTGAGCTTTTCTGATAAGCTTTTCTTTTTGGAAAACCCTAGAGAACAAACAATTCTTCCTTAAAAAATTTGGGTTTCTCAAACAACAAAATGATCATAGCCACACCATTTTTGGGTTATTTGTTTTATAAAAAAAAAAAACTCTATCAACTCTCGTAATCGGCTAAATAAGCAATTTCTCATAAAACGGGGCAAAAAGACCCGTAAGATAACGAGAGATAATGGGTTAAAATGTTCAAAGAATATGTTCTACGAAATATTTTATTATATGTGAGGTGCGGCATTTACGGCATTTTGAATTGTTACTGGCAAAACATCAGATTTCTTGTTCAATGTTGGCTTTCGGGACTTGCACGGTTTGTGGTTTGTTGTGGTAAATGCGCGATTTCAAATACGGGAGATCGCACACACATAAATTGCTGAATCAAAATCCCCATTTTTGCCCATGCTGTGTATTGCTCTATTGTTTATTGTTTGTTGTCAACTACTTAATTCAACATAAATATCAAAGCGAATTATGGCACATTCACATTATGATATTACTTTCGCCCCCCCCCCCCCCACCACCACCCATCCCTCCTTTTAAACACTAATTTCCTTGCCTGTTTGTATAATACTTTTCCCCTTTAACGATATTGATCTCTTTGTCTTGATTTGGAATTCAGGAGAAAATACCTTCTTGGGACTTACGATTTGGATTTCGAAATCGGGTTATTGGTATATTTTGATGGTATTCGAATTTATCAAAAATTTTATTATGAAAAATATGTTAGTTGTGGCCTTTATATATATATATAACCAAAGGCATTAATACATTTTTCTACGATATTACGACAACAAACTTATCGGTCAAAAGATCTTTGAATGACTGTGGGCACAATTTTGGTTTCTAGCGATGATTTTCCAGCAACCAAAGGCTAGAATAGTTTATTGTTTACTGAGGTTTTGTCCAAAAACAAATAAATAATTCCTCCAGATTTTTGAAATTAATTACTGTTTTTGGAATTTATTATTTAAATATTTTTTTGCAACGATAATATAAAATTGTATAAAAAAAAGTATATCTTTTTTATCTTATGTAGATCTATGCCTTCTCTTCTCTTCCTCATTTCTTCTTCTCTAGCAGTGAAAAAGGCATTACTTTGTAATCATTCGTCAGACATTGACCACATCCGAACACCCTCTTTTCAAAATAATGCACATATGTATCACAATAAAAGTTGGTGTGGCTACTTAGGTTTTTTTTTTTAGCAATTTCAAACACTGCCATTGTAATAAATATCATGGGAGAAAATCGGTCAGATACGATAAGTTTTGCTAATTTGACATATAACAAAATATCAAGCGTACTTTTTTTCCCGCTGGGTTTTATGGAATTCAGTAAAAATATTTTTAGATGGAAGTACTAATTTCAGGTCTTCATCTGCATCACCGAATCCAAGTTTAATTCGTTGATAAATAATATGAAATTATTTATTTGTATAATCGAAAAGCTACGAAAAACTGAATGCAATCAAAATTTGTGCAAGATTGCTGACATTCTCTTTAAATTCTTAACTCTGAAATAAGTTTTAAGTATAAATGCTTCAAAATTTCATAAACTATTTGTGTTTAAAAAACGTAAATACTTAATGCAATTGCAGACTTATTCCAAAACATTTCCATATACATACTCCTTTGCACATACATAGGTATTGAAAAATAACAATTGAATTGAGGACCCCTGAAACTTTAAACTAATGAAATTAGTTACTTTGCATAAACTTTTCACACCCCAACCGCCAGCATACAATTCATTCACGATTATTATGACTGATTATTATGAGTTGTCAGAAAGGCATGAGACTGTGAAATATTTCCAGCTAATACGATGAAACAACGTTAGTATATGGTAGCTGCCGTATGCGACGAAGGAAATTCCATCCGAACAGGGTTTAGTAAAATATGCCGTAGACATACACAAAAACCCGGCACTTCTATGACGATATATGCAAATATATTTGCATAATACTTAGAATGATACCTAACGAATGGTTGCGAGTGTGTAGAAGTGCTTGTGTGTGTGTGTGCGTGTGTGTGTGTGTGTGTGTGTGTGTGTGTGTGTGTGTGTGTGTGTGTATATAAATGCTTGGCTAAACATCACGTCACGTGATGTGCCGTACAGTATAAATAACAATGTCAATGCTTCTTTAAACTTTCGCCCTCTTTGCACACAGAGCAACTTTCCGCTGTTGATGTGGAATGATGTTGGTGACTTTTTTGGGGCATAAACACACTGCTTACAAACATAAATATTACTTAAATGTGGTGGCAAGTAAAATAAACACATCTATACATCTATATGTATCTATGTGTTTATGTATGTATGAATGTATACATAATTCATCATTCAGCATCATTCTCATCATCATCATCAGCAACAGTATCTGAAGCAATGTTAGCAATGGCATTAACATTGTTACCATAGCACAACCACCACCGGTAATTGTAGCAACAACAACAATGTACAACTACAACAACCTAACTAGACAATGCCACCAAACATCTTTGTTTGCCATGCGCTATCTCGGGTTTCGTGTTTGGTCTTCCACCCCATGTTGTTCTGATGGGGATCGCCGGCATTTTCATTAGTGTTCAGCAGTATGGTAGGTATCGGAATATGATGACGACAACTCAAATCCTTGCTGGAGGAGAGCTGAAAGGAGGAGACTTACTTGGACTAATTGAGATTTAAGTACTTTGAGTTTTTACATACATATAAAATACTAATTTGTTATTATTAAAGTCAGTTGAAAAGTAATATCTAAATATGTGGGTATATATGTGCTGTGATACTTAGGTTACAAAGTATCTAGGTAATACATCTACAGGTTATTTTGCTAATAAGACAATATCTTCAAATTTCTTTTTGGAAACTTTAAATAAAACGAAACTATAATTTTTCAAAATAAAATTTCAATTATAAAATCCTCAATTTCAGCCAAATTTGCAACTCATAGTTCTTAATTTTGTTATGATGAAAAAGGAACGAAAGAAGTTCAGAGAATTTCGAGTTATAAACGGTAAGGCATTTCTAATTACAGTCTTCAGCATACTTGTAGCTAACATCTTTACTCACAACTCTATAATATACATACATGTAAGATATAGCGAAAACGTCTCTAGAGGGTGTAACTCGACTCTAGAAGCAAAAACACCCTCGAGAGACGTTTTCTCTATATCTTGTATATTATAAGGTATAATTATGCATGAAGATATTAACTACTTAACATCTCCAAGAATCATAAACAATTTATACCCATTGACATTTCTTGATTATTGAACT
Source organism: Palloptera scutellata (assembly GCA_958295655.1). Classification (NCBI taxonomy): domain Eukaryota; kingdom Metazoa; phylum Arthropoda; class Insecta; order Diptera; family Pallopteridae; genus Palloptera; species Palloptera scutellata. The sequence goes on along the minus strand of OY282449.1, from coordinate 42,720,231 downwards.
ATTTAAACGTCACTAAAATGAATGAAGAATTTTCGGTTTTTGGCCTATAACTTATAAAGGGTAAGGAATTTATGTTTGCTGTCTTCAGCATAGTGGAAGCTAATATCGTTACGCACAACTCTATAATACGTAAGATATAGAGAAAACGTCTCTAGAAGGTGTTTCTGCTTCTAGAGTCGAATTAAGTGCGATTTTTTTCGGTTTTTGGCCTTTAACTTATAAAGGATAAGGAATTTCTGTGTGCTGTCTCCAGCATAGTTGTAGCTAATATCTTTTCACACAACTCTTTAATATATAAGATATAGACAAAACGTCTCTATAAGGTGTTTTTGCTTCTAGAGTCGAATTAAGTTTGATTTTGATCGGTTTATAGACCAAACGTCTCTAGAAGGTGTTTTTGCTTCTAGAGTTGAATTAAGTTCGATTTTGATCGGTTTTTGGCCTATAACTTACAAAGTGTAACTAATTTCTATTTGCTGTCTTCAGCATAGTTGAAGCTAATATCTTTGCGCATATATTATATTACAGAGTTGTGCGTAAAGATATTAGCTTCAACTATGCTGAAGACAGCAAATAGAAATTAGTTATACTTTATAAGATATAGGCCAAAAACCGAAGAAAATCGCAATTAATTCGACTCCAGAAGCAAAACCACCGTCTAGAAACGTTTTCTCTATATCTTATATATTATAGAGTTGTGCGAAAAGATATTAGCTGCAACTATGCTGGAGACAGCACATAGATCATTTATAAGTTATAGACCAAAAACAGAAAAAGTCGCACTTAATTCGACTATAGAAACAAAAACACCTTCTAGAGACGTTTTGTCTGTTGCTTATATATTATAGAGTTATGCGAAAAGATATTAGCTACAACTATGCTGGAGACAGCAAATCGAAATTCCTTATCCTTTATAAGTTATAGGCCAAAAACCGAAAATAATCGGACTAAATTCGACTCTAGAAGCAAAACCACCGTCTAGTGACGTTTTGTCTATATCTTATATATTATAGAGTTGTGCGAAAAGATATTAGCTACAACTATGATGGAGACAGCACATAGAAATTCCTTATCCTTTATAAGTTATAGACCGAAAACCAAAAAAAATCGCACTTAACTCTACTCTAGAAGCAAAACCACCTTCTAGAGACGTTTTGTCTATATCTTATATATAATAGAGTTGTGCGAACAGATAGTAGGTTCAACTATGATGAAGACAGCAAATCGAAATTCCTTATCCTTTATAAGTTATAGGCCACAAACCGAAAAAAATCGCAGTTAATTCGTCTCTAGAAGCAAAACCACCTTCTAGAGACGTTTTCTCTATTTCTTATATATTACAAAGTTGTTCGCAAAGATATTAGCTTCAACTACGCTGAAGACAGGAAATCGAAATTCCTTATCCTTTATAAGTTATAGGCCAAAAACCGAACAAAATCGCACTTAATTCGACTCTAGAAGCAAAAACACCTTCTAGAGACGTTTTGTCTAGATCTTATATATTATATAGTTGTGCGAAAAGATATTAGCTACAACTATGCTGGAGACAGCACATAGAAATTCCTTATCATTTATAAGTTATAGGCCAAAAACGGAAAACAATCGCACTTAATTCGACTCTAGAAGCAAAAACACCTTCTAGAGACGTTTTCTGTATATCTTATATATTATAGAGTTGTGCGTAAAGATATTAACTACAACTATGCTGAAGACAGCACATAGAAATTCCTTACCCTTTATAAGTTATAGGCCAAACACCGAAAAAAAATTTGCTATGGTGAAAGTCAAAAACATTTGGAATATCGTTTGCTATTCGAAGTATTCTAGACATTGGTTCGTTGCCGCCATAATCTGTTCAGAGAGTATTAAGACGGAAAGCGGACACAGACCTAAGGTTACGTGGGTTGGTGTTAATAAAAATAGTTTGGAGCAACGCGGGATAGTCAATGTTTCCAGCTAATAAGAAACACTGTATCGGCGTTTTTTCGGCGTATTTCAAGGGATTGTACGTTAATTAGTTTTAGACGATCCTTATATGGGGGTTCGTTAAAGAGATCAGACCATGGTAGGCCGCCACGGAAGGCAAACCGAATAAATCTGCGTTGCACTGCTTCCATTCTAAGGGAATGGGTATTATAATAAGGAGACCAGACTTGGCTGGCATATTCAAGAATTGGCCTGACAAATGTAAAATAGAGAGATTGTGTGACATATGGGTTTGACAATTCGTTGGACCAGTGTTTCACAAACCCAAGAGCAGAGTTGGTCCTATTTATAACGTCATCAATATGGGAACGAAAATTTTGTTCCTTATCACAGATAACACCCAAGTCTCGTAACGTAATTACAGAGGGGACAATGGTATCGCGTATAAAATATATCCTAGGCAGTGAAGGAATTCGCTTTCTGGAATATGTTATGAATTGAATTGAATTTATTGACATTGAGCACGAGAAAATTTTTAATTCACCATTTTGAAAAATTATTCAAGTCATCTTGTAGTGGGCGATAGTCAATGTGTGGGGTATCAGAATGTGTCGGTAAATTTTCATGTCATCAGCATAGATAGAGAGCTGAGAGTTTTTGATGATACAATCTACATCGTTAATTGTGAGGACAAAAATCAAGGGACCACATCCGGTGAGAAAATGGATTTACAATGGAAAAACATTGCATCATAAACTATGCTTTCGAAAAGCTTAGGTATACAGGAGAGCATAGCGATTGGTCGATAGTTGGAAATTTCATTTTTTCTACCCTTTTTGTGAAGTGGAGTAATGTAAGAACTCTTCCAGAGTTTGGGAAAAATTGCTTGTGAGATAGAAAGCTGGAATATAGTCCAAATGGGTTGTGCAAGGACGTTTTGACATTCTTTTATAACTATTGCAGGCAAGCCATCTGGGCCGGGGGAGTACTCGTTCCTAAGTGTTTGTATCTTCTCTTTTACAACTTCAAGGGGTATTTCGATTGAAGTTAGAGACGTTTGGGAGCAATTACTCATGTACGAAAAGTAATCAGGGTCAGGTTCTAGTACATGGCTGGTAAAAGACTGGCTAAAGAAATGGGCAAACAAATTTGCTAATTCCTTTGGGTTGTCTGAGGAGGTGTCACTCAATTTCAAAGAAGTCGGGTAACTATCTTATTTCATTTTAACGTTAATAAAGTGGAAAAAACTTTTAGGGTCAGAGATGAGGTTGGACTGCATTGGGTTTAAGTATGACAGGTGAAGAGATTCACAGGGTTCAGAAAAATTTTTATATGCAATTTGGTAATTTTGAAAGTCAGACACAGAACGAAATTGTAGGTAGGCACGCCATAGTTTATTCCTTTTATTACGAAGTTTTCGCAAATCTTTGTTGTACCAGGGAGGGGACGATGAAAAGTTTTTCTGAGGAACAAAAGGGAATGCAATTGAAAATGAAATTGAATGCAATTGAAAATTTCACAATAAAACTGAGTAATTGCAACATCGATAGTTATATTTTTGCATTCAAATATAAGTTGAAAGTTGACTTTGCTGATTAAACTATTTAATTCTTCGAAGTTCGCCTTACGAAAATTGAATCTGTATGAGTACTCCGAGTTTAGTACTTTATTAACATTGTCGTAGGAATAAGTAATTGATAGAGGTGGGTGATAATAGTCTAAATTTGAGAGAAGATGGTGGCTCTCTGATGTAATGCAATTGTTGGCATCTGAAGCGAAAACAAGGTCAAGTTGACGGTAAAGGTTATTAGTAATACCACTTAATTGGAAAAGACCAGAGTTTAAGAGACAGTCAGTAAAAAGAATTTCCTTGTCTGATCAGGGATTAGACGCAAAATAATACGATTCGTCATTAGGTTGTACCCATTTGAGATTGGGGAGGTTAAAATCCCCAACAATTATGACATTGTCCGAGGGGTCAACAGCATCTAATATAGAAACAAAAGCATATACAGCCTGTTGATAGCCATTAATAGGTTGAGAGGGACGAATATAACAGCAGAATATGTAAAGGTAGCAAAAATATTCAAAGTAGGCCGTATGTGAGGAATTAACAAATGCTGGGTCGAAGCGATTATGTACTGCCACAAGGACGCCACGACCGGAGGAATTGTCTTCTTTGTTGAGACCGTCGTCTCGGAAGACCTCAAAGTCGGCGGTAAATAATTCTGTATCTTTGTAATCGGAACACAAGTTGATTTCAGAAAGGGCAAATATGTCGTAGGGAAGCTTTTGGGAGTTTAGAAACACTGTGGAGATTTTTGTTCGTAGCCCTCGTACATTGTGTTAGGAGCGATAATAATTTTTTAAGTTAGAACGTGTTCTTTGAAGGTGCCAAAGACGTTTGGAGCTTAACTGTGAGGTGAATGTAGTTAAATCATTATTTACCTCAAGAGGAGAGATATCAAAGCTCTCATGAAAATGAACAAACATTTTGTCTCAGTTCACTTGGATTAGTTGGGAGGCCTTCTTGATTTATTGATACCAGAACGCTTGTTTTAGTAATACCATCTATGCAAATAGAATCCGATTTATCGTGCAGATAGGCAAGATAGATACGTACGTTTTCGTAAATTCTGCGATCTCTCAAACAAGATAGGATAAACCGGTTATCGTCACTGTTATCTGTAAGTTTTTTAGTAAGTTTACTTACAGGTGGGAGCAGTGGGTCTAAAAAGCCTGGCGGTGCATCAAGCGAGCTTTGAGAGGGCTTTGAAGAACTAATATCATTGTTTTCCCTAGGGTATATTGAGGAGGAAGATGTCGGATTAAGAACGTGAGAACGAATAATATATGGGTAATTAACGGTGGGAAGAGTGCTAGTAGAATTTGCCGTCTAAAGTGGAGAAGGAGAGGGAGAACTAATATCATTTTTCACTAGAGGAGATTGAGGAGGAAGATATTGGATTAAGAACGTGAGAACGAATAAAATTTGGGTAATTAACGGTGGGAAGAGTGCTAACAGAATTTGCCGTTTAAAGTGGAGAAGGAAAGGGATTCGACGTTAAATTAAAGGCTACGCGATTACGTTGAGCAGTTGGGCATTTAGTAGTGGATTTAGCAGGGCGAAGTGTGTTTTGTTATTTAGTAGATGTATTAACAGGAGTATTTGAGGGTTGGATTGATAGTGGAGAAAAATAAAGAAAAATATTAGTTTAAATTTCCAGTTCGGATCAAGGATGGAATTATTTTTAAGGCTAGCTGAGTTCTTAGAGGTTGGTTTATTAGACTTAGGATTAGGCTTACGGTATTAATTGATTTTTTTGATGACTTTAATTTAGGTTTAGGTAGTCTTTGTTTTCCTTTCGGCTTGACAGTGCATTTCATGACAACCATTTTCCCCAGCAAGGTAACACTTCACTGCGCTAAGAAGACACTAAGAAGAAATTGCTTACTTTTCATAAGTTATAGGTTAAAAACCGAAAAAAGTCGCACTTAATTCGACTCTAGAAACGAAGCCACCTTCTAGAGACGTTATCTCTTTATCTTATATATTCCAGAGTTTTTGTAAAGGTATTAGCTACAACCTTCTCTCGATGCTCTAAATTGTTTTTTTTTTTTAATTTTTTTAACAGAGATAATAAGTTTTCAATTTAGAAACCCGCCGAATATTCTCACAAACACCGCTAGTTTCAAAACATCCAAAATAATAATATTTGCATGTGTTTATAACTCCAAACACATGAAAAAATTACTTTATTTGCCTTTCTATAGAAAGCCGATGAGTTTTTGCTACTAGGCAGTTGTTTTTCCAATAATGTACTAATAAAGTTTATCTTATTTCTTTCACAATGAAGGGCCTAGGCTGAACTTTTCGAATACACTTATGCCATGCATGTTATATTCGCACATGAGTGGAATGGACCTACAGTTTTATGCCGAATCCGAACGCCGAATTCTCTGTCCCCTTTTATATTTCAAAAACCACCAGATATGGCGGGTAAACCACCAAGTTGGCAACACTGATTTTTAATGGTTATCCTCAATGTTCAACATCACTGAGAACACCATGTAGTCTTCACAAATTTTGTAAAGCACTTTAGTCTGAAGCCACATTTCTCATATATTCCTTCATAGTTTGCCAAAATGGAAAATAAAAAAACTTTCAACAGTCCTTTTAAATAATTAATGTCAATTACGAACAAAGTTAACATTAACTTTATTGTCTCTCTCTCTTTCTCTCCCTCTCCCCATACGCTGCCAGCTCTCACACTTGTTCGCTTCCATTCACGAGTGGTGTCATAGCTAAAAAAAAAGAGCTATTAATACTTAAAGTATCATCATCTATTGTGACTCTCTCGTACTTGCTGCTGCTTTTTTCCGTGCACTCACAGCACACAAAGTGTCAAGTTGACAAAACTAAAGAAGAAGAGACAATGGCTGTCATAAATATTTTATAACATCAATTACAAAGCACTTAACTTTCATGAATTTAATACGAAAATTTCTTGCACTGATTACCGACGAAAATTTCTTTCCCAGTCACTCACACTCACACGCACGCACAGAAATTCTCCGAGTCGCCGCTCAGTGACGAACTCAGTCACTTTTGAGTCATTTATCTTATCCATAGGTAGATTTTTTGTTTTTTCTTTTTTGTTTATGGCTTTCACTTTTTACAGTTCGAAATATATCCATCAACATTATAATTTTTTGATACTCGAATATTCTCCACCATCCTGTCTGGCGTTGCAGAAGAAAGGGAAACAAGCTAAACTTCGCTGCTTCTTCTTTCTTTGTTTTCTTGTTTACTACCTATCTACCGGCGATAGCAACAAGCACTTACTGTCTCTATGAGCAATATGTGTGTTAGTACATATCATCAGATATTGCCAATATTGATATTGCTTGTATATGATTTACTTCCCTAAAGATAAAAAAAAAGAAAAAATATACAAAAATGAAATCAAAATTGAATCACAGGCACAAGAGCTAAACAAAAACAAAGCAAAAATATGAAGGGTCTTTTTCGTTTCTTGCCTTTGCACCCACTCACTCACTCACAACCACCAACAGAGCGACCAGCTGCTGGAAAGCATGAGAATATAATGGAACACTAAAGTGAAATAGACTCACGTGGAACAAATGTTCAAAGCGAGGAGGAGAGCGGGGGGAGGGCAGAGAAAGTAAGCAGCATCCCTCAATTGATATTCATTGCCGATTAGAAATATTGCAAGTGTATGGACTTAGTTAGGTACACTTCGTATTTTGTTACTTAAATATGTATGCATGTATGTATGTATGTATGTATGTATGTATGTATGTATGTATGTATGTATGTATGTATGTATGTATGTATGTATGTATGTATGTATGTATGTATGTATGTATGTATGTATGTATGTATGTATGTATGTATGTATGTATATATCTACTATGTATGTATGTATGTAGGAAAAGTCCAATGAAATCTGAATTTGCTTTTTATCGTGATTTTGCTCAATACTAAGCACTTATTGATCTGTAAACTTTTACATGCATTTATACTTACACATATTCACATCATCAAATTCACATTACTTTATTTTCTATTGTACATACTTACATAAGTAACGTGAGATTCGTAATCTGAGTACATAACTACCATATAGTAGAAAGAAGGTATAACAGGTACAGGGAAGGCACAAACAGAGTCGTTAATATTATTTGAATGTAGTCGTACATTCAAAGTCCACTGCGACCTGAAAAGACTTTTGTGTTGCTGCCATATCTTACGAGTCAGTATACGATATACTTAGCTATATTCTTCTTATATCCACCGGTATTGGAAATAAGTGTTTTCTGTTTCCGCTTTTCCCCCTTCAGCGAAAGTTTTTGTTCTTATAGGGATAGTTCTTTCACACCGACCAGTGCATTGGAATGTTCAGCTACTATCATTATATATCGCTAGGGCTGCCATGAATTTATTAAACAAATTCCGTACCTTAACCAGATTCTTGAAATTAGAAATTATGCATTCTTTTCAATAATTATTGAAACAATACACACATCTTGACTCCAAAATGTTTGTCCGTACTGCATTTGATTTTGAAGTATTTAGGTTTTTCTCCCCGAAAATCCAAATGATGTAAGAAGAAAGTTTTCAAACCAAAGCTGGGTGTAACTGTTGATACTTATCTCAAATATAGGATATATGTATCTAAATAAAGTGTCGGATTCAAAGGAAGGCTCCACTCCTCGCAAAAGCAAGAACGCCTTATCTCTTCGTTTGTCATCGTGATTTTGGCGTTTGTGAAGAAGACACCTGTAAAATACACGCCTACAAGTCATCGAGCGTTATAATTCTCAAGGACCCGGAATAATTTTATCTATTATATTTCTCGGTCGCTTACACAATTTCTCGTTTTGCTGCCAGCTCCAGACTTCGTTCTTTGGGTTTATTTGAAGTCTCGTGTTTATGTGAACAAACCATAAACTTTGGCAGAGACATATCTATCTATCTCGAAAGTGTTGAGGAAAATGAGGAAAATAGCTCTAAAAAGCTCATATGTGCCTCAACTCTGGCGGCGGCCACTTGTTCGATAATATAATTTTTATCAACTTAATAGGAAAAATGAAAATGAGTCAAATGTACTCACAAATAGAACCAATCTTTTTTACAAAAAAAAGTAAAAAAAACTGGAACTGTAGTCTAACTAGCACTCATATTCAAAACCACCGAAGAGGATTTAAATTGGTTAATTTTAAATTGAATATTAGTCTGGTATAACTTTTTACTTTTACTTTTAATGATCGCTGTGGCGTAGTGGTAGTGCGTTGGACTACTACGCAGAGTGTCCGGGGTTCGAATCTCGGCACAGGCAAAATCAAAAAGTAGAAAAAATAATTTTTCTACACGGCGCCACCTCGTGGCATGCAATGGCAAACCTACAAGAGTAAAAATTGCTATGAAAAGCTTTTCACTTCGCCGTTCGGATTCGGCTTTAAACTGTAGGTCCCTTCCATTCATGCACAAATATAACACGCAGAAGATGAGTGGATGCGAAAAGCTCGGCCTAGGCCCTCCATGGGCTGTTGTGCCATTAAAAGTAAAGTAAAGTAAGTTTAATGACACAACAGCCCATGGAGGGCCTAGGCTTAATTCGAATTTTGAATCTGGTTTGTTTTTGAGATCAATTTTGATAAAAATTTTGGGTATGGTTTTGGGTCCGGATCGGTTTTGGTTTTTATTTTTAGTTTATATTTGACTATTGAACTTAGCAAAATTAGATTCACCACTTTCTAGAAACCTTAAATGTTCATACCCTATGGTATCAGACCCAAAACTGATAGTAATTTGGTGGCCGATTTCCCATTACGTTGTGTCCTAGTAATATAAATTTATTGTCTGTCCAGGACCCATCCAGTTGAATAAGCATCACTATTGGGCTAAATGGGCATCGGTATTGGATCGACGTTACCGGACTTCAAGACATTGGGATTACAATTTCGAGTTTCTGTCAACTGTTAAACAAGAAATCAGTTCCACATCTCTTTTGTAACTTCTTCACCTTTTACCGATAACAGATGGAAACGACTTTCCAGCTTCGTTTAATTTAGAAAGCATAACCAAAAACTAGCCCAGAGGACTTGGGGCTAAACTCCGTATTTCACTCATCGCACATCAAGTAAATTAAATGTTCTCAAGTGGATTCCACATTTACGGCTTACGAGCTTACTGGCGCCTTCTAAAGGCTTGTTTCTTTAAATTCATTTAATAATTTAAAGGCATTTTCTACTCTACTTACTTACTTACATACATACAGACATACATACATGTACACGAGTATATTCAGTGCTAGTAAATATTTTGCAAAGATATAAATACATCTTCATTGTTATTAATCTTGATGGTGTGTTGCGTCTCTCTAAAATGTCCCCAGAGAGATTTACCGAAAAGGCGACGAAGCGTGCAACGCACCCCCTTGAATATTAGCGCGGCCATTGGCAATAGCAAAGGCAAAGGCAAAGGCAACAGCGACGGCAACGGCAACAAAATGCAGTGGTTTCCGTTTCAATGGCACAAAAACCTTTCTAACTGTGAGTTAATTCACGGAAAGTCACTAACCTCATCATCAAAGAATGAAAGCGACACTGCGAGCACCACAGCGAAAGTGAGTGGAGAAAGTGAAGTACAGAGGCCGAGGCCGAGGCCGAGGCCGAAACAGTGGCAGTGAATTCGAGTTATACTCCGGCTGCTAACAATGTTGTTGTTAGTGTAAGTGTTGTTGTTGTTTTTACTGCTTGTACGAAATGCTTAGGGCGTTCGAGTATATCGCATTAGATTTATGCCGGAAGACGTGAGCTGCATATGTTTATGATTTTAGGCAATACAGAGCAGTGGCTGTGGCAACATGAGCAACTGCTACTACTGTTGCTGTTACGATTGCTATTGCTACTGCTGGGGTCGCCGTGCATTTCAATGAAACAAAATCGAGGGAATACCGATGGTTAACCGAACAACGTTTCCATTGCCGTTGCGTGAAACGCGTTGCGCATAAAAGCAGCACGCATTTAATGGAAAAGGAACGACTGCAAAGATGAAGGGTTGCATCGGCGGCAGAAAGGAGAAACACTGCCAGCGATAGCGGTAGAGCGTGAGTAACGACGACAGCAGCGGAAGTGGCGGCAGCATTATTCCATTCATACGCACCATGCATGCCGCGTTTTTAATGCTGCTTATTCTGAAATGAAATGAAATGAAATGTCCTTGCCGACAAGTAGACGGACGGTCCTACGAACGGATTGAGAGTGAGTATGACTGCATAAAATTCACACTAACGTAATAAAGAGCTCAACGACACTCTCAAATTGAATTTGCTGAACGGGGACGGGGATGGGGGATGGGAGGACAGCGAAGGCCGCAGCTCATTGTTTGTTGTATGAATGAAGTAATGATTTTTTGTTTATTTTTTGCAAGTTTGGTGTAAATAATGTGCGCAATGCACTGCAGCTTCACCCTCTTCTTCTACTTCCTTCCCTTTGCGTTCTCTCTAACAAGTTGTGTGTGAGTGTGTTGGGGGGAGAGAGTTGGCAAGAGCAGGAGGGTGATGAAAGAGTGAGTCGTTGTTTTGTTATTGTTTTGTTTGCGTGGTGATAGAAATTAACCCCTCAATTGAGGTTGAATTTAATTTGGCGCAAAATGACAAAAAAAAAAAAAAGAGTAAGGAATGGGAAGGAAGAATGGTAGAAGGGTTCTCTTGGTGGTGGGGATGGTAATGGTGATGGTGATGATATAATATCTATGAACACAGAAAGTGCAGAAACTGATGTGTGAGTGGGTGTGTGTGTGTTATAGCATCATAAAAAGGCCATCGTCAAATTGTCCTCTATTAATTAAGCTGATGCATTACTGCAGGGGTAAATATTGGCAGGTTGTTTTGTAGTGGCGTGGGTGAGACGATATGACGATGATGTCTTTGGTAAAGTGTTGTCAAGTGAAGAAGCTACAAATACTTAATAACATTTTTGGAAATGTTACATACTCGTTGCTTACATGAGCAGTCTTGTAACTAGAATGATTAACCATAGCATGTAATAATACTTAAAAGGAGCAGGTTTCTGCTTGATAACGAGTTCTTATCACATTCAAGATGTGCTTTTTGCTTTTTGCGTGAATTAATTCGGATTAATTGTATACAAATTCTACATCTTATCTTAAACCAACTCTGGTATCTATCAATGGAGTTTGTTTTCTTCGATAAGTGATTGCAATTATTTCTATCGATTGATCTGCTATAGAGATTTTTGCAGAAAAAAAAACAAAAATAAAATAATGTTAAGAAATTCTCTTTTTTTAGATTTTGTCTAATTTCGGCTGTACTATTTCCGTCTTAATAATAAATTTATTGCTGTTTAGTTTTTCAGTGTAGAAGTTTTGATAGTTTCCTTGTGATTTGTGACATACATATGTATGTCATCATTCATTATGTTCAGTTAGCATTGCAATTTCATCATGGAACGACTTACAACGCTTACAAATTATGGAATTTCAATTTCATTATCACTTGTGCTCAGTGAGAAATGTTTTTCGCGCACTTCTACTATTTCAGCGACGAAGCCTATTTCTGGTTGACTGGGTATGTTACTAAGCAAAATTGTCGCATTAAGTCTGATTGCCATCAAAGGGAATACTGGAGCTTGAGGTTGGATCATAAAACCATAGCTAAAAAATGTAATGACAAATATGTAAAATCATTGGCTATTCTGATGGCAAGGTTTCATAAATTCAACATACAATTAAACGAGCTTCAGTAAGCGAGGTTTGTTCATCAAACTCCAAATTGCACAAAGGAAGCCCTTACCGATTGCAAACTCAGGAATTATACAAAATTTTAAGAAGAAATTTAAAAACTTTTAAATTTTATCTTAAAAATTGCTTTGGAAAATATTATTAACATTTAAAAAAACATCCTAGTTCCCTAAGACACGTCACAGCATAAATTGAGCCGTGAAAATAGTGATTAGCATCTTGAGAGAGACCAACAGAGTGCAACAGAAACGTAAAAACGATAACTACCCGAAATCGAAGGTAGGTCAAGCAGTTTAACTATACTTTTTTGACCATCGACGTGTTTTTTTACTTTTTACTCCCTACGCTCTAAGTTATTAACTCATCTTAGCCTATCTTAGGATAACAAAGTGTTGACTCTGCTTAAAGAAAATAGAAAATATAAAGTACTTAATACAACCCAAAGTAAATTACCGAAAACTAGAGCCTTTTATCTATATATGTTGTTGATATTCTCTCTGGCATACTTAAGCCTGCTTAAATACTACATTAGATGTACTCCAACAAGATGAACTTGCCAAATTTGGAAATAACTTTGCAAATTAAAAAACGAAAACAAATTTGGAGCCAATACCATTTACAAAAATTTCCGCAAAAACTTAGAAGTACAAATCATAAATCATAAATAACTTAGAAAATTAAAAACATTTCAACAAAACGAAGCGAAATTTTCCATCGCACACACCATTACGTATTTGGTAAAATATATGTGCTGCAGCTACTCGTTTGTGCCTCACAAGGGACCCAAAAAGTGAATTAAAACCACAAGGCAATTTCGGCAGAAACAATAGAAACTTAAATTCCGAACAATAGAGCAACAACAGCACATGACATAAGCAGCATATAAAGCCGCCCACATTCAGCACATCGAAGTACCAACATCGTCAGACACATCGGAGCATACTTGCACCTTCCTCGTCTGCCTCTGTTGAAAGAATGTGAACGGTGCAAAGTACATTGACGGCATTCTTACCTTTCGGCTGCGAACTAATACCGCCCACGCCACTCAGTCCGGTGCCAGTGTTGTGGCTGCCAATAGCACCGCTGCTGCTGACTACACCAACACCCACACCATTCGCAGCGGCCAACGCGGCTGCACTTGCTGCCGCTGCTGCTGCATCGGCGACGACGACGGCACCTGCTCCATTGCTACTCGAGGCAAGAGTGGCGCCATATTCATGCCGCCGTTTCCCAGTCTCGTTGTTGTTACTGCCGCCGACATCCTCGCGGTCCTTCTCCTCTTCCGATGCCAATGCGTCGTCATCGTCCTCGGCGCGATTCTTTGGTTCCCATGTCATTTTGTTCTCCTTTTTTAATCGCCTTCGCGCATTGGCAAACCATGTAGAGACTTGCGTCAGGGTCATTTTAGTGATTATTGCCAGCATGATCTTCTCGCCTTTCGTTGGGTACGGATTCTTTTTGTGCTCGTTGAGCCAAGCTTTCAGTGTTGTGGTCGATTCGCGAGTTGCATTCTTACGGCGCGAAACTAAATCATAATTGGCGCCATAGCTGGAAAGGAAAAAGAAAGAAAAGAAATTACATACATGCTTATTTATAATGTGGTTTGTTGTTGCTTTTGTTATTGATATTGTGCGAGAAGAAAAGTTCTTCACATAGCTACACACTTCATTGTCGCCCTTTAGCTCCCCACCATTACCGCGCTAATGGGTTAATGCGCATAAAAATTGCGTCAACATAATTCACAAATGTGCCACAATATACCACACTCTCAATGTGGCACATTCGCGCCAACGATACAGCGAACGCTAGTGCAACCCTCGCAGCGAAGCGCAGCAAGCCAGGCTATTCAAGTCAACATGTGGTGCGAGTGTTCTGCCCGTTGCAGGGTGCCACCACATTAGTGCAGCGCAGTCGCCAGTCGCAGTTGCACCAACAAAAATATGCTCACTTTTATTTATGAATTCTAATGTGAAGGATGGTAACGAAGATCCCTTCCCCTTCCCCTTCCCCTTCCGCTTCCTCTTCCCTTCTTGCTGTTTACTCCATTATTCAGACTCATACTCTGGCTTATAATTTTTCATAGCTTTATTAAGTTTAACGTCATATTTTGCTCAAATATTTGGCTCACACTGAATCAGCCAGTCAGAAGTTCGTCGTGGTGTCTTACCTGGTGCTATGTGCTGTTCGTTGCAAGCGATTTGTGTAGGTGCCCTGCACTTTGGGGGCACCTTAGTTAATAGCGTTGCAGAATGCTTTATGTGGCTCTATGCCGAGCTTCATTCGCGCACAGCAGGTGCTTGTTGTTTTGATGTATTCGAGCGTTCTTCGACCGGACACTTTTATTTATAGTCGCACGTTGCACATCAATTGGGCTGAGGCCAGCATCAAACGCAACAGCAGGACATAATATTATTTTGTTACTGTCGTTGTGGTTGTTGTTGTTGTTTATCAAATTATATAAAATTAAAGAATTTATATAGAAATCAAAGATTTTCGTTTCAATAAAAAATTTGTTTTAGAAATCTGACTTTGCTATTACTGGGCGATATTTTGACACCTTATGGCGAACGAATATGTTTTTTAGAGTAATACTGGATGGGTGATTCCGACCCTGTCCGAGACATTCTCTGCCATGTCTGATAATTTGGGTATACGGGAGACCAGGAATAGACATTTATTTTATTTTAACAATTAAATTTAAAAATTAATTATCAATAACGAATGTAAGTAAATCACCTCCGCACCTCCACTCAAATCAAATTTCTGTCCAAGATCAGACCGAAGTCCAAGAATCAGACCACAACTCAGATGGCAATCAAACTAAATTCAGACTAAAACTCAGACCCAAAATCAAACAAAGATTCAAACTAATTTCTCTTCTTTAATGGCACAATGGAAGACCGAGCACGATGAGAAGGAACGGCAGATTGAAAAGCTTTTCTCGGTAAATTTTTTCTCTTGGAGGCTTGCCAAAAGATATGACCATTAATGTATAAAAATAATTAAGTATGTGTTCTATTTTCGATTTTTGACTATGATTCGACCTCGGGCGTGGTTGCTGTGGCGTAGTGATAGTGCGTTGGACTGCTGCGCAGAGTGTCCGGGGTTCGAATCTCGGCACAGGCAAAATCAAAAAGTAGAAAAAATAAATTTCTACACGGCACACGGCACCACCTCTTGGCAGGCAATGGCAAACCTACAAGAGTAAAAATTGCTATGAAAAGCTTTTCACTTCGCCGTTCGGATTCGGCATTAAACTGTAGGTCCCTTCCATTCATGTACAAATATAAGACGCACATCATTAATGGATGCGAAAAGCTCGGCCTAGGCCCTCCATGGGCTGTTGTGCCATTAAAAGTAAAGAAAGTAAAGTAAGAGTCTCCCAATCGATTCACCACTGCCCTTTAACCATAATCTGAGCTTTTGATCAAACTGTACGAAGTTCATTGAATCCTGCTGAATAGTATTGTGGACCCGAAAATTTTTTTAATTTCTTTGATTCCAAGGAAGAAAAAATGTATTTCCGAGTCTAGCAATCTTCTCTAGATCTTCGATGGTTTACACTTTAGGATTCCAATAGATGGCGGCCTTGGTGATGTCGTGTTGTGGTCTCCGCAAAGTTTTTCTGATCCAATTCTAATATCTTTCTGCCCTGTAATTGTTCTTGGCTCTATGTATTATAATCTTGTGATCAAAATTTGCGTTTATTACTTATTATTTCCGACCAATATATTTTCAACACCCCCACATGCATTTGTTCGTAAAGACTTGGAGTGAGTGTATTTCCAAGGGGCTGCATATTTCACATGTATCTTTTGTTTCTATTTTCATCAGGAACACTTCGCCTTAGCCATAAAATCTCTTACTCTTTAACTATACATGCCATTTATAACAATGACATGGCAACTTTCACCTTAAAATCCAGGTAAAAGAAAACAAGATATACTGGGCTATAACTTTCTTCAGCAAACATGTTCAACAAAATATCCTCTTTTAGTATTACCATCACAAAAAGTCGTAAACGAAGCATTTCATTATATAATGATCTTGAATCCATCGTGTATTGGCCTTACAGGAGCTATTCGTACTTGGACTAAGGGGACCCTAAACATGCTGTTATACCTCCTGCCAATTGACCAACATTACAAGAATATTACTTTCAAGGCTTAGAACAACCTGCAGTTGGGCTAATCGTACTTAAGTTCACAGCAAAGTTCTAAGTACAATACCAAACTCAGTTTCCAAAGGATTATATCATACCACACATGTATTTCAAAAGTAATTACAAGGTAAGATTTTCTACAAGAGAAATGGGAAAGAAAAAGCTTTCAGGCAGAATAATGTCTAATACTGAATTTGTCACCTTGGGATATCTCTTGACTTATGCTTAGTGGTACCGGATTTGGTCCTTTTGGCAGTCATCAAGAGGATGATGTGATGACTGTATTACCTCGTCCGCAACATGGGCGTCATATAATAAGGTCAGGTCTAGGGAGCTCAATAAAAGCAATCTTACCGAGACTAGGCTTATGGCAGCCTACACTGATCACTCACTAGTGCATAGGTATCCACGCTGAGAAGATACGTTTTCCCTTTAACATTCATTGTAGAAATTGTGGGGATTTAGAAGAAACAAAAAACTCCTGGGAATGTATTTCCTTAAAAACCTTTGCAATTGCTCGGCAATCAATCCAAATAATCTGCTAGGGTACCTGAACTCCACAGTAGGGTAGACTTAGTATAGATTTACATTACTTCAAATCGCTGAGAACTGATTGCAGCTCATATGAAAATAATTTAAATTCCTTGGTCGCTATTAGGATTTAATTGTTTCATAACTACTTTCATAATTTAATCTCCTGCTCTTACAAACAAAAATTATCTGTATACAATGTGAATGCGGTAGAAAATAAAAGAGCTCCACAATAGCAAAATTTATTAACGTATCAGATATTCGCATTAAGCTAACAGCATGCCAAATAAAACGTTAACATTTGTCACTTGCTTGTCATTCAATTCTCAAAAAGGCAAATACGATTTCTTCTTAGCTTTCGGCAACAGCAGCAAATGCGCCACTCAGGCACTCAGCCAGTTAGTCAGTGAGAGAGTGAGTGACTCAGTGAGCGGCCTATTAGCCACATGCGCGTCTGCGTGACATTTCGATATCAATCAAAGTTTCGCCCGTTGTCGCACAACAAAAACACAAACACCAAACATGCCAAGCTAGTTAGCTACAGCAAGCCAAGTACTCTCCTCCCCTCCCCTCAACCACCTTAAAAGCAAAGGACGCCGCGCAAAAAAAGAGACATTTTGACAAATTTTAAGTTGCGCCATCTAGACTCAAATTTAATAGGTTTTTCTGCGGCCTGTCACAATAATTCATCAGTCAGAGTCGAGCCCTTTCGAGTGGTGTTAATGAAAAAGCTCCACTCCGCACTCCGGTGGAGGCAATTCGAAGCTAAGAATAATGACACCCTTTCGATTAAAACTAGAAGAAACAGAATATTTCACACACTCACACACTTACACATGTGGTGCTTACCAAGGTCACACATGTATAGTGGTGAAAGCGTTTGTGTGTGTGTGTCTTTGAGGAAGCCTTGAAGCGTGTCGTGCGCCCAGAAGCAATTGTGGAAAAGTGGAGCCCCAAAATGATATTTTATTTGAAGTCGTTTTCATTTCGAATGAGTTATTGACGACGCTCTATGTCGTTGACATTCCTCCGCCCCCATTGCACAAACAAATAAACACACACACACACACATACACACATATCTAAGTACTTCTATGTACGAGTGTGTGCGACACTCACTAGAGGAGGTAGCTTTCTTTCTGGTTCGCTCGCAGAGGCAAACTGAAATGACGTATGCGCATAAATTTCAACTCACTCACTTGCGCTGGCAAAACTTTTTGCCGCCACCGCGTGAAATGCGAAAACACAAACGCACAAACAAAAAGCACACGCTCCTCACCACACTTCTCAACAGATTTCATTTCATTTTATTTCATTGCGTTTCGTTTAGTTTTGTTTTGTTTTGTGATTTGATTTATTTTATTTGTTTTGTATTACACCCTCAAGTGTTTTTTCCAATTGGGGCATATTAATATTCTGGGCGGTGAAAAATGGCGTGAATTTTTTATTTGCAAAATTAAATTCGTGTTTTGTGATTTATTTCGTTTTTTGTTTTCTCGTCTATTTCCTCATTTCATTTGATGAATGTTGGCAGAAATAAGAAATAAAAGTTTATTTGATTTGTAAGTAATTAAAAGTACAAAAATTATTAATTGCAATGACGATGCAAAAACTGAAATTGGGGCGTGTGCAGTACATAAAATCGTTCGTGGCGACATTAAATCGAAAACAAGTTAAGTGTGTAAAGAAAATTCACTCCATGCTGCCAAACAAATTTAATAGTTTTTTTTATTACAGGATTGACGCCTCAAATTAACTGCTAGGCAGGGGGCCAGGGCAAGGGCCTAGTGTGTCCGATGTTTTTAGAGATAGGGAAGAAACTTATCGACTTACATAAAGTCATCTCATCGACTTATCTCTTACATATGCACAACTCCTTTCCCTTGCTGGAACATTACATTTGGACGAAAGTACGCTTTAGTTTGCTTCAGTAAAATTTGATTTGTTTCTTCAATATGTTTCTTAATTTCAGCCTAAGCGAAATATTTCCAGAAGTTCTTTGAAAGGCGCTCAAAATATGTTGTATGAGAGGTACGGTGTGAGTACTTGACCGACTTCAGAACTTCACCTCTTTTTGACAATATCAATTATCTGCACCAAGTTTGGATAATATTGCTTAAGTTTTACTCGAGTTATCGAGTTATTACAGACACACAGACGGACATGGCCAAATCGGTTGCTCTATGTACACTGAGCATATACCTACAGGGTGTGTCATCTTTTATGTTGGAATGTGAATATTGCATAACTGAAAAAATAACAACCTATTTCCATACATATATAAGGTATTTTTATTTAATTTGATCCTTTACAATTTATTTGAACTAGTTTTTGAATACAACATCAATCCAGTGGGCGCCGTTATTGACCAAAGCAAAATATGCCCTTTTTGCTTCATTTTCCATTACTTTTTCGAGCATCTCACCTAACAAAAAGAAGTTCGGAGTGGTCAAATGTGGAGATCTGGGTGGACAGTCAATGTCGCCATTTTTTGACACCAGATGTCGAGGGAATCTTCGTTGCAGAAACTGTATTGTGTAATTTGCAGTGTGACATGGCGCACCGTCTTGTTGAAACCACTAATCGTATAGATCCTTTTCACACATTTGTGGGCAGATATAAGTATTGAATAGACCGATATTGATTCCCATCGACTGTTTCGCCTTCTTTGAAGAAAAATGGCTCAATGATTGTCATCAAAATTTCTTTCCAAAAATCAAGTTCAGTGTCAACCGTTCGCGCGACTGTTTGGCCGTGTTCCAAGCGACGTGGACGGTCTGTCGGCAATTTTCTTTGAGTCTTTAAGTGTTTTCGGCAGCACTCTCTCTTACCGCTTCAACCAGTTCATTGGAACGTCTTGGGTGTTGATGAACGGCTTGTCGACGATGTCGCACTGTCACGTGCTCAACAAAATTCGACACCAAACGATGAATAGAGTTGAGTTAACACAACTGAACGACTACTGTCACATGGTTAAAATTGTACAGAATTGACGTTTCAAAATCATGTTTACTCAAGTCAATCGGTTGTTTACATACCGATATAAAAGATGACACACCCTGTATATGTTCATAGCTACATAGAAACTAAACTGAGGCTCTGAATTTGCTTGAATTCGTTCTGCTTTACTATCAACTTCTGAATCATTTTAACGCAAAATCTTAATGAATATTTGCAACTTTTTGATCATAGTGAAATAGAATGCATTTTGAAAATTACAAAACACAATTTTGTCTGATTAAAACCTTCGGATACTGTCTCTTTCTGAAGACAGAGAGAGAGGTCTGAGCTCTGAACTTTTTAATTTCACTAGATTGTCACCTTTACTTTACTCTAAATGACCTGTAAGACCGATTGTTTAAAGGTTCTGCTGAAGAGTTCAAAAGTGTTACTAGTAGAAAAAAGGATTCTCTTGCGACTTTTAAGTAGAACCACCACCATGAATCTTACATTGGTTGTTTCAAAAATTTCTATTCAAAATGTTAATTATCTTATTTTATACAGGACCTTTTTCAAAGGGGCATACGAATTTCTTATTATACTTATTTGAATTCACACTCACACTATAAATTTTTACTTTTATCTGGTAATGTTCAAACGTTATTCAAGGTTTACATTTTTATCAGTTCAGGAGCGAGCAACGTTTGGAAATTATTAAAAAATTTTACTGAAATTCTGAGTTGGTAATTGCAACTTTAAGAGCGTTTACTCCAATTTTCGGTAGTAATAATCGTTCCACCAGACAGCATTTTCACCATTGAATGTTCCTGTGAGACAGTGAGACAACGCACCGGTCGAAGTACAGAAAATCTCGCAGCCGTAAGTGAAAATGAGCCAAATCAGTCGATTCCATGCCATGTGGCATGTGGCGAATTTTGCGTAAAAATCTTGCCCACCACCCTTACAGGGTTAAATTAATACAAGAAATGTAGTCTCGTGATCATTTGAAGTGCTAAAACTTCACCGATTGGGCTTTGCAATAGTTCGTAGAAAATCCTGAATTTCATCGAAAAATAATCTTCAGCTTCATCGCTGATTTAATTTTTGAGTTAATGACTTTGCCAATAAGCAAAATATGCATTACATATTGGACAGCAACAATCGCACAAGTGCTTCAAGAGACTCCATTTTATCGACAAAAAGTGACCGTGTGTTGTGGATTTCATATCGAAGGTGTGATTAGACTGTATCACATATAAGTGATATCGAATCCCATACTTAAATGAAACATGTGTACTACACCTGTAATACATTTTACTCCGATATCGCAATTATACTGAGTTTTATTTATATAGAAAATTGAGTAGGCTAATTGATCATCTTTTCTTTATAAGCCAAGATTAAAAACGCCAATGCTGTGAATGTCTGAATGACATCCTGCCTGATAATCAGCATAATCTTGCTTAATATCGCGTTTCAAAATATTTTTTTTTTCAAAATAATAAACCTAGATAAGATTTTTCAATTAAATTAGCAGTACATTGCGTCGTCAGGTTTTAAAGAAGTGATGAGAATACACCATGAGGGATACCTATGTATGTATCTTAGATCAGAAGCCTCTGATTCTTTTGGCTGATTTATTATGCTTAGTCAGATTACAGAATGGTGATCAATACTTTTCGGGAAGAGAAAATAACTTTCACTTCTGTTTAAGATCGGTCCGATTGCGTCCGTTTATTATTTCGAATGCATTTTGATTCTAAAGTGAAGTAAATGAATAAAATTCTAAGGACCATAATTAAATACACAAGAATTTACCTTTTCCGCCCATCTAAATTATCCGAAAATTGTATGTTTTGTATTAAGTTTCAAGTTTTCCCAAATGCTTTAAAATTAAAGCCCATTAAACTTTCCACAGAATTGTGAAATAGCGACACAAATCAATATGGCGGCGTTGCGTTTAAATTAACGTGGCTTTTATGTAAATAAACACACTCCATTTATTTTGCTACGAATTTAAATTTCAATTTAAATTACTCACATGCACGCAAACACACTCTCACATACACACACATATGCAATAGCACGCACACATGATGCTGCTGCTGCTGCTGTTCATGTGCGCGCACTAGTGTAATCCATTCGGTGATGAATCCATTCAATGGGAAATGATTGCGTCCCTGGCAAATACTACTCTCGACTACATACATACTTTACGCTTGTGGTGGCAACAGTTGAATCTATTTGCTATAGCTGGTGAATGAGTCTAGAAGTATGCGGGGGAATATTTATGTATGTATAGAGTTATCCATAGCGTCCTTCTTCGATCCACCTGCGCGCTTCAAGCTTTTACCCAAAAGGAAAAAAACATTGCAAAAAAATGGGCGAACAAAAATTCACAAAATACGAGTTTCGAAAATGAGATGCGAATTCAAATTCGAGTATATGGGTGTGTGTAGTTGCTGCATGTGTGTGTGTGTGTGTGTGTGTGTGTGTGTGTGTGTGTGTGTATGTGTGTGTGTGTGTGTGTGTGTGTGCCTGTCAAATGCCCGCATACACACATACACATGCAACTGCTGCTCTATAAACTTGATGCTCATTTATCGTCGATGTAAGTTTTTTTTTCTACCTTTTTTATTTCTTGATTGTTTTGTTTTTCTACTGCTGCACATGTGTGCGTATTACTTGCAAGTGTGTGTGTGTGCTTCACTATTTACATTTGCATTTCATTTCACATTCGAATTTGGATTTTGATGAAGCGACCAAAGTGGGAGGTTTATACTGAATGATGAAATAAATCACCATCAGCTAAAGCAGCAGCAGCAGAAGCAGCTACAACAACACCATCACAATGCGTAGCAAACAGCAACAGATACATTATACTTCCCTCACCCCCATCCTCCCTCTCTCTGTCGCACCATTAACACCAGCAACCGGCTCTCTTCAGCTGCACTGCATCCCACCGGAAATCAATCTCATTTATACACATTTATTCGAGCGAATGTCGAGCGGCAAATGACGGTAAAAACGAAAACGATGACATGAATGAAGCGCGCGGTGACTCTGACAAACGAGAGATGGAACGGAAACATTTTTTTCCACCATCATTTTGAGTGATGTCAATTAGATTGATTTGATTTGATCAGCGAAAATGTGTGATTTATCAGCTTGAAGCTAGCGCAGCATGAAGACTGTGTGTGTGTGTGAGTGTGAGTGTGTGTGTGTGTCGCCTCTTACTTCATTTCCACCCATGGCTCTCTTAATATGCCACTCCCTCCTCCCACCAATTCGCCTCCCTCCCTCATGCTCTTGTATAATGACAAAAAAATGTTTGTTTCGGTTGTATTGATGCCATTGTTTTGTACTTCATTCAACAGCATATGAATAAGTAATTCGCATTTTTCTGCCGCTCAATCACAAGCAGCAACAGCATCAGCAACAACAGCAGTAGCGGTAGCAGCAATTTGCCTCATGCCGCATTCTGCTACTTTGCCACACATTACGAAGCAAAAGTTTTTCTGTAAGTATCGAAATAGATTTTCATGTGCTCGTCTTCATCATCAATCAGTCATCAGTCGACAGTTGTATACAATATGTTTGTAAGTAAATGTGTGTGTGTGTGTGTGTGCGTGCGTATATAAGTTCCTGCTTCCAACATGTCATCATGGCCCTGCGGCATGCGGGAGTTTGCTTCTACTTACTTTCCTTCCTATCCTGCCTGTTTATTTTTCCTTCTGTTTCATTTTGTTTAATGCCTCCGAGGAAAATACATACTTCAGGATACAATTTCTGTTTCATTTGTATGTGTGAGCGCGTGTGCTTGTATGTAGATGTAAGTATCGATATATTGTTCGATATGCCAAACGATTCCGTTGTTTAATTTTTATCTCGGTTTACAATGATATATGTGTATTTGTATTTCGATGTATGTATGCATGTATGCATGTATGTGTTCGTTTGCCATCCGCCTTGAAATTTTGCTTCAATCTTTAAATATTTTCAGTAGGTACACAATTTAATAAGTGAGAAAGGAATATTCTCATTAATTTATTGTTATGGTACCTGATTTGGGTTTGAATAAATTATGTATGTAAAATTAAAAATTATTTTTATGCAAACACATTTTGAAGGAATTTTCAATTTAGCAATAACCAAAATTTGAAAATTGATTATTAATCTTTGAAGTAATTGAGGTGTAATGTTTCTGATGTTTTGGCAAATATTTGGATATTCTGAATATCCTGATACTCAAATTACCGTATAATAAGTTAATATAGGCAGGCTTTCCGAAGTAAAGACAGACATACTTTATTGAATTAAGCTTGTTAGAGCTTCTACCTATCCTATTACTTCGGAATGGAATCTTAATTAATGGAAACTCATTATTTCATTATATTCTAATGATATCTGATACTAGCCCTATATCATCGAATCTAGTTCAGTGCCAGTTGCACTATTTAGATCTGAATCGTTTTGATTTTGTAGCAAAGATATGAATTAAAATCCGATATCGAAATCGACAAAGGTACATGAAAATTATTACGCCACTTAATCTAAAACTTTCTATACTATATATCTATCTATACTATTGAATAAATTTCTTTAGAATAGACTGTTTCTTTATCCTCCCTATATTTTTTGTAAAGATTATTACTACAGAAGTTACAGGTTTTTAAAAAATTTCTATATTTTTTGTTTCCGTTGAGAATCCCCCGTATCCATTTTCCTCTCGCCAGATGTGTTTTCAGGACCATAAACGATGTTCCAGTACAAGAAAAAATTCATATTCTCTCCAATTTCACTAACTTTTAGTCCCGCGCCCCCTCAGGAATAATTTTAAGATCAAAATGAAAGCCAAGAAAATGTTCTTCGGCCCAAAAATGCCTCATCGTGTAGGTGAAAGAGGACAAAACGAAATACCTTGTGTCAATAAACAAAGTGTAAAGGTGTCTAGGGCCAAATGTCATTGTTGACTATTATACTTTTGAAGCCGCCGGATTTTGTTTACATAACATCCAGCATTAACGCAGCCATGAGTTCAAGCGGAGATTAATTCTTGCCAATATGTGTTACTAAGTACAGTCTCAGTAGGCAATGGACTAGCAGAATCCTCTCTATCGACTAAAAAATTGCTCTAATTCTCGTCCTCATTTATGACTCTGAGACGAGGGTATTGACCACCAATGATGAGATACTGTCTGTTAGCTGCGTTCGAAAATAACATACTCTGCAAGATCTATGGTCCAATATGAGTGGCCGACGTGTATCGGATAAGATGAAACCATGAGATATAAGAGTTATGCCCACAATTTTATGATTGAACTGCATAAAAATATCAATATTTAAAGCAATATGCTTTTGCAATTTTTTATTGAGAAAAAGTGAACAAGATGTATTTATTTTAAATAATACCTAAATATTTTATTTAGCTTAAATTTCTTTCATGCATTTGTATATTTTCAATGAAATACATTTCTGTAAAAGTTCCAAAACGTACATCTGTCTAAATTATAACATTTTCTATTAACCGCAGACATTTAAATTTTTATGACCTTTACGACATCAACCTCAGTCCACCAAGAAACTTAGAACGTCTCTCTTCTATAAATGAAAGCGTTTAATGTGCGCAAAAGGAAATATTGAAATTGTTGCAATATTTGTTGGTGCTCACGCGCGCTCTCTCTCTCTCTATCTCCGTATCTCTTTATATTTTACTACAAATTCATGTTCATCGCAAGTTTGTATGTATGTGTATGTACGTAAGAACATTTTTCAAAAGGATAAAGTCACTGTGCTTTTTCAAAAGGGTTAACCTTGCGGTCTGGTCTTGGTCTTTTATTGTTGAGCTCTATTTGCAACGAAATACAAATGTCTGGACGGTGGAGCTAAACAATGAAATGAGAAATTGCTAATGCGTGCTTTGCTATATGAGATTTCACACCTTCCAACCCTCTTCTACTTTCAAGTGGCCACAATGAAGACGCAACTTTGTGAATGATTTTTTGAATGGGTATTACACAAGCTTGGGCTGCAAAAGTTTTGAGTCAAAATTAATGTTTTATGTCTGCTTCACTTAAGTGTAGCGATATTAGCTCATTTTGAATTTCATAGATTCTTCGGTTGTGAGTGCAATTTATGTAAATATTTTTCACATATTCATGTTCATCATACGACATGGTGTACCGAGGGTAAAAATTTAGTTTACCTAGTTTAAAGATTTTTGTTGAATATTTTGTATAATTTTTTTTTTTCAATAAAAGTAAAATACAAACTTTTCCAAATGATCAAGCTTTATAAAAAATTCTTTATTATTTATCGTTACGTTTTTTTGTTTTTTTTGTTTCTTCATTTCCGCCCACTGAGTTTCTGATGCAGAAAAAGGCAACAATACAAACAACAACTACAATTAAATTACAATAGAAACAATAAAAATTACACATTCTCTTAAATATTTAGTTGTAATTGTTAATAAAAATCAATTTCATGCACTAAGCAAACAACAAAAATGGTTATTAACATTTCGTGTTGTTGTTGTAAATATGCATATATTAACCAAAACAAATACATACATAAAAGAGCGATACTTATTTCCTCTTGTTTTAGTTGCAGTTGTTGTTAGTCGTATATGTTGTTGTTGTTTCTGGTTGATGTGCTATAATGTTGAAGGTACAGTAAAAATTAATAACAACTTTTTCCACTTGTTATTACTGTTATTGTTTTTTGTTGTTATTGTTGTAACGGTTCATACTGTATACCGCACACAGTGCAGCATGAAATTTGAATGCATTTCTATATGAATGTGTGCGTGTGTGTGTATGTGTGTACGTTTGCATGTATGTTTTTGATTGCTTTTCATTTTGCTTGTGTGCGAACATGATATTCATTTGTAAACAAGTTATAAGGGACTCGCATAAATATGGGCAGAAGAGAGAGAGAGAGAGAGAGAGAGAGAGAGAGAGAGAGAGAGAGAGAGAGAGAGAACGAGTGATTCATAAAACACATGCACATACACACGAGTATATATGTATATATGGAAGGACACTTACATACATAAATATTTTTTATACTCGTATCTACTTACAGAACTAATAAAGTAATAAAAGTATTTGTGAGAATTTATCAAACAATGCTACAACAAATTGTTTCGCTTGGAAAAAAGCCAACAAGAAATTGCATCTTAAGAAACATTTAATTCCTGAAGAATAAAATTCAATGTAATTTTCAACTCTAAGATTCCCCCGAACTAGAGACAACGCATTCCGAGTTCAATTTGGAATTCAAATTGATAAGAATACAAGATGCTTTCACCATTCCGAATTCAACTTAATTATTCTGGAATTTAATTTGTAACTTCCTGAAATCAAATAAACGCTTTCTGCAATTCATCCATTTCGATATTCAATTTAAAAAATCCGAAATACTTAATATTTTGGATTTGTACTTCTTTATTCTGAATTCAATTTGTGAATTCCGAATTAGAATTTTTACGACCCGAAATCCATTTTACTATTCCCATATTAAAATCATATTTTCTAATCCAATTAAATTTTATACTTTCTCGTTAGTTGGACCACTCCTTATGTAAGCTTATACTTTCTCTTCATTCTTTTCGAATTAGATTTACAATTTCGAATTTAAGCTGATATTTTTCGAATTATAGCTGGATATTCTAAAATAAAATTTTTACTTTCTAAACTAATATAATGAATTTTACAGTTTCGAATTTACATTGATACTTAAAAAAAATTCACTCCTCCGAATGATATGATTTAAAATGAACAGTTTATTTTTAAACTTTGGACATAACTTTTTGACCACGTTTTCTGTCGAAATCTTTAACGGAAAGATTCTGTTTTTACTTCTTAATGCATTGTCTTCTTTCCGAAGCGATTTAGCTTTGCTGTCGATTTGGCCGGTGTACCGGGCTTAACATATGATCGTTTACTCTTGGGATTCTCAAAATAGATCCATTTTTCATCGCCAGTAACAATTCGACGATGATATGACTTTCTTTTGTACCTGGCGAGCAACATTTCACAGGTGGTTTATCGATTTTCTTGCTGTCTTTCAGTCAATTCATGCGGCACCCATCTTCCCATCTTCAAAATCAGTTCCATGGCTTTTAAACGTTGAGAAATGCATTGTTTGGTCACATTTAATTGTTCTGCAAGTTGTTCTTGCATTTGACCATCATCCTCATCGAGTAAAGCTTGCAATTCGGCATCTTCCAACCTTTTCGGTGGTCTTCCACGTTCTTCGTTTCTCACATCGCCTTCACCACAATGAACTTCAGTTTATCAATGTCGACTATGACCGCATGTAGCGCCAAAGGCCGAGCATTTCGCATCCACTCACGTTGTGCGTGTTATATTTGTACATGAATGGAAGGGACCTACAGTTTTATGCCGAATCCGATCGGCGAATTGAAAATCTTTAAACTCTTGTAGGTTTGCCATTACTTGCGAAAAGGTGGTGCCATGTATAAAAATTGTTTTTTCTACTTTTTGATTTTTCCTTTGTCGAGATTCGAACCCCGGACACTGTGCGCAACAGGCCAACGCACTACCACTACGCCACAGCGACGAGACCTAGAGCCTGCCAATCACAACGTGAATAATCTGTTTTCGTATTTTGTGAGAAGAGAACATCAAAGTAGTCTTATAAATATCGAGAGGTTGGAATTTGGTGTAACTAACTCTCATGTTCCGTCCCAGCTTCATTGTGGAGAGTGAATATTGCGATTGTTGGTCCAAAAAGACTCTCCTTGCCCACCTTGGTATTTAAGTTATATAGTACGACTTTAATATCGAAACGAGGGCAATGCTCATCACCTTTGTCGAGGAACTAAATTTGGAATTGAAAATATGCTTCCTACATTAAACTCCTGGATAGTTCCTGAATTCAAAATGATGTTCTTTGAATCCGATTTTACTATATCGGAGAATGGTCCTCTATGAACTAAACATTTTTGATTTCGCCAACAAGTTCCGAATTTTTTTATTAATTCACACTAGCGCATTCTGTGTGCAATTTGACTATCCCGTTTTCTAAGTAATTTTTCTGAATTCAAATTCTTTTATTTAGAATTCTGTCAATTTAAGTATCAACATTCAGTTTCTGACTTTAATCTGAAAATAATGTAAACTTTCCATTTGAAACGACTTAAAAAAAGGGACTCAAGTCATGAGATAACATTTCCTAAATTACATGAAACGATTAATAAAAGAAAAATGAAAAAAGAATAATCTAAACTATTTTAGCAAAAATTTGTTCAACTGAACATTTGAAATTATGTAAGAAATAAAAATAAATTACTGAAAGACCTAAATTAAAATGCATGCAGTGATAACATATGCTTTGGTGTACCAACTACCAGCATTCTACTAGCACTCGGGGGGCATACATATGTATGGTACATATTTAGTTAGTACATATATTCCAGAGATACATATATCAGACACAAGCAATAGAGATTTCCTCCATTCATCGTTTAGGTTGTTGTTGTTGTTTTTGTTTTTTGTTGTGTTTCAGTTTGCATCATACCGGAATAACATCACGAAGGGCAACTCTCATTCATTCATGTCCTTTACAAGTGCAGTTTAATATTGTCGAACAGAGCTCTTGAGTTGTTTGTGTGTGTGTGTGTATGTGTGTAAACATGCACATACATCCATGTGTAAATAGAAACACATCCAAAGATACAAACTGCGACACACCAACAAACAACTAATACTCACATGCAAGTATGTGTGTATGTAAACGCGTCTAGCATCACAAGAGCAGACGCAAAAGGGAAACAAACGGAAACCGGAAGGACACCATCGTAAGTTTATGTGCAAGCACACAACGAATTGAATAAAATCGCAAAACAACGCGATGAATGAAGCGCACAGACACAAGCAGAACTTGAAGAAGACATACAAGAAGAAGAAGAAGAAGAAGAAGTAAAGCAGAGGAAAGAGTTTTATTTGTTGCTGTTTTGGTTAAAGTTCGGTGTAATTTTGTAAAAGCGCTGTGCACAAGGATAACAATGCAAATGACAGCGATTGCAATTGCAGCGGCTGCACTCGAGTCTTTGGGGATATTTCGGGTTGTTTGTGCTGATTTGTGTAATTTGAATTGCTTAAGAATTGCTCGCTAAATATTGCTTGTATACAATTTACTTGCGAAACTCACCAAGGACTTAGGGAGTTGTACAATTGTTAAAACAGTAAATAGGGTGTTTTTCATTGCAGCGTTTTTATATCAGTGAAAACCGAGCGAGAAGGAGAGAAATGTAAATAAACAAAAAGTGTTTGTTGGCAACAACTATGTATTTTTAAAAAAAGTCTTCGGTACATAAAATATGCCAATAAAAATTCAGAAGTTTTTTTTAAATTATTTTACTATTATTAACTATAAATATGCTTTAAAAGAGCCCATTTAAAGACCAACTAACTCAAAATTTTTATGTACTTAGTAAAAATAAAATAAATCGGTATTGACCTAATACTGAAAATTAATATTATCAGATTACTATTTTTCATAGCTACTTGACGCAGGCGAGAGTATGCAAATTTTTAAGTTATAAATAAAGCCGATTAGAATTTTAATCCGTAACTTTGTATTTGAATCTTTTAGAGAAAACATGCAAAATTTTTCGTACTGAGAAACTGTGAATTCAGAATTGCTCAGTAGAATTTGATTTTTGTTAGAGTCCCAGGTTAAAATCAAGCGAAGCCACCTGCTTGGTGAAAAGTCTTTTTTGGAAATCGATAAAACTAAAAATTCAGATTCCAATTAATATCTTTT
This sequence comes from Palloptera scutellata, assembly GCA_958295655.1. Classification (NCBI taxonomy): domain Eukaryota; kingdom Metazoa; phylum Arthropoda; class Insecta; order Diptera; family Pallopteridae; genus Palloptera; species Palloptera scutellata. The sequence continues at coordinate 42,689,590 of OY282449.1, read as the reverse complement.
CGGTCAAAAAAACCACCCTAAACCTAAACCACCCTACCCTTACAAAATACTACAGATCTAGACTGGGTGTCAAAAAATTACCCTTAATCTAGGATGGCCCATGTCCATCGAACTTGTTTGCACTCACTGCACTAAAGTACGAAATTCTAGCGACGCATCTCTCTGGTTCTCGCCCAGTGCAGTGAGTTATTATAGTGTTACCGTAATAATGGGGTCTAAACCATGTTAGTGCTTTCTTTCCCCTACACTCGTTAGATAATATGAGCTAAAGAGTAGTTATATCATTCTAACAAACTAGCTGATTCTTGTAAAGCATCTCAAATGGCCGATAATCGGGAATATAGATGCAACGATAATGTTCACCAGATTCTAATAACAAGAAGCTGGAAAACTGCAAGACATACGAAGGGTGAAGTTAGCAAAGCTATTAAGCTAACAAAAAAACTCAAAAACTATGTTAGGAACTACTGGACGGAGAGATAGAGCCATGCTCTTATGCTTACTCGTCGAAGGCATCTGGGTGACTATGAAATACCAGATGCCAATTTTAATTCCATAGTAGAACCAATATCTACATTTTTATCGGGGGTTAGACTTATGGAAGAACACATAAAATCTAATAGGTCGCATTTCACTCCCTAACAATAAAAATAATGCAATTTCCTTTTATTGATTAAGAGGTTGCTTTGTCCGCAAGGTTGGTCGGAAATATATATATTTGTCTCATTTCTGGTCGTATATTATGTTACAGATATAGAAAGCTCTGAAGGTTTTTCACTCTAGGCACAATATTGAAATTATAGCTGAACTTTGCAAAGAGTAACATTTCAGGAAACCTGCCAACTTCGTACAGAGCTAATCTTTCACCCATACACTTAAGGATATTTATTTATGGATTTTGTGGTGAAAAATATTGAGTTCATTTGTTTTGGATTCACATTAGACAGAGTTTTTTAGCGTTCTCAGCTCAGTTGAATGAAGAGCATTGTGTTGAGTGAAAGGAAGATTGATAGGTGGGAGGAAGAAGTGGGGAGAATGAGAGAGGGAATGCAATCACAGGACACCGATAAAGAGATACATGGCATTTCTTTGCCTAATGCCTAAAAGCTTTTCGAATTAAAATCAGCGACCAGGAAATAAATGCAGTTTCATGAAAATCCCAACCATATTAAGAAAACCGTCTGCCCATTGGGTCCTTTATTTTGATTTTCGATAGCCTAGTGCAGTGTTCGGCACCACTCAGCATGCGGAGTGCTCTCTCAGACAAATAAGTAGCCGAGCTCGCACGAGCAACACACGATGGCTGCCGAAATATTCACACGCATGTAGAAATGCACAACCAACAAAGAGCGTATCACTCGGCATCTGACCGCAAAGCGAGCAGAACGTTATTATGATTTCACATCACTGTGTGCATTACTCTCACTTAGCGACTCACACAACGACAACTCTTTGAATGTGTTAATTTACCGAACACTGGTCTAGTGGTTAGAGTACTAGACTTTCATCCGCAAGATTGGGTGTTTGATTCCCTTCTTGGTCTACACTTGGTCCACTAAGTGATAAAAAATTGCCACTCCGTCGTTTGGAACCGGCATTAAACTGTAGGGCCAGTCAAGGAAAATTACAATAATCCAACAGATTGATAGTACATAGTCCTGCCCTCCTGCCTCCATGAAAAAAAAAAAAAAATATTTTAATAGCAACAATATGTTTATCTGCCAGGAAACATTTGAGACCATTGTGTCTCCCCTAATTATGAACCGATTGAACCGACAATCGAGGCAAGAATTTCGAGCGAAGCAAAGCTTTTTAAGCAGTTGATGAAAGGTAAATAAAAAATTCTCTTCTTTTTACTATGTATGTATATTTGTAGAAAAATATTAGCATTGTTTATCCTTTGTTTTTGTTGCCAGCAGAAAATCATTTGTTTTTTCTTTAGCACTGCTAAATTGTAAATTGTCGGAAAATTAAATATGAACCGGGAATAAAACAGAAAAAAATCACACGTTTACTTTGGCTTTGTAAGGTTTTGCCTGGCGCAGCCATTTTAAGTGGCAAGCAAAGCAAAAACGAACAAACAAAAAACCAACAATGTACTTTAAAAACTTGTGTAGGAACAATGTAGACAGCGTGTTTTCATTTTATGCGAATTAAGCTGTCACTTGAGTAACCTATTTTGCCTACTACACACAGACAATCACACATGCATGCAGCTACATAAACATATAGAAACATATACGATTATACATATACATTCATGTATACATACGTGTGTATGTATGCATGTGACTATAAAGGAAGAAGCAAGCGCAATGGCGAAAAGGATACAATTGTTTCTATAAAAGTGGCGGCAGCAGCATAAAGGACAACAAGCAGGCGAGTAGGAATGGAGAAGGACAGGAGAGTGTGGAGTACGGAGTGCGGAAGCAGGCTGAAAAGCAAGTAGTTGAGATTGAAATGCATGCCGCAGCAATGCTGAGCCATTCAACCATCCAGCCAGCCACTTGGCTGGAGTTCGCTGGAGCTGGAGCTGGAGCTGTCAAGGCGATATATGCAATGTGGTGCGATGCTATGCGGTGCGGCTGCACGGTAAATGTACGAGGATGATGATGGCAAATGTTCATGTTGTCCTTGCGCCACACAATTAACATACACACACACATATACACACACACACATACACACAACCACTCATACGTCCATAAGTACGAGTATGTATGTACATATGTATGCATGTAAAGTACATAAGCTGATGGATTTTTGGAAAAGCAGACACTCACTCTGCGAGTGTAAAGATGAAGTGGAAGTGAAAAGACCGAGGCTGAGCGGCGGCGAATGTTAGCAAATAAGGCAATACATAATGTGAATGTGCCTTTCAAATATTGCAGGCAGCCTTTGTTTTAAATTTTGATGTTGCAGATATAAGTGGCATACATACAAACATAAACTCATACATCGTACATGCATAGCAAATCTGTATATGTATAAGTAGGTACATATGTATGTGTGTGATGTTACATGTGGTGAAGTTGTGTGTCTTGTTGTTGCTATTGCTGTTACTGTCTGCTTATGTGTTGTTATTGTTGTCGTCATCGTCGTCTAAATCTCATTCATTGCAACTGCTGTTGCTGGTGATGATGCTGCCGCTGCTGCTGCTGCTATTTTGAATAGCTATTGCTATGTATTCTGCTGTTTTACATGAGACGACGACATTTTCAAAGCTTGGGTTCTCAACATTCTAGTATACCATCAATCTTTGGTTAGGCACTCGTCGCACTTTTGTGTTCTCGTTTATTTGCTGCAACATCGTGCAACATAAACATCAACACAAGATAATGTGAATATGTTTCTATGTGTGGTAAGTTGCTGACTGGTAAGGGTAACTATACATAGACCTAAACTTTAAGGCTGGTAAAACTATACAATTTCAGTTGTGTTTCGTAGCAAAATTTTGTACAATTTATTTGAAACTTTTTAAAGTGTATGAAAATTCATGCTTGAAAAATAGTTTAAAAATCTTTTTACATCCAGACTTTTGTGATTCTGGAGCATTAAAAAAAAATTATGTAGAACATAGAAAACTTATTTAGCTTTCAATATTTCTATTTAGAAATGGCAATTAATGATAAGAAGTTATAAGTCCATGCCAGTAAACGACCGCGACCGCATTGACTACTCGGAAATTGCAAAAATAAAACCAATGAAAATTCAATAATAAAAGAGCGAGAGAGTGAGAAAGAAACCACGCTCTCGTATTAGAGCTAAAAAATGTATTTAACTATTGACGTTGATTGCCGTTAGCTGCCAAACTCTCCCATTTTATTTTATGGTCGCTAATTAGATGGAAAAATTGTTATTAGTCAATTCCATAGATGGACAAAGAGCGTAGAAAGCTTCTCTTTTTTAATGGACTCTATGTGGGAAACCTAAAATCGTTGTGTATGCTTTCATTCAACAATCATCATCTCATGTTCGAGAGATTTTAGTCGCAAAAAAAGTTATCTTAATCGTTTTGCTCGTGAAAATTGGGAACGGCTTCAGCAAGCTATGCAGCAACACTTTGGCTGTGGTTATATTCAAAGTATACCGAACACGAAAAAAAAGAGCTTTTACTCACTCTCACACCGAACACGATATGCTGGGTGAACTGTACACCGAGCACGCCGAGTATTCAGGGTTAGCAATGAGTAATTCTACAAAAAAGGAACAAAAATGTATGTAAAATAGAAGGAAAATATGCAAACCTGTACATCACTATTTTCATATACAGAAAAGAGAAGTTGCAAATTTTTTTCGTTTTTAAAAGTGAATATTAAATATATTATTCATAAAACTATTGAAGAAAAATCATTTTATTTTCATAATTTCAATTATATTATTAATTTCACGCTCCATATTAATAAAATCGTTCAAAGTTTTGTGGTATACCATTTAGTGTTGCCGTTGCGAGCAAAATAGTATTACCAAAAAAAACTGAATTTCGGCAAAGAGCAATTCTGTAACGAACACCAATGTAACCCAGCACGAGAGAAAAATATGATGTGTTCGTCGAACAGCGAACACCAGTATAACCAGCAGTTTAGCAATCTTACGCTCATGTTCCACTCTGAAATTGTTGAAGTAAAATTCTGTATCAGAATAAATGTGCCCCTCTCAGACTTTCTAGTGTCCCTCGTCTTCCTCGTGATCAGTGTAAGACTACTTTTACTACTGTGGGCAAAAAGTAGTAAGACTTTTTAATTTAAATTTCGCGCGGAAACCCATTCATCAAAATATTATTTTTTAAGGTTGGTATGACTGTCGGTGACATCTGTGCCAAATGTCACATGTCACATCAAAATAATCATTAGTGTTTAGTATACGCTTGTCTTTCTGAAGTACAATAAGTGCATTCGGCGATTTTCACAATGAGTGAAATTATTCAACAAAGAAGTTCCATTAAATTTTGTGTGCGGAATCAAATTTCTGGTGCCGAAACGTTCAGATGTTGCAAAAGGCCTAAGGCCTTCGGTGATAATTGTATGTCGCGAGCAAGTGTTTTTGATTGGTACAAATTGTTCAAAGATGGTCAAGAACGCGTTGACGACGAACCACGTCCAGGACGGCCATCAACATCAACTGATGATCAACACGTCAATAAAATCAAGGAATTGGTACTCGAGAATCGAGAAACGACGATTAACAGTCAGAGACCTTACTGGCATCGTTGGAATATCGGAAGGATCAGTGAAAACCATTTTAAAACATCATTTGGGCCTAAGAAGAGTGAATGCACGATTGGTTCCAAAATCACTGCATTGGTTTTACGAGACCATTTTGCCAAAAATTCGACTGATATCGTTCTCGTTCCGCAACCACCCTATTCGCCTGACTTAGCACCGTGTGACTTTTGGCTATTTTCTAAACTCAAAAAACCGCTTCGTGGACACCGTTTTGAGTCAATTGAAGACATCAAGCATGAATCGCTAAGCGCATTGAAGGCTATTCCGGAAATTGACTTTAAAAACTGTTTCGAGAATTGGAAAAAACGTTGGCACAAGTGTATTGGGGCCGGGGGGGATTACTTTGAAGGAGACGAAATAGATTTGGAAGAATGAATAAAAAAATTTGAAATTATGAACAAAGTCTTACTAACTTTTGCCCACAGTAGTATATGACGCAGCCTGACTTTTTTGTAGGCGCTATTCCCAGAGCGACAAACACGAACATATTCTGTCTTTCACGCCTTATTTCTGACATTCGTACTTATTATGTAATAATGTTGTTGTTTCATGTGTATTTTATATCAAAAATAATGCAAAAGCTTGCCTGAATTCCAGAATCGTATAAAAGTGAGCCGCTACTTATAATAAAAGAGAATCACCAATTACCCTTCCTTAGTATAGGCATTGTATAAAAGGAATCTAACTCACATGACTTGCAGAATAACACTTGTCTCCCAATTCTCTGAGGAAGCATCAAAATACTGGAAGGATTCCCCACAGGTCATTGACTGCATAGTATCTCCGCATGCATGTTAAGTTGACAATGCTCTAAAGAGTTTAATTTAAGCACCCATTACGATTTTACTTACAGATCCTCTTCCTACCTAAAGTCATCTTGAGATAGTTCATACATAAAAAGAAACTAAAACCATAAATCGTTAATTTGGAATGGGTTGACCAAAAGCGACCGAAAAGTTAAGAAATCTATTAACTTCATTGTGGTTTGTACTTATAGATTTAAATCTAGAACCGCATTAAACAAAGTATTACTTCAATGTAATGTACATCTGATAAGAATTTGTCGTGCATTATCCTTTCCAAAAGGATATGCGTAAATAATATTGTAGCATTACAAATAAAAAAAAAATCCCTTCGTATTTATTTAAATAAATCAATTATCACTGACTCTTGTACTCTTTTTCTTCTTTTTTTAATTTGTTCATTGCTGCAAAGGCCGAAGCATTAAAATGTGTTCCCCTGGGTGTGTGTGTGTGTGTGGTGTGTGTGTGTGTATGTGTGGTGTGTGTGTATGTGTGTGTGTGAGTGAGTGTATAAAATATCAAAGTGGCATTTTCATTTATGTTCAGATGGTATGTCTGTCTGCACTTTCAATGCAAGGTAAATTTAAAAGCTTAAAACAATTCAACTATGAATGAGCTGCCGGAAGGTTAATAATACATATAATAAAAAATACGAATGCAAAAAAGAGAAACGAAAATCAATAAATGCAAATTCCTTTTTATTGTTAACATTTATGTGTGTATAAAAATCGAGTCGATACATTTGGAAAACAACAACAACAACAACAACAGAGCAACATCAACACAACATGAAACTGAAAATAATCCGAAAATATAAAAAGTGCACAACAACAGATTAACCAATGCTCGAACAACAGCAAAAACAACAAGAATATAACAGCAAAATAACGACTGCTCAACAACATCAAGAGTATCCTGGTGTCAACCGCCGCTTTTTTCTGAGCCATAAAAACTCCATCGGCATAATGCACCAACACACACACACACACACACACAATGGCACACGCGTACACATAACATGGATACACACAGACGTAGTGTAATTGTGAAATAAAAAAACTCCAACATTTGCATAACTTCATTCACCTTCGGGGTGAAATCCATTTGAGCGCCACCGCCACCGCCACACACACCGACAAAAAACACACAATAAACTTGTGTGCGAAACGAAAGCGCGAACTCACACACACATATACAAATCAAAATGGCCGCTGTCACGCGGCATTTTATACCTGGCGGTATAAAACCCGACCGAAAATTGCTGACACTGATGCGAAAGTGCGAAGGACGAAGTATGGGCAAAATAAAATGCTCAGGAATTATTTAAAACTAAATCCGATAGCAAAAAGAAGAAAAAAGATACAAAAGCTGAAGCAAGCAGTCGGAATTTTTGCGCAAATTGTTTTTAGCTTAATTTTAAATGCGCCCAAGTTGTGGCTGCGCCATTTGTGGCCTAATTCGCATTAGAGTTCAGAGGTTGAATGTAGAGTCGCGGCAAGTGACGGTAAATGGTCGACAGCATGAATTTGTTAAGTGGCAAAGTTTAGCTCCATTGTTTTGTTTGTTTTACGCTTTTTCCCGCAATATTTATTAATTTTTTTAAATTTGGAATGCCATTGTTTTGGATGCAGACGTAGCGAGAGTAAAAGTGAATGAGTCCATATGAAAAGTCAATACAACAAACGTGAAAATTAGATTACAGAAAATCTCAATTAACTTACAAATTGTAAAAAATTAATATTGAATCTTTTATACGCGTAATTAAAAGGGTAACTAACTAAGTATGTAGAAGTAGGTATGCGCGGGTTAAGGTTGCTAAGGACCAAAATAAATATTTAAGTAATGCTGTCGAATCGTGGACACCATACTTCATAAGCAGGAGTTGCAACCCTTATGATAAGTGAAAACTTTTTAGAAACTTTTCTCGACATTATGAATGCTGCACCAAAATTGGTAGGAGGATGATCCAAGTTTTATCATGGGCACTTCTTCATTAGTCGCACATGGGACTTATTACAAAAAAAAAAGGTAAAGGTCTGTCTGGCAATAGATAGGAGTAAGATAGTAAGATAGATAAGGAACGGACCTGGTAGAATCAGACAGCAGGAATTGTATTATTTCAGCGTAAAAAATATGCGGCCAAGAGTTAAGCTATCATCGAAAGTCAAACTTGAAAAGTTTACCGTTGTCTTTAAAGTCTTCTTTCTTTAAATTTAGCACACCATTAAAAATACCTTAAAATTTTAGCATATTATTTTACACTTATGAACCCAAAATGGAAAATTACGTTGAAGGGGCAGAGATATAATGAGCAGATCATCAGAATCCCTTTGTCTACTATTGGTTTTCAAGCGTCTCTAATATACTACTAGCTATCAAAACTTTAAGCTCATCAGTTATAAAGTCGAAGCTATTCTGTCAGTGCAAGAAGCAACTTACTACTTACAAAAGGGAGCTCCAGGACAGCGAAATACTGGGGAAATGAAATAATCCATTCACTTGGAAAGCAAATTTTAATATCTCATTAAATCAATAAATCTCATATGTTGAACTTGGTCGCTGCGGGAAACGCAATTAAGCGTGGTTCAGTTAACAATATATAAATCCCCCATTGCATCGATTAAAACGTACAATTTATTATTCAATTAATAGGGGAATGAAATTAACCAAGTAGGAGTAAATTTTGAACTAAAAACGTAATACTTCTGGCTAAATTTAACGGGAAACGCAATTAAGCGTGGTTCAGTCAGCCGATGATTGCTGTACTATGTTTGGGAAAGGTGTGTATATTATCCCAAGATACAATTTTGTCTAAGATAACAAGAAATTCGTAACCATTTATGAGCTATTCAATAAAAATTGAGCAAATAAACTTCTTAAAATAACATAAAAACTGAAAATTTCAAAAAGGCCATACCTTTTTCGCCTACTTTAACAAGCTAGGCTAAGGTTTGCTTAGCATATATGTGTACTTTCAAAATATATGGATCATAAATTGAGTGGTGCAGTGTGTTATTGTCAGTATGGGTTACTGGCATCTAAAATTGGTATCTATTTTAACGACCACTGCCGAAGCTGCCAAGAATGAATGGAATTTCATAGTAAACGGTTCTTCGATAATTCAAACAAATTTTCTGTGGTAAACGAAGTAGATTTAACATTAATGGTAAATCATTATCCAAAGGAAAACATCAGTATTGTGTAAATTAAAACCGTTCTAATTCGTACGAATTTCCACTATAATCTAACCTAATTTACAGTTAGTTTCTAAGCAATCATTAGCCTGGTGGCATACAAACATGCTAAACGGACGGATAAATTTGAGCGGAACTAATGCCAGATATGTACTTACCATATGCTTATGTAGTCTGGGTGGTCCAGTGGCAGAGTGCTAAACTATCATCTCAAGGGATCCCAGCTAGATTTCATGCAAGGCCATAGCCTCGCTTTTTTTAAATAACCACCATTTCCGACGATGGATAGGAGATTTTTTCATTGAAGACTCTGCCCTGATCAAAACCTCCCAAGAAACATATGGAATCCATGTCAACTTTTTTTTTTATCGAACAGTTAACGTTCATCAATTCATCAATTGAAGTCTTACAGCTTTGATGCCGGAGGAAAAGCTGTTCGTTATGAAAAGCTGAATATTTTAGGTTTCTACACCTACTATCGACCTCCTCTCTGTGCTCCTTTCCGGGGGGTTTCTGCACAAATGCAAGGGAGTACTTTTGATGTATGGGCGCTTCCTTTCCCTTATTATAACGAAGAGAAGAGAATATGTCATTATTCCAGGCCATTTACATCCTAAGAGCATTTTTAGAAAATGTTTACCAAAAACTCCCCTCCCCAAAAAGGGGTCAACGAAGGAAGTAGCGGGTCAGTGTAGAAGTAGAAACTGTTAAGCTTTCCATAACGAACCATTTTGCTTCGGTCTTCAAAGCTATAGGATTTCAACCGAAAAATTTAACCTTCCTTTCCTTAAACTGACCATAAAAAAAAAAATTTGTGACTTATGTAGCAGCCTATATATGTATTGTATGTCTTCGGAGGAACTGATCTGCGCAGTTTACTGTCTCAAAAAATCATCAACTTGACCGAAGAAGAAATTAAAAATCGTCTGTAAATATTTATCTTTGTCAAACGGGACCGAACAGAACGAAGTGGCCCCAACTCTAGTAAATGATTTGGCTACAGGTGAAAAAAGGTTAAGAAATTCACGGCGCACCCAAATAACTAGACAGATTTTAAAAGTACCCAATACCCAAAATTTAGGTTGGCAGATTTGACCAACCCTGTTTCGTGTAATATATGAGGCTGTTATCAAAAAAGGCAAAATACCGATTTTTAAGATGTTTACTTTTCAATCGAAATGGAAATAAATTATGTATTCTTTGCCAAAAATTAGCGCAAAATTTAAAAAAATTCCATTAGGTAACAATATTTAAAATTAAAAAAGGCATAAGTGCATGCATTGTATGAATTCACTGGGGAAAGGGCACAGGAGTTAAATCTGTTATGAAAATGTCTAAATACTTGAACTTATTGAAAAGGAATTGTTTCATATCTACACGTCGACAAATCATATTACATTCCCACGTAGGATTTTCGTTTCTTCTTCTTTTACAAAACTGATTTTGGAACTAGGATTTACCTAAAACTTTGAGCGAAACTTTGATTCAAAGTGAAATTTTTCACTTTCAAGTAAAGAATTTGCACAAAAATTTTAATTTCAAAATCAGACAATGCCATCGATTTGCCTGTGTGCGTATGCCTCTGTGTATGTATGTGTGCGAGTGTGCGTATGAGTGTTTGTCTGCATCTATAAAACATTTTGAATTTATTTTTAATGCAGACACATTCACATTTAAATTCAATTTTAAATGCTTTATTCTTAGCACTTCGTCCCCTAACCCTAACCCTCCCCCTCCGCCACAACCCTTCCCCAGCAACACTGGCGTACCACACGCAACTAACATCAATACACCAACCAATACACTCTCATAAATGCCATTGAGTACAAGCACAATAATGTTGGTTGCTTCCCCCGCCCACAGTTCACCTAGCCCACCCTAAAAACTCAACAACTTCTTAAATTGTTGGCAAAATTCCGAACTTCTGAACTTGTTGTAATAAAAAACCCAAAAGTGCGACGTGAGATAATTCCATCTGTGCCGAATGAGACCGAGAAAGCATTGAGCACTTTAGCCCCATGTCTCATGCCCGCTTTCTGTCTTGTGCGCTGCAGCTGGAGGCTTGGGGACCGACTAACTGGCTGAGGCTATCCTGCTGCGCCTCGTCGTTTAGAAATACGCTGCCGGAGCCACTGCAGCTTGCCTTTTTGTTTTCGCTTTGTACAATTTTTTGGCAGCACTTGGCGGTGGGCGCAAACAATATGTGTGTGTGTTTGTGTTGTTGTTTTGTTTTGTTTTGTTTTGTTTGTTATTTGCCAACAAATTTTAAGCGTTTAAAAGGAAAGCAGCATATAAGCTACTAACCAACGAACCAACGAACCAACGAACGAAAGAAAGCAAAAAACTTTGCGCCAGACGACGAGTAAAAAGTCAAGAAAGCAAAAGTGCCCAGTAACTATTGTCAACTTGGCTGGCATGTACTAAGTACAACAACAACAACAACAACAACAACAACACAATACAATAAAATCCAATGTACATACAACAACAAAACATACACACATAAGTTGATAGTACCTAGTGCTTACTAACACTTTGCTTGTGGCACTGAGTACAAATCGGAGTGTGGGTGTGAAAGTATGCGAGAATGGGGCACGAATATCGCCGTGAGAGACAAAAAGCGGCACACGCAGGCGACAAACTTTGAAAGACAAAGAAAAAAAATCCAAAGTTTAGTTTTTTTCCGTTTTGTTTTTGTTTAAAACTTTGGTTTGACTTTTATACACATTTAAGTAATGTTGGCAAATGGTGACTCTAGCAGCTTTTATTGCACGAAATTCGTATTTGAGGAGGGAAAGGCGAAAGAAATGGCATAGTTTTGTCTTTAAAAAACGCTTTAAAATTCCATTATCCCATCAAAATTATTATAATTCGAAGATTTGGGTACTTCACAGATCTTGGATGTTGCCAGCAGAAGCTTTTTTCATTCGATTACCCTCTTGGATATCGGTTACCTTGTATCTGCCTGTAAATGATTCGGACGCAGTTCAGTTCATTTTACTTTTTCAAATTAAAAAAAAAGATGTCTCCAAAGAACATAGTCTTATGTAGAATAAGCAGTATTCATCCTTGAAACTTCGCTTCACAGCAGTCGTCTGCTTCTGCCTGCAAAGACTGGGCAGTAACAGAAATAAAATTCTGTAGCGACGCTTTCATCTTCAAGGCAGGTTCACATGCTGGAAAGTTAATGAAACCCATGCTGGTCATATAGAAAAAGTTAAACCTAAGTTTTAAAGTTTACAGAACAGTTCCACGGTTGGACAATTTTTCAGTTCTTTTATTACCAGACACAGCAGAGAATTCAACTTGTATTTAATATCATGACTTTATGCATTAAGCTGAACCTTACAATCGAATACAATTTGCGGGGTTTTCTAAAGACTTTAGTGAAAACTGTTTGTCAATGTACTCGTCTTCTTCTTCTTTCCCCGTTAAATGGAAAGAGGTACATTCTTAAGTATATAAAGTTTGGCCTCATCTGAATTTAATTTCTGAGATTTTCTTACAAGACTTTGACTTGCAATGAGAATTTGGGAGAGTTTGTTTGATTTACTTAGTTTTTTCTACTTATTCGTAAATCCCAGTGGACAGTAGGTAGGGCGATATTACACCCTTCTGAAATTTTTCTTCATATTGAAGAGGTTGACTTTTTCGAGCCATTGCGCAAAAATCAGAAAACTGACTTGCTTCGATTTTAAATTTGTTGGTATCGTTTTAAAGGTAATAGTCCAACTAAGAAAAATCCGCAAAGATTTGTTCATAGAAATAGTTTTTTTTTTGGGTTCCAGAGCAAATCAAAGAGAGCGATTTTTATGAAAAATATATTGATTTTGTAGTTTCGTTCGTGAGTACTTAGTTGAAGGAAAATAATGTTTGGAGCCATAATTTTTATGTTCATTAGGTTTAAGTTCATTTTTTTTTATCCTGGCAACCCTTACCAGCTCGATTTTCCTTTCATTAAGTTTGGAGAGAATAGCGGGGGTATTTCGTCAATCTTTAGACATTTTACCGAAATGTTTAGAGAATTGGTATTACTAATCGAGAAGCCGAGAAGAATAGACGTACACCCCAATAACCAACCCAACATTTAGAAGACCCGTTATCCGAATACGCTACACAAAGCACTAAGGAAAATCGAGGTGGAAAGGTACGCCCCAATTACATTTGTATATAAATAAATATTGTAAGTACGCTTACTGCTTGCTGCCTTTCAATTTTTATACACGTTACTTTCAACTTCCCTCGAGATCCCCCTCATCCGGAGACGCAAAGCCCTCGCCCCTTTACACTATCTTTGCAAAACAATTCCATTTTCGGTCAGTTCGAACCTTTTAAAAATATTTCAACTTTGCCACAGATTTTTATAAAAACATAAAAATCAAGAAATGTACTCGTAATTTTTTATGTTTAGGTACGTAGACTTTTTTTGTTAACAAAACATTGCCAGTATTATTGACTCACCTATATACACCGAAAGTGGGATCGTAAGTATAATAGCCTGCTGAGGGTTGCAAGCCCGCTGAGGTCCATGCTGTGACATCGGAACTGTTATTGCTGTCCTTTAAGGCATATGGATTACTCTGTAATATAATAATTACAAAATTTTTATTGTATATATAATATATAGCATATATATAGTATAGTATATGTAAATATGTATGTTTTGCATGTATTTATTCGTATAAAAAAGTTGTATTAATTTGTTAATTTTTTTTTGTTTGATTAAGTTATAAACTTTTGAAGTTGGCACAAAAAAGAAAAGTGTATTTCATACCATTTAATTTATGCAGAATGACTGACTTTGACTTTTTTGCAGGCAATTAGAATAATTTCTTATTGTTGTTGTTTTTAAATAAAGAAAAAAGGGAAGCACAAAAACAAAGTATATTTTTGCATAACAAATTTGTGGAAACCAGATGGCGCTTGATTAACAAACAACAAAAGGCAAACGATTTAAATAAATAGCAAATAAAGATGAAAGAAACATCGGAAGCAGCAGCAGCAGCAGCAGCAGCAGCAACAACAGCAGTTGCCTTCCCTCACAGCAACAACATAGACTTAAATGAAATATGTATTCTTGGAAGAAAATTGCTTTCCAAAAAAACAAAAAAAATGCCCATCTTTAATTAAAATTTAAATATGTAATCAAATTAAGAGAATGGAACAACAGCAAGTGAACAGTGATTTGGAAAATTTTTCACCCAGAAAATTCAGGGCATTTAGAAAAGATAAAGCCATAAAATGTATAAATACTCTGTTGCAAAAACGCTGGCAATAACAATAAAAATTTTATTACATATTATGTATGTGTGTATATTAAAGTTGAGTAGTTGTAGTAAGTAGTTGTCAGCAACAGTAACAACAGCTGCAGCGGCAACATGCAGCAGCAAATGTGCAGCAAGCACACACGTTTATCATGTTGTCGATAGGTGGTGGTAATCACGCGTTTCTACAAGACATTAAGTCCAAAAGCAAATCATATCCGGATCCGTGAGTTTTTTGTGTGTGTGTGTGTATGTGGCCGTGTAGTTTTTTGTTTTTTTTTTTGTTTTGCAGGCAAACAAGTCGGCTGAAGCTTCGTGGTGTTGTTGTGGTTGCTGTTTTTGTTGTAATTGTTTGTTGCTGTTATCAAATGTCTGTGAATTAAACGCGCATTTAGGCGCTGAACGTTAACAACAACTGCTATAGTGTTACAACAACAACAACAACAACAAGCAAATGCATTAATAAAACTGCAGCCAACAGTCAAGCGCGGCATGGAAACGTTAAAAAAAAATACTTTTTTCTTTTTTTTTTGCGAGTTGCTGCTGCTGCTGTGTTTTTTTATATTTTTTTTTTTTTGTTCTTTTTTTTTTGTTTTTGCTTCAAATCAGCTTAAAACACGAGTCGACAACTGTAATTATTTTAATGTTTATAATTTGCATAAAAATGCAATTAACTACTTTTTATGAGCTGCTGCACTTTGGTGTTGCACTAATTGTTGTGCCTACTATCGAGTGGAGGGGAGAGCGGGAACGAAAGTAAGAGAGACAAAGTGGAAGAAAAGAATACGCCAGCATTTTGTAAAACGAAAGAATTTTTTGTGTGCTGGAACAAAAGATTTCCTGACATCATGTTCAGCTGTAATCAGCAAAAAATAAATATTTAACCATTAATTAAACGGAAATTTGAAATTATGCAAAACGAAGAAAATAAATGAGACAAAGTGAGCGCCGTTGCATTGTGTCCATTATCCATGGTCTACACCATACTAACAACGTCGACGTCGAATACTAAAAGAGGAGGTGCTGAAGTGCTGTACTGAATCCTATATTCACAGTTTTTCTAGGTCAGTAAAGTTAGGAAACTTCATTACATTTTTTTGTGTGGAAATTTTTGCCCTCAGAACGAGTTTAAAAAGCTTAGGAATTACTATCAAAAAATTAGCAATCAAATATATTACCTATACTTGTCACACCCACCTCACCTGTCGCCACCATGATCCCAATTTTTTATTTCCATACCAATTCATAAATTTTCAAAAAATCGAAATTTACAAAGATCCGATAGTGCTTTCGGTTTCATCAATTTTTATACCTTTCAAATTCATTCAAAAAACGACGGTACTAAGTAAGTTGAAAATACCAAGCCAAAAAATCGGTAACTTTACTAACTTAGACAAACTATAAATGCAAAATTAAACAGTTGAACTTCGTTATTTAGAATTCAAAGTCGATATCCTAGTCGGAAAATTGTGCCGCACAGTGTTAATAGCATTTTCTATGTATGCTTTTGAATCTAAGGTTACCAAATTTTGTTGAAAACAAAATATTTAGTATAAGTACTCGTATATATGTACCTACTTACATAAAACAAATGGGTGATCCAAATCTTTTGGATAATTATCAGACCAAAAACTAGACACAACATTGAAACCCAAAACCAAATCAAAAACCACGGTCTTACTATGAACCAGAAAAATCTGACAGGAAAACTGATCAAATTTACAACGAAAAATTGTGACCACCGCAAACCAAATTACAACAAAAAAACAGAACAAAACTCAGATTAAAATTCAGATTAAAATTGAGATTAAAATTCGGATTAAAATTGAGATTAAAATTCAGATTAAAATTGAGATTAAAATTCAGATTAAATGTTAGATTAAAATTCAGATTAAAATTGAGATTAAAACTCAGATTAAAACTCAGATTAAAATTCAGATAAAAATTCGGATTAAAATTTAAATTAAAATTTAAATTAAAATTTAGATTAAATTTAGATTAAAATTTAGATTAAAATTCAGATTAAAATTTAGGTTAAAATTCAGATTAAAATTTAGATTAAAATGGAGATTAAAATTTATATTAAAAATGAGATTCAGAGCGAAATTTTGACCAAAAATCCGAACAAAATCAGACCAAAATCAGACCAAAATTCAGTTCAAAATTCAGACCAAACCCAAACATTGGGGAAAAGAGACATCAACACTTTTTGTTTTCAAAACGTTCAAATAAAGCTTAGTCCCCAAACTTATACATTTTTAACTATTTTGAATAATCGTTCACAGCAATTTGGAAAATTCATCAAAAATAAATTTATAAAATTGTACTATTATAAAAGACTCTTACTTTACTTACTTTTAATGGCACAACAGCCCATGGAGGGCCTAGGCCGAGCTTTTACAAAAAACGCTGCTGTTTAAAATTTCTAAATTTTCTTATATTGCACATGCACTTAAATTAAATCTTGCTGAAAGGCCAGGTAAAGGGACATGCTTGTTGGGAAATAAAAAAAAAACTAGAAGATTTTACTCTAGTTAGCCAGTTTGAGGATAGTAACATTTTTCTTTCCCTTTTTTGACAGACTATCATTGTTAACTGTAGAACTTTCATATATTGTCCTCATTTACATTTTTTGGTTTCTAAGATACAAAAGCTCAAAGTTAGAACACTTGAACTTTTGAACTCAGATGCGCCATTAATTTGTAGGTCCCTTCCATTTTCATAAATTTGCAATTATTTTTCTATCTTTGGTCGCATGTTTTCTTCAAAAATAATCTTTCAACATATAGGGAATTTTTGGGGAATTTCAATAGTCCCTTAACTTTTTGATAGTATCTAAAACTTTTTTTGAAATATCTTGAAAAAAATAACATTTTTGTTATTAGATTGTTTTATGTCTTTCGACTAAGTAGAATTAAACAAAAAAATGTTTTTTTAAAAATTTTTCCAAAAAATTTCTAAAATTAAAAAAAAAAACGTATTTTAGAATTGCAAATATGGGCAAATTGTAGTTGTTGAAACCAGAGAAGATTTAGAAACATAGCTCCAAAGTTCTGCAGATATAACAATCTTGAATTTTAAGATAATCATATCTTATCAAAATTAGTTCATCCACTAAGAAGCTATAGTTAAGTGAGAAGGGAAAAAGTGAAAAAGTATCGTAACGAATTGGATTGCAGGTATACAAGGCACCGGTCAATTGGCACGTATGCATTGAGATAGCGATTTAATGATAATACATCTATCATCTAACAGCTGAAGAAACACTCGAATACTCCCTGAGTGGCTTACTTTTACTTATGGCACAACAGTTCATTGGTCGCCGTGGCGTAGTTCATAGTTCGTTAGTCTACTACTGCCGACGATTTCGGCACAGGTCGACGGTTGAAAAAACTATTTTTCTACACGGCACCACCTCATGGCAGGCAATGGCAAAGCCATATAAGAGTAAAAGATTGCCTAAGAAAAGCTTTTCACTTTGCCGTTCGGGTTCGTCATAAAACTGTAGGTCCCTTCCATTCATGGACAAATAAAGGGTGACTTCTTAAGAGCTTGGTTTTTGGAAATTCAAAACAAAAAAACAGAAATTTTACAAAAATGAATTAAATTTTTATTTGGATCAATAAATCAAGTCCTGCCATTTACATTTTAAAGATAATTTCACTTAAATGTTGCCCGCGGTTACGCTTCCAGTGGTCCATTCTGAAGGTCCAATTTTGGCACACTTTTTCACACATTTCGGCCGCAATCTCACCAATGACGCGTTGAGCTTTCAATATTGGCTTCCAAAGCAGCAATCGTGTTTTGCTTGTCCCTGTAGACAAGAGACTTAACATAGCCCCACAAAAATTAGTCTCATGGGGTCAAATCACACGATCTTGTTGGCCAATTGACTGCACCAAAACGTGAGATTAACTGCTCACCAAATTCGCCTCTTCATTGATGCATTGTTTCGCGTGCAGTGTGGCATGTGGCACCATCCTATTTGAACCACATGTCGGATTAGACTAATTGAATTTTCGGCGGAGTCCATTGAATCCTAGGCCGAGCTTTTGGCATCTCTTTATGTTGCACATGTTATACATACATATGTATGTGTAAACTAGAGAAAGGGACATAGAATTTTATGTCGAAGCCAAAATAGGGAAAAACTTTTCTTATCTACATATAGACAATGGCATTACCAAAGAAAAGGTTGTTCCGTTTTTTTGATTTCTAGAATTGTTTTTTTTATTGTGTGGAGTCTCTTTGCATTCGATGACCACTAAAAGCTTTCAAGAAGTTCAAACTTAATACCCTCCCTTGTCTAAAGCAACCATTGTGTAAATATTGTGGTCTATAACAACGACGACA
Source organism: Palloptera scutellata (assembly GCA_958295655.1). Taxonomy (NCBI): domain Eukaryota; kingdom Metazoa; phylum Arthropoda; class Insecta; order Diptera; family Pallopteridae; genus Palloptera; species Palloptera scutellata. The sequence continues at coordinate 42,670,751 of OY282449.1, read as the reverse complement.
CACGCAGCAAGTGAAAGAGGCGGTCGTCTAAGACCCAATCTTTCGCCTTATGGCATCGGTAAAGGTTACCTTGCCACTGGCCTATACAAATTTCCACTCGAATAACTTCTTCTTATTTTTTCATTCAGTGTTGCCACTTTTCTATAATTTTGTAATTTAATTACAATCTCTCCATCTTCTTGCGCTCAATTGTTGTTTCAATATTCGAGTTATGCTGAATGGGACAAAAATTACAACAAATATAAAAGCAAGTTAATAATGATGGGCTGGTAAAACCAAAGAAAAATTACTTAATCTGTGCAGTAATGAAAAAGTTTTAATTCCTCTAACTGGTAGACAAACCATTGGAAGCACCACTGCACCAATTGCTCCCAGTTCTCCTCACATGGCTAGGTTTTTTGCTTAATGAATGCAACAACAACACGTGAATTTTTAGGTTATTATTTTGTTTTTTTTTTTAGCTGAATTTAGCTGATGCGATTTTGCAGCGCGACAATTTGTAAAACATGTCGCATGTTGCGAATGCGTGCGGAAAATGGAAGAAGCAGAAATACAACACCAGCGCTAACGCTTTCTTTCCTTTGCCAGAGCTATAAAAATGCAGGCATAAAACATTTACACACACACACACACATACAGAGAGAGAAAACTGTTGATGCAGTTGATGAGGGGGGACGGGTTGAGGGGAGAAAAATGTCTGCACTTTTTGATTGCATGTTATCCTGCTGCATCTTTTGCTTTGCTAGGCATTGCTTCCTTTCCGCTTATGATTCTCGGCTATGAGGAAAACATTTGACAACAACAATAATAACAACAGCAATGTTCATGCAGCTTATTGTTCTCTTTCCGCACTCCATGAACAATGTGCAACAGCGTTGCTGTTGCTGATGTTATTGTGTTGCATTCAACACAGAAAAACAAAATATTCACGTTTCAAAACACGAGAATTTTTGTAAATATTGCTACAAAAGTTGGTACAAAAAAGAAGCAAAATAGAAGAAGGAAAGAAAAAGAAGAAAAAAGGAATTTGCATAGTTTTCATTATTATTTGTTGTTATTACTGCTGCAATTGTTGTGGATTTTAATTGTTTCTCATTGCAAGCATTTTGTAAGATTGCAATTGCACTTTCAATTGTACATAAGTAGCTACAAACTAGAGTGACTAGTTGCTGAACTGAACAGAGCTGAGCTAGCTGTAGACTGGCAGCAAGTAGTTGCCACACATTTGTTGCTGCTACTACTACTACTACTATTATTATTATTTTTTTTTAAATTTTTTTTTCCAGTGTTTTCTGTTGTTGCTGTGGTTGTTTGTTGGCTATACGATTAAGTCGTTCAGTCAGTCGATGAGCATACATATGGTAAAACCACCGCCACACACAAGCTGAAAAAAGTTAATAAACATTCATACCGCAGGTAAATGAAATTAAAAAATACTTGCGTCCAATTATCGCACGAAAATACAAATACAAAACATAAACCGCATGGCAGCAAAGCAGCAAAAAACACTAAACAACAAAAAAGCCAACTAGCGAGTGTGTGGAATTTGAATTTGCTATAAAAACGAAAATGGAAATGTTTAAATTTGTGCTAAAATTAATTCGCATGCAGCAAACGACACAAAGAAGTAGAATTCCTTAATAATTTCTTTATTTGCGGCTGGCTACTAGCTGATTAAGCTTAAGTGCAGCGAGTGCTGCACTGTGCGACGTGTGACGTGTCTTGCAGTGACACGGAGTGAATGACAGCGCACACACTCACTGAATGTGTGAAACGAACACCTTTTGTTTGCCTACATACTTAAATAATTCCCTGGACATCAATTCGTTCCCACCACCCTTTCGGTTTCCGGAAAAAAGCATCTGATGTTGACCCCTACCTTTGGCTAGCTTCCTTATGCCCGCCATAACAGATGCTTACAGGCTAATCGCTACTAATTGTGAGAAATACTTAACTTGTTAAAACATTTTTACTCATTACTAGTCTTCATCCATACCAAAAGAAAACACACAGCAACAAGCAATTAATGAGGGTGTAGATCTTATCTGACTGGGTATGTACATTAAATTGGTTAAAGGTTCGATTTATGATCACTTAAAGTCAACAATGTATGTTTTTACATGCTATCGGTGAGATGAGCAAATATGAATGATTAAGGTCAAAGAAATGTCCGGAAAACCTTACAACCAGATATGCGAATCTGCGAAAAATGGAAGGTGACATGCGCTGTTGTTGCTACGCGAATTATCATCGAGGAGCTATGTGTCCCTGAAAGACCCTCAAAGAAAGAGAAAGAGTGGCAGGAAGAGAGAGAGAGTGAGAGAGAGAGAGAGAGAGAGAGAGAGAGAGAATATAACTGTGGGATCTAAAGCGCGTATGAGGAGAGTGGAAAGTAATGGTTTTAAATCTTAAACAATTAGAATTAGTTTCCTGAAAAATATTGAGTTAAACCGTTTTGCATCAAAGAAGCATTTAGAGATTCTTTTAGGTCAACAAAAGAAGTATTCTAGAAAGTAGCACGCAACAAACGGTTAACGTCCGTTGTACTGCATCCTGTGTTCCCTGAACTCGTTTCAAATGAGGTTTAATCTGGCTTAAAGGACCGACTATGTTCGGGGGAACGCGGAAGCGGCGATGCTCATTCGTTTGAACATATTTAAGTATTTGAATTAAAGTGCACACTTATTTTATGATATAAAACTTATTTAAATATTTTAGAATCGAGAGAAGAGTGCTAATCGGCGAGTTAGTAGAAGTAGAAGCTAACAGTATGCAACCAGTTTTGCTTCTTATGTATACTAACAAAGTATACATTTCGAAAGTACAAATCAAGGAAACTGGAAAATTACGTAGACTCTATGAAACCAATATTGACAGTAAAATATAAAAATATATATAAATTCAACAATTATTATTGTAAAAAAACAAACAAAAAATAGAATAGTTTCGTCGAATTGGATGAAATTACTCGAATTTACTCGAATTGTATTGAGTTTGATGTTCTCAACAAAAATAAATGTAATAAGATTATGAGCTCAATTATTCGTCGTTCAACGGACCAGTGTCCTTCTAGCTCATAACTAGAACTAACTATGAAAGAGGTCGGCCGTCTCTTCGCTTTCTTGCTTAGAACCCCAAAGAGTACAGAAAGCACTAGTTCTCAAACGAATCATATTTAAATGTTTGAACAAAGGGAAGTGGATTATCCCAAAAGCAGTTCACAGTCCTTTTTGTTAACTTATTGTAGGAAGAACAGAAAGTTTATTAGAAGCTTTGGGTAGACAGGTAACATGCGTTTTGTCTATCTACAGTTCCTCATTTCTTCCTCCCCGTGACAATGCTGGATCAAATCGATTTACTAAGTAATGGTAGTGTTCATGACTGTGGACGACAACGAATTTACGATTCAAGACCCAAGAAACCAGTTTCTTAATTCTTTCCATCCTGCCGATAAGCGTATTAATTCTGATATTCTGATTGCGTGAGTTATACCAATTGGTTATTCTATTTTCGAACACAATCAAACCTGAATTTACAATGCGTAACATAGCTAGAGGATTAACAAAGTCTTAAGATCCTTTCATCGAAGGTCATCGAATCCGCAAAGGTTTTAGATTGCCTCGGTAGTCGAACTCAATGCAGAACGTAAGCACCAATACTGGCACAGTGAAGTTGCTTCCAATGCCAGACTGCATTGATTGACACTTCCATTTTCTGGTGGAAACCTTTTCAAAAAAAAAACCTTTCAAAAAAACCTTTCCTGAAAACCTTTCAAAGAGTTTATATACGACTCTGAGTAGTAGAATAGGGTGACTGTTTTATATTTAGCTTATCGCTGACTGGGACCTGCTACCTGAACCATCAAAAGAAATTCCACTAACTAAGTAAGTAATTCATTAATTTATGCTGCGTTGGGTGATGTCTGTATAAAAATTGTCAGAATCGTCGTTTTTGCTGAGTTTGAACTTCTGTAGATCAGATTAAACTCTACCAAGGCTCAAGAGCCTTGATAATACGATGTTTTTCCTGGTAGCTCGTCTGTATCTTCGGAAAGAGCAGCTAGTTTGAGAGTTATAGACCGCATCGAAAGCTTAAAGTATTTTAGGCCAACAAAAGATTGTGATCAGCTAGAGCAATACCCACATCCCGGATACAATTACGCTCATTCAATATTGCCTTGGTTGAAGCCCTAACAAAAACCCATAAATGTCTGCACAGTGGAGAATGCTGCTTTAGCGAGGGCTCCAAGTTGGGTGGGGAAAATTTTTATTTTCGAGTAACTACTTATATTCTGTTTCATCCATAGAGATAAGTTTATTTCCACTGTCGTGTGGACCTAATCGAATATTTATCGTCCAATACAAGGTTAAGTGATCTATATTTACAGCTTTATCCTTACAATTCAATGAACCATTGTATCCTTTTTCATTAGGGGTTGTTTACAAATGTCATTTCAGTGTTTATTGAGAATATTTTCTTTCAAGTTTTCACATTTCGGTTAAGTTTTCATTTTCAACTCGCTTCAACGTCGAATCTCTCTACACAATGAGTTACTCGTTTGAGGTAACCATAAATTTTTGGAAATTTTTAATCTTAAAATTTTCATGTTTCCACTTGTCTACATTTGTGAATTTATGCACATATTTATTTTGCTTTATTAATTTGCGTGATCTGGCATGAATTATAACTTCGTTTAAGAATCTTATGTAGCTACATGTGTGGAATGGAAATTTCATACCACGGTACAAAATTCTCTATGAATATTCTCGAGTAGAATTAAAATCAAATGTTCACTTCCAGGTAATTACCCAAAGGAAATTTTCATGATGCTTGACGAGCGCCAGCTGAGCAAAAATTCAACTGCTAGAAACTTAAAACTTCCACTTGAGTTGTAGCTAGCTGGAGTGCGTTTGTTGCGCATGCGCATGCGCAGGCACGCAATGCAAATGCAACAACAAATGCAACAACGAATGCAGCAGTCAAAACAATTAAATCGTTTAATTGGGGAGACGATAAACACGTTGAGCCCTGTTTGGCGTATATGTTCGAGTACGTTTGGGTGCATGTAGGAGTGAGTGAGTGATTCTACTTGGGAAGCGCTGAAATTGTTTATTTTTCATGCGTAGCCGCGTAGCTTATATGATAATTATTAATGCTCATACGCTACGTGCACCGTACACACACATCTGTACATACTATGTACATACATAGTACATATATCAGTTACACCCGCTTCGATGTTGTTGACTCAGTGAAGGCAGCGCACAACACGCAGTTGCAATTTGGCTGTGCTTGCGACTTTGTGACTGCATTAACTGTGGCAATGCATTGAAAGCAAAAATATGCTAGACGATTCATTTTAGACCGGCACACACACGCACATACTTATGTATGATAGATAGCTTGTGCTTGTGGTTGTGCTTGTGCCTGTGTTGTTGGTGGACCACGCTGTGAAATTCTTCAATTAAAGTTTCATCATTGCAACACAATTTTTATACGGCAACGTCGCACGCACATTTCACCGCTTTCGACAGCGGCAAACTCTCAGCTCAATTTGAAATTTGAATTAAGAGAAAAAAGCAGCTACAGCTACAGCTACACCGACAACAACAACCACAATAAAACTTATTTAAAATATGAATAATTGGAAAAAAATTGCAAATTTTCTATTTAATTAAAATCTTTAATCAGCGCTCGCAGTCATAAATTAGCAGCAATTGTTTTAATTTGGTTGTTGTTGTTGTTGTTTTTTTTTCATATTTATTTTAGCTACCGTCTAAAGTTTGAAGCGTTGCAACTTTTTCTGCATTTCTTCAGTTTTTACCTGCGCAGTTTTTCTTTTATATAATATTTTTCTGATTAACGCGTTGCACTTGCAACTGCCGTATGCAGTCTTTATCTATCGGGCTATCTTCCTATCCGCTTGCCTGCCTGCCCGCCTGTCTGCCTCTGTGCCTCTGTGCCTGTGTGCCTGTGTGCCTGTGTGTGTGTGTGAAGTAGACAATTGAGCTCAATTGAATTTATGACGCCCACTTTTTATGTATATACGAGCTGATAGGAGGGAGTGTGATGTTTTTTGCCATAATGATATTTACTCATAGAAATTGTTACCTTTGCGCGTTTGCAATTTTAGATTTCCTATGAAATATGCTTCTTCTTCTTCTTCTTCTTTTTCTACATAAATTTGTTTGAATGTGTGTGTCTCTCTGTCTGTCTGTCTTTCTGCCTTTCTGCCTGCCTGCTTGTTTGTTTGTTCGTTTGTCTGTTTGTGTAATTGTTACATTTGATTTTCACATTTTATCACTTGTGTTTTATGAATTACAATTGTGTGGTATGCATTTAATCATTAAGTAAAAAAGAATTATAAATGCGCTGGGAACATGCTAACGCAATAAGTGCCGGTCTTGGATTTGCAAATAATGGTTAAAAATTAGCTAAAAGACTTCCTCAAGTGAAACTATAATAATTGGAAGAGATTTGTTCGCAGCGTGACATAGTCCCATTATTTTAACAGTACATGAACTTAGATAAGTTGGTGCCTAGAATAACTGTTTCCATTGGCGGAACGGAACGTAAAACATAAGAAGCTTCCAAGAGTCGTTCTTGGTGCTTCTTTTCAGCGGGAGCTTTTTTTTGGGCATGTTTTGGAACGTATATTTCTCAGATCACTACTTGGTTGTAGTCAAGGTCCGCACACGTTTCTGAGCAGCAAAACGCTTTCGAATATGTACACAGAAAAATCTAGATGTTGAAAAGCTACAATCGAAACGTACGGCCGCAGCGTACCCAGTCGAGTCTCACTACTCCTATCGCAAAAAACCTCCAACCACGATGACATAAGTGGGTACGTACTATAAGCCAGAGAGATGCTAGGCTACCACCATCGACGGAGAAGTCTGTGGTACGACCAAGAAGCGTCGCAATGATGCTACTAACGCAAAAAATTGACCGAAAACTTCTAAAAAGCATAACAAAGAGGTGAGGAGCCACAAGCAAATGGAGGCGCAAAGACATGAGTACGAAGATATCGACATCTGGTTGATAACCGGTTTGAGGTCCGAAATTTCTTCGAAAGAATAAGATGCCTTACTGGAGCTTTCTCCTTCAAGGATGAAAACGTAAATCTGGTGACAGAAAGTTATGAAGGGATGTTAAGTTATGAAGGGAACACTTCCCACAGCTGCTTAATGACGATTATAGCAGCAATCTCGAAAATGGGGAATGCCAAGTAATTGTAACTCTGCTCAATCTACAAGAAAGGCGATCTGCTATAACTATCGTGGGATAAGCCTTCTTAATATCGCATACATCGTTCAATAGAGCTTATCACGTGAAAAATTTAAACTTTTCAACAACAAGCTGAGCTGATTGGACTTTTTAAGTGTGGCTTCAGGCCTAATCCAGCACAGTGAACTGACGTCTACAATTCATTTTATAACAAACGAGGTGCAGGCAAGCTAATTCTTTACGCATGCTGTTTGCATACGCTGATCATTATTATTGGTGTCAACAACCATCTTTTGGGTTGTCACGACGTCTCGGACAAAATCTTACTGTTGTCAATTATACATTCGAAGCTGTCAAAGATTTCGTTTATTTAGGCTCCAGCATCATGGCTAGGTAGATGGAAGAAACGCTCCGGCTAAGAAGTTTTTTCACTAGTGTCACAAAAAAGTTCATTATTCACTATTTCTATTTATAGCGATTTTTCTATAACCCAGAACATGCAGTGCTAAAAAGTATTGCAAGTTCGGGAGCTCCGGATAAATAGTGATGTTGCTCGGTTTTGAGTGCTTGATGATTACTTCAACGATGATTCTTAGTTCTACTGGGTATAGTTTACACTTCAGTGCAATCGGCTCAGTCTATACCAGTTTATTTCGCAAATACGCATAACTGGCTCTCTCCGTTGCATGCTTTAGGCATGATCTTTGAGATTTCGTCGAAATCATTCAGCCTGACTGATGAGGATAAATCCTGACAGAGTGATCTCGATCAGATTTCAAAATCAAATATTTATCTCCAACTAGGGTAGGAATAAAATAAATGGGTGAAACTAGCGACGTATGGAAAGGAGCCACAGTCTTTCGCGAAGTGATACAATTTTTCAACAACTTTTACTTCTAAAGGTTCAACTTTGCCCCGCAAACAAAGATACTGTGTAGAAAATTGTTATTATCTAAATTTATATTCTTCACCAGAGCAGGGTATCTATTCCAGGCAGGAGTTAAAGAGTCACGGGTATTAAGTACATCTCTTAAACTTTGAAATTTTAGAAAAACTGAGTTAACATTAAACAAAGCTGGGCACCGTTTATCAAAAAATTACCTTTTTTTGTTTTTGGGGGGAGGTTGAAGGTGTCAGCAAGCTAACATTCATAGTTACTCGTATAGTTAACGGACTTGAGATAACGGAAGAATTTTAAGGTAAGTTAATATAAACGTTATCGCTTTTCGAATTTATAGTAAAAGTTAATTATTAACTAAAAATTTAACCTCGTCAGTTAACGGATTAACGATTTTTTGCCCAGCTCTGAACATAACCATTAAGGAAGTATTTACTATAATAACAACAAAATTCCAAATAGAACATTGAAAATGAATTCCAGCATTTCAAAGGTAAAGTAAAGTGAAGCAACAATGTACAGTAATTAACCAAATGATATCAAAGATATTCAATACCTAAACTAATCCGTAGTAATAAAAGCAACAACAACAAACCAAGAAAACATTCCGCCATGCTAAATTAACGCTTGAAGTGGTTTCAAAATTAATTTAGTTCATTGAACAGCGATTATGGATGATCAGTGAACTAAACCTACATAGTTATGTACATACATATGTACATACAAGATTTTATAGGGTTACCCTCATATAAATGGGATATAAATACATACATACATATAGTGGTGGTCAGAAGAATAGCACATCAACCATCTTGCAAAAAATATAAACTTATAACGAGTGGACTCATATAAACTAGTAAAAACCTCGTGTGCTTATAAGTGTGCAAAAATTTGTATGAAATACTTATAATAGTTTGTTTACATGAATCCGAACAATAATGAATGTGGTAGTATTCTAGAACTTGGCTTCTGTTAATGTCGCAACAGCCCATGAAGGGCCTAGGTGTAGCTTTTCGCATCCAGCCATGGGTTCATGTCTTATATTTTTACACGAATGGAAATGACCTTTTATAGCACTCAGTTGATTAGACTATTGTTTTTTCCCACGGCTCCGAACCTTGTGGTGGCAGTTTGTTATCTGTTGGTGGTTTTGCCATTGCCTACCAAGTGGAGCGGTGTACTACCTTATAATTCTAATTCACTTCATATCGATAGGAATGTAAGAAGGTTATGAATGAAAGTTAACCACCTGACCAAGACGATAATTGAACTCGGCTAGAGGTCATCTGAAAAGGGACCTATAATATGATGCTGCTTAAGAGGTTTGCCATTGTCTGCCAAGGGGTTGTTGTGCTCTGCAGAAAAATTGAAAGTCCATAGCACTACCAACTACGCCACGGCAACCACTCTTCTGCAATTTCATGTAACCATACCAAAATTGATCTTCTTTTTTTCTTCTTTATCAATATTCATAAAGAAGTTCTTCAGAAAACTATAAAGAATATTTTCCCGACCATAACCATTTTCATGGACATTGATAATAATGCTAGAACATCTGTACTCCTTCGTCGGTAAACCCAGGAAAAGCTGAGAAACCTAATTATGCAGATATAAATTAAGAAATGTTTGTGGGATTTTAGAATTAGGAGCTCTTTACAGATCGGGGAGAACTGTGTGAGAACCCATTTACCCTGCTAGGGGACGACAACAATAAACATAATATAGTTTTCTCAATTAACATGTGCCGTCGAATTTATGTTTATACCTAATGAAATTATACTACTAGCCCTAGGAAAACGAATGAGACGAAGTGATTAGTCTTTTTGCGGATGTGAGAGATGTTTTATTACTATATTTTTTAGAAACAACCTCATTCAGCACTTACAGCATCTTCAAAATTTGCCTGTTATGGTCGGCCTGCTTGAGCGCCATCGCCAACAGAGCCATTCTTTCGCAAATTCGCAGACTATTTGGGTGAGGATGTGGCAGCTTTCGCCTTCCAATGTTCTAGAGGAGTTCTTGTGAATTATGAGTAAAATAGAAGATATTACGAGGGATCATAAGTACCTGTGTTAGGAATGAAGAAGCAAGTTTTTCACCAATTTATTTTTCTATTTTTTAACGTAATCTCCTTTTCCCAATGTTTCTGCCATTTCTTTAACCCCTCCAAAAAATACGATTTGTCAAACTCTTCAAAATACGCTTCTGTCTCGACGATAACCTTTTCGTTTGAGCTGATTTTTTTTCCCCGAGCCACGTTTTGATGTTGGGCAACAGAAAGAAATCGCAGGGAGGCAAGTCGGGCGAGTAAGGTGGGTGCGGCAGCAATTTGTAGTTCAAATCATGCAATTTGGCTGCGACAATTCCGTATCCGCTTGTTGTCCACCGTAAGCAATCGCGGCACCCATCGGGCCGACACCTTTCTCATGCTTAACCTATCATGTAAAATATTTATTACCGTTCCGTACGACACTCCTATGGCCTCTGCTACTTGGCGCACTTTCGTTCGGCGATCAGCGAGAATCATGTCGTGGACCTTTTCAACGATTTCCTCGGTAACAACGTCTGCCGGGCGGCCTGGGCGCTCCTCATCAAAAACAGATGTACGACCACGTTTAAATTCGTTGAACCAATATCTTACGGTTGTCATATGCAGATGGTGAAGATTCCCCATTGACAGCATCCAACTTCGCTTTTATTTCTTCGCATGTTTTTCAATCCAAAAATAAAAAGCGAATTATGGATCGATATTGTTCATTTTCCATTTTATCGCGAAACACCAAACACATGTGATACTAATGGCTGCCAAATAGAAACTAGCCTATGAATCAGTTTGAAATTTAGTGTGGTGTCGTGTGACACATGGCAGTACTTTCCTCATCACCGCCACCAGTCTTCACACACGGGTACTTATTGATCTACCCTGGTATTTTATTTTTTATTTTAAAGTGTGATCCATCGTCAACTTAGCTGCAAATGTTTTGCATCGTACTGTGTAAACAAGCGAGCATACATACTCACAACGATTGAATGAAGAGTGATGAAAAGAGATAAATTCTTCATCGATTGAAGCCCAATGTGAAAGTATTATATTTCATTGCAAGGTAACGATAAAAACAACAACAACAACAACATCACATAACTTAATACGTGTGTAGTATATGCAAAACTATAATTGTAAAACTAATTTGTGACATTTACAATAATTGTAGTCATAAACATGAGCACAAAACACTGACTAGATTTGAGGTTCAGAGAGTGGGAAAGAGAGAGCGAAAAAATGAAACGCAGGCTGACATTTAGCAGGCGGGAGAGTAACTTAATATGCAGCTTTAGAAGCAAAGAAGAAGAAGAAGAAGAGATTCAGAAATGAAAGAAGCACATGTGAAGAAAATGCACAAACGGCAAACAAATTGAATTAAGTAGCTAATAATAACAAAAGGAAACTACAGCAAAAAATAAAGACAACAAAAAAAGGAATAAACACTAACAACAACAATGAATAAACACGCTCTGAAGCATAAAACTTATTTGAAACTTGCATATTAAAATGCAAAATCCAAATCCACAAACCGCATCCAAATATGAGTATTACACCAACAACAAGCGCAATGTACAAGCAAACAGCAATGACAACAACGATAACATGACATAAAATACCAAAAAGAAAACAAATATGAGAAATAAATAAACAAATTAGACTCAAATGTAAAACAAAAGAGAACAAAAATCTGCCAGAACAAAAACAAAATACAACCACACAACACCAACACCAACAACAACAACAGCAGCATAATGTTTTATATGATTGAGTGAGGTTAGATTGAATAGTGGTGGAGGTGTGTATGTCACGGGCGCGGGCATAAGCAACAGCGTCATAGGCGATAGGCTTACATTAAGTAATACGAGGTGCACACAAAGAACGAAATGCACGCTCGTATTCACTATAAATGCAATAATTATTTACTTAAAAAACAATTTCGCCAACTTTGCTTATGTAACTGTGTATAGAATTTGCAGCCATTGGCCTCTCTTCCTCTCTCCTCATGCTTCTCTTTTCTTCTCTTTACTACACCGACTCCAACTGCATATCGCACAGTGGTTGAAAACTTATAAAGATTTTATCATAATTCTCCAGTACTTGTCTTTATCATAACCGGTAGTGTTACTCTCCAAGGGGAGAGTTTTGCAGACAAAACTCTCATGCTGACGAAGTTGGGGCAACACTTCCAGCTGCAATATAAATTTCTTCTTCAGATTACCTAAAACAAATTCACCATCTCCAGCGGAACTAAAATGGCATTGAAAGAAGCTTTTTGCTCATGAATTTATGTTACCTTGAGCTATGAAAAACAAACTCTATGAAAAGCTCTGAATGCCAGTCAATGCTGGAAAATAATTCGCTTCCTTTCATCGGCAGCTATGCTGACAAGTCATTCACTTTCCATCAGAATGACGCCAGAATCTACAGTAGCAGGTCAACGAAATCTTGGATAGAGAGCAAAAAAATTAGTGGCCTACTTGTATTCCAGACGTAAGTCAAATAAATAACATCTAAGGTTGAATGGCTAAGAGTGTCTATGAACGACTTCGATAGTCTAGTGGAAAGCGCACTAGACTCTCTCCTGTGAGGTTTCGGATTCCATTCCCGTCTCAATCTGGTGGTTAATTCTCATTTATAATCTTTTTAAATCCCTATCGATATGAATTGAATGTTCTCCAGATGTAAGTCAAATAAAAAACATCTAAGGTTGGATGGCAAAGAGTGTCTATGAACGACCTCGATAGTCTAGTGGAAAGCGCACTAGACTCTCTCCTGTGACGTTTCGGATTCCATTCCCGTCTTGATCTGGTGGTTAATTCTCATTTATAACCTTTATAAATCCCTATCGATATGAAGTGATTGAGAATCTTGGCAGGAAATGGCAAACCACGGAAGTGATAGCGAATTGTCACCCAGCCGCTTGAAATATACATTACACTATAGTAGGTCCAACCAAGTGGTATCACAATGGACCGTTCAGGCCTAACGTATCCTACTATCGGACAGCCACTCTAATATTATCATCTAACCTTTCAGTTCCTTCTCTAGTGGTTCCGTTTGTCATTTTTCTTAACCAATAAAAGTATTGAAATCATATGAATCCACTTTCAAAAGGTTGTAAATTTGCCTTTTTTACGATTGTATTATTTTCGAAATTGTAGAGTAGAGGAGGTTGTTCGAAAATATTCATTTCTTGAAATGCTTAGATTTTCCCCTTATAATTAATTATTCCACGCAGTTGCGTTTCTACATACAAGGGTTTTAAATGTATGTTGCGACAATTTTGAGTTTCTCTAACAAGACAATATAGTTAACTACGTACCATCGATAATATTGGAAATCTGTACGAAGTTGATAAATGGGACTTATGTCAGGGAGTTCATTATGTCACGGTGTCATTTGAATCCAAAACGAGTTCGAAATTTCTATTTGATGCTGTAGACACTTTAAATAAATCTGCTTTGGATGGGAACCATGTAATGTATAAAAGTGAAAGTTAAATGCAAAGCATTGAAAAATAAACAACTAAGTATATGGTAAGTTTTAGCAATTCGGCCCACAGTGTTTTGTGCGCTAAGCTTCGAAGCAATGCCGTCTGCGGAAAACGAATACTGGTGCTCATCGTTCTGATGCAAGTATGTACGAGTATTTAGCAAGCACATAGACAGACAGTCAGACAATCATACAAACATAGATACATAAATAAATACAAACAGAGCTTAAAGAAGACATTTTCGTTAGTGCTATCATTGTTGCTGTTGCTGTTGCTGCAGCAGCAACAACATTATGCAAAACCATTGCAATGACATGCGATACAATTAATGCAACCGCATGTTGCCGCACCACACCGCAACGTACCGCCTCTGCCAATACGATGGCGAGCGGTAATTGTAATTTTGAATTGTACCGTTGAGAGCCTCTGGTTAACCTCCTCCTCCTTCACTGCACGCCATGCTCTCCCACATACTCAATAAAAAAATGAAAAAAAATTAAAAATACTTTAATAATTTATGCAAAAATATTTATATTTGTTGCTTCTGCTGCTGCTTTTGCTAAGTTTTTCTTTTTAGGCTCCTTTAAATTATCACCGTAATTTCGCAAATGGAAATTAATGAAAACTTATAAAACTGTTTTTATTTTCTTATTGTTTTCGTGTATTGCTTTTGTTTGTTTTGTTCTTAATTAAAAAGCAACTAAGAAATCAGCAAGTTCGGATCAGAAGATGTTTCATGTAATCACAAGCTAAACATTTTTATTGAAATGCAATAAATTGAAAGTATGTAAGAAAATAATAAATAAAATTGTTAGACTTGTGAGATTTTTGCTAATAAGAAAATACATATGTAAGTTGTTAATATGTTTAAAATTGTATCTAAACATATTAATAAATTATATTGAATGAATAAAACAACGTTCCGGTTCCAAGATTTTCGAAAGCTTAACTTAACTTAAGTATGTAGCACATGTATAGGAGTATGTAGAACAAATTTATTGAGCTCAAAGCCAAATAAATTTTAATGCCAATTTTGAACAACGTAAAGGAAATCATTTCATTTCAACATCAATCATTTCAGCTGTTATCAGAACTGATCAGAATCTTTTAAACTAATGTTACCAAAGCCTTTCGAAATCTTCATTCCATCTAAGGAAAACTGCCCTCAAGTAATTTGCCACAAACTGGGTCAATAGAAATCTATACAAATGGAGGTTTAAACTTGTTGGCAGAGTTGCTTGTCAATTCTTTTCTCGACATCTTAAAATCAGTCTTTTTAAAAGCTTCCGAGATCCCTAAAGTGTTTTACAGTCCAAAGTCATAGCTTTAAAAGAAACTATAGGTTGAAGCTAGTTAAATTTGTTATCAAACATTTCTTAAGTCTTTAGCTGCTGCCGAAAATCTCCCGACACGGAAGTCAAGCAGTTTCATACCCACCTCTGCTGCATTTCCGATAGTAAAGATGTTCTGGGAGAATTCAAGACAGAAATTCTGGCATTAAATGGCATAACTAATAATCTTCTATCAAAAAACACATTCATTGCAGTTTAGATCCCTAAGCTTTATCAGCAGTTCTGAAGCATGCATAACAAGGTAAAGGGTTTTGAGGTTTTGAAAAATCGATTTGTTTCCATATTACGAATCTAGAAATTATTGGAATTGTACCCTATTTAAAAGCTTTATATACTTTAGTTATCAAGTTACAACGTTCAAGAACCGTTCTTTATTTAAGACCATTCGCGACCCTTCTACGCGCTAATGTGATAGGTGGCTACCCCGTCACTCTTTCCGGTAAAACTATATGAGCACGCGGAGCAGACGAACAGGAGCCAAGGCTAAAATACCAGGATCCACAAGGGGAACTGTATTCGTGACCAGTTGTCAAAGCCTCAAAGCTCGTTTTTTTTTATTTTTGAGGTAAAAAAGGGTTGGTGAGAAACTCTCTTCTCCTTGAAAGACGAAGACTTATCGATTCTTATGCGCATAGTATTTGAGCATCATTCTCGACGCATACCTGCCTGAGCCAGTTATGTTATCAGTTAGGGAATCACAGAAAATTTTAAAAATAAAATGTAAAAAATGCAAAAATTTAAATACCACTGACTTACTCCTTAAGGCAAAAGTATGTTGTCTATCATCTGTATGCCAAATTTGAAGAGTATTTTCTTCTTCATAACCTATTTTCTAAAATAAAATCTTTGATGCTTTAAGTCAACCGGATCGATGCTGAACTCACTTTCTAAACTAACCTAAAAATTGTGCGCATTTATGTAAGGAGTCGCTGTGGCGTAGTGGTAATGCGTAAGACTGCTACGCAGAGTGCCCGGGGTTCGAGTCTCTGCACGGGCAAAATAAAAAAATAATTTTTCTACTCGGCACCACCTCTTGGAAGGCAATGGCAAACTTACAAGAGTAAAAATTGCTATGAAAAGCTTTTCACTTCGCCGTTCGGATTCGGCATTAAACTGTAGGTCACTTCCTTTCATGTACAAATATAACACGCACAACATGAGTGGATGCGAAAAGCGAAGAGCTCGGCCTAGGCCCTCCATGGGCTGTTGTGCCATTAAAAGTAAAGTAAAGTAAGTACTTACCAAACTAGTGTAGAAAGGCGTACTATCCACTCCTATACTCGGATATGGATTCTGCTCATTCGCTGGATACGGTGTACCGTAAACACTTACACCGGCAGCGGCCGATTGAATTCGTGACGTATAACTGCTGAGGGCCAAACGCGTAGGATCATATTGGCAAGAGCAGACAGTTTGTCCTGTAACAGGATCCGTCATTACAGATCGGCCATTATCACAGCAAGGATGCGGCGTAGATGAGGTAGCAAGGCTAGCAGTTGGCGTAATAGCCGTCGTGCTAGTAGCCGCTGCTGCTGCACAGGAATAGGATGAATTGGCATTGTCTACTCCGCCAAGCCCAATACCACCACTACTACTACTGCTGCCCCCACCGAGCGTAGCAACACTAGATTCACCTGTTGTTGTTGTTGAATTTTGCGAGGCAGGATCAGGCGTCAATGTACCACCGCTAGTGCTAGCGCTCCCTAGCGCTGTTGCAGCGCCACCGCCACCGCCACCACTACTCCCACTGCTGTCGCGACCATTCATTGGGGGCGGACTCAACGATGGAGTGGTTGCGAGCGGAGACTGTGAACTGGGATGTGTCGATAGAGACGCTAGTGGAATACCGGCGCCGACAAGAAACTGCAATGAGAAAATGAAAGGCTGCCAGTTATTAAGAGGTAAAGGGAAAGTAATATGCACTGTTACGACAATCAGCTACTTCACCCTATTTTCTGCAGTCATCGCTGCTATTCAACGCTTGATGTATTAATTAAATTGCAATTTAATTTATTACGGTGCAAATTGCAAATTGAAATGTTTATAATTATTTTGTAGCTAAAAACTTAACGTAGCATAAATTTTTTATGGTGCATTTCATCTTGTACTATCTTTGCCGCACTTGGCGTTTATCATCTTTATGTCTATGGCTAGCTATTATACGCTGGCACCGCTCGGGCTGGGCGCTTAAGTTAAACTTAAGCTTAAGTTAAGTGCGCCTCATTATAGCAACAACAAATTAGCAAAGCAATTTGCCTTTATTGGATAAGTACGATTTTTATTGTTATCAAATTTTTCATTTATTTATTTCATAATCTGCGGATTCGCATATAATATAAACACACACACACACATACTGGCGAAAACCGAATACTCTCATACATTCACATTATTTATGGTGGGCAATTAAACGTTTGTGCAACGGTATCGCGATGAATGTTGTGTGATAAAAAATTCGACCCAAGTGAGCGTTCGTCTCTGAGTGTGTGTGTGTGTGTGTGTGTGTAGTAGTAGTAGTAGTAGTAGTAGTAGTAGTAAGCAAGGCATATCGTAAATTCATCACCGGGCAAATTTGTGACAGGCTTTGACAAATTTTAAAGGTCCTCAAAGAAAAATGCCGCCACTGCCGTTGCCACTGCAAACGCCGCGTGCGCCGTGCCGCTTTCCTTTGAAAAGTGTCCGCATTGGTATCTGCTTGTGCAAGGGCTAACTGACTGCATGCCTGACTGACTGACTGACTGACTGGCTGGGTGAGTGAGTGAGTTTGTGAGTGGCTAACTGACGGTTACAGCTCTTTTCTTGCCGGTCGCTACTACCGGCCGGTGACTGCGGACAATGAGGAAGTCGTAAATTTTGCAGGTATTTTGTGTTTGGTTTCAATTTTATATTTTCGAGTTCGTATACATAACTTATATACAGGGTGTGTGAGATTATGCATTTTAGATATTTATTAATTATACATTATTGTCTGAGGTACACAAGCTTGTACTACCTTGGACCAACTCGAGTTTGTGAGAAAATTAAATATTTAAAGATGGTTGAAAATTTCTAGGTTAGAATCATTCAACATTTTGATGATTTTTAATTTCAAAATTTTGATGATTTTAGGGATCAAATCAAAAAACATACGTAAATTCTGCAACCCTATTCGGACTAAGCACACAATTATACATTTCTCTAGTTTGCTTCAAGACTGTCATAACTCCAAAATTATAAATTAAAAAAGAATTGAATGCATTCGAACTTTTCAATTTACCAATCACTTCATACTACTGATAACGTGGAGAGTACATAAGATACAGTTAGGATTTGTTTACACAAGATATAGCACTAAATAAAAGTTATTACTTAACTCAAAAATTCCTTTTTTTTTAGTTATGACAGTCTTGTAGCAAGCGAGCAATATGTAAATAGAGAGCTATTGTATGTTTTCAAATCATGTTAGGTTTCGCAGGCCGGTTACGACTTGCCATGAATGGACCTAGTTCACATTAAAAATTGATGAATGGAACAACGGTCCAAGACATAAGGTTCGTATATATGTAAAATGAAAATTTCGACGATTTTTACTTATATGTACCTAGTTCGCTACTGAGCAAAAAACGAAAAAAAAACCGAGCAAACCGAGCATTCTGCATTCAGTTGAAACTAACTCCCTAACAATGCTTTAGATAGAAAAGAGTACCATCATTTCAAACAAAAAAAAAGAAAAGGAAGAGAAAATATACATGGGAGGTAATGTTTCGATAGGATTGAAATGCGTATCAAATTTTCTTTTGAAAACTAAAATAATGGGAATTCTTCCTATAAGATCGAAGAAGGAAATCTTATGTCAGATGTTCTCAGTACTACATATGGGAATTTGAACCAGGGTTTCATAGTCTAGTCTGTCATAGTAGTAAGCTCATTTTTCTTAAAAACGAAATGTTGAACAGTTTGAATGAACAAAAAATATATTGATAAAAGTAGTATTGGGGTCTTCAATTCTTAAAAAATGGTTGTGTTGACCTTTTTGCAATGTTATATTCCTAATTCGGGACAATACTGTTAAGTAAGGGACCAGTCGTTAGTTGTTTCTTCTTCTCTAATGACTCAACAGCCCATCGAGGGCCTAGACGAGCTATTCATGCCCATTTATTTATGTTGTGCTAGTAATATTTGTATACGAATGGAAGTGACCTACATTTTTAAGTGCTTCAGGTTATATTTTCCTATAAATGATGTCAAGTCTTTTAGCCCAGACAGATTTTCCCAGTCTAACTTCCTTTGCTGTTCTTCTTTATTTTTGATGAATAGTGGAAAGTTATTTTATCTATTCCCCAGAATGACTTTGGATCCACGCAAAGAGTTGATTCTCCTTTCCTTGCTAATTTATCAGCAACTTCATTTATTTCGCTTTAACTCCAGTATGCCCAGAAACCCACAAATTGCAAAACCAGTTGCATAGGCCAAGCCCGGTTATGTATGTAGTTTATCAAGACACTTCATCATGTTTTAGGTGATCTCCGAAAGATTACTGTTTTAAGGAATTTTATCTCTGTGCCATTAAAACTAATGATTTTGAGATTCTTAAGTTTTGTAACACATTCACATTTAAATTCACTTGTATATTTCCGCTATAGATGATTGTGTTTGTAACTGTTAGGAAATCCAGTACCAAGATTTTGTCGACCATGAGATTTGGTTACAATATTAAGTACTTAATTTACCTACTTACTTTTAATGGCACAACAGCCCATGGAGAGCCTAGGCCGAGCTTCTCGCATCCACTTATGTTGTGCGTGTTATATTTGACCATGAATGGAAGGGACCTATTAAACTTAATGCCGAATCCGAACGGCGAAGTGAAAAGCTTTTCATAGCAATAGCCGTTGCCTGCCAAGAGGTGGTGCCGTCTAGAAAAGTTATTTTTTCTACTTTTTGATTTTGCCTGTGCCGAGATTCGAACCCCGGACACTCTGCGTAGTAGTCCAACGCACTACCACTACACCACAGCGACCACAATATTAGCTGCTAAAATGGAATATATTAAGTTTTAAGGAGTTTCATTTTAACATCGACTCCTGATTATCACTTACTTATACTAATAGCGACCCTATCCTGAAAATCGAAGTTTTGGAGTTGGTAACACCAGCCTTACACAATGAATGGCCATTTCAAAAACGAGAATCTCAACAAGTATCAGATTCAGATTATTCCACCCAAGTCGTAAATAGGTATCGACTGTTGTTTGTCAAACTATCCTGACAGCAAACGCTTTGTGCTCGTCACTATTAAAAAATAATTCCAAACAGCGTTCTTTAAATATTCTCGTACATTTTATCTATTGAAAAGTCTTTAATAGACTAAAGAACTTTAATGGTTCGTGACGTAGTCCACAAGTTGATGAAATTCGATTTCTCGCATTGTATATGCTCGTACTAATTTATTTTCTTATAAATACCTGTTCAGGTAAACATGAACCCAGACCTATAATTTTTCGGTATATGAATTACGAAGAAAAAATAAGAATAAGCCCTAAAGCGCGCATTTAGCACACACTTAAGGCATTTCTCGCTTGCATTTAACTACCGCATACACGTCTGTTTGTGTGTATGCATGTATGTATTTACATTATAGAGGACATTTGACGTTGGTGGACGAAATCGCCCTGCGCTCAGTGCACCGTGAGCGAGCGCACATCAGTAGCTCGCATGCAATGCAACCGCGCAGTTTCATTGCATGCAAATTTCATCATCATATTTTTTGTTCGTGAATGTTGGCAATGATGTTGATAATATTTAAATACGAGATTGCTTGCTGCGGGATTATAAGTATACATCAGTAGGAAAGCGGAAAGCTGAAAGCTGAAAGCTAGAGGTGGAGAAAAGAGAAGGTAGGAAGGGGAGCAGGACGGAATGAACTAAACACTTAACGAGATGCATACATATGAACATACCATAGTATAAATAAAAGTAAGTAAGTAAGTAATAGTAGCGAAAAAAAACAAAACTGCATGCATTTGCTACAGTTGCTGCTGCTGCTGCTGCTGCTGTTGCTGTTGCTTTTGCTGTGGCTGTTGTTGTTGCTGTTGCTGCTTTGTAGACTAATTAAAAATTGCATTGCAGCAATTGCGAAATTAGTTTCTTATCGCGTTTATCATCGACGGCAACGATGACGACGGCAACGGCGGCGGTGGCGACGTTGACGACGATAGCGGCGGTGAGGCGGTAAAGTTGCGGCATTGTGGTCGAGAACTGATGCGTTGACGGATAGTTCAGTTGTGAATGCCGAAAGGGCTGAACAACTCACACAAATACACAAACACATACACATCACACACATCACACACACATATCCTCACTCGTAGCCAATTGCAATATGCAATGCATTGCAATAGTTAATGCATTTATGAATATTATTAAATTTATATGATAATTTTTGTGTTCGTTCGTTTGTGTTTTCTTTTTTTTTTTTGTTTATTCTGTTTTTGTTTACGTTGTTGTTGCTTTCGTAGATAGCGGTAAATGTTTCGAAGGCGTTTTGCAATAACATTTTCACTTTATGACCAAAGTCACGCAAGCAAAATTCTTAGCCTGAAAAAAATTGAAATTCAAGTCAACAATTCCTTAAATTAAAAAAAAGAAAACCGCACCCGGAGAGTGAACTTAATTCAACTTCCCTTTAAAAATGTCACAGACACTGAGTTCATTTACGGGAAATTATTATTATTATTTTTTTACAATAATTTAAAATACATTTTTCATTTTCTTTCAGTTGAGGTAATACTTAAATAAATTATTAGGTCGCTTACTGTCGAAGGCTATGAAGCTTACTGCTTTAAAATGGTTCATTAATTCTTCGCTTTTGTAATTTTAAGTTAAGGTAAGTTTTCCAACCGATTCAAAAGTAAACAGGTCCTTCTTTCTTTCCTAGTGATTTAGGTAAACCATTTGTGCTTGACATGGGTTTTCAATACAAATTTTGTATTTAAATAAAAATGTACCTTAACATTTGCTTTTTTTTGCTCTGGCAATGTCAGTACGTTATTCAAGAAGTTCACGAACGTACGAACGTGTAACGTTTTGAAATTATTAACATTACTACCGAAATTCTGAGTCGTTGGTCGCAACTTTAAATATGAAGAAAAACTCCTGAATTTCATTGAAAAATCATCTTCAACGATGAAGTTCATTTTTGGCTAATAGCTTTGTCGATTAACAAAATACTTATGCGCTATTGGATAGCAACAAACCCAAATGCGCTTCAAGAGAATCCATTGCATCCACAAAAAGCGATCGTGTGGTGGAGATTTCGTGCCGGAGGTGTTTGGATTAGACTGTATTTCTTCGCCGATGAAAATTATCGTCCTGTTACGCTCAATGGAGCTCGCTATCGTGCCATATTGGAAGATGTGCTCGCGGTGGTCATATGAACAATATCGGTTTCCATACTTAAATGTAACATGTATACTACACCTGGAATAAATTTCAGCCCGATATCTCAAATATTCTATATTTTATTTATGTTAATACAAAATTGTAACGATCCTATTGAAAAACCCTATACTTATCTTAACAAATACGAGTAACGCTATGAATTGTAAAGTGAAAAATATATATTTCGGGGCCTGGTTCAAGTCTGGGTGTCTTTCTTGTTTGTGCTCGCTGTAGCGTAGCGGTAGTGCGTTGGACTGTTACGCAAAGTGTCAGGGGTTCGAATCGTGGCACAAACAAATTCGAAAAAAAAAAGGCAACAACACCAAAATTTATACACGGCACCATCTCTTGGCAGGCAATGGCAAACCTACAAGAGTAAAAATTGCATATGAAAAAGCTTTTTACTTCGGCTCTCGGATTCGGCATAAAACTGTAGATCCCTTCCATTCATGTACAAATACAACACGCACAACATGAGTGGATGCGAAAAGCTTGGTCTTTGGCGCTACATGCGGTCATATCGACACATCGACACTGATTAACTGAAGTTTATTGAGGTAAAGGCATAACACTTGCCACAATGGCTGCCTATCTCTTTGACGGTGTCCTATGTGGTTGTATTCCCTCTTTCCTGCTCCCTTCTTCTTCCTCCCACCTATCAATATTCCTTCCATCCATCACAATGCTCTGCATTCATAGGGATACACCCTGTGTGTTAAGTGTATCCATAAAAAAAAAAAAAAAAGAAAAAAAAAAAAAAAACTGACGGCATAAACTTTCGGTAAACAACAGGAAACTTCCAACAATATAAATATGTATGGTAAAGTCACGACCTTTCTTCAGCTTCAATGATTGACAAAAATGTACTATATAAATGTACATACTTAATTATACGAGTGTAAGGAGTGAGATCGGAAAAATCTTAACATATATAAAACTCAATAATTTTTAAACGGTTGATCTTAGAGTTTTGATCTTTTTTTTATTTAATTGATAATATTTTACAAATTACAGAAAACTATAACTTTTATAGACCTAACCACTATTTATGAACCCGTGGACCTTTTTTGGTAAGCCTTCCATTAGAGATGTGATAGTTGTTTCAGACACCTTTTTGGAGCAGTTTGCCCATCTCCTTTTAAAATCTTCGATATTTTGGGACACCTTTTTTGTACTCTTTAAGTGTCTTTTCACAATATCTCTCCACTGGTCTTAGCTCCGGACAATTTAGAGGATTGGCCTCTCTTGGTACAAAAACTATGTTATTACTTTGGTACCACTCCAGAGCTTTCTTGCCGTAGTGACATGATGCCAAATCGGGCCAAAAATATGTGGACACATTGTGCTCTCTTATGAAAGGAAGAAGGCTTTTTTTCAAACATTCTTTGATGTATATTTCGGTATACGAGTATATAGAGCCCACTGTAACAAATGACTTATGAGAGCAATTTACTTATAAAAGAATGCAATCTTTTGCGATTTTCAATCTGTGATTTTCAGTACATATCATACTCTTTTTGCTCTTACCGGTAAGACCTTGCCTGCCAAGAGATGATGCCGTTTAGAAAAATGTATTTTCTACTGTTTGATTTTTGCTTGTGACCGGGAACTTTGCGTTCTAGTGTCGGACCGACTATTCAGCTTTGGCAATTCAGCCCAAAAAAGCTTATTTGGTTTCGGCACAACATCAGACCAAAGATTTATTTACTAAATTTTGAGAAAACTATTGTTTTCATTTAAACTGTCACTAACCATTTAGTGGTAATGAACCTAATATTAGTGGTAAAAAAAAAAAACTGTCGATAATTACCAACGTTGTTTGTAAAACAATATATAAACATCGACAAAGATCGGTAATGTCTCCATTGCCATTGCAATTTAGCAGAGACGTCTTCGTCGCCTATCTCAATGTCTGATCATGTGCTCCATGCTTGACTTTATCAGTGAAGTCATTGTAACATCGCTAACAGTAGAAACTATCGATACGATGTACACAAGCTATCGATATCAATCGATACTTGTCGTTGATTTTCCCAGCCCTACATAATATTCCATTACAATTGAGCTCTTAGTGGTAATAGAAATAAAATCTCACTACTGGTAAATTTGTAATGGTAGTGGACTCACCTACCACAAACTAAACGTTTATTTGTAATGGAAATAAAAAACCATAACAACTAAATGTCTAGTGGTAGTGGATATCAAAGCCCCCACTAGTGGTAGTGGATATCAAAGCCCCCACTACCATTAAGCGATAAGGGGACAGAGTTCAATAGACTACTTAGCGATAATTCTAAATAAGGTTTTTCGTTTTATTATTCCCTTTAATTCTTTTATTTTACCTCCAGAATCAGCCCCGAAATATTCATATGAACAAATCGTTTTACAAGTAATTTGAATACGTAATTTTGAGTGCTCCTGCAATGAGCAAGCTTTCCGAATCGGAATGATTTTGACGTTAACAATGTTAACAATGCTCTGCGGGATCTTCGTACTGTGCTTTAAAAATATGTACTTCTTCATATTAAAAATTAGGATTTAAACTAATAAAGAAAACAAGAATTTAAGTAATTAAAAAGCAGCTTCTCACCTGGCCAATATAGTGAATATATTGTTAACTAAATGCTCCCCAACCTGTCCGTTCTCCGGTTTAGTAAGAAAATTTCAAATCCGATTATTTTTTTGGTGCTATTTACCAAAATTTCTTACCGTGTAAACAAAAAAAAAAAATTTTTATTTTCAAAAAATGTTTCCTTTTGTGACGCATTACTGGCCCTCTGGCGGCCAAAAATAAAAATGTACATTTGTAACAGTTTTCGTTTAATGTGCCGATTTTATACCATCAATGCCGATCCTACCATTTAAAACCCTTTTTGACAGATCTGTTTTTATACCGTGTGAAAACTGATTTTATACTTGATTTTGACAGATCCATTTCCACTCCGTCAAGTATGGACTTTTCACGGCCACGTTTTTGTATCTATTTTATTTTTTTTATTTTAAGAATTCCCAGTAGAAACAGAACACATTACTGATCATAAGTCGGTCCAAATCTTATAAATTCTTTTATTTATTTTTTGACTATTGTTTCGACTTTTAAACGTACTTATTTGCTTCTTAGCAGACTCTAAAGATTTTTTAATAGTAAGCAACTTTTACGTGTCAGCCGCAGCAGCCACATTCCCGAAATCATTTTCAAACATTAATGCCAATAAAATATATAAAAATATGTTTCTGTGTTTTATTTCAAATTAAAGTTCTCCGCTTCTAAAACAAAAATACCCCATACTATTAAGGATCGGCTTTAGCAATCGGATAGCGAGCAGATGACGATATGGAAAGACCACTCTTGCACAATGACTGACGATGCATCAACCTTTACTCAATATAAAGTCCAATATACGAACCCAAATTCATAATTTTCTGCTCAATATAATTACCAATACATATACGACGTCTTAGTTAATTCTAGCAATGGGAACTAGTTTGAAGAGCGCTGCTGCTAAAGAATAAGTACATACATATTCCAATTTCTAGCATGTTTCTGTTGTTGCCGTTGTGCCAATGTTGAGCGCCACTTTAAATTGAAAGTTTTTATGCTGCTGCATTATTTTTGCTGCTGTCTCATTTCACTTGAACCCAGAGGTGTGGCCAGGTCGGGTGACACCCGGTGCGGCCCTAAATGGTATCACCCTATAATACCACTCCCCCCTCTTCTTTTGAAATAATTATATTTTTTTTAATAAAAGTAAGTAGATAATACAGGAATTCATAAAGATGAGTGAACTTAAATTAATACGCACTTAATTTAAGTCACAAAATAGTTAAAACCTCTACGAGTATGAGACCAATAAGGGAAATTTTTATTTATAGCATGTTCTTCTTAAAGAAAATTTCGCTGTGGTCGCTGTGGCGTAGTGGTAGTGTGTTGGACTGCTGCGCAGAGTGTCCGGGGTTCGAATCTCGGCACAGGCAAAACCAAAAAGTAAAAAAAATAAATTTCTACACGGCACACGGCACCACCTCTTGGCAGGCAATGGCAAACCTACAAGAGTAAAAATTGCTATGAAAAGCTTTTCACTTCGCCGTTCGGATTCGGCATTAAACTGTAGGCCCCTTCCATTCATGTACAAATATAACACGCACAACATGAGTGGATGAGAAAAGCTCGGCCTAGGCCCTCCGTGGGCTGTTGTGCCTTTAAAAGTAAAGTAAGTAAGTCTTCTTAAAGTTCTTGGAAGATATTTGTTTACATAAAACTTTTTTTTTTAAATGGCTATTGAATTGCTGTTGTAGGAAATTGATGTATGTATATGAGTACACATTTAAAGTTCCAAATTTACATTGCAAAATATGAAGATTTAAAAAAATATTTTAAAAATTTTGAAACGATCGATGCATTCAAGGATCGTCCTCTTGTTTTCTTCTTTAGCAGTTAAACCAATATCTCGTTCCCTTTCACCAGGCATTCTTTTCTTGTACCTTATGCGCCGGCTGATGCTTATTCCCAGCTTTGGGCAAATAATACTAGCCTTCTCCAATGCACCTTCCACTAAACATTCCCGCTTTTCTTGTAAAAAGGCAATTAGGGCATTAAATTTCACTATTACTTTATCATCGACAGTTAGTCCTGGAACTTGCAACTATTTTTGTGAAGCATCCACTTCCTCCAACACATCGTGCAAAAAACAAATGAAAACAAGTATAAGGAAAGTATAATTTTGTTGGTCTTTGCGGGTGTCACCCCAAAAATGGTGACACCCGGGGCAGACCTGCCCCCTCTGGCAACGCTACTGCTTGAACCATGAGAGTACGAAGGCTTTGTGGTCTCTACATTTTTTTTCTTTTTAATTTAGTTTTTCGTATTTATTGTTGTTGTTGCTGTTTCTACTTACTTATATAATGTTTTTTACTAAACTACTACTTCAAAGGACACGCTTTTGTTGTTCCTTTGATTTAAAAAACAAAAAACAAAGCATAATAAAAATAAAACGCAACTTATTCCCGAAAAGATAAAACAAAAACGAAAAGAAAAGGAACACGTCACATTTTAAGGGCACTTTAGGGCAATTTTACGACAGTTTTTATTTTTCTTCTGTTTTTATTTGGTTTTTTGCCTAGAATTGTGACGAAATTTAAGCTCAAAATAAAGGAAAAAAAAAGTCAAAAGTAAAATAAAAATCTAAAACATTGTTGGATGATGCGCAAATTTCTGCAGACTAGAGAGACTTTTCTGATTTTTGTTTTTTTTTACTTTTGACGTTGTTGTTGCTGTTGTTTTTGGTGGTGGTGGTGGCGGTGGCATTTGCTGCCTTAGTTTAAGAGATGTAAAGATGTGGCAACATTGGCAAAACTTTCAGACCTTTTCAATGTTGCACGTTTTTCTTGTTTTTGGCTGAGTCTGATGTGAATGCTGTTGAGAAATTGTTTTTGTTGCAATTTTAATAGACAAACGGCGCCATCTTTCGGAAGGCAATGGCATAGGTATGAGCCTCAGTGAGTATAAAATGCTATGGTAATTATTTTTATTTTATTGGTGAATTCCAAAGACTTTAATTCAAAGAGATCAATACATGATGATTTGGTGTTTGTGTCAATTAGGGACGAGTTTAACCTAAAGACCAGTGCCTGATTCGTCAATGATTTCCTTTATCTAGAATTCTCTATAAGTCCATTATCCTTTCCGTGTTACCGATTACCCACAAAATGCGTGGAAGCAATCGTGAGGAAAGTCAAGGGCTCAATTACATAAGTAAGTAAAGCAAATAACTGGATTAAATTAACTTAAATTTGTGGGTTCTTAGTTACCACAAAGAGGCATGTAAAATGCTATTGAAAGAAATGCAAATATTACCTGATTGTTCTATAGAATTAATGAATAGCAATTTGTACTTTAACAAATTTCGAAGAATTAGAAACATGGTTTCTTCCTATTCTGAAGCGATCCCTTTCAGTTCACGAATCTTTTAATATACCAAATGGAACCTGGCATTGCTCCCCTCTAGGCTAGTCAGTGATGAACTAAAAGCGATCTTCTCACTTTCAAGGTATTGCGCATGCGATGCGTGCCAGCACTGCTTTAATTTGACTAGGAGACTAGGACTAGGAGAGGATTTAAGTCCCTTCAAATGTGTGTCGATTTCAATCAAGATCGGAATGGACTCCTAGCCATGGCTTAAATGTGAGTTGATTTTCTTTTGATATCTTGATTTGTTCAGCGTACGTTTCCCAAGCCCCCTCCCCTTACAAACAGTTTGTCTAGTACCGACACTGTAATTTTTACTAAAAATAAGCACATTAAAAATACATTGTATGTATTTAAACTTAAACACTCGCACAACATTGTACGAGTACTTAGTTGCCTCTGAGTACACACGTGCAAATATGTAGGTCTTTAATATTGATTTCCATTTAACATTAACGTCGCTGCCGTCCACTGCACTCGGCTCCTCTCCCACACTCTCGCTTTTTCTTCTTTTTTGTTTATTTAACACGCACGGGATTGACTCATTGCAATTTTATTTTCACAACTTTTTTTGTTTTGTTTTTTTTAAATTTTTCTGCACTGCAAGCATTTTAAAATGTCATGTGCGTTCATTCGTTCTCTGGCTTTGAGGAAGTAAGCAAAAAAAAAAAAGCACACAAAAAGAAGGTAAACAAGAAGCTTGACCAAACCTCACAGCAGGGGTTGATTTTTAATTTAACATTTTTTCCATTTTTTTTCTTTAATGATGTTTATACATACATACTTGCGTGTCATATTGTGTTATGAATTGTTGTTCTTGTTAAATTATTCTGTTTTTTTGTTTTTTGTATACATATTTGTTTATTTAGTGCTGTGACAAAAGCAAAATGTAAAATGTGTTACTGTGTCATACACTCAGTCAGGCGCGAATCCAGGATCCACGAAAAGAGGCAGTGAACTTTTTGTTTTAAATTTGAGCACATTGCACATGGGACACAGCGTCAAAAAATAGACTCCCCTTGGATACGCCACTGCACACAGTATCTGTATCTTAAGTGTTATTCATAAACATCGTTTTAAAAGATTGTCGAATAATGTCACAATGGAATCTTACTGCGAACGGAAGACGGAGCCGCTACAAAGTAACTGCGAATGTAAACAAATACTAAAGGAACTCACACATGGAAAGCGGAAGTGAGTGACTGATTTGCGGCTAATAGATTTACGTTTAAAAACAGAATAGATAATTTTGATTAAACAGAACATGTACTTAGGTGGGTCACAGAACAAAAGAGGAGAAGCACTTCCACTATGATGAGATATACATAACTATGAATTTCAGCTGACAAACAAGTGGGTGAGGCTACTATTACTTACCACACCGCAAAAATAGCAGCTAAATATTTACGCGAGACTGTCATACCAAAGGACTTCCCCAAGCGAGCTTTCAGCTCTGGATCATGCTGGCCTAGATAAAGAGGCAAAGGGAAGAGCACATAAAGTGATTACATTTTAGGTCGGTCACATACTTTTAGAAAGATGGGCAGTCGGCGGAATGGCCGGGAACCTCTCATTTTATGCGTCGCAAGTAGTGCCCATCCCCTTTCGTGTGCATAGAAAACTTTCATACGAACTCAGTCACACCACCTCTGAGAATATCTCTGTAAAATAGATATTGAGAGAACATCAAGATAGTTACAGATCCACAAAAAAGAAAAAAATGTTTGAACATTTACCAGAGTGTTTCCAGAACCCGGGTATTCGCCTATATTTTGGAATTTTTGTAACTTAAACGGGGGCGGCAGGATTTTGAGTCAAGTACATATGTAAACGGATAAAGCGAAAAACTCCGCCCACACCTTCCAAAGCATGGGCTGTTGTGCCATTAAAAGAAAGAAAAGAACGGAAATATGAGCCAATGATATTTTACTAAAAATTTCTTTTTAATTTGTTGTTTTCATTGATTCCTCTTCACTTTTCTTTGAAATTAATTTTAAGTTTCACTTTATTACTTAGGTATTTTTGCATTCTACGGCGCACTACGGCGTTTTTAGTTTCTTCAATTTCAATCCGGTTCAGGAGAAATTTACTAAAATATAATTTACTTAGCTACAAAAATTTAATTTTAATTTGCGATCAGTAATCTTCGATAGAAAATGGGTATCGAAAGACGGCTCAATATTTTTGTGGCAAATATCGTATTTTGAAGCGGGTAGAAAGAAAATAAAATATTTGCGAATTAAAGTTTCCATTTTGTGCGCTAAATCAGATTCTAAATCAGATGACAACTGAAGAAACTCAGAAACTCAAGCCATCGTGCTTGATATTTATTTGCAAAATACATAACGTAATAATATTTTTCTTCAAGGAAACTACCAAGTACCTTCATTTTAGAAGAGAATGGGATTTTAAGTTTAAGCTAAGTCTCTGGCAACATTGATATACACCAAGTACACAATCCTGAGCTGGTACCGTAGATACTCGCAATACTTAAATCTTACACAGCAGCACCGGGCGAAATAGGTGCTTCAAGCACATTAAACTAAATTTAGGAAGAGAGCGACTTTCAATAAATCTTATGTACAAATCGTGGTACAATTAGAAATAACATTTTGAAAAAGATGGAATATTTTCCCCAGCTTTAAACTTCTTTTTTCACTCAATGAAAATTTTTCACGACAATGAGCTTTCTAAATTTATTTCTAATACATTGCACACTAAATACCAAACCGTCACTATAAAAATTTTAAAATTTGGAACTATTTTCCTCGTCCATTTATGACGTCTAATACGAAAGCTCCTTATTCTGAAAATTTGAGTCAGAACATTTTATAGCTTCAATGTCAGCACGGAGTTTAATTTGCATCTTATTTAAAAACGTAGTTAACACGGTTGGACATTTTCCAAAATTTCCAAAAAGTCTGTAAATATACTTCCAAAATATACGTGTCCTGCTAGTTTACGAAGTAAAGCTTACCTTAAGTATGTAGGGTTTGTAGGTTTGGCTGTCAAGAGCTGGAGCTCTGTGAAAATATTGATTTTTGTACTTTTTGATTTTACCTGTGCAAAGATTTGAACCCCGGACAGTCTGCAGAAGAAATGAAGTACATTTTTGAAACTCAAATACAGATAATTGAAATTGGTCCTACCAAAAATGTCAACGTTTAAAGCATCTATAAATATTCCTACAGCGCAACTGTCATAGCCACTTCGATTTTTGATTTAAATTTGGAATGACTTTCTAACTGTTTTTCGCTTTATATTGCTTTAACTAGGTTTAGGTTGAACATTTTACCCGATTGTTGATCTGATCAGTTTATGCTTGTGCCTTATTTTGGATCTAAATGTCGATATGAATTTGTTGATTTTTTTTTGTTAGACCAAAAGTCTATTTTTCTTTTAATATGAGTTTAGGTCTCGATCTTGTTGTCGAGTCTGAAGGGCGATTTGGATTTTGGTCTGCCTCTGGCCTGGCCTGAATGTAGGTCCGATTTATTGTCTTTTGATCTTATGTCATAACATTTTCAGAATTTCGCGAAACCAACTCCTCCTAAATCCAGTTTCGCCAATTGGGGAAGAATATACTACTTTGAATTCCTATAATTTTGGCGTCTGAGTCAAAGTTCCTCGTCTTGGTCAGAAAGTTTAACACTTTTTACTGAGACTTTTATACCAACCCTTTACCCTCTCTTTAGATCCTTCCTTTCGAGAGTGTCTCTTTTAAATATTTCTAAAAATGATTATCGAGACTAAATAACTTGAAATAATGATATATATCATCCCACCGGATCCGGGACAGTTGGCAACCCTAGTCAGCAAAAATGTCGCTTATTCGAAACGCATCAAGTGCATTCGAACTTTGTGTGAAAACTTCAAGAGAATATCTGGCATCAAGTGAATAGAAATAAATGAAAGGAATGAAGGAATCTTACATCACTAAATAGTGTAAAGGGTGTTTTTTTTTAGAAGTGTGGTTTTCAATCTGGCAATACTTTTTACGGAGATGGTCATTTTGACAGCCAGCTGTCACTTGATTTATGCTCAGTTTGGTTCGCCATGTCATAATGAATAGACGACTTACTCCTGAACAACGTTTACAAATCGTGCAAATTTATTACCAAAATAATGGTTTGGTTCGCGCGACTCATCGCGAGCTGCTTCCAATATTCGGTGTTCAGTGATGTACCTCACTTTTGGTTGAATGGGTACGTTAATAAGCAAAATTGTCGCATTTGGATTAATCATAATCCACAAGCCATTGTTGAGACGCTGTTACATCCTCAAAAAGTCACTGTTTGGTGTGCTCTATGGGTAGAGGGAATCATTGGTCCATAGTTCTTCAAAGATGAAGCCTGCCATAATGTTACAGTCATTGGGGAACGCTATAGAGCCATGATTAATGACTTTTTCGTGCCTGAATTGGAAGATGTTGATGTGGACGACCTTTGGTTCCAACAAGATGGCGCTACATGCCATACATCCAACGAAACAATCAATTTATTGAAGGAAACTTTTGGTGAGCGCATTATCTCGCATCGTGGGCCTGTGGCGTGGCCTCCGAGATCCAAGATCGTGCGATTTAACACCGCTGGACTATTTTTTGTGGGGTTATGTGAAGTCGCTTGTGTACGCAGATAAGCCCGAGACGATGACGCCTTGGAAGATAATATTCGGCGCGTTATTACTGACATACGGCCCCAATTGCTGAAAAAAGTGGTCGAAAATTGGGCCTCTCGGCTGGAATTTATTCGAACCATCCGCGGCGGCCACTTGCATGAAAGCGTTTTTAAAACACATTGGCAAATCCGTATCTTTATAGTAAAGCTTAATTCTTGGACATAACATTAAATTATATGCGTTTTATTTCTTCTTGGAAACCACACTTCTAAAAAAAAAACACCCAGTATATACATAATTTTCTAACTAGTTATCATATCGTCGGATAGTACAATATGATACTAATAAAGAAAATAAAAGTCGATTTTAAATATATTTAATAGTGACTTTATTGTAACTTTTTGCATGTCAAAATATGTCACAAGTTAATTGTTATGTAAATTTAAAATCGACTTTATTTTCTCTATTACTAAGGGTCATTTAGTTTGCACATACATAATTCCGTTTTACTTCTATCTCCCCATGAAACTACCTATGTGAATCACAGGAAGTAATTTGCAAAAAATATTTAACACCGACATGTAAAATCCGTCGACGTGTATCTACTTATGTAGATATGAACTCATTCATAAACGCATTCCCAATCCAATGAAATTAATTGCAAAACTAATTACTCTGATGATGCATGCATGCAGGGCGAAGCTTTCGAAGCACCTATTGGCATCTGGTACAAAAATTCATCTTCCTTCGTCATTATCTTTAAATGTGAACCACATTGACACATTGAGCAACTTCAACTCCGGAAAGACGATGATGTTGCTGCTGCTGCTGCTGCTGCTGCTCTTGTTGTTGTTGTCGAGTGCATCATGTCGAAATCGACAAAGACGATAATAAATAAAATGCGACAGCAACGATGAATGAATGATTTACGATGTTCCATGGAAAAACTGCTCTGAATAATTTATTGATAAATAAAATAAAATATCAACAACAACAAAAAATGGGGAAAAAACATTAAATCAAAGAAGAAGAAAAGTAGACGAAGAAAATATTAAAACTTTAAAAAACAAAAAATAGAAATAACAAAATCAAACTGACAAACAAACGAACCTAACCCAGCCCTCTGATTCAATGTGAAAAGAAAAACCAGCTACCTAAACTGGAAGATGACTTTGTACGGTTGAATCACTAGCTTTTGAAGACTGTGGCATGAAAAAGTTAAAATTGGAATGCAATGCTGAAAATATCAATGGGAATTCTCATCGCATCGTATCGCATCGCAACGCACGCTCCCATCACATCACAGCCCCAGCCAGCAGCAACAGCAGCAAAAGTTTCAGACTTCTAATTTCAACGTGCTACAGAAGACGTGATATCAATAAAATTCGTGTGATATTATGAGATCACATACGTGCATCGCTACACATGGGCAGTCAGACAATCCAAAAGTCAGAACGTGGTAATACTCCGCACCAACAACAACCACGCGAGCGATCGAGGTGCCACTCTGCACGTTGCGAAATCACTGCGAAAGGATCCTCATAAAAATTCCCAACGAATGCTTGTCAAAAATGCATGATGGAATTATGACAGATCGTTATGATTCGCACATTTCAATGCGTGTGATATGAGGCATCAATGCATCAATGATGATGGCGTTGACGATGACGACGACGATGTTGCTGTTATTGCTGATGACTGTCGCTGATGACGATGCTATGACAACTACGAGTGGACAACATGTGGAGGAAAGTATAAGTAGCAGTGAAGACAATGAACTACTACCACTCGCCTGGACCGAACTCAAACCGAAACAGACCGGACCGGATCGGACCGGACGTTGTTATTAAAAATGAGTTAATAAAATATTATGGCAGTGAAGTTTTTATGACGTGTAAGAATTTCGTATGTATTTAATATTCCATTGATTTATTCTGCATACTTTAGTTGCCTGCACATATTAAGTGCACCTTATGTAATTCTGTTGTTGAAAGCCACAAAAATTCCACCTAGTCTCAGGTCAATTATCTACACAATTTTCTTCCTTTCTTCCAAAGGATAAATATTTATGTATGTACATATTAAATCTAGTTAGTAAAGAATATTTCACTTATGAAATTTGTATGCAGATTAAGAAAGCATGACCATTTGGTGTTATGGTAAATATCTAATAGTGTTTCATCATTTTTTTTCAGTTTTGATAAGTATGATAGATAAACATTATTATCTAACCTCAAACAATCAAGCTTTCATAGATGAGAAATTTTATTGTGAAGACACTTTATTAATGAAAAAAAAAGGCAATGAAATAACAATGACAATGCGTCATTCCATTGAGAAAACTATGTTTAGTATTTATGTGTTATGTGATTTGGTAAATGGTATTGCAAGATATTAAATAAAAGCTAATGATTTTGCGGAAAGAGACTACAATAAACCAACACTGTTTACACCAGCCAATTACGATTTTGGCAGACATTTTTGATGTTATCTCTCAAACAATCTTTCACTCTCATTGTTTCCAAATGAATTAACTGTTTTTTTTTTTTAGATTAGTCTTAACTTGGGATTCTAAAAGAAACATTCGTCTATGTACTACTGTGGGCAAAAGTTAGTAAGACTTTGTTCATAATTTCAAATTTTTTTATTCATTCTTCCAAATCTATTTCGTCCCCTTCAAAGTAATCCCCCCCGGCCCCAATACACTTGTGCCAACGTTTTTTCCAATTCTCGAAACAGTTGTTAAAGTCAATTTCCGGAATAGCCTTCAATGCGCGTAGCGATTCATGTTTGATGTCTTCAATTGACTCAAAACGGTGTTCACGAAGCGGTTTTTTGAGTTTAGAAAATAGCCAAAAGTCACACGGTGCTAAGTCAGGCGAATAGGGTGGTAGGGTGGTTGCGGAACGATATTAGTCGAATTTTTGGCAAAATGGTCTCGTCTTAGGCCCACTCTTCTTTTTGGTCACTCTTCTTAGGCCCAAATGATGTTTTAAAATGGTTTTCACTGATCCTTCCGATATTCCAACGATGCCAGTAAGGTCTCTGACTGTTAATCGTCGATTCTCGATTCTCGAGCACCAATTCCTTGATTTTATTGACGTGTTGATCATTAGTTGATGTTGATGGCCGTCCTGAACGTGGTTCGTCGTCAACGCTTTCTCGACCATCTTTGAACAATTTGTACCAATCAAAAACACTTGCTCGCGACATACAATTATCACCGAAGGCCTTTTGCTACATTCTGAACGTTTCGGCACCAGAAATTTGATTCCGCACACAAAATTTAATGGAACTTCTTTGTTGAATAATTTCACTCATTGTGAAAATCGCCGAATGCACTTTTTGTACTTCAGAAAGACAAGCGTATAAACTGAACACTAATGATTATTTTGATGTGACATTTGGCACAGATGTCACCGACAGTCATACCAACCTTAAAAAAATAATATTTTGATGAATGGGTTTCCGCGCGAAATTTAAATTAAAAAGTCTTACTAACTTTTGCCCACAGTAGTATGTAGGCATCAGCATCAACAGCGTTTATAAAGTTAAGGACTTTTAAAGGTTTGAAATTTTCCTCCTGTTATAGAAATGAAAAAGTTAAAAATTAAACAAAAAAAACATAATTCATTAATGGATACTTGTAAATTTTAACTGTATTGAAAGAAAATAAATTGCGAATTTTCCCGAGATTTTTTTTGTAATTTGTCCACAGCAGATGCCGAGCAGATTTGAAGCGATTAAAAATGGAGATAACATTGAAGAAAAGGGAGACGGCTTCGAAAACGGGCTGTATAATTAGGTATACTAACAAAGATTTTCTCTTAATGAGAGCATCCTTTTCTATTTTAAGCTGAAATTTAATGCTTTAGAGAAACTTTATTACGATTCTAAATTGCTTTCTAATCGTCACTATGTCATCGGTCTTCATTATTAGCTTCACTGTTAACTTCATAACTTCTTCTCAAGAGCCATCTTTTAGATTTTTGTTTGTTCTTTTTTTTAGGGAGCCTATTGCTTCTACGTACAAGGCGTTCTGTTACTGGCATTAGTTTCATTATTCTGTTTTTTTTTTACCATTTAAGCAAGTGATATCCCTATCGCAAACAGTCCTGAGTTAATGGTGATGTCATTTAGTTTGATGTTGCCCAGTATCAAAGATGCACCACACGAGCATCCGTTTTGTGTCACAGCTAACATTTAGATCTATTTACAGTTATGTGGTTGAATGTCCGGGATTTTGATTATTTGTTCACAATATTATCCACTAGATGTCACTATTTGAGTATGGTGCGTACCATTGTGCCTTTTTGCCTTTGTGTTGTTAACGTCAGTCAACTGGCAGTAGTCAGAGGGAAGTATTCTTCGCAGATAAAATATGTATTTTTTTTTTTTTTTTTGGTTCTTTGACCTATTTGTGAAATTTGGACTTTTTAAATTATATGAAATATTATTACATACTTATTTTAGAAACCGAAGTCAAACCCCATGCAAAGAAGTGGGATTTTGTAGCATAGTGTTCCTACAAAAAAGGTTTTGCCTATACTGTTCGTAAATTTCCCACAATCAAATTCGCAATGCAGTTTGTTTTTACTTCGAAACGTGATATAATGTTGCTCTTCTTACTTACTTACTTACTTTTAATGGCACAACAGCCCATGGAGGGCCTGGGCCGAGCTCTTCGCATCCACTCCTGTTGTGCGTGTTAAATTTGTACATGGAATGGAAGGGACCTACAGTTTAATGCCGAATCCGAACGGCGAAGTGAAAAGCTTTTCATAGCAATTTTAACTCTTGTAGGTTTGCCATTGCCTGCCAAGAGGTGGTGACGTGTAGAAAAATTATTTTATCTAATTTTTTTTTTTTTTGATTTTGCCTGTGCCGAGATTCGAACTTCGGACACTCTGTGTAGCAGTCCAACGCACTACCACTACACCACAGCAACCACAGCTCATAGCCGAAGCATTATTATGAAAGTTTGGTGAGTTCACTATACGAAATTATCACCAAAAATTTTGATATTTTATTTTATTTGTGTAATTAAAACCAAGAAGATTTTCAAATAAAATTAAAAAATAGATTATAACTTTGGGAATTTGCTGAAGTTTAGACTACTTACAGTGCCGGTGGTTATTACACCCGTTTTGATAACGATTGCCTAGAGTCCTTCTCAGGAACTAGATGGTTAATTTTGGAATGACTTGGTATCCAATAGAATATAAAATTCTTATATAATGAAGAGCAAGTATGTAAAATCTGTCAACGATATCGGAACGAAATTGCCAGGCAATGTTTTGATAATGTATAAAATTTGCCAAAGTGTAAACAACATAAGCTTTTTGCGCTACAAACATGTCAGCACACGTGCAAATAAACACTTTGCTTTTCTTCGTTAATTCGAAAAAAGTGCTGCTGAAAATCAACCATTTCTGTTGCAAATTTACTCCATCTATTAAAACACGCGAATTCTGGTTTCAACGCTTTTTACACGGACGACAAGGAATTCCCTGGCCAAGTGAAAAAGTTCGAAGATAAAGAATTGGAGATGTTAGTCGACGAAGACTCGTGCCAACGCAAGAAGAACTTGCAATAACATTGGGAGTTACTCAAACAGCAATTTCCAAGCGCCTAAATTAAAATTATGCGACGCAATGACGTCGAAAGGCGATTTTGCATATCTTAAATGCTGCTTTATTGTTATAAAAATAAGTCGTTTTTACATCGAATTTTTACTAGAGACGAAAAATGGATTCATTACGACATCCCGAAGCAAAAGAAGTCCTATGTGAAGCTGGGCCAACCAGGATTATCATATATCGCCGAAGAGGAATATTCATGGCGTCAAGGTAATGCTCTGTATTTGGTGGGATCAGAAGGGTGCCATCTATTAGAAGCTACTAAAACCTGATGGAACTATTACGGGAGAACTGTATCAAAAACAATTGATTCGTTTGAAGACAGAAATGGCCGAAAAACGAGCATAATCTGTTACCAGACACGAGACCGTAATCTTCCAATATGACAACGTACAGCGTCATGTTGCTAGACCGGTTGATAATTATTTGAATTATATTGGATGGGAAGTGGATGGGCTCACCCGCCGTATTCACCAGACGTTGCTCCATCTGACTATCACTTATGTATTTCGATCGATGCAGAATGGAATACGCTTTACTTCAGTTGAAAGTATCGAAAATTAGATTGGTTCGTTCATAGTTTTCAAAGGTCAGACGTCCTTTTTGGGCAAGGAATCCATAAATTTCCTTAAAGATGGCAAAATTTTATAGCTTCCGATGCGATGGATACTACCTAGAATAATTTATTCATTCGATATATTTGAAATGTGTTCTGAAATTTGAACTATATTTGTGGTCTTTTACCAATACAAATTGTCAACAGCGTTTATTATATTTTACCTATATTTTATTTATGGTATTAATGCAGAAGCATATATTCCTAAACCATTCCATCTCTTCCAATTGACTTCAGCAAATCCACAGGGTTCTAATAAAGAGGAATCACAAATTTCTTACAATTTCCATTAAATTTTTTTTCACGGATTCGTACTTTCTCAACAAAAATTTTATTTCAAAATCTTCTTGGTTTTAATTCTAGAAAGAAAATAGAATAAAGCAACAAAGTTTTCGTGGCAATTTCGATTTGTGGAAGCCTTCCACTTTTAATCCCTTCTTTAAGACGAACTTTAAACTTACAACTGTAGGAAAATATTAATGTATTTGAGGACTTATTGTTAAAAATATCCCTGTAAATAGTCGATTTGCTCCCTTCATTATTTCTGGTAGAACTGTAGGAAAAAATTTTAAGCCACCTACGGAATAGGGGCATTTATTTAATAGACAAGAGTTTTTCCTGAAATCCCTCTGCAGGTATTTTAGTTCTGATCTTTTCAAAATTCAACCTGGGTAATTTTGATCTCAATTGCCATTGGGTTTTTAACAGTGTATCTACTTGAAGGTGCTTAGTTACTTCAGAAAAACTTAACCTAACTCTTCTCTTGCTCCACTATTCTTAAGAACCGATTCTATTATCTTCTTACCTGATTTGCCGACGGATATCCACAACCGTACTGGGCATAGGCTGCCATATTTATTTACATTTGATATTTTTATTTCCAATACGAAACTTTCAGTACATTGGAAAATTAATTTTTAATGATTTGTTTACTCCGAAGTATGCATATTAATAATTAATTTATGTCACCAAGTTTTATGCTATAAATAACAGATTAAATTTTGATTTAAATGACAGTAGCTGCTGCTGTTTTTGTTGTCTTGTAGTTTGACACCTCAAGCGACATTAATGTTTCAAGAACTCGTTGTATTCATTCATTCGTTAATTTTTTTGCATGTGACTTTCAGTGTACCAGTTTGACACTTGCTATACGATAAAAATAAAACACACTGACAGGTCAATTCTGAGGGTTTCATACACAGTGATGAGGTCTAGGTTCTATTTTTTTAAGTGCTTAATGTGAAGCGCACGAGAGTCTTGTATTTTTTCTGATTCCATTAAAACTTTCTTGCACAATTTATAATTTATGTTAATAAACAAATTTTGCGACGGCATTTCGCATGGAAGATATTAATTGCAATTGTTTTCAAGTGACCGGCGTTTCACGCAACACAAATATCACTTGGCGATATCTCTCCTTTAGCACTGCAGACCAATCCGGAGACACTCACGCAGTTTTTCATGTCACAGTGGCAGCATTTCCGGTATTTTCTTGCTGTCAGAAGATCATCAATGGGTTGCGGGCTCGCGGGAATTTGTCTACTTGCCTTTCGTACTCGTGTTTACGTCGTCAAGCACACGCTCAAACTTGTTTTCGCGTGCCTATTCTCGCTCATCGATGCGCGCGTATTCGCGTTCGAGCACAAACTAGTTGCAACTTGCACACACAAGTTGGCCGTGTCTGCAGCTCACGCAAAAGAGAGCGAGTAGTCGCGTGTAACAGAAGAGCCGAGCTCTAGTGATGGCAGTGGTGGAGGTAAGAGCATGTGCGAATGAATTTGAAAATGATTTTTATATGTGATAGAACGAGCACGCAAGATATTAACGAGCATAGCAAAATTTCCAGTGGGTTGAGTTCCATGTAATGTAAAGAGTCATGCAACAGTCCAACAGCAGTGACTGGAAAGACGTGAGGGGAAATTGTTTGAACACACGCCCATCAACTGTTGTGCGAGAGCACGATGAGTATGCGGCAAAAGTGCTAACAGCGCCTCCGCGTGCAACCAACGCTCAAATTACGAACTAAACACTCGCTACTCGTTGGTGTGTTGACGCAGCGGCCAGCTGCAACGCAAACTGATGAATGCATTTCTTGTGCATTCACACCTCAGTATCGGTATCTTTCGATATCGTGCATTACATTCTCCTATCAATTCTATATGCTTCTCACTTTTACACTCATACCACACACAACACACACTCATACTCATACTCATACTCAGCCATGCCATTATTCGTATTCATCGTGTTCGCTTCGAAGGCGCGCATTGGAATGTTTTGCTATTGTGTTTCTTCGTTTCATTAGCGGGGTAATTTTTATGGCGGCTGCTTCACCTTCTCTTTGTTGGTGTGGGTCGTTGGTGTGGGCTGGTGGTGCTGGTGCTGGTGGTGGGCTGGAATGGCACAGCTCATAGTTCACATGTGAATTCTTTTCAATTCCCCTCGGTCTGCTCAAGGTGTGCAACTTGTTTTCTTTGGTATTTTGTGCTTGTTTAAATTCATTAAGAAAGCGGGCGTGGTTTTCTTTTCCGCAGAGTATTGCGAAAAAAGTTTTAACCACACCTTTCATTTCGATTGCTCTGGTTTGCATTGCTATTTGCTATTTTAGCAAAGGATTAGAAACGATTTAGTTCTTATTTTGTGTGAAATGTTAAGTCGAAGTTTCAATTTTAATCTGCGATTTGCTAGTCACGTTTAATTTATGAATTGATACTTAAGCAGAACATGAGCATTCAGAGAAATTAACCCTTTTCATGGATATTAGAAATCACTGTTCACTTTACGGAACGTACTTATGTACATAGGATTGAATTGAAGTGAAAATT
Organism: Palloptera scutellata; assembly: GCA_958295655.1. NCBI lineage: Eukaryota > Metazoa > Arthropoda > Insecta > Diptera > Pallopteridae > Palloptera > Palloptera scutellata. The sequence continues at coordinate 42,628,657 of OY282449.1, read as the reverse complement.
GGAATGATTAGTAAGTCGATAATGTAATTTATAAACTACAAGCAGACACTGTAAGGTTCTGGGCATCATTCCTTTTAACGTTTATTAGCAACTTAAACGGATTGCTTCTAATGGATTTATTTGAAAATAACTTGTTCTGTAGCGGACTCCTTGGGCCCGCTCATTGTTGCCACAGTGACAGGTTTCCCGCTAAAACTGAAGATTATTTGAGGCCACTTACGAATTTTTGAAGTTTTTACTAAAATCTAAAGGTTGCTAAGGCGTTTGCAACCATTTCTATCCACTGAAATTTAGCCTAAGTATAAAAATAGCAGAGTTTCGGCTCGAGGTGCATAAACAGCATTTTTGTTCTAGCTTAGCAACACATGTGAGTGATCAAAATTAGAATTTTGTCACACGGTTTAAATAAATTAAATGTGTAAATTCAATCATGAAGACTTTTATTGTATTACCATGAACCAATGAAGCTGGAAGGTTATAAATTAAGTACCAAGTATGTGGTGCAGTATGCTGAACTCCTAAATATAAAAAATTATTTAGAGTATTCAGCAATACAATTTTAATAGGACGATATTGGCATATTTTTAATATGATAAATCAAAAACCAAAACATTTTTTTATTATTTCTAGATACATTAGAAATAAAGTAACCTAATAAACCCCCAACTAAACAAACTAATAATGTTAATAATTTTAAAGAATAAGGTAAACACACTATTACTTACTTTACTTACTTTTAATGGCACAACAGCCCATGGAGGGCCTAGGCCGAGCTTTTCGCATCCACTCATGTTGTGCGTGTTATATTTGTACATGAATGGAAGGGACCTACAGTTTAATGCCGAATCCGAACGGCGAAGTGAGAAGCTTTTCATAGTAATTTTTACTCTTGTAGGTTTGCCATTGCCTGCCAAGAGGTGCGCCGTGTAGAAAAATTATTTTTTCTACTTTTTATTTTGCCTGTGCCGAGATTCGAACCCCGGACACTCTGCGTAGCAGTCCAACGCCAACCAATACACCACAGCGACCACTATTACAGGAGTTGAACAAATTAAACAACTTCATACTCTTCCCCCAATAATTCTTCTCATTATGAATGAGTTGAAGTATTTACATAATTTTTGTAAATCTTACACATCCTTTAACATTTTAAAGATCTTTAAAAACAGATCCTGACGATCTAGAGAAAAAGTGACTAAGTATTTTAACTAAATTTTGGTTTTAGGTTAGCAAGTGCATCGATTTTTTTCGTGTATGAAAAATTATGTCGCACGGTGCTATATGATCTTACATGTGTATATGCGTTTTATTTCACTATCTATCTACTAGAGTAACTAAAGCACTTAAAATCAGAATCTAGAGAATTTTAACTAAAATTGTCAAAACTGAAGGTTCCTTTTCCCAACATCTAGAGGGGCATAGGTTTCAGAAGGTCCACTAACAACTTCATATATACATATACCATACATATATTGAAACACATTTGTGGTAGAGGTATACAAAATTTTTATTTTCCAAATAATTGATTTTGATTCTAAGAATCGGGAAATGCTGATTTATGTGATAAAATCCATTCCCTTAACTCGCCAGTGGCGGCGATAGTCTAGTATCTATGTAAGAACTTGCAATAGTTGGCTTTAGTTTCGCTTATAAAAAATCAACGGATTCAAAAGCAACGCTCATTGATAAAACATACTAAAGTTACTTAGTATCTGTAACGGTTCATCAAGCAAAAATAAGAAAAGCAGACAAGTTAAACTGGGGAAATCTTTAATAAATCAAAGCCATTCGTTGGACAAAAGTCAATTAAGCTTCAAAATTCTTAAATAAGAAGGAAATTCTTATTTTAATACTAATAAAAAAGAATTTTCTTCACGTTCCAACTTTACGATCTCTAGAATCAATATTATTATTATTTTAAGACAGAAACGGACTTATTTTGAAGATAGTTTTCTAATTAAATTAAGAGTTTTTAGAGACGATTCTTTTATTCTTAAACCAAGAATATTGTGCTTAAAACATTAAGCTATGATTTTAGGCAGTCGTTATGCAATTTTTCGGTCTTAAACGAAATAGGAAGAGAAAGTTATACAAATAAGTGATTGATTTAAGGGTGCAATATATTTCTCAGTGTAGATTTTTCGCAGAAGATAAGGCAGTTCCCCACCCTTAGGCATACTCGTAGAAGACATTTGGGTAATCATCAAATATCAGATGTCAATTTGAACAATTTGAATTCATGTATAAATACAACACACACAACATGGGTAGATGCGAAAAGCTCGCTCTAGGCCGTCCTAGAATTTTATATTAAAATATTAAAATTAATATTTAAGTAAGTATTAAAAGAGCCTAAATTTTCCTTTTATCTTTTTCCTTTTTAGTAACTATTTTCCCTTTTTCTAACTTCTTCGTTGTAAAATAAAAAATAGTCTAAAGAAAACATTAACATTTCCCTTACTTACTTACTTAGCTGGTACTACAACCGATGATCGGTCTTGGCGCCTCCACAAAGCTTCGCCAGTCACTTCTGCTAAGCGCGCGCTGGCGCCAGTTGATGAGGCCAAGTGCAGTCAGGTTGCCCTGCACCTGGTCTTTACAACGGAGATTAGGACGTCCCCTTCTGCGTGTTCCTCCACCGTGGTTCGAATAAAATACCTTTCTAGCCGGAGCGCTTTCTTCCATTCGCTCAACATGACCCAGCCAGCGAAGCCGCTGGAGTTTTATACGCTTGACTATGTCAGTGTCGGCGTACAGCTCATACAGCTCATCGTTCCATCTTATTCGATACACGTCGTCCACGCATACTGGACCGTAGATCTTACGGAGTGGAGTATCTTCCTCTCGAACGCTCCTAACAGCTTCTCATCATTGATGGTCAATGTCCACGTCCACGTCTTTGCGCCATACATTAGGACGGGAAGGATGAGGGGCTTATAGAGCGTTATTTTCGTCGGTCGAGAGAGGGCTCTACTTCTCAATTGCCTACTGAGCCCGTAGTAACACCTGTTGGCAAGAGTTAGTCTCCGCTTGATCTCAAGGCTGACATTATTGTTGGTGTTTATGCTGGATCCTAGATAAACGAAATCCTTGACGACTTCAAAAGTGTAGTTGTCAACAGTGACATTTTGTCCAAGACGCCGTGACTCTTTGTTTGTTGACACAAGGTATTTCGTTTTGTCCTCGTTAACATTTCCCTAGCCACTCAATATTTTGTTTTGTTTTATTATTGATACATACAACACACAGGTTGTGTGCCCTATGAATGCATAGCATTGTGTTGAATGGAAGGAAGATTGATAGGTGGAGGGAAGAAGGACGGAGAATGAGAGAGGGAATGCAATCACACTGGACACCGATAAAGAGAATAAACAGCCATTGTGGCAAGCCTTTACCACAATGAACTTCAGTTTATCAGAGTCGACTATGACCGCATGTAGCACCAAAGGCCAAGCTTTTCGCATCCACTCATGTTGTGCGTGTTATATTTGTACATGAATGGAAACAATCCGCTAACAATTCATGAAATTCTGCAAAACTAGAAAAAAATATTGAATATTTCAATCAAATTACGGTGTAAAGTCGATTTTTTAACAAACAAAAAAAAAAAAAATGGAAAAGAAAGAAAATGAAAACACTTTTATTTTCAATTGACAATTTGGAATTGACTCAAATTTTTGTTCATAACACATACAAAAATTTGCATATTATAAGAATTGAAATGAAAATGCAAAACAGTGAGAAAGAAGCTCAATTAAAGGGAAAAGCTTACCAACGAAAACTTTGCACATGTTTGCCAATGCATATTTAATTTTGCGGAGCCTGATCGATGCAAAATAGGAGAACGGCAATTTTCGGCACATTTCTTTGATGTCTTCTTCAGGTTTTTATGTGCCAGTGTGTGTGCGTGTGTGTGTGTGTGTGTGTGTGTGTGTGTTTTTGTGTTTATTTTGGTTTCTGTGACAAACAAAGACAAAAAGCAAAAAACAATTTAGGCGACGTGTGCAAGGGATATCCTTTTTCCAACAACCACTACTTACTACTGCTACTACTATGTACATATGAAATGCAATCGTTTTCAGGCAACATCATCACAGCGAAAATTACAATTACAGGAACAAGGTGCATTGATAAAACCAAACGATATTGATGATGATGAAGAAGAAGAAGTAGAAGAAGTAGAAGAAGAAGCAGAAAAACAAGCAAGCAACAGCAGTGGCTGGTGACAGACAACGCCAACTATGGTAAATATGACGACAACGACATCCATCGGACATTGAACAGGAGACGTGAAATATCGGAGCCCATGTCACACATACACGCTCACAATGCATTCACATACGACGACAATGCAAAAGCCTTCCATTGTAGGCAATAGAGCGAATGAAGTAAGCAGTTGCGGTATGTAGAAGTAGAACATTGCAATCTAAGGATAACAGAGTTAAATTAAAAGAACACTTCATGTACACGCAGACACACACACACACCCACAAACACAAGCACGCACAAACACGCATACACGCATACACTCTACAACGATGAATATGCCCATACGCAACACCGATGCATGTCCGTTGTCCTCCATCGGAGTCCGTATTGGTATTGGTATCGATAGCGGCGACTGTGACTCCCCATTTGAAACAGCTGCAAGTTGCATGCTGCATGCATTTCTAAAGACTGCGTAAATATTCCAATTTACAGCGTTTGGCGTTGAGTTGCTTTGTTTTTTATGCTTTCTGCTTTTTTGTTTTGTATCCTTTCGTGTGTTATCCTAAAATATCCTCCTGTCTGCATCGGTGTGTTTTTCTTTCTTTGTTGGCTTGTGTGTCCGTGCCTGAGTGTGTCCGTGCCTGAGTGTGTCCGCATGTGTGTGTGTGTGTGTGTATGCGTGTGTGTGTACTGGTATGTTTATCACACACACATTTTGTTCGTTGCGTTGTTTTGTTTTCTAAAGCTTTGCTGATACTTTCATGCAGTGTATGCATGTTTGGCTGTGTGTGTGTGTGTGTGTGCTTATGTGTATGTGTGTGTGCTTTCATATACACAGCATTAGCTGCATACAAGTTCATTTTGTTGAACGAGCAAACATCTTGTTGGACTAGCAAACAAATGGCTTTGCTGGTTTTTGCTTTTCATCTCTTTGTCTATAGCTTCTCCTTGCTCCTTTTTTTGTTTGTTTGTATGAGTGTATGTATGTAAGTGGCTATGTGCATGTATTGGTACCTATGCAGTGAAGTAGTTTAACTTTTTTTTGCATAGAGATTTTTACAAATCCTTTGTGGATGTTGCAGCTGCTGTCATGTTGTTGTTGTTGCTGCTGTTGTCGTGTGTTATTTTTGAATGTTCTAAGTTTGTTTGCAATCATCATTTTGTCACAGTAACTAACAAATTTTTATTTAAAAAGTGCAGCCATAAGAAAGTAAATATATTTGATTAAACTCCCACTACCATTGATAAAAAATAGTGAATTCAGTTGGTGGGCGAGGACGTTAGAATGAAATTTTTTCTCCATAGTACATAGTATATCTGACTAGGGCGTGGGAGGGCATGGAGATAAGACCATGCGTACTCTTTCCTATAATTATCACAGCCAATATGATCGCTTCTCCTCAACTGAAAGACCCTCCTAATGGAGCAAATAGCCTAATTGCGTGTAAGTATGTAAAGGTTGTGAACACGAATAGCTGAAGTTGATTTTGTAAGAATAACATACTTTTCCATTCACTTAGAAATGTCGAAATGTGCATTAAGAAATAAAGAATCATTTGTGAGAAACATTAGAATAACTTGGCGTATTTTTATTTTCAGAGTTAAGAATAATTTTTATATCGAATCGTAACTGGTGTTGAAAAATGGAGACCCATTCCAATTGGAAAACCAAATTCAGGACAAACCTTAGCGCAAACCTGGGACCAAAATCAGCTCTCAATTAAGAACAATACTCATACCAAAATTTAGATCCAAATTTAAGCCAAAACTTTGTTTGATTTTCAAATCCGAATAGCAGATCAAACCAAAAATCGGACCATATTCTTAACAAAATTCTAACCCATAATCAGATCTGTTTTCAGACTTACAGACATATTACATTTAAATTGTAACTCTGGCCTAAACTCAAAATCATACCTAGACCGATAGCCGTTCTAAAATTCAGAATAAATTCAGCAAAAATATCAGGACCAAACTCGAACATTTATTCAGACCAAAAAGAAATTTGCGACGAAACGAACCGGACTAAATTCTGACACAAACTCAGACCGATATCCTGACATATAACTAGACCGAACTCAGACCAAAAATAATTAGACTAGATAGAATTCGAACAAACATTTTAGACCCAAACTTAAACCAAAACTTAGACCGATATTCAGTACCAAACATCAGACCAAATTCAATCCTATAAATCGGACCAAGTTCTGACTTAAACTCCGACCGATAATTGGGCCAATAATCAGAATGAAAGTCTGACCAAATTTTAAACAACTCAGTCCCAAACTGAGGCTAAAACTTAAATTGGTACTCATAAAAAAATTTCAAACAAATTCTGCCCAAAAAATCAGACCAAAATTCAAACCGAAATTCAGATCAAAATAAAACCTGAGTATCAGAAGAAATTTAGCCCAGAAATCGATCAAAATTTTGATCCTAACTCAGACCGATATTGAATAAGTCCAGGACTAAACTACAGCAAAAATTGAAAATAAAATTTACATACCATAAATTCAGACTAAAAAATATTCCTAAAATAAATCTAAAACTAGATCAGTTTTAACAATAGACAGTTCAAGAATCAAGACAACCTCTTCGAAAAGTACGACATCTATAAGCCGAAATTGTAATTTTAGATTAATTATACTCGAAGTGTATGTGATAAACATCTGCACCGTTGAACCATTATAAACGGTTATAAGCATCTAATTTTTTCCGAGAAGGGCTGCCGCTACCATAGTCCTTCTCTGAATCCGCCACTGACTACTTGCATGAGCCCTTCTTTAAACAACTTTTGCATAAGCTGTAAAGGAGCAGGAATCCATCTGTTATTTCATATTATTCTGTTCACTTTTGAATATATGTAGCAAAAATACCGCAGAGCAAAACCTTCTAAAAGACGTTTAACTATAATATATGTACCTATAATAAATCCCAAATGGTTTAAATAATCAAGTGTTTTGAAACTAAGATAAATAGAGCACGCACATGATATTTCTATGGGCCGTCTTTGACGTAAGTGCATATTGAACGATAACCCCTTAATTTAATCTAAATGAATAATAAAAGACGTGTAACTATAATATATGTACTACTGTGGGCAAAAGTTAGTAAGATTTTTTAATTAAATTTCGCGCGGAAACCCATTCATCAAAATATTATTTTTTTAAGGTTGGTATGACTGTCGGTGACATCTGTGCCAAATGTCACATCAAAATAATCATTAGTGTTTAGTATACGCTTGTCTTTCTGAACTACAAAAAGTGCATTCGGCGATTTTCACAATGAGTGAAATTATTCAACAAAGAAGTTCCATTAAATTTTGTGTGCGGAATCAAATTTCTGGTGCCGAAACGTTCAGAATGTTGCAAAAGGCCTTCGGTGATAATTGTATGTCGCGAGCAAGTGTTTTTGATTGGTACAAATTGTTCAAAGATAGTCGAGAACACGTTGACGACGAACCACGTCCAGGACGGCCATCAACATCAACTGATGATCAACACGTCAATAAAATCAATGAATTGGTGCTCGAGAATCGACGATTAACAGTCCTCCTAAGAGACCTTACTGGCATCGTTGGAATATCGGAAGGATCAGTGAAAACCATTTTAAAACATCATTTGGGCCTAAGAAGAGTGACCAAAAAGAAAAGTGGGCCTAAGACGAGACCATTTTGCCAAAAATTCGACTGATATCGTACCGCAACCACCCTACCACCCTATTCGCCTGACTTAGCACCGTGTGACTTTTGGCTATTTTCTAAACTCAAAAAACCGCTTCGTGGACTCCGTTTTGAGTCAATTGAAGACATTAAACATGAATCGCTAAGCGCATTGAAGGCTATTCCGGAAATTGACTTTAACAACTGTTTCGAGAATTGGAAAAAACGTTGGCACAAGTGTATTAGGGCCGATGGGGATTACTTTGAAGGGGACGAAATAGATTTGGAAGAATGAATAAAAAAATTTGAAATTATGAACAAAGTCTTAATACTTTTTGCCCACAGTAGTATGTGGTAAACATCTGCACCGTTGAACCATTATAAACGGTTATAAGCATCTACTTTTTTCCGAGAAGGGCTGCCGCTACCATAGTCCTTCTCTGAATCCGTCACTGACTACTTGCATGAGCCCTTCTTTAAACAACTTTTGCATAAGCTGTAAAGGAGCAGGAATCCATCTGTTATTTCATATTATTCTGTTCCCTTTCGAATATTTGTAGAAAAAATACCGCAGAGCAAAACCTTCTAAAAGACGTTTAACTATAATATATGTACCTATAATAAATCCCAAATGGTTTAAATAATCAAGTGTTTTGAAACTAAGATAAATAGAGCACGCACATGATATTTCTATGGGCCGTCTTTGACGTAAGTGCATATTGAACGATAACCCCTTAATTTAATCTAAATGAAGTCAGAAAGATAACTTCTGTAATGTTTTAGGACAAGATCAACGGGAGAGGAATTTCACTAGAACTGTTTTAACATAATCAGCATAACGGCTGAGGTAAGTCAACTATAGTGTCCATCTATCTTTAGACTCGATACAGACTCCTTGTATCTTCTCTGTGTGAAGTTTTAACTAATACCATAGTATCGCCTAATTACTGCGGCAATGTTATACATTTTTCACATTCACAACAATTTTCGTTTCACTCTCTTCTGCATTTCTTGGTAAAATGTCTTCTTTTTTTTGTTAATAATTATAGGAAGTACATTAATGACATACTTTCTACGGAGAAAATGCTCCTCAAATCAAAAAAAGGAGACGCAACCAAACTACAAAAACTTATCGATACAACAAAAACGACCTAAAAGTGTCTAATAAAGAGTTGGAAATGAAAAAACAAACAATATTTACCATTTCATAATAAATAACAAAAAAAATGTCTTCTCTCAAAAAATCGAAAAACGTTTTTACGAGACTCGAAGAAAATTTGAAAACCGAACATTTCGTTAAGCTGTTTTGTAAAAAGCTCGACCTGAGCACTCAATGTCCTAAGGAGTTGTCGCGCTCCGCAAAATATTAGACTGATCTTGAGTTTTCTAAATGCCCTCATATGGTAGCTCAAAACTTGATTAAATATTCCTGAGGCCACAATCTTGTCAGCATAATACTTCTTGACCACACCCATAAACTGTCGATCAACAATTAATTTCTTCTTTTACAATATCTACAGCTATTTTGTGTTTATAATTTGCCGATACTTTTATTATACGAGTATTATATATTTATTTTTATTACATATTCATTAAGGCGATTGTAACTTGTCTCCGCTTTTATTACTTTCATTGTCTTTTCGATGTTGTATTTTATTTGAACCATGTAATGTTGTAAATTGTAATGGCTTAACAATTCCAGTAACTGATTGCCGAAGAATATTTCAACTCATACATATGTGGGTAAACTATATTGAATCGATAATGTACCAATATAAATGCCTTAGAATGTTGAAGCTGAAAAAACTAGAACATTTAACCCTGAGCGTCACACATGAGAAGCTGTGCATTTCTTCTTGTTTACAGAAACTTGAAGAATGAAGAATATTAAAGTAAAAGTTACAGGAAATTATACTAAGAATGAAAAAAATGTAAATCATCAAATGTCTAAAAGCAACTGTTAGACAGACTCATTGCTGAGTTTTAGGGTTAAGATGCAATATTTCATGAGCGGTAAAAGTGTTTAAACAGCCACTAAACGGAAAAGAGTTTCTGTGAAATCATTTTGTGTTAGTTTTCTTAATGAAATGACATTTACCGATTGCTCGGTTTTATTTTCAAATGAATCTAATCACACTACAGTGTGTTTCAAAATTATATATGCAGTTTGAAGTTGAATTCAGATTTCCTGAGCATTTTGTATTTGTCACAGATACATAATTAACTTGTTAGGAAAATACGATCTTCCGGTTGAAGTCCACACGTTGACTTTAAGCGGAGGAACAAAAATATATTCAAACAAAATTGGACAAGATCTTTTGCTTTGAGGCTCGACTTGAAATTGTAAAAGAGGAAGTGCTAAGAATTCTGCAATCTTGCATTCACAGTTCTTCTACTTAGATTGATAAAGAGTAGACCTTTTTCTGATTTGAAATTTCCATCCTGAGAGTAAGTTTGAAAAATTTTAAAACAAATATAAAATATGAAAGTTTAAGAACTCGCGGGTGAAGAGAAACTTATCACGACCAACTTGTCTGTTTTTCTGTTTTTAACATTTTTTAATTTCCTCCTGTTATTTTTTTTGATGTTCTGTCTATTTGACTCAAAGCATTAATGGATAAATATTATATATAAATGAAAAACAGTAATAATTACAACGCAGAATTTTCATACGAAATTCCTTTCGTTACTCTTACATATGAGAGCGAGTATCATAGAGTACATGAACAGACGGTGAGAGCCGGTATTGTGATCGGACTTTTTTCATATTAAGTATATAGAACAATTTTTGGTATAGTAATCGGGACCATGTAGCAGTGAAAGCTAAGACGTCGGCTCTCTCAATGTCATCACATGTGTACATTATAGCGTTCGACCGCGAACAATCGTGTAACTTTCATATTAGCAAGTTCTGTTAGATGCTGGTTATACTGGTGTTCGCTGTTCGACGAACACATCATATTTTACTCTCGTGCTGGGTGTAGTCGTTACATTGGTGTTCGTTGTTGTGTTCGTCGTGTTGATTTTGTTTTTGCAGTAGTGGATTTTATTTACTCGCTCTTTTGTTTACGGCGTTTCACTCCCCTCCACCCTATGTTATACAACGATTATATGCCTCAATAAAGAGAGTGAGAGAAATATGTTGGTTGTAATTTGTTTATTGGGTGCATAGAATTTCAATTCAAAATATGTAGAAATCATTTTTGAATCATTTTGAAAGTCATCATGTTTTTCTTTTTTTCCCCCTTTATACGAAAAGGAAATTATTATGAAGAAAAATCTTCATAACAACTGACATCAATAAAACTATAAACTTTTTTGATTAAAGTGTCCTGTTGATAGGAAGGTCCCTTATATTTTTAATTGAATTTTTAAAATTGAGTTTCAACTCAGTTTAAAAAAGATTCATGAGTTTAAACTTTAAAAATTCAACTAAAAATAGAAGGAATATTCTTATCAACACGAATTTTGGCAATATTATTGCTAATGTTGTTGAACATTTTTTTTACCACTTAAGTATTGCACCTGTCACCGCTATGTTCATCATTAGCTCACTTTTTTATATTGTCATATATTTCACCATGTTTAATGAGACATTTAGTGATGGAAAAATATCTAACATTATTTCTATAAAAATCAAACTTTCTTACTTACTTTTACTTACAATGGCACAACAGCCCATGGAGTGCCTAGGCCGAGCTTTTCGCAACCACTCATGTTGTGCGTGTTATATTTGTACATGAATGGAAGGGACCTACGGTTTAATGCCGAATCCGAACGGCGAAGTGAAAAGCTTTTCATAGGCAATTTTTACTCTTCTATGTTTGCCATTGCCTGCCAAGAGGTGGTGCTGTTTGCCGTGTGCCGTGTAGAAAAATTATTTTTTCTTCTTTTTGATTTTGCCTGTGCCGAGATTCGAACCCCGGACACTCTGCGTAGCAGTCCAACGCACTACCACTACACCACAGCGACCACATAAACTTTTGCCTTTTTTTTTGCGTTTCAAATATGTCCAAATTTGCAAAGATCCCAATAATGATTTATATTTTTTATTACTTTCAACTTTCCACACTCAGTTCCAGGACTAACATTTCAAACCAAAAAAAAATACGTAAGTTTGCTAATCTAGAAAAACTATGAATGCAAGATGGCTGAATAGAGCTTCTCTTGTTAGAATTTGAAATCAAATTCCATGTCCAAGCAACGTGTTGTACAGTGTAAGTTGTAAAGTACCGGAACAGATCTTGTGTTCAACTAAAGCTGTATCTGTTCTTTGCAAAGCGTCAAAGCTTTCCTTGTTTTTTGTCACAGAGTGTATGCGTTTTTAAAATGCAAACGCAAACGCAAACGCAAACAGCAACAGAACAACAAAATCCCAAAAAGCAAAGATATCGTTGTCGATGATATTTTATCGAAATTAAGTGAGGAATTTCTTGTTGAAAATTGATTGCTTGAATGTGGTGATAATTTTTATTTACCTCATTTTAGGCCCAAACATACCGCAGCATGGACCCTACATACCGACATACATACATACATACCGACATGCATCCATACATAGGCTGCTAGCTAAGCAGATTCATTTTCGGTCGGTCTTATCGGAACTTTTGAAATGTTTGTTTGCTGCTGCTGTTATTGTGGTTGTTGTTGTTGTTGTTGTTGTTGTGGTGGTGGTTGTGGCTTTTAATTATTTCTGTTCTGTTCTTTATTTATTTACTTTTTTTTTTTTACTTAGTTATTTTTCTTTTTTAGCTTCGATTCCGAAATGTTAAATTGATGGGGACGTTGCATTGCCATGACGCGCGTTCCACCAGGGTCTATGTGTGTGTGTGTGTGTGACTTGGTGTGTAGGATGCGTAGGCCAGTGTCATGAGTGCACGGGGAAACATAATTTTCAGCCTTTTCTTTTGGCTTTGGAGTTTCATTTAAATTTATTTTTTTTAATTCCACTTCTCATTATCAATTATAAAAACGAATATGCCGCCAAGCTGGCTGGGCAAATGGCCCAAAATATGGCGGCCGGTTGGCTGGCCGACCAGCCTGACAGGCTGGCGGCTGGCTGTTTGGAATACACCAACATAGTGTGTACCTGACAAAAGCATTTCGCGGGGCGGCGGACCTCGTACGTCGTACACTCTTAAATTAACGACACATTTTAAGTTTTTTGATAAGCTGTAGGTATTTGCTTACTGCACAGCGATATGATACGCGATGGCTGAGAAACGTTCGGAGCTTGAAGTGTTCTGTTCGGTTGGTGTTGTTATTTATAGGCACATGATATTTTATTGTACATAGTTTATAGAATGTTTATTCTACAAGCCGAGAGAATGGGAAATGGAAATTAGTTTGCATTTAGTAAAGAACAAAACTGAACTTTCACAGTTTCGTAGTTTATTCAACTTATCGTAAAGTTGAACCTGTGACATCTAAAGAAATGTGTAACTGATAGATATGCTGATTTATGGAAGCGTTATATTTACGTTATAACTTAGCTAAGTGTAACGTTTTAATTTAATTTCGAATAAATTGATGCTGTTCATAAGTGTTGGTATAATCAAAACGGGAAATATTATTGCAATTTCTTTAGAATATCATTTGCCTTGGAATGACTGAATATTAATCATAACAACGTAAGAAAGGCCCATACCAAAAAAAAAGTTCCCACTACAACCTACACTCTGAGCAGTTCCTAGTATTTCTTTGCAGCTTCCATCAAGACCTCGTGTAATTGATCATGGTCTCATTGCTCGAGCGATAGAAAGAATTTCATCAAATGTAAAGTTGCCACTACGCTTGATGTGTTTTTGTTTTTATCTACCGTGTGAAGGCTTTTTCAGACCCGTGATAATAAGTTAAGCTTTATAGGTGTCCTGTGTGATTGCATTCCCTCCCTCAATTTTCCTCCTACCTATCAATCTTCCTTCCATGTGTTAAATGAATCAATTAAAAAAAAAAAAACTGTAGAAGGGAGAACAGATATAGCAGCTTGCTTATTTTGAATGGTCAAACACACGATGATATTCAGCCCTTGCCAATCTTTAACTATATCATCTCCTACTTTTTTTTTGGAGATAAACCGAGAGGCCCTAAAGAAGAAGTTGCTCCTACCTCTCCACCAACACAACGCAAGTAAACTAATTTTACTTCAGTGCTGCTGTATATTAAAATAGTTTTTTGGTAGCCAATGGATTGGATCGACATACAGGGGTCTCTTGAAACCCTCATTATGACATCCTCTTTTGAGAATTGGGAGTAAATACAAGACGTTTGGCATTTTTTTTTTAACGTAAGTATTCCCTCTGTACAATAACAATTTTTCTACAAGGCACCACCTTTTGACAGGCAATGGCAAACCTACAAGAGTAAAAATTGCCTAAGAAAAGCTTCGCCGATCGGAACGGGCATAAAACAATAGATCGCTTCCATTCATGTACAAATGCTAATAGTAGATACGAAAAGCTTGTCCCATTAAAAGAAAGAAGAAGTATAGGCTATGTTCCGTTGTACTGGAGCGCCATTTATGGACTCACCGATTTGGATGAAATTGCTTGTACCAGGAATTTTATAAACACAAATTTTTTCCCTACATCTGGGTCTTACAGTTCTCCCTTAAGTGGCTCCAGAGTAAAAGCTAATAAAATCGGGCAGAATTCGCGTTTTTTCTTATACTGGAACGTCATCTATGAAGATCGATCTCACTCCTTATTCCTTCCGTACAATAAAAAATTTTCTACAAGGCACCACCTTTTGACAGTCAATGGCAAACCTACAAGAGTAAAAATCTATGATGACCGATTATGTTGAAATTTCCTAGGTATTTGAAGCCAAGTCAGTTTTGATTTATTGTGATCAGAAAGTTATTCCTGAAGGGTCGCCAGGGCAAAAGTTAGCTCAATCTGAGAGTAGTGGATTTTTATCTTATACTGTAGATCCTTATATGGTCCCACCGATTTGTTTGAAATTTTGTGTATCAGTCTTAAACCAAAAACTCCATTTTTCTACTTCAATTTTAGAATAAAACTTTTCCTTTCTAAGACAAAAAATTATTGTGTCAGACAACTTTTAAGTAGGTCCTTGAATATGCTTCACAAAAAGGGTGTTGCTTAGTGTATTTTTTGCATGAATCGAATTAAAAAAAGCTCCAGAGTGTGTTTAAAGAACCTTTACTTCGCCTTTATTTTTCTTTAGAGGATTTACCTTATCTCATATATAAAAATAAGCCTTGATATATGTTTAGTCATTAAATGTTTCTATGGCTCACTACGGGTTGTCATGAAATATTAGAGGGATTCTCCAAGTCTAGCATATGCCCTTGCACGGTGCAAGGAGTAGCAGAATTTAAAACTTTGAAATATGGAAGAATTATTTGTTGAAAGCATTAAGTATGAGTCCGAAAGCAAGAATGTGTATTATAAGAACTGGGTATAATGTTACCGCAAGTGGGCAAGTGGGAATGTGGGCAAGTCTCATGCAAACACTTGAAACTACCGCAATAAGTCATTGAACGTTTTTGGAATAATAGGCGTTAACCTATAAAGCATGACCATAACTGAAAAGATGATGAAGGTTTGTGCGTTAAGATGTTGGGGATGTTAGTGGCATTTTACTTGAAAGATTTGGGACAAGTGGGAGAATGCCACCCATGCAAAGGATATGAAAGTGCAATATTAAGATTAAAATAAGAATTTGCCATTTTCATTTCTTTTGCTGATGTGTTTCTGTTGCAATTTCTGTGTTCCGCAAATTTTGTCAGAGTTTAACAAGGCGGGCAGCAAAGCAACTCTGTTTTATATTGGGTCATTTAAAAAGTATCCGCGGTTGGTACCCACGAACCTGTCATGTGGTTGATGTTTAGTTATCGGTTGCTTGTTTTTTAGGGCATCTTTGATATCGACATTTTCGTTACCGAAAACCGCACAATTTTTTTGGTATGTTTTTGTATCGGTTTTACTTTTTCTATAGTAATAAAACATCTCATAGCGTATTTCTTCAGATATCTCACTCATTTTCAAATAAATGTAACTTTTTACACTAGCGACAAATTACACAACTAACTGTCTTCACACAAAATGTTGCCTGGCATGCCACCTTTCAAACATTTGTTCGTTTGACATAATCGGACTAGTGTTGCCAGATTTATGGGTACCAACACCGCGGATAATTTTTATATTACACAATACATATATTATCAACGATCTAAACCAAGCCTTTGCTTGATGCGTTAGAAAGCTTAATGAAAATTGTTATCTTATTTCCACTGCAGTAGGAGTAGGACATCAGTGTTGAAAGTAGAAAATCCCATTCAACGAGTTTCATACAAAGTAAAGTTTTACTGATACAAATCGAAATTCACATCAATAGAATTTATTATTTTTATTATCTTCTTGATTCACTGGTACGATGTGACTCAGGGCGAACCAAAGATAAGCCAACGAGAAAAGAATGAAAAATACTGATAGGCGATCAGTCTCAATGTCTGACTCTTGAAGTTTGTCTGACTTTTGACTTTTGTGAAACATCAAATGTTTACACTTCTGCTTAATGATTCAATAAAATTTAATATAAATTACCTGCTGAAGAGACTAAAGCAATACACACACACACGCATACACACACACAAGAAAAGAAAAGGACAATGACAGAAGCATAAAAGTGGATAAAAAGGACACTACGCTCAGCATGAACTGCGTCACGTGCGTGCGGTCGTATGACAAATAATAGCAATAATGATGTAGCCAGCAACGCACAACAGACATCAATGCAGTTAATCTAAAAATGCTACTTCTTCATTTCTGTGGACAACAACGACGACGGGCGATGACGGGCGATGACGGACGGACGACCTTACATCAAAGGCCAAACTATTCGTAAGGGAGTATAATACATACATATATAAATTTCTAAATTTATAGCCTTGTAGTTTGTAGCAGTTGCGAAATACCATAGTTTCGAAATGTAGACACAGGTGCGTAAAATACACAAAACTATTGACGCCTACGGAAAAGGACAAAGGAAAAATCAAGTGGCGATAGCGGAGAAGAAAAGGACATAAAGTGTTTCCTTTTTGATTGTCTTTTATGGCGAGAACGCCAAAGCGAATTGTTATGTAGAAGTTCAATTGAGTGTCATTGATGTTGTGGTAGTAAATCTCAATGAGGAATTGATCAAGTCTTGTGGTGAGAGTGGGTGTGGTAAAATTGAGGCGTACATGGTGACGCCTTCATTGGTATGATATAAATTTCGTTAATAAAATCGTCATGATTAAAGTTTGATATGATTAGAAGTGGGCGTTGTGCGGGAGAGTGGGAAGAATTGAGACAGGAAAATTTAAGCTGAAGATTTATGCATCAAAGAAAAAGAATAAACGCATAAGAAAGTGTAATAGTTTCATTTATTGCTTTGCTCTATGTAAGAACATAATCAGCTCAATTTTACTTTAGGATTGTACTGCAAATTTCAAGCATTTCATCTCTATCCAAGTTTTGCCGGACAACCGCTTGCAAACCGACATTCCAAATACGGCAACGACGCCAATGTTATTCGATGACGACCACGACCAAGACGACTACACCGATGATGACTGCGATCTGAAGATGATGACGATTCCTTTTAAGCAATACAAGTATTTCTCACGATTGTTGATTTGATGGATCATTTACACTGGCGAAAGTTACAGATAAAAAATAAAAAAAATTTGTGCACGATCATTCACAGCTCAAGCGTAGGAAAGTAAAATGAAGAAAAAGAAGAAGACGACGACGACGACGACGACGACGACAACGAAAACGAAGGAGAGAAAATGAAGAAACCTTGGATATTCAGTCCAGCAAACGCCTCGCATCATCATTAATCATTTGCCTGTTAAGAAAATAAACAACGGCAACACTAACAACAGCAACAACAACAACAACAACAATAAGTATTTAAATGGCATGAATTACGCGTACACACTTCATTCAGAATTCAGTGAGATCGCAATCGAGAGGAGCGCAGAGCGCAATCGTCGTAGTACTGCTGCTGGTGGCGGTGTTGCTGCTGACGCCGCCAGAGGCGGAGCCTATCCCTGCAGGTGAGGCAATCGCCATGAAAATAAATCAAGCTGGTGTCATCCACCACACTTCAGCAATAATAAAATTAAAAACAAGAAGAAAAAGCCACTCTAACTAACTACATACTATATGCACAAACGTTGGACCATTGAATGCGGACATAGGAACGAAGGGACGGACGGACCGACAGGCAGATAGACATGGCAGAGCAGATGAGCAGCATTTTGAACATTTTGAAAATGAGAGAATGACGCGACATTATCACTTTTCCAATTCGATTTTTTTTATATTTTTTTTTGATAATTAATTGAAATTCGTGCATTTGTTCGTGCCTGGAGCGCGATATGATGCGGCGTCGATGTGTCGGAGCCGATGATGCCGGAGCAATTTAACAGAAACCAATTAACCAAGTTTTCACTTCTCGCTATATTCTCGTGCTCGCTTATAAGCGAAATAAGGTCACATCATTATTAATTTAATATTTACATTGTACATAAATTAATAACTAACTATTGATAAGTTTCAGTTGACACATCAGAAATTCAATTTTAAATTAATCAAATATTTGATTTTTAGTTTCAAGGTCCAATGCATTCACATTTGAATGCAATTTTCTCATTAACACCATCGAATATTTTCGATCACCTGTAACCCACTTTCAATTTTAGATTATCGTGTTTCTGTGACCATTGATCCTTATTCGGACCAGGGGCCTGCGGAGAAAAGATGAGCACCATCAGCTTTAGCTGAAGTCATTACACATCAGTTCGAAGTTATACCCCTTGCAGTCCCTTCTCCAGAACCTCTACAAAATATCTCCATACGATGCGGTTCATCGCTTTGGCAATTTAGCAATTTATTTCTTGATAATTTTACCTGAAGCGAGAATTTGTATTTCTACCGAAATATTTAAATGAAAGGATTCAAGGTTTGGACAACTTGCGATTGACAAAGGACAAAGTAACTCCATATACAGCCAGATCCACTTTACAATTACTGAGTAGATGCAAAATAATGAATCTTTTGTGAAATTCTAAAAGAGAAGTCTTAAGAGAACCTGCTCTGAAATACGACCTTATCAATTAAAACGAATATTCAAAAAAAAAAAAAAAAAAACTTGACTTAGCTTGACGTACCTATTTGCAATTTACTAAGCAGCAGAAAATCATTTACCATATAAAATGTGTACTGTAAATTTCAAAAAGTTTTCAATACTTTTATATAACTACTTGGTCAATCATATCGCTCGTTTCCTCTAAGACTGGCATAACTCGAAAAACATAAGTTTTGAGAAAAACGCAGTTAAACTCTTCAATTCACCAATCTCTTAATAAAGGGGTTTTCAATTGTAATACAAACGCACCCTTAATTTTATATATTTTTTCGATCTGGCAATATCAATACGTCATTCAAGGTTTACATTTTTATCATAGTGAAGTTTACCAACGAGAAACGTTTGGAAATTATTAAAAATTACTACCGAAATTCTGAGTCAGTGGTCGCAGCTTTAAGAGCGCTTACTTCACCAGACAAGCGGCGCATGCTATAATAGATAAATTCGAGTCAACATGTTCACTATTGAAGGCTCCTAGACCTAGAAATACCAAAAATATCGCAGCCATTAGTAATTCAGTTAAAAATGACCCAAATCAGTCGATTCCACGCCGTTCACAGGATTTGGAAATTTCTCAGTCCACATTGCGCCGAATTTTGCGTAAACATTTTGGCATACACCCTTAAAAATCCAATCAATACAGGAAGTGAAGCCCCGTGATCATTTAAAGCGCCGATACTTCTCCGATTGGGCTCTGCAAAATTTTAAAGAAAAACCTGAATTTAATCGAAAAATCATTTTCAGGGCTATGTAACTCATTTTTGGTTTAATGGCTTTGCCAATAAGCCAAATATGCGGTATTGGGCAGCAACAAACTCGCATGAGCTTCAAGAGACTCCATTGCATCCGTGTCATGCTGGAAGTATGATTGGACCGTATTTCTTCATCGTTGAAAATGATCGTAATGTTACGGTCAATGGAGTTGGCTATCGCGCCATATTGTCAGACGATTTTCGGCCAGAATTGGATGGATTTGACATCAATGATATATGGTTCCAACAAGATGGTGCCACTTGCCACATAGCTGGTCAAACAATTGATCTGTTGAAGGGGAAGTTCGGTAATTGTGTAATTTAAAGAATTGCCCCGTTCGAATGGCCTCCTCACTCATGCGATTAAACGCTGTTGGCTTTCTTTTTATGGGGTTACGTTAAGTCGTTGGTTGTTGCCGACAAGCCAACAATGTTAGAGGAGCTCAGAAACAATATCGTACGCGAAACTGCTAACGTTCCGGCCGATATGTGTGGAAGAGTGATGGAAAATGGGCTCCAAAGAATCGAATGCTGCAAACGTGCTTGCAATGATCATAAGAGCGATATCGAATTGCATAGTTAAATGTACAACACTTGGAATAAATTTCAGGCCGATATCTCAATTATTCTGTGTTTTATTTAAATACATAATTGTTATCTCCCTAATGAAAAACACTTTACAGCTGATAACGAAAAATAATCTTCTCACGTGAAGTATTCATTAGATACAGCTATGATTTTCTTAAACAAGATATAACACTAAATAACAGTTATTTCTGTATACTTAACCCGAAAATTTAGATTTTCGATTTATGACCGCCTTGCAACACACGAGCGATATGTCCAAAATAAACGCAAACAAGTAGATGCGTTTTTGAAATATACAAAATACTCATTAACTCAGTTCCTTCTAAATGTTAGTTGAGTAATTTATGCTAAGTAGTGGCAGAACAATATTCACTGGGATATTAACTCTCTTTCACTGGCGTCAGCCTCGATTAGAAGGTTATGTTGTAGATATAACAGCATAATCCATAATCCAATAACAGCAGGCATTGTGAACGTATGACCCCCAGGTAAATTTAGGATAATTGAAGCGCAGGCAACATAGAAGTTATACATACAAGGAGCCCAGGAGGCCCTAGTTAGCCTTGAACTATGATTTTTATGAAATTATAAAATCCAAAAAATATTCTTTAGTTTGAAATCGATTAAGAAATCTGGGTAACACATGATAAAAGTAATTTCCTCATTCCCTAAATATTTATCTCATTTGATTCTAAACTTTTTTACTGCATAATAACGTAATTGTGTAATTTAAATAATAAAACTCCTCTGCAACTTTTTCTTTAAATTTAATTAAAATCTGTAATAATAATGAAAGCACACATACATACACACATATGTACATACACAGATATGGTATAAACATATGCAATAATTTTTATAATTTGCGTAAAACACATTTAAATGACTTTAATGTGCGAAGGGGGTGCCATTAACTCATAACGAATATTAGTGAAAAAAGAAATGTTGGGCACTTGCAAAAAAAGGGGGGTTTGTTTTGATGCAGTTGTTGTAATTACCTAATGTTGTTGCTTTAATATTTTTTCACTAATACGCTAATATAAGTACATACATACAGATATTTGTAAATATGTGTTTAGGTATACGAGGATGAATGAACCCAACAACAAAATATATAAGTAAATACTTTCAAAAATAACCCTTACCTAATATACGAGTTTAAAAATGATGAAATTCTAGCGTCTCTAGAGTTGATTTCAGAGGTTAACCGAGTTGCTTGGTAATTGCTCAACAAAATATTTACTTTGAAGCAATGTCGGTTTTGCCATGGTCTTTGCTTAACAAGGTTTCAGCGATACTCGGTAGGCGTGGCCCGTCTTATGTAAACGACATAATGAAATTCCAAATCTGTTGTAAACATTTCAAACCAACAAGTAAGAACATATGAAATATCAAAGATATAAAAAAATCAAAAATTTAATCAATGTAATATCATAAATGAGAACTGCAATAATTTAAAAACGTATAGCCGCTACATAATACCGAAGTGAAAAACCTTTCTGTCTTTAATATCTGCACTACTTTAACTCTACCTTCCCTCTATACCTGCTCTGTCTCGCTTTCCCTTACTAACAACTTCATTCAAGGTACTTAAATCTCACTCACCAAGTTGCCTCACCAGATTGATAAAAACTCAATATACTTGGCCTACATAATCGGTTTTCGATCCTGTGGATTCGATTGCTAACGAAATTGCTGATGAGCTAGCCAATAAAAAAAGAAGGGTCAAGTCCTTTTGTAGGTTATAACTGTTCTGCGGAATGGGAAAATGAATTGTTTTACTAGACAAACCAAAATCTCCAATGGAAGTTTTTTTCTGGGGAAAACTATCGGGGATAGTTAACTTAAAGCTCTTCAAGGAACTTTATGTCTATGAAAAATAGTAATCTAAAAAACATTACAGGAGATCTAACAGGGTCTAACAGGTCTATAGGCTGAATTAATCTTACAAAACTTAAAGCTATTTCTCAATGATTCGAGTAGATTTTTCAAAGAAAATATGACATCTGTGAAAAACAAATATATTAAAATGCTAGCGGTATCCATGATCTAGAGTATTTTTAGTATTTTCCCAATAAATTTACAATCTTTACTACAGATTGTGAATGCTGTTATTGTGAATTTTTGTTTTTGTGATATTTGCTGTATTATTTAGCAGATGAAGAACATGAAAAACTTCCAATGCAGCCAGAATCGTCCTCCATGTGACATTCTATGTTTATTTGCAATGAATTTGAAGTGCTACCATATAACGTATGTAAATCAACACCATTTTACAATATTTAATTTTTTTTAACTAAAACCATTTCAACTTTCACCTTTTCTTACCAAATTTATATGAAAAAATTGGTCAATATTAAACGATTTTAAAGAAGAACTCAGAGCTATTTCTTAATACATAAAATTTGACTGTTAAAAATCTTCAAAATCTATCAGAAAATAAATTAATTGGCTTCATTACAATATCCGTGTCAACTAAAGAAATATGTACTATACAAAAGTTACAATTGGCTATCGCTGTTGCATTTTTGATATTTGCAGAATTTGAGAATCGTAAGTGTTTTGTTTTTGTAAACATATCAAATTTACTAGAAATATCAAATAGATCAAAAATACAGAATACAAGACCATTACTGCAGATCATGAATAACGATCCTAAAATTTCTATAGGCGGTTAAACTTATAAAGGGTGTCCCAATAAGATTGCACGATTTAATTTAAAAATAAAACGCATACTTCTGGAGAGAGTGGTATGTATGATATTTTTATTGCATTACTTATAGAGTAGACATGTTCCGATTAAGTATGGAATAAAATAACTGACAACTGACCGCCGCGGCTCTGATCACAGACCGTTGCTCTTTGAATGAAATTTTCGATAACATTTTGAGAAAGATGTAACTCTATTTCACCGATGACTCGTTGGACTTGGTCTTGAGCTCAGGAATTGTTTGTGGTTTATTCGCAGAGATCTGAAATTCCACCAAACCCCAAAGAAAGAAATCGCACAGCGTTAAATCGAACGATTTCTTGGTGGCCAGTTGACATCAGAATTTTACGCAGGTGACTCTGTCTGGAGATCGTTGCTCCAATAAATGGATTGTTTCACGAACGGACCACAACCAGACCTCACAGAAGCGTGTTTACAGAATATACCAACCACGAAACCACATGTCTTCCAATATACAATAACTCCGTTATCATGTGCCTGTAACGAATGCCATTCACATTTACTGCATTTTCAGCTTTATTTTCACTATGATAACATGTTGTTCCTTTGCGTAGCGCTCCATTTTTAATTATTGGAATAATAGTAGACAATCGTAGAAAGAAAATGCCGAAAAATTTAAAACGTGCCCTCATATTGGGGCACCCTATGGTAGTAGGTTTACGTTGAGGCGCAATAGACAATAAAGGCTGCAGTGTCTCCCCAAAAACAACTATTACTTAATCAAGAAAAATATTCCCCACCATTCGAAAATCCTACTCGTATCTATGGAACTGGTGTAGGTACACACGTCTATAACATTTTCTTCAAGAAAGTTTAGGTTATAATGGAGCCTAAATCATCCCTGTTGTTTAATATGTTCTTAGCTAAAGAACTGTTAACCCAAAATTGGTACACACTCTTGCGATTCCTACTTGTTTTTTTTTTTGGTTTATTATTTGTCAATGACATATAGATAGTACCGTTACATGATTCAAATTTGTATTGGTTTGCTTGCCAGTTGTCAGTTTTACACTCGATGGAGTATACCGCTCGAAAATTGATTGTGAAAAAATTCATAGAAAATCTGTCTGGGTCGGGAAATAAAATAGCGAAAGTGTTAAAACTGCCTTAATCAATCTTTTTTAGAGATGTAACACGTTACAAAGAAACTGTAAACTTCTATTTCTAAAGAAAAATCGAATGAATCGAAAGAAAACAACCTATGCCTTAAAATTAAAGTCAAAAATCTTAACCCCAATAAAAAATAATCCTATTCGCGGCAAGGATTTTTAAACCAGCAGAAGCACAGCTCAGCGAATACGCGTTAAAGCAGGATTCAAGTCGTATCGAGCTATTAAACACCCAAAACGATAAACAAAATCAAAAAACACAAATTATTACCAAAAAAAAAGAGCACTTATGATAACGTGTTGACAAGATTCAATCGAGTGTATGGTATAATAATTGACGACGAAACCTATGTAAAACTTAGTCTTAAACAACATCCGGCACAAAAATTAAATTTAATGCGTCAAAGAAGCATGGTGGTGTTCTCTCAAAATTTAAATAGAAAAAGGTGATAATTTGGCAATGATGTGGTATATGCAGTTGTGGCCTCAAGAGTCGAGCGTGACTTCCGCTATAATAACTACTGAGATGTACGACAAAGAGAGTCTGGAGAAACGTTTATTGTGAGTATTCACTGCTCGAAGGTAACCATGAATTGGTATTGAACCAACAAAGTAGATGTATTAGTAGATGTAGACCTCAGTTACGCCCAATTGAAAAACACTGGGCAATTGTTAAATACAAATGTGGAAAAAGTGCAGAAGTAAAGGGTGATTTTTTAAGAGCTTGGTTTTTGAAAATTCCAACTCCAATTCCGAGTCCAATTCTTGCATTTTCGGTAAAAAGACAGTCTGTTATCATCGAACGATACCTTTCTCCATTGACCGTAACGTTGCGGCCTTCATCGTCTTTGAAGAAGTACGGCCCATCAAGAGGCATGCCCGAGATTTTATACACAAAAATTAGCTATAAGATTTATATTAAGGTACTTTTATTTAAAAGCTTAATAAAAAAACCTTTCGTTTAAGATATAAAAACATTATTCTAACATTATTTTTTTTTAAATATATCATGCTTTATTCGGAACAGTTCTTTATGCCCTCAGCCTTAATTTCTTGCTGGGTCTAAATACATTATATTCATACATACTCGTATGTACAGGGTGTTTTTTTTTAGAATGAAATAAAATGCATATAATTTAATGTTATGGCCAAGAATTTAGGTTTATTATAAAGATAAGGATTTGTCATTATGTTTTGAAAACGATTTCGGGCAAGTGGCCGCCGCGCCTTGTTCGAATAAATTCCAGCCGAGACTCCCAATTTTCGACCACTTTTTGCAGCAATTGGGGCCGTATGTCAGTAAAAACTCGCCAAATATTCTCTTCCAAGGCGTCAATCGTCTCGGGCTTATCTGCGTAGACCAGCGGTGTTAAATCGCACGATCTTGTAGGCCACGCCACAGTCCCACGTCGCGAGATAATGTGCTCACCAAAAGTTTCCTTCAATAAATTGATTGTTGCGGTGACTGTATGGCATGTAGCGCCGTCTTGTTGGAACCAAAGATCGTCCACATCAACATCCTCCAATTCACAATTCAGGCACGAAAAAGTCTTTAATTCATTAATCATGGCTCTATAGCGTTCCCCATTGACTGTAACATTATGACCGGCTTCATCTTTGAAGAAATATGGACCAATGAATCCCTCTGCCCATAGAGCACACCAAACAGTGACTTTTTGAGGATGTAACGGCGTCTCAACAATGACTTGTGGATTATGATCACTCCAAATACGACAATTTTACTTATTGTTTCGTAACGTACCCATTCAACCAAAAGTGAGCTTCATCGCTGAACAAAATTTTCTTGTGAAAATCGGGTTCGGTTGCCATCTCGTTTTGGGCCCATTCACCGAACGTGCGACGCACCTCAATTCTTGAACGAGTTGGATTTTATAAGATCGCAAACCAAGATCATTCCGCAAAATCTTCCATAAAGTGGATGGGCACTGCTCCAATTGTTGTGTGCGATGGCGGTTGGACTCATTCGGGCCTTCTTCGATAGACTGTTCCACAGCAGCAATATCGTCTTCGGCGTGCACTGTACGGCGTCTCTGAGGATGCGCATTATCGACTAGAGTAAACGTGGTGCAAAACCGATCTATGGTTGCTCGATTACTGACTCTGCTGGGCGATTGTGTCGAACGAATATTAGAATATTAGAACCGAACAATTATTTTGTTAATAAATTAGCACGGTTTGCAAACGTTGTTCAGGAGTAAGTCTATTCATTATGAAATGGCAAACCAAACTGAGCATAAGTCAAGTGACAGCTGTCAAGAAGACCAACTCCGAAAAAAGTATTGCCAGATTGAAAACCACACTTCTAAAAAAAACACCCTTTACTATGCATTTTTGGAATGTGCGAAAGTAATAAACACGTTCATAAAATAACTCATTTACTGTAACAAGCACATTTTCTTGCACAAATACATACACTACATACATACACTACATATTCATATTTACACACATACATATGCATGATGCTAATTACTAGATTATGTTAAACATGTAAACTCCTAATGTTATGAGAATAGAAAGTGAACAAAAAGAAGTAAACAAAAAATCCTACACATTCCTAATGGATTTATTACGCGAACATCCTTTAATACGACGCTCCTGTCTCCCCTCCTGTCTTCCTTCTTTTTTGCTTTCTTTCCAACCAAACACACATATACCGGATATATTGTTTCGTTGTCTGCCGCCTATAAAACATAATTTTTCTCATACTAATTAGACAAATTTTTAACTTGAAGGAACGAACAATTTTTATACTTATACGTACATAAATACTTGCATATATGGTATATAACGTATACATATATATGTATATGTATATATGTACGTACTTATGTAAATATGTAGGTATGTATGTACTATCTGTAATTATGAATCTAATAAATACTGTGAGAGAAAGAAGTTGCATTTTGCCCGGGGGAACTGGAAGAGGAAAGAGTGTTGGAGTTTAAAAACATATATGAGATGTGAAGATGTTTTTACTAAAAGGTTTTTCAATTACATACATACAAAAATATAGGTATGTAAACATGTATGTACTATATGTTTAAAATAAATAATTTATGTATTTCTGCATTGCGCGGCGGTAATCGATAAATAATTGAATTGTAAATTAAATTATTGCATTATATGCATTTTAAAATGAATTAATATCGTGGCGACCGCACAATAAAAGATCTTTTATATATAATAAATATATATGTACATATCCATGCATGCATGTACGAGTATGTGTGGATATGTGCGTGTATGTAGTAAAAAATAATGCATATGTGTAGTTGCTGTCACATGCAATAAATGAATTGTTAATTACACAAATTAACGCAATTTCGAAAAATGTACACTTTTTTTGCGGTGATTGCACATGCAAATTGACAAGCGTACAGGGTGATTCGAAAATAGATGTGTATTCTAGATACGTAAGTATACACAATCTTTCAGAGATCATCTTCTAGTACATACCAAATCGAAGAGTATTTGCCGTCATAGCATCAATGATGTTAGGTTTTTGGATGCGAGGTTTTTAACCATTCTGTTAACTCTGAGCTGTAGCTAGCCGTTACCTTAACTTTCTTAGTATTTTGTTAACACTGGGCAATCATGCACTCACAGTTGGGGTAGGAAGTTGAGAATATGTTTTCGTTTGAAAATTTCGATTAAAAAAATAATTAAACAGAAAGTGAATGCGAAAAGCTCAGCCTGCTCCTTCCATGGGCTGTTGTGCCATTAAAAGAAGAAGAATCAGAAAGAGAAAATATATTAGTAAAGGTTTTGATAATAAAGATTTAAAGTTTTTCTAAAATAATATTTATATTTCTGATCACTAGATGGCGCTTTATAATCGATTAAATTTGGCATTTGTCTGAAGAGGGAAAAGAGAAAATAATTGTGAAAACAGAGAAGAAAATATTGGGCAAAACTATTGGACAAAGCGGCAATATATTATCAGTGAAATTGCAAATCGGAGGTATGCTCTTATCAAGTCAAAATCTTTTTTGGAGAAATTTTTACATATGTAAGCACATACCCTCTTTGTTGCTCCTTTCTGTCCTGACTTCATTTTTATATCCATGTTTTATCCATTTCGTAAATTCAACTGATTTTATCGTGGAGAAACGACAAACAGTTTAAGTCATAATTTACCAAGTTCCGATAAAGCTTCCAATTTTTTTACTAATTCTTAAATTATTTATTTACACAATTTGAAACCCAGAATAATTATCTCATCTTTACTAACATTTTAAAATTCCAAACGCAGGATTGCGTAATAGTATTTCTGCTGTAACCCGAAGTTACACCAAAATCAAGGAAACAATTCTTCTGGCATAATGTTTAAAAAGACTTACAACTTGTATTAACCAGTTATCTAGCTATAAACAATTAAAAAAAAGGTGGTGCTGGCATCTTTTGCGAAATTTTAGGTGTGAAAATATCTTTCAGTTTGCCCGACTACTGCAGTGTATTTCAGGCAGAGGCCATGGCAATCAAAATCACATCCTAGATAATTTATAACGTGGTTCTTTACCAATATCCAGAAAACAATAAAATCCCTTGAATCGATATTCTTTACTTCCAACGTAGCCCATCAACAGTCAAGGGGGTCTCTCAACGAAACTACTGACGAGTTAACTTGTTAGAAATTTCTCATGAAAAGGCAACGTCTAAGCTAATACTGACTTCCGATACAATAAAACAAGAGAACGAAAGGCGGACGAGAGAATCAACCACAAAAATAACGAGATTCATTTGGCCAAAGCTGGATAATCGACTTACAAAGGATCTTCTACTAATAGACAGGCTAAATATAACTACAGTGACTTGGATGATAACACGATACTTTCCTATTGGCAGACACGCAGTATGACTGTGTCTTTCATTTAGAAATCACTGCAGGAGCTGTAGCAACGAGGTAGAACAGGAAACTGTAGCTCATCTTCTATGCGGATGTCGAGCTCTTATTCACGTACGGAAGAAACTTTGTCTTCGATGAGCTTAAAGTTTTGACTAAAACCAAAATCAAACACATAATTAACTACATAAAAGACAGCCATTTATTCAAACGGCCTGAATAAGAAGGCTGGGGACTTAGCTATGTACCACCATTGGGTATCACAATGGTCTTTTTTTGCCTAAGGGTGCTGATACCGGCTGACCTTGACTTATGGGGTCGAGATTCTTCACAGGTCTATGAAAAGTTCAAATATTGAATCTCCTTAGTTATCTTGATAATGTACTTAGTACAATATTTATCGCTTATTGTACCACCTTCTCTAAAGAGAGTTTATCATTAAGCCCTTCACGTTTTATGTGGCCCTGTACTAAATGTAAATTTCACTGAAAATCTTTTATTTTTTTCATGTCACTAATTTCAATTTAAAAATATATGAATAAAAGTACAGTAAAAAAATAAAATAATACAAGTAATGAATTTTAATATGGAAAATGTAATTTAAATTTTACGTCATATGAGCGCTTAAAACCATTTTGACAATTGACGCGAGGTTAATTAAATGCGTTTTTTCGTGCATTGATAAAATAGTTTTTAAATAATCATATTTAAACAATCAGGCATAAAAATCCAATAAAAAGATCACGATAAGATCCAAACCTTTTTAATATATTGATTGAATGGAATTAAATAAAGTACCTAGAATTTTAGTATATAAAAAAAAGCTTAAGAAAAATTGTTCTTTCATTAAAAAATATTACAGTGGTATTGAGGTAATCCGATTCCTTTGATAAGTACGAAATCTTCTTAGCGATTTGTTGTGTATAAACAGAGAAACACTATATAATAAAATAAACCTACAAATTTGATATAGAAATCAATATTCATGTAAAAACGATATTCATGAAAATTGCTTTTTGGAAATTGGGAAAGTACTCGTACTTATAGAGGACATATATAAAGTTCAGCCTAAGTCATGCATAAGAATGTAAAAATATTAAGAAAGCTTTTTTTGGCCATACTACTGTGGGCAAAAAGTAGTAAGACTTTTTAATTTAAATTTCGCGCGGAAACCCATTCATCAAAATATTATTTTTTTAAGGTTGGTATGACTGTCGGTGACATCTGTGCCAAATGTCACATCAAAATAATCATTAGTGTTTAGTATACGCTTGTCTTTCTGAAGTACAAAAAGTGCATTCGGCGATTTTCACAATGAGTGAAATTATTCAACAAAGAAGTTCCATTAAATTTTGTATGCGGAATCAAATTTCTGGTGCCGAAACGTTCAGAATGTTGCAAAAGGCCTTCGGTGGTAATTGTATGTCGCGAGCAAGTGTTTTTGATTGGTACAAATTGTTCAAAGATGGTCGAGAACGCGTTGACGACGAACCACGTCCAGGACGGCCATCAACATCAACTGATGATCAACACGTCAATAAAATCAAGGAATTGGTGCTCGAGAATCGACGATTAACAGTCAGAGACCTTACTGGCATCGTTGGAATATCGGAAGGATCAGTGAAAACCATTTTAAAACATCATTTGGGCCTAAGAAGAGTGAATGCACGATTGGTTCCAAAATTACTGTATTGGTTTTACGAGACCATTTTTGCCAAAAATTCGACTGATATCGTTCTCGTTCCGCAACCACCCTACCACCCTATTTGCCTGACTTAGCACCGTGTGACTTTTGGCTATTTTCTAAACTCAAAAAACCGCTTCGTGGACACCGTTTTGAGTCAATTGAAGACATTAAACATGAATCGCTAAGCGCATTGAAGGCTATTCCGGAAATTGACTTTAACAACTGTTTCGAGAATTGGAAAAAACGTTGGCACAAGTGTATTGGGGCCGGGGGGGATTACTTTGAAGGGGACGAAATAGATTTGGAAGAATGAATAAAAAAATTGGAAATTATGAACAAAGTCTTACTAACGTTTGCCCACAGTAGTACAACGTCAAGAAAACAACATGGAAAGTTAAGTTTTGTGTAGTTAGTAAACTACTCTTTATTTTGAACTTAGGCACTTAGATAATATTAAAGAAAAAGATTCTGGACTAAAGTGATTTCAATAGAACGTTATACAAATATAAAAGTTGCCAAATACGATAGCAGCCGTTCCAAGGACATTAGAAGGGGTGGTAAAGGGACTTTAGCCTCCCCCTCCATTCATGTACCAAACAATAAATTGGTTTAGTCTAATTTAGAATTTTGTGTGCTTTAATGCCAAAACAATTGGTAGCAGATAAGCTTCCAATGCCAGTGAAAACTCATAGCGATGAAAGAATAAGAAAACGTTAGAGTAGAGTTATTCTTGATTTATTTAAAAACAAGCCAACATAAAATGCAGAGGGTCCTACTGTGTCGACTCAAGTAGGACCGCAGTGTTACTAAATGCTTAACGCGCTCTCTCTCCCAGATGGAACACTACAAAACTAACCCTTCTCGCCGGGACAAATTTAATAAATTTGTGCAATGTGTCACGTATGTACTTACATATTCGTATTGCGTTAGGTCATGGTTATATACAGATTTTGCTCGGCGAACACCATGCAATTGTTGTTGCCCGAACACGAAAAAATCGTTTAAAGTTTTTTGGTATACCATTTAGTGTTGCCGTTGCGAACAAAATAGTATTACAAAAAAACTGAATTTCGACAAAAAGCAACTCTGCCACGAACACCAATGTAACCACTACACCCAGCACGAGAGTAAAATATGATGTGTTCGTCGAACAGCGAACACCAGTATAAGCAGAACCTTAGAGCTTCATTTTATAGAATAAAATCGTACGACTCTTTAACAATAATCGTGCTATAGTGAAAGATTCGAAGTGGAATAATATGTTTCAATCTGTGAGTGCAACTGAATCCGCTCTCTTAATCGCTCTCACATGCTCTATTCTGCTGTAATACTCAATACCATTGAAACCAGTTACTTATTACTGTGAAATGTTCCAAATGCATGGTGCCCCAAAAGACACCTATTGGGTTCAATTGGGCTCAATGGGTTGAATGTATTATTTCCTTCGTCTAGAAATGGCGAAACGACTAACTTGTGACTTGCCGAATGAAATTTGCTGATATTGTTCCAAATGCATGGTGCCCCAAAAGACCACTATTAGGTTTAATTGGGCTCAATGGTTTCAATGGTTTAAGCCAATAGTATTTCCTTCGTCCAGAAATGTCAAAACGACTAACTTGCGACTTGCCGACTCAAATTTGCTGATATTGTCCTCTTCTTGCACGCCCAAAGCTCCTAAACCTAAGAGGCTAAAAAACGCAACATTTAGGAGGAAATACCATAAATTGACATTACTTTGGGACCGGAAAGTAAGCGACGATTTTTACAACACCACATCATTTAATTTAAATCATATCATGTAAATTTACATCAGGGGAACATAATTTAAAAATTGATCTGTCTACTATAAATAATACATCATATGACTGGGATTATCCGAGACTTCTTAAATGGGAAATACGAATATGTTCGTATTTATAGATACATACTCGTATAATAAATGAATGCATTATTGTTTCAAAATGTTGATGTTTATAAACTTTTTGCAGTGCAGTGAGAGCAGCAACTGAGCAGTGAGAGCAGCTTTTCGTTTAAGTACTGCACCATTGCTCTCTGTGAAAGATATTCACCTTTGCATTATAAAAATGGTGAGCTTTTCAAAGGCTCAAATGCATTGAACGTGTGTGTGTGTGTGTGTGTGTGTGTGTGTGTGCGTACGTGCGTACGTGTGTATCACTCAATTTTGACACTGTCCATAAGCAAATTCATGAGCAAATTAGATGCTACCGAAAGATACCGAATTCTTTTGTATTTGTTTATTCTTCAACAACGAAAAACACCAAAAATTAACAACCAAATTTCCAAAGAAATTCAAAAGGAAACCTTCAAGCGACTGTCATTGAACGCATAGAATGCTCTGCTGTAGTAGTTGCGCGAGCATTCATTGTTAACTCTTTGATCAAATCAAATGAAAACAAAAAAACTTAAAATCAACAAATACTTAAAAAATAAGGAACAAAAAAATTACTTAGCTTAAAATCCCATTTGTCAAATCACGCGCTCATACCCGAAACACATGACATTTGTCAAAATCTATCGCTAGCGCTGCGCGCGAATGCTGCAGCCATTAATGCGCCATAATGCGGGCTGTGAAACAAGTTAGCAGGCATCGTGCACAGGCATTAGCGGAACAACATAACCAGCAACTATGCACACTTCGCATTTGGAATATTGAATTGATTCGATTTGACTATGGCCAGCATCATCGCATTTAGCATTTCGTGCTCAGACATTGGAATTGGAATAATAAATGCCACACCTAACGAAATTGTCGATGTCGTTGTTGTTGCTGTTGCTGTTGCTGTTGTCGATGACGACGACAACTGTGGCCATTTCGCTTATTTCAATGTAAACTGTCACTTTGCAAGCCTCAAGTAATCATTCAAACTGATTTCAAGTCAACAATAAGTCGAAAATCATGCTTAATTCCCGCATTTCGACAGCCTCAAGTGTTTCAATTTTTTTACCCCATTTCTTCTTTTTTGATTTTTTTTTTCTCAATATTTATGACCAAAAGCGTGAATTATCTAATGTAACGGTTTGTTATTTAAGGTTTTTATTATAGATTTCTTTTGCCTTTGAAATTGACACGAGTTTTAAAGCTTGCGACTTTGTCATTGATAAAATAATTTTATTTTTATTTTTACATTTAAACCTTGATATAAAGTGAGGATTGAATTCGTATAAGCTTTACGTTGAAAACTCCTCTCTGCCTATTATTGCAAAGCATGAGAGAAATTGGAATCAAATTCACTAGTGCTGTAGGAGTTTTAATTAATTTCAAAACAAGTCAAAACACTCACCAATTGATTTTCATTCAAATCCCCACTGTTCAAAGTGCAGGAAACGTATTTGCAATTGGTTGCACTTTAAGTATTCCAGATTCGTAAGTTACAATTATATGTAATAATTTATGTCGGAAAGTCTCTAAAAGTTCCAATTAATTTTATATTAAAAATCATGCATGCCTAATACACTCACACTTTTGATAACAATGAGGCAACTAGCGATTTGAAATAATAGCACAAAGTTTGACGTTTCTGTCCAATTTGAGGAAGAAACAAAGAGAAATTTTCCACTTGTTTAAGAAAGTGTTTTCTCGACCGATATTTTGTTAGAAATGAACTGACATGATAATTTGCGGGCACCTTCTATATGTCATATAGATAATTCAGTTTTTTGACAGCTATAACGTATTCTTCTTTGGCATGCTAGCATTGGCAAGTGTATACGCAGGATAAGTATACATCAGCTGTTTCAGCCGCATATATTATATGATCAGGACAGGGGACACAAAAATACCAGAAGCGTAAGTGGACCATGTGTTTTTTTTTCAAAACAAATATTATTGAATTCAATGCCTTTTGATAATATGTCGGATTACGTTTAAATAGTTTATTTAGTAATCAATTATTAAGATTCAAATTATAATGTTAATTAAGGTGTGAATTTTATAATTTTTACGTATCCATTATACGCAATTGTGAAGAGTTAGGACGCCGTTATCTTCAAGTGAAAGTATCTATAAATAGTGCAGTTTTTTTTTTTACATTAGTCCTTTTCATGTTGGATCTACTTAGGTCAACATGTTGAACCAACAAGAACCTCACCGCAAATTAATACTGGACATTTACTTGACTGATAAGACTAAGTCTAGACTAAGCATTGCAAGGGAAACAATCCCAACACCTGCGACAAAAGATGTATCGATTTATGATCTAATGAATATCCTTATAAAATTTCAGGACGAGATTAAATTAAATCTTAGCCAGATAACATAAAAGTTGGAGAATTTGAAGCAATTATCCAAACCATCATTTAAAACCTGCCAAAAGAAAAAAAAATGATTTATTCATTCTTGTGCAAGGTAACCTGGAATCCGAACGGGCTCAACCAATGAGCTAATGAACTTCAAGTGTACTCGTATCTTACAATGGACAAATTTACTTCAGAAAGACTTTAAAAAACATTACCTCAGTGAGCAGGCTCGTGGCGGAACTGCCATAATCATTAAAGAAAATGTTAAACATTCACAAAGAGAAGACATTCGAGAACCGTTTAAGCAAGCTACATTTTCATCGGTCATTCATGGAGGAGCTGACCTAGTTGTAGGCGCAGAATATTACCTTATTATTATTATCTAGGTATCAGCAGTATCTAGTGCAAACTTGGTCCAAGACTGATAAATAATCGCTGGCGATTAAAATTTTAAACATACAGCTTGGGATTCTCGGTTAAACTACATCTTTCATTTCAAAGATAATGAACAGCTAAACGCAATAAAGGCAACAAATTTCGATTATTATTAATCAGCAAAACTGACTTATTGGCCTACGGACTCAAGTAAAGTTCCAGATTTATATGACTTTTTCATATCAGAAGTAATATCCTCAAATTACACCGAAGTTGAAGCTGTTAACATTAAGCACAAATGATATTAAAAACATTAAAAAGCAATTTCTATGTAATAAACTTACTGATGAGAGAAGTAGTGAATCTAAATATAAAATTAAAGACTACGGACTACCTTCAGATAGAAACAAATTCTTTTATTTATAAAATGCAAAAGCAGCAAAGGAAATTACTCCCCAATAAGCTGAGAGTTTGGTTCAGTCTTTTACGAATGCTAGCAATAAACTTAAGAAAATGATCAAATTATATAGACACAATAATTTATAAAAATATCAGAGAATTCTGGGACCGGGAGTAGACACTAATTATTCACTATGGAAGGCTACAAGAGCTATGAAAACACAAGTAACTCAACCAAGGAAGGTAAATGGGTAAGAAGTAATATAGATAAGTGTGAACTATTTGCAAAGAAATTAGAGGCAGTATTTACACCACAATATGTCATCAGGGTTCGATACAACACCTTCGTACATGCCATCAGCCGACTTGAAAAACCTATAACTCCTTCAGAAGCTGCAGAAGAAGTTGACATGAATATAAACTCGAAAAAAGCTGCTGGAGTTGATGAAATTCCGCCGAAAGCAGTATATATATTGATATAACTTACATTGTCAATGCTTGCTTTCTCTATATGATTATACCAGTTTGCTTCCAAACGGCATAATGAGAAATTATTTCAAAGATGTCAAATCAAAATCTTATGCGTAAGCACCAGTAAGCTTACAAATACATTACGAATGAAGAACTAGATAGCGTATTTAATTTATTATTATTATGGTACTAGTGGACGGAGTTATTAAGATTGCTGCACCACTCACCAATACTGAAGCAATACAGTTTTTGGACATCACCAACGAGCTCAGGCGCCTATGTAGAGTAAAGCCTCATGAATTAGTTGGCGAATTGCTCATACGCCCCGGAAGCAGGATAATGATACTGCGAAACCGAACAAATGTTGGATAATTATGTAATTATATTGATTACCCACGTTTCAAAAAAAAGTAATTAAAAATTGTAAAATAAAAGGAAAAATGGAGTGGATTTAAAAGATCGCGGGTGAAGTGAAACTTCTATAACTTGTATTTAACTTGTATACATCAACTGTTTTCTACATTTCTTTACGTTTTCTTTTTTCGATATTCATTCTATGTATTTGACTGAATGCAATAATAAAATGTAAAAGTAAATTGTTGGAAAAAAATCAACTTAAATGAAAAATATTATAGCATTAATTTCAACGGAGAATTCTAATACGAAATTCCTTTACTTTTAATGGCACAACAGCCCATGGAGGGCCTAGGCCGAGCTTTTCGCATCCACATATGTTATGCGCGTTATATTTGTACATGAATGGAAGGGACCTACAACTTAATGCCGAATCCGAACGGCGAAGTGAAAAGCTTTTCATAGGCAAGAGATGGTGCCGTGTAGAAAAATGATTATTTCTACTTTTTGATTTTGCCTGTGCTCTGCGTAGCAGTCCAACGCACTACCACTACACCACAGCGACCACGAAATTCCTTTAGTTCCTCTTAAATGTGAGAGAGAACAACAGCCCATGGAGGGCCTAGGCCGAGCATGAACAGACCGCGAGAGCCGGTTTGTTATCGGACATTTTTCATACTAAGTACTATATGGAAAATTTTGTTGTATGGGGATCGGGCCCATGCAGTAGATTCGTCGACTCTCTGAATGTCATCTCATGTGTATGAGTGTATATGTACGCGGTCGAGTAATATTCATATTAGAGAGAGATTGACTTCACACGAATTTACTGTTATTGTTAGTCGTGTTGTTTTTGCGAGAAATTCCTTTAGTGCAAATTCATAATTAAGAAAGAGAGAAGGAGAGAGTGCTGTTCGTGATGTTGGAGTGGATTTTGGTTACTCGCTCTTTTGTTTGCACCGCTCCCCACCGCTCTCTGTGCAACAACTTAACATTTCGATTTTATTCCTCCATAAAGAGAGTGATAAAAATGAGTTTGTTGTAATTTTTTGATGTGTGCATAGAGAGAAAAATAAAATTAATTAATTGGTCACAAAAAAGGTTGCCGATCCAGATTCCAATACTCCTCCCATAAGAAGTTTCACTTCAAAAATTCCTTAATCCCGAAAAATCGTGAATGTAGATTGCTTAATAGGAGTTTCTCTCTTAGAATTTAAAGGAGCACAAGCTTCAATAGTAATATATAAATAGTATATCATGTTCAACTGAAGGATGCGTTCCCATTTCTTTATTTTTATAAGGAAGCTTAACATAATTATATTTCCGACAAATTCTTTTATAATAGGTACATATGTATTTTAAAGAAATCTACTACCTACAAAATGACACCGTGATTTGGGGGTACAAAAAATAAATAAATAAAGTGTCCCACGTTTTGACTACTCGTCCTTCAACTCTATTATTGGTTGTTAAGTTATGCGAAACTAACCAAATTTTAATGCACTAGAATAAGTACCTAAGTATAGTTCAAACATAATGATTTTGCTTCTGTGTTTCTAGTTATTTCCTGATTTTAGGCTGATCATAAATTATGCATCAAGCAATTGAATGTAAATTATCCTATGCTCCTCTTATGTCACACTTACGCTATGAATCACTTGTGGATTTGAATTTCAGAAAACATTTATTTTTCAACCACTACACTGAAGTTTCACTTGAAGTCTCCATAACGGGCATACAATACTTTTATCTTCGTTGACCTCACTGAAAGGAATGCATACAAACAACAACAGTCACCCAGATGCACACAGAGACAGACAAAAACATAGATACGCACTTGCAACAGAGCACAGACCCCCCTCCCCCTCGTCGCCCTCCCCTTCCACCCCCCCCCCCCCTACACTCTACAAGTACGTACGAATATAATAACGACACCTTTATGTGGCCCTATTGTTGTAAATTATGCAATAGCCTTTTAACCCCTTCAGACGACATTTGATAAAAAACTGAAAACAAAAAGAGAAAAAAAACAAAAAACAAAATTAAAAATAAAATGCACTCCATTGTTTGCTGCCAATAATAACAACAGCAACAACAACAAAAGTGAAGCACACTTTGAAAACTTTTCGGGTGGAAATGGAACTCAGCAATTTTGGAGCAGCATCGATAATGCAAAATGCAAAGTGCACAAGAGAGCTCATAAAATAAACTCCTGCGTAAATTGCTTCAAATTTGTTAGGCCAACTGGGAGGAGGCAGGATTGGTACAGCATTCAATTGCAGATACAAGTTGCACACGAGTGCTGGATGCTATCGTTTAAATGCATCTGTAGTGCACTGAATAGAAGTGCAACTAAATACGCGATGCGACATATCATTCTAAAGTGGAACAGCAGCCGGTGACTTTGTTGTTGCTGCTGTTGTTGGCAATTGCTTAAAAATGCAATTCGCAAAGCCTTTTCTGCATTTTGTAAATTCGCATTCACATCCGCATCCGCAAAGTGGAAAATGTCAACATTAATTTGGTGTTTTGTTCTGTGCGAATTGAGCATAGCCACAATTTTAAATTAACCCCCAAAAACATGTTTAGGGGTTTTCCGCACAATTGCATTCATGCGCTGCAATAGATTCCAGCAGCAGCACGAGCACGGGCAGCAACATTCATTATTATTGGAGGACGCACCTGCTGCACTGCACTGCACTGCACTCCTCTTTTATTCCCCATCCTTTTATTCTATGTATGGTAGTGCAGCCATATTATTGCCAGCTACAAATACACACACACTCATAAAATGCTTGCAGGCAATTAAACAATTTGTGTCGCCGCAGCTATCGTGAGTGGGTGGACGAATGAGTTAGTGAATGGATCAGTGCCAGGAGTTGGGGGAAATGAGGACAGGCAGGCAGGTTCTTTCGAATTGATGCTAATTGAATTTTGCTTTTCTCCCCCTCTTTGGGTTTTTTACGAAGTTGACTCTTCTAATTAAATATTCACACAGTAAAATGTGCAATAATCGTAAAATGCTTCTGCTTGCACACGTTAACAAGTGGGAATTATGATCAAAGTTGGTAAGTGAAATGACTAACAGAAAACGGAGGAAAAACAATGGTGTAATTATACTATGGGACAATATTAGACTTGTTGATTTTGACCTGAAGCATGATCTACGGATTCTGAAAGAAGAAATTCTAATGAGTAATCTTCCCCACACAGAGTTTTTCTAGGTCGGAACAAATAAGGATTTCCTCTGCTTTGAAATGATGGTACTGAAGACTTTCATCTTGTTTCATAAGTGGATCCTTTACTTGAAATTAAATTTTGAAATAAAAGTGGAACTCAGATTAGGAAAATATATATTTATTTGTTCAAGTCGTTGGTTTTCAATTTTCAAATTAAATTTAAGATTGAGAGGATGCTTTAGCAGCAAGTGTAATTTTGCAGATTTGTTGGCAATTTTTAGCAAAAATGTGCCGCACTGCTTTATTAATGTTATTGGAGAAGTTTGATAAAATTATGTAGCAGGTCGATAAGTAGTGAATCTTTTATTTTTATTTTTCTTTAACAATAATTTGCCCATAGGCTTTTAATCACTTATTTGGAAACTGGAAATTGAGCATTTTGCCTTAGCAATTTGGGTATTAAGGTTTCAGCTGCGTATTTGCTCAATCTCTGTGCGGTAGATCCAGAGGGTGTAGGCACTTTATTCGTCTTCAAGTTAGACTATTGTCTAGCAGTTTGATGTCCAGTGGGTTGGGATGCTGTCGATGTATTTGCTGCCGTATCGATGGATTATATCCTTGACCATTTCCACATTTAGGTCAGGGTGGATTGAAGAATTCGTGACTTACCAGCGGGCAGTAAGCAGCGGTCGTAGCGTTTTGTTTTGGTATGCCTGAATTTTGCCTATGTTAGAGTTGCTGACAGTGCCCCACAACTGGATACCATAGGACTATGTAGGTCTTATGATGGCCTTGTATATTAGTTTTCTAAGCTGTACAGATACTCTTGCATACAGAGTGAGTTATTAGGTTGTTGGAGAAGTGTGTTATAATTATTTACTAGATCGTTAAGTAGTAAATCTTGAAAAAAAAGGTTTTTGTAAAAAAATAATAATTAAATAACCAATTAAGTCTATAAATAAATATTAAGTCTCCCTTTTATTTGATGTAACGATCCCAACAATTTTCGCACTTTCTTAAATCATCCACAAAATATATTTTAATATACCCTCTTCTCTCACATCTGTTTCCTGTTCGATCTCTTCTGTGGTATGAAAACATATGAATTCAACGAACTAGGAACACCTTTGACTTAAGTCTTTAAGTTTTTCCTTGCATTTCAACATATTGTTCTTTTCTAAATAACGCTGACAGGCTTCAATTTCTTCTAACATAGGCAAAATTTATGCATACCAGAGCAAAACGCTTCGCCCGCTGCTTAATGCCCGCTGGTACGTCAGAAATTCTTCAATCCACCCTGACCTAAATGTGGAAATGGTCAAGGATATAATCCATCGATACAGCAGCAAATGCATCGACAAACTGAACCAGCTTTCCAACCCACTGGCCATCAAACTGCTAGACAACAGTCTAATTTGAAGACGAATAAAGTGCTTACACCCACTGGATCTACCGTACAGAGATTGACCAAATACGCAGCTGAAAGTTTTGCCTTCTTCCAAGTAGCCAATGATTATTACATCTCAAAGAAACGGATCCACAATCTTTCCCGCCGATATTTGATTATTTTTGGAGCAATAGTTTCAAATATAATTATTGTTGTTTCCAATTGTCAATCAATTGTCAAAGATCAATAAAAAATAAAAGAAATTCCCTGGATTTCGCATAACCAGCTCTAATATTAAAAATGTATGGGGCAGGGTTAATTTTATCCGATTTTCTAGATGCTTATCAATTAAAAAGCAACAAAGCAACACCTGAAAATTTTTATTAGCAAAGAAGAGAAATAGAATTTTAATAACCTGAATAACTTAAAAAAATTAACAAAAAAGTATACTTATATGAAAATTAGCTTATACCCAAAAGTAAAGTCCTTCTTTTTCAATTGCAATTTCATTTTATATCTCTGAACGCTCAAACCAATCATTGAACACAGCAACGTGATACCTTCACATCAGTTCGGCTTTAGAAATATCTACTCCTTCCAACTACAGACTACAGAGCCATGCCGTGATGAAAAGAGCTTTAGAACGAAAATATTAAGTTCTGGTCTATGCTAAGCATTCGCTAAATTCGGACATGAAGGCTTACTCCATAATATAGGGTGTCCCACAAAGAGTGCACGTTTTAAATATTATGCCATTTCTTTTTCTGTGCAAGTGGCATCTCTAAAATTTAACCGCTCCGATTGTCTACGATTGTTTCGATCATTAAAACTGTAACACTACACAAAGGAACAAAGCGGATAACGGATACATGATAACGGGGTTCTTGTGGCCTCTATTGTACGGTATAGATCTGGACGACATGTTATTTCAGAAGGACGGCGCCATCTGCTAAACCGCGCATGAAATAATTGAAATGAAATTACGAGAAAAGGCAACCCAGTACCGGATTCAAGGAAGAGAGGTTTATCTCCAAAACTCCCTCCCTCAGATATAATTGAAAGCATTGTAAAGTTTTTGCTGAGGGTATCTCAAATGTACTGGAGTTTACGAGGTGTCCCGGAATTTGAGTGATTTTTCCGAGACTCGAAGAGAATATCTGACATTGTAGAATATTTAATGAAATTATATTATACCAAAATTTGATTTACAATTAACGCAAAACTCAGATCGGGAATCAGACCTAAAATCGGATAAAAGTTCAAACCAAAAACATGATAAAAAATTAGTCCAAACAACAGAACAAATTCGATACATAGCTTACACCAAGATTTAGACTTTATACCAAAAATCAAACAAAGAGTTATACCAAATTCTGATCCAAAATCGGAATGGATACGATAATCGCTTGTGCGACAGAGAGATTTTTCCTTTAACTATTCACGTATTTGGGAAGGGATGCTGCTTCCATAACCCCCACCCAATACGCCGTAGCTTGTCACCAGTATTAATCAGTAGTAGATACTGTACAAGTTTTGGAAATGTGCCACATTTTTCTACGAAGACACGTTTTTTTAATAGTGCAGTCTCGAAATTTAAAGTTTTAAAGTCGGGAGCCCTAATCGCGATCCATGTTTATTTATCGCGATACTGTTTAATGTGATAAAATCCCATCAGGATTCCTTCTAGGTTAGGTCAAATAAGTTTTAAATATTTGATAAAACAATATTGATCATTAGCTAGTTACATAAATTACTTAGTTTTATATGTAATAATTATTGTTTGTAAATAAGTTAATATTTGCTTTTAAAAATGTTGGTACTTTTTAAATCAGAGTCGATAGCGCGGGAAGCATGTGTCTTGCCATTCCCCAGGAGTTACAAGCTTACCATTGCAGCAGATGATCGGAGAAGCAAATCAAAGATCCCATTCGAAAAGATCGGTCTAAGCCCTCCAGGAGTTGTTGCACCACTAAAAGAAAAAGTTGAATTCAGAAGTTCCACAGTTTTATTGAGTGTGGGCATAATAAATCAGGGCCTTAAGTGCTGAAACAGTTATTGTCATAAAAATTCCCAAAAATGCAATGTCCTTGCAAGGCAACAATGATTAATTGCGATCGAACAGGAAATTCAGTTCAGAGAATTTAGAATAAAAAATCTCTCATGTTGTAAATTATTGATATATAGTAGATTTTTATTATGGCGCTTGTTTAAACAAAAGTAACCAGAAAAAAGAAAAACAGAACAACTTTGCAAATAATTTTATTTATTTTTTTTTTCTAGCATACGCAAATAAGTAAAGCGAGTGTCTGGCTGCAGTTTAGGTTTAGTGCAACGGCAGCCGAAACGATGCAGAAATGTAGTCAGCGTGCAATGGCATTTCTAACCAATTCGATGCGTAACATGACAACAAAATGGCCAAAACAACAAACCGCTATAATTTACCATACTTTATGACCGCGCTGTGGCAATAAAATCGCCAACAAGCGCCATAACTCATTTGTGTGTCGTTGTGGTTGTTGTTGTCGTTCGTTCGGTCGGTCGGCCCGTCGGTCGCAGGAGCTGCTGCTGCTGCTGCTGTTGCACAAGCACAAGCTGAACGGATTGGAGTAATTTGTATAACTGCGTTGCAGTTTCTTAACTACAGACTGCATACTCGCTGCTGCTGCTGCTGTTGCTGTTGCTTCTTCTGCATTCAGAATTCCCATATTATGAAGTACAAGTTTATTGCTTTATTGTCGAGCAAAAGCCACTGGAAAACGAAAACAATTCGAGGTAGCAATAAAAATAACGAATATTTTTAAATACTTAATTTCGCAATAACGAAAAACCGAATTTTAGTTATGCGCAAAAATTGAAACCGAAACAGCAAGCAACAGAATTGCCGCATGCGAGCCGCACGGAGCACGCAAATTAATTAATTTATTTGAATGTTACCACAAAATGGTGGCCGCACGGCGCACTTCCGTTACCGCTCGTTCACTCGGCGTCGATTGGCAGCAGCAAAAAAACCGAAAACACGAAAAATAGATGGCGATGTCGTTTAAAATTATTACCAAGTATTGCCAGGAGCACACAGTTTTCCCCACGCCTCCCCCCTTTTTCCTCCCCGTGCACTTCTACTGAAATAAAATAAAATTGTTTTGCGGTTTTTTACACAGCGCGCGCGTGTCGCCATTTTTCATTTTCATTACAAGTAAAAACATCAAAAAAAAAAATTTAATAAAAATATAAAAACCGAGGAAAAAACTTGGTGTGTGGCCGTGCGCGCCAAACCACACAACATTGGCATCCCATGAGATGAAGGTGGAGTACAGGGTCCATGTAGTAGGCTCATGACCAGTGGGTTGTGTTCATTGTCCCGGCCGTTCTGTTGTGACCACAGCTTGTCTAGACAACAACTACAATGGTACAACAACAACAGCAATGGTAAAAAATTATTGTTTAAAATATCCTCAGAGTGTGCCACAACCAGGCGGTATCTGAATTCACGTTCACGTTCACGTTACTGTTGAGGCTTCTCTTTGAGGCTTATCAATTATTTTTGTGTATTTTTAATTTTCTCCTTTTTTTTGTTGTCTTGTTTTGCCAACAGATGACAATGCATGCAAAAGTGGCGTGCAGTCGAGTTCGTGTTAAAGTTCATCTCTTTTCCAGAGTTCACCCCACCA
Source organism: Palloptera scutellata (assembly GCA_958295655.1). Classification (NCBI taxonomy): domain Eukaryota; kingdom Metazoa; phylum Arthropoda; class Insecta; order Diptera; family Pallopteridae; genus Palloptera; species Palloptera scutellata. The sequence continues at coordinate 42,583,800 of OY282449.1, read as the reverse complement.
AACTGGTTTACGGTTAGGGTGCGTGTGTGTGAGCGGCTTGGTTTTTCTTGTGGCACCCATTGGACATGGTGTTAAGCATTTATTTAATGCGCATTTTAAAGCTATCCTGCTTAAATTGCAGCAATTAAATTTAAGTTTTTTGTAAAAGTTCTAACCAGGCTGACTTGAAAACTAATTTCATTCCATTTTCTATGGGATCTCCATAAAGATTTGTAAATGGGAGTAGGTACGATCGGGAAAACAGTTGAACGTGTAAAATTAATGGGGGTCAATCATATATTTGGTGGTCGCTGTGGCGTAGTGGTAGTGCGTTGGACTGCTACGCAGAGTGTCCGGGGTTCGAATCTCGGCACAGGCAAAATCAAAAAGTAGAAAAAATAATTTTTTTACACGGCACCACCTCTTGTCAGGCAATGGCAAACCTACAAGAGTAAAAATTGCTATAAAAAGCTTTTCACTTCGCCGTTCGGATTCGGCTTTAAACTGTAGGTCCCTTCCATTCATGTACAAATATAACACGCACAACATGAGTGGATGCGAAAAGATCGGCCTATGCCCTCCATGGGCTGTTGTGCCATCAAAAGTAAGTAAGTAATCATACATTTCACCCCTCTTATATCATCCTGGGAACCCCAGGATACCATTTCATATAAAACCTATTTTTGTATGGGAGGCGCCTTAAGGGTTGCAAATGAGGGGTAAATATGTTGAAAGAAAATGTTTAGTTGAAAATGGGAAGTAAGTAAATGTAGTAGAGTGATAAATATTGGAGTTCTGGTCTTATTTTTTGACCCTTTAAGATCATCCTGAAAGCACGGGAGGCCTATTTCATAAAAAAGTAAATTTTGAATGCGAGCCGCCTTAAGAATTGAAGATGGAGGGTAAGTATGTTACATATTACATTTTTACCCGAACCCAGCGTATCCAAACCGAAAAATAGTGCACTATTTCACAGCTAACGTACATATTTCAAACACTAAAACCTCACAGGCATGACACGTCGACTTACATAGAGAACATTAATAAATTGTGTCCCAAGTAAATACGTGAGGCTCACGTAGAACTTTTCTTCTTTCTTTTAATGGCACAACAGCCCATGAAGAGCCTTGGCCGATCTTTTTGCATTATTGTACACAAATTAAATTGACCTACAGTTTTATGCCTGGCATCTTGTAACTGGCATCTGGTAACTGGCATCTGGTACCTGGTACCTGGCCTGGCAGTGCCATTGGATTTGCTCTCTTTGAATAAAAACTTAGTCTTGTAAAATATTCGCAGGTCTTGTAGATTTGAGCCTAGCAGGCACGATAACTTACATATTTGCACAACAACAACAATTTTAACACTTTCTTACCTACTACACTACATACTTTTGCTTCCCATTTTCCATTTACTTTTATATAACACTTTCAGTTTTTGTAGATATTTTATGGAACTTTGGGGAAAATAGCAAACATTTGCCTTTTATGTAAAATCCAGCAGCAAACTAAAATAAAGTGCGATTTACGTAAACAACATGAGCATGGACAACATTTTATGACCGACACGAATAGACCACGAGGGACCAACCACGAAGGCACAAAAGTCCAAAAAGAAAAGAATCAAAACGCAGTGGTGACGATCATGAAGATGATGATGGCATGGATGAGGAGTACTATATCCCACAGTTGATCCTCTGCTCGCCCACCACACCCGTTCCCGAAGCATTCGAAGAGCACACAATGATGGGAAGGCAACAACACCAACAGCAGCAGAAACCACCAGGAAGATGATTGCAGTAAAACAGCAAGAGTCACGTACGAAAAGATTTGCAAGTTGCAACTAGATATTCCCCCCCCCCCACGCGTTTATAACTTTTCTTTTTGGTTGTTTTTTTTTTTTTTTTTGTTTTTGTTGGCTTCCTTTTGTTAAATCTCAGTCTCACCTGCAATCGCTGCAGTAAAATCTCCGCCTAGCGACGACATTGAATCTGTCTGTCTCGATGTCTCTTTGGCTGTCTGCACATGCGCATGCGCAGTTTTAAACTTAATTTCCATAATGGCGTCAGATTTCTTAATTCATTACACAGCAACAGCAGCAGCAGCAACAACAACGAAAATGGCTCCAAATTAAAGTAGAAAAACAACACAACGACAAGATGTCGACGAGGAAACATGAGCCAAATAAAAAACTCATTTGCGCACAAATTTACCCCCGAAATGAGCACGAGATGCGCATCATTCAAATTGACTGCTGCCACTGCGGCCGCCGTCGCCGTTGCCGCCGCCGCTGCAGTTAGCAATTCAGCAATTCAACTCACTGGAGACTAAGAATCAGCCAAAACTCCGGATGTAGATAAATCTTTGAAGTGAATTTTTAATGCAGCAAGTGTACAGCATCAACAACAACAGAAACAACAACAGCGGCTGCGGCAGCGTGGATGTTGAAGCTCGATCGGGATCATGAGATAAAATTTTGCGACAGTAGAAAAGCGAAACGTGAAGTTGCAAAGAAAGAGATGAGCACAAAAAGAAATCACCAAGGCATACACAGCAGATTAAGCTTAATTGAGCTCATCTTTGCATTAATTGTGCGCACACGCGCCTGCGCTTTATTTTCAGAGCATGAGAGCCGAAGCCAAAACCGAGTTCTAGCAGGCAGATGAATGGCGACGCATTGCTGCTGGACTGCTGGACTAAGTTGACCACCAACAACAACATAAAAACAAGCAAAACCTACAATTGTAAGTGTAAAATGGCTTGCATTTAATTTATGAAAATTGGCAACACTAACACGCAATCACAAGGAACTTAAATTCTTACTTCGAATCGTAAAAAAACGTGCATAATTTTGAGTATGCAAAGTTAAAGTGCCAATGCAATTGAATGAATTTAGCGAGACAAAAAGATAGTAAGTATTGCAGCCACTCCAGAAAATTGCAGAAAATTGCATTTAAATTAAAGAATTTACTTTGGTCAAAAGTCCGAAATTTCAGAACCAGATTTGCATAGAATAATAATTACTGCACTTACATAAACGCAGAATGATTTTCGTTAAAATGTTGATTCAATTATGTATATTATGTCGTGACATCTTTTACTGGTGTTGTGAAATGAAATTGTGGTCCTGGTCTACCTCTACCTAGGTACCATCGTTCATGGTACCTAGGTTTCGCAGTGATAAGTCTTTAGTAGATTTTTCGACATTTTTTGTTACCTTTTACCAATTAACTTACTTCAGAAATAATTTTCAATACATACCATGGATGGAATAGTTTTGTTTGAAAGTCTTAATGAAAGTGTCGTAGAAAGAAGGCTAGGACCGAATTTTCCCATTTCAGAACTTAAACTCTTACTGATTATAAGAAACATCAAGCGAAATTGGTAGCTTGAGATTGCTAGAGTTTTATTCGATTTATAGTGTAGCTACACACATTTTTTTAGAAACACTTGGAGCCTGATTTATGGCTCCTGCCTTAACGAATAACTGACTGACTAACAGAATTATGCATTTCAATTATATGAAATATATGAAATAATTATACAATTATGCACTGTAAAGAGTTTTTTATGATTTTAGAAAACCCTTGTTCTAATCCAGGTTTTCGTACAAGCGCACCTGGGACACCTTTTTTGTTCATAAAGTTTTACTTTACAAGCACCAAAAACGTTTAAACTTGCTTCTATATAGAATTACCATAAGCAAAAAATATACAAAATTTTTTTTACAAATATTTTTCTTGGAACGTCTTTTAAATTCTCTGTAGGTCTTCGTAATGAGTCGAAAGGCTGTTCCTCACATGGCAAATAAGAGCGTAAGGTAGGAAGTTAATGAGTTAATACTTAAAATCCAATAGTTAGTACTACAGAAGATTTACTATGTTACCAGATATCTTATGGTTTACTATACGAAATTGTTCAGAAATGAGCAAACTTTGACGTTGAGGCTCAAAAAGAATATAAACAGCATTTTTTCTTTATTAATTAATAGGGGGTTTATCGCCACAAGACAACACAGATCCGTAAAACCATCCTAGCGCTGTTCTACAAGATGAGATGTTGTGGCAACCGAATCAAGGATATGCGATAGCATAGCATGTAAATTCGTCTTAGCTCTTACAAAAAATTTACACTCAGAGAGTTTAACCTTCGCATAGAAAACTAGGAATGGTTTGGGGCGTTCTTCCGCAGATACCGGTCTCGCAGGGCGAAGTTTGTTCTTGCACTTATTAATTAAGATTCTCAGGGCCATTGTTTAAATTAGTGCCATGTAAAAGAGATCTCGTTTCGCAAGCGTCATGAGTCGCCGTGTGAAGTTATTACCCGTCACCAAGTACCTTATTTACAGATCACTGGGGAACAATGTCGCTGTGTGTCCGCCTGTGTGCTCTAAGTTTAACTGAATCTCAATTCTGTGTTCTTGCTGCCTAATTATCATACATTGGTCCCGTTCTTGTTCATATCCTTAAGGAAATATATCATATATTTAAAGCTAACATCGCTTTAGATGATGTAAAATAGTTTTTACTATTATTTTGCATCATACCAAAAAGTAGGTAATATTAGCTTTAAATATATGATCTATTTCAAGCTGCCTGCACTGCTTCCAAATTCCTATAAATATCCTTTTAAAATACAGTAGTTGTATTACGGAGGCGGACAGATCGATTAACCCATTTTGAACAGTTTTGGTTGGTTTTTGACGTTTATATTTCCGACAATTCACGCGTGATTCTTGACATGTGTCAAAGTAAAAACAGCTAAGTTTGGTTTGCCATTTCATTATGAATAAACTTACGCCTGAACTACGTTTGCAAATTATTGAAATTTATTCTCAAAATTCGTGTTCTGTGAAAAATGTGTTTCGTAAGCTAAGTCCATTTTATGTCCATCCGACGCCGATCGCAGCAATTGGGTTTGTGTTATTCGACCACCTGGACTATTTTACGCAAAGATCGCGGATAAATGCCATACAGAATACAGCTGGTGCAAGAACTGAAGCCAGGCAACCTACCACAACATCGAATTTTCGGTGAATGGACCTTAAAAAAGCTGGATGAGGATCCGCTTTTCATCGCAAAATCTTCTTCAGCGACGAGGATAATTTTTGCCTCAATGGATGCGTGAATAAGCAGAATTGCCGTATTTGGAGTGAAGACCAGACCAGCCAGAGGCAATTCAGCAGCTACCAATCCTGAAAAATGCGCTGTTTGGTGCGCTTTATTGAGCCGTAGTTCTTCAAATACGATGAAGGCCGCAACGTTACGGTCAATGATAACAGAAATTTTTTTTGCCGAAAATGCAAGAATTGGACTCGGCCGACATGTGGTTCCAACAGGACGGTGCCACATGCCACATGCAACACTGCACATGAAACCATGCATCAATAAGGAGGCGAATTTGGTGAGCAGTTAATCTCACGATTTGACGGGGTACATTAGAACATGTTAAGTCTCTTGTCTACAGGGACAAGCCAAACACGATTTCTGCTTTGGAAACCAACATTGAAGGCGTCATTGGTGAGATTCCGGACGAAATGTGTGAAAAATGTGCCAAAATTGGACCTTCAGAATGGACCACTTGAAGCGTAGCCGCGGCCAACCTTTAAGTGAAATTATGTTTAAAAAGTAAATATCAGGAATTGATTTATCGATCCAAATAAAAATTTCATTCACTTTTATTTTATTTATTTTCTTTTTAATGGATAATAATTAATTTTACAATTTTATGTTCATTTTCCATAACTACCTTCCCATACATTATGTCTGTTTACCTGACCTTTTTTATGTAGCAAGGTGAGACCTATTAGGTAAGTTCTGTAAAAGCAGTTTTAAAGCCAGAACATGTTGAAATATTAAACAGTGATTACTTATGGGTAAATCTTATAAATGTATTTTTGACGAATCTTCAAAATCGTTGTACGAAAAATCGTGTAGACATTCAGAATGGGTTAATGCGAGGCTCCCCGAGAAAACCGCAGCTCCAACGACATAGTCTATTTTGGATCCATTCCTGAATATTGTAAAGCTAAAGTGCTTAAGCAATTGCTCCATTCTTTCCGATAAGGCAAGTAAGTGATCCTTGAAATTCTCATCTAAAGCTTCATTTATGAGTGTTTTTCATTCTGCTTCTTTCTTTCTTTTAATGACACAACCGTTCATGAGGGGCCTAGGCCGAGCTGGCTGGTGGCATCCACCATTGACTTCCAAGAGGTGGAACCGTGTAGATAAATTGTTTTTTTCTCCTTTTTGATTGGTCCTGCGCCGAGATTTGAACCCCTGACACACTGTGTAGCAAACCAATGCACTACCAACTACGCTAAAGCAACCATTAGCATTGCAAATTTCAATTGTATATCGCATTAATTAAGGAGTAGTGAGTAGGGCTTTTAAGCAATCGGTTGATAAGAAAATCTGCTACAACCAATAGACACATCCAAAACAGATTCCGGTATACATAAAACATAAATTAAAGCGCGTTTACTTTTTTCACGTAAACCGTAAATAGAAACTGTTTTCATTTACAGAACTTTTAACCTTGTCACCGCATTGTATCTAATTTGTTTTCTCTACATTAGCACAACAACAACAACAACAACAAAGACAACTACAAGTACTTTACTTAACATATGTACATATGTACTATAAGTTTAATACTTAAATTATAAATAAAATGTACTATGTAAACTTGTATGTAAATATGTAAACATTTGGTATTTAGTAGTGAAAGCAAAATGAAATGACAATCTACAAAATAAACTATGTTTTATGTTTATGTATGTTCGAGTTGTTGTAAGTAGCTATCACCTGAACTGCGCCCCCTGCCCCCTAGCCAGCCCCCTTCTCCCATCCCTTCCACCTTACCCAAACAAAGTCGCACATTTTTGGTAGACCTTCAAGTAGGAAAACTATGTAGCGATTATAGGGAGAATGTGGGAGAACATTGGGACACTGGGGAGTTTAATGCGACCGACCAATGTGTTATACTAAAAATAGAAGCAGCAACTGACGAAGAAGAAGCATAAGAAGAAGAATTCACTTGTGTACTTTTGCTGTTTTACACGATGTACTCGAACGTGTTCAACAATGGCGGCAAATATTTGTAAAGAAACAACAAAAACTAGTAATAAAGTGTCCTTCATTTCTATGTGCTTTGTTTTTCTTAGAAGAAAAAAGGGCAGACGACATGTATTTGAATGTGTGTGTATGTATGGATATGTGTGTGAGTGTGTGTGTTTAAGGTACCTACAACAATATTTGAAAGAAGTTTGTGAAAACTTTTATACATCTAACTTAACAAGTGGAAACACTTACCTTGAGTGTTGTCTTAGAATAAAAAGAGCAATTTACATTAAGTGCAAATATTAAGTAACAGAGAGGAATGTGGGATGACGGATGAAGGAGGCAGATCGGAGCTATATGCACAAAAGCTTCATTCCACTACATTGTTGTCGCCTCATCGTCGCCCATCGTCGTCGTCCAATGTGCAAACGGACAACAACAGCAGTGTGCCAGCCAGCAGTGTACCATCGCCATTGCATCCCTTCTGCTCTTCCCCATCCTCTTGGAACACATGTTAAATCATCATCACAACTGCGGAACATGCCATTAAAATGGGGTGAACACGCTTTCGACATTTATCTAACATGGACAGACATGATATTTGTTTCATGACTTGTTCCAGTTTATTTTTTCTTTTTCCTCTTTACGTATACAAATTTTGGCCACTTTGATGTTGCTGAACAAAATGAAATGAACAAAAAAAAATTTAAAAAAAAAAATTGAATTAAAAATTGTACATTCTCCAAAACAAATAAAAAGTACACATGCACTACCATAAATGAATGCATTTGCGGAGAAACATGAATTTCGTTGAGGCATACTATGTTAAGTATAAGATATTTTTATGCGAGCATTTTTTCTATCAAGTACAGTGGCGTATGGATAATGAAGAGTCGGAGGAAATACACAAATATTAACTGATAGTCCAAGTTGAGTAAGTTCGTTTGCAGCTGTCAATTCCTCGCAATGCATCTCATTGTAATGCATTCTGATAACTAGATATAATTTTCAATCATTTTTTTTTGAGAATATTTTTGAAGCCCCTGATATTGTTTACATATAATGACACAAAGAGGACACAAAGATTGCGCAGGAATGTGAAGTGGTTGGCACCATCAGAAAATTTTTCTGAAGTAAAATCTCTCAAACTAAAACCGTTTTATTGAAACGAAATTTTACAAACTTATTGATAATAAGATGAAGATTTAGTATCAGTATGATCATTGATGAAAGATTTTTGTCGATCTTGTTTCCGCTATCTTCATTATTATCTCCATTTTTTCTATTTATGTAAGTATGTAAGTCTAACCTGAGTCGCTGTGTCGTGGAATGTACCATAAAGGGCTCGTAATGATTATTGTAGAAACCATAACCCAAATAGGACTTCTTATGGTGTTCACTAAATGAAGTGGCAAAAAATAAGTTTTGAATCGAATACATATTAATATTAATCATGAAACAAATTCCAAAAAAAATCAAATTTTTAGAGCTATGATATTGCTATGGCCACTTTGGACTAACTATGTGAGACTTTGCCTGTTTTTGATTGTATGAAAATGTTGGCAATAGTTACTATGACGACTCTAAAGACGCTCAGATAACTTAGTCTAGCCAAGTCAGGGTATTGGAAGAAACCTTTTCCCCATCCCCCCCTTCTCATCTAGACCTTTTGCAACGGTAATACATAGAAGTCGAAATTGATATGAAAATATCTCAAATTGATTTCAGATGGGATTTAGAACAGTTATGGCTTGCCACCAACATATGCACAGCTTATCAATTGATTTCCATTTCTATGGAAATGACACTGATACATGTGAAGTCTAAAATGCACTCGAGCACGTGTTCTGTGGGTTGGCAAACACTGCTTTAGAATATGCAAATGGACTTTAGTTAGCATAGGTATACCAATTAGATTTTAGATTACAACAAATAGATTTTAAGATAAGCATTTAAAAATTTCTTTTGGATCAATTTGAATATATCAATTAGATTTAAGACTACTCCAAATTGATTTCAAAATATTTCAAATTTTTTTTTGAAAATCCAAATTGTCTTCAGAATACTTATTTCAAATTGATTTCAGATTATTCTAAATGATGTACTTAGCTTCTTAATAAAGACCGCCTTACCCGTTTTGCAACTGAGACATAGAATCCGTTCCCGTGACGCGACCAAGAGTTATCCGCCATTCCCTTCGCGTATGTTAGAAATTCCCTCCCAACTCGTCACGTGTCTCAAAATAAACACAACACAAAAAATGCCGTCTTACCCCATACTCAAAAATAGCCGTCACACACTACTCAGACAACCTGCCACCTTAATTACCAGCCGTTATTTTTTTCTTCTGAGGAACGACCTCCATAGCCTAGCAGCTATTCCCCCTAGGCATTCACCCGGGAGGTTGCAGGTTCGATTACCGTGGTAGTTAATTCTCATTCATGACCTTCTTAAATTCCTACCGATAAGAAGTGAATGAAAATAATATGAAAGTTTACAAGTAAACCTCTTGGCCTCGGATACTCATTAACAGGGATCGCACCGAGGCTGCTAGGCTTATTGCAGTCTACTCACTGGTGTATAAGTACTTATTTGACCCACAGGAAACTGCTATGGATAAGTCATCGTAAACAACCAACACCGCTCGGTAGACAACGGAAAAACCACCAAGTGATATCAAGTTGCCACCCTGCCGATCGGAAGCGATGTTGAAGTTTAGGTCCAACCAACCGACCTTTTCAACGGGTTGAGTATTATAGAAGGTTTATGGCCCTCCTGTCCACTTCCAAATCTAAAATATATGTACTTGGAGAGTCTTAATTAATCGTACCCTGCAAGGCGTATTTAATAGGGTTAAATCACCTCAGAGAACTAATGTCAAAATTACAAATGGAGTCTGTCTGGCTGTGTGGACCATAACTCGAGTAAAACTTAAGCAACCTCAACCAAACTTTTTAAGGACATTTTTATTCCCAGGAAGGGGTTAAGTTCTGAAATGGATAAAATCGGTCAAGTGGACGATTACCTTTGAACCAATATTCTTAAAATTATCAACATTGGGCGAAAGCCACTCCTACTTCCCATACTGGTGAAATATTCAGAGGGCAATACCACAGGAAATAGTTAAGCAAATGGAATCAAACTTGGTATACATACTCAGTTAAAATAGCTCCAATAATATCTGATGAGAAAAATATCATCATTGGGCAATAACCACGCCTTCTTTCCATACAAAATTTTATATAGTGAGTTATGCTGATAGTAAAATATTTGACGCAAAAGCCATAAATTTTTAACGTACCGGTGAAAGCAAAAGGTGTTTCATTTCAGTGGGTGTGTAATGTATATAAAATTTGACCGCTGCGGAACTTTACTTGCTAAGTCGTTAAATTACTTTACTTTACTTTTGATGGCACAACAGCCCATGGAGGGCCTAGGCCGAGCTTTTCGCATCCACTCATGTTGTGCGTGTTATATTTGTACATGAATGGAAGGGACCTACAGTTTAAAGCCGAATCCGAACGGCGAAGGAAAAGCTTTTCATAGCAATTTTTACTCTTGTAGGTTTGCCATTGCCTGACAAGAGGTGGTGCCGTGTAGAAAAATTATTTTTTCTACTTTTTTTTTTGATTTTGCCTGTGCCGAGATTCGAACCCCGGACACTCTGCGTAGCAGTCCAACGCACTACCACTACGCCACAGCGACCAGTTAAATTATATTTAATAAATACACCATTCTACAATAAAACACAACACGAATAAGGAAGCTATTTATTATAACTGTTCGCTGTTATTCAAAAAAGTACCAGGAAATTATCATTTAACAAGCTGGATTAAAGGGATTGTAAAAATTATTATAGTCGCTAAGTTGGCACCACTAGCCTCTATCCTGACGTGAAGTTTAAGCGCGAATTGTCATTTAGTTTATTTACAGTGCTCAATTTTATCAATTCATCGCAAGTATGTTTTGCGATTTCTACAATGAATAAAAATATTGCCTCAAATTGTGTATTGCAAATAGAATTTCGCGTGGCAAATCGCTGAAAATGTTACGGAAGGCTTACAGCGACTTTATCAAAAACACGGGCATGTAAGTGGTACTGGAAGTTAACATTAATAAATACTTGCCAAAAGGTCAGACGGTAAATAAAGAATATTTTCTGTGTTTTATGTGGCGTGAGGGAGAGCAAATTCGTCGAAAAAGGCCAAGTTTGCGGAAAGAAACTCATGTATTTTGCACCACGAAAACGCAACATCTCACAAGACTATCATTGTGAACGAATTTCTGGCCAAAAAACTCAACAAACATCATCAAACGAGCACCGTATTCACCTTATATGGCTCCGGCTGTCTTTTTTCTCATTACAAAACTCAGGTTACCACTTCGAGGCACACGTTTTCAGTCGATAGAGGACATAAAAGAGAATTCGCGAAGAGAACTGAAATCGATTTCGTAACTTTTTTCCCCCGCTACTATCCCAGACTCGGATCTGTGAACTTATTGTGATGGTTATTGAATCAAGAATTGTGTGTGATGAACGCAGCTATTATCCAATTATGTATGTAAATGTAAATGTGTGTGCGGGTGTTTACCATACTGGGTGTCACCCAGAGCTGTCAATCATTCGGCAAACATACAAATATTTTAAATATACAAATTTCAATAGTTTTATGAAATGGGCATGTATTTGAATTGATGTAACCTTAGCCACTTTCAGCATATCAATACGGACCTTTAATGTATTTCCGTATTGATTCTCTAAATGTATTGATGAGAATATTGGCTTGGGCAATGCTTATAGGAACAATGCATCAATTGACGTGTCAAATGTTGTTGTCAAGTGTCTGACATGCATCAAAACAGACACAAATGGTTCACAAAGCATCCTTATTTAAGTAGAGCACTTCAAACGCTCAGATGCGCAAATTTTTTCAATGACATAAGTCAATGGAAAAATTGTATTGGAACATTAGCATAATAAAATGCATGTAAGTAGAAATGTTTAGAGATACTTACATGTTCGTATGTAATATTAAAGGAGAAGTCATGAATATATCAGGCTATTCCCACATTACAAAAGCTTCAATTGGCAGATTGCAAGCTATGAAAATAATGCAAAATCTTAGACAGAAACTTTTGATGTCCTACAAGCTGTGCCATCCCGTTCCAAATCATCCCGCTACTCTGCCTGGTGGAAGAAAATATCCTAAATCACTTACAATAGTATCGTCTAAAACCCTCCAACATAATTTTTCATTAGTCTTTTTGTGAAATAAAAAAGAAAAATTACCATTTCAAATAAATAATCTTAATGTCTAGATTAACTTAGTACTTATTTTTTTACACATTGTATTTATATGCGATCGTCTGTGAAGGCAGGAAAGCTTAAAGAATCATCGTGTGAAACTTTTTATGAATGCTTAATCTAACAAATTGCAGAAACTTCATAAATTACCCATGAATATTTATTAAAAGTCAACGAAGCTAAGCAAAATGAATGTGTTAAGCATCCTTCAACACCTCATTGCAGTGCTTTCATATACTCAGTTCAGCTGCTCAGGCTGCTGGCTGGTGCCAGACCTGCCTCCCTTCCGTCCTTCCCGGCTGATGCTTTTTGGCTCCGTTGCTTGACCATTGTGGCAGCGTAGTAAGATTTTCATCGAACATCGACACACAAAAAACAACGATGCACGTAAAACTGAAAACTGAAAACTGCTGCCTCAGCAAAGCAAGCAAGATCAGATTGTACATCAAAATAAATCAACGCAAAATTAACTTGACTTATGCTCAGTCATATTCCTAGCGGGATATCAAATTGCTGAACGCTGTGCGCACACGCGCAGCCAATAGAGGTCGCTGCCTGTCGCCGAGAAGGAAGCATGTCAGATAATGTTTGCCTGTACCTAGTTATGCGCCTCTCGATGACTGTGTGTGGAAGCTAAGCCGGACGACGCAATCCAACAAACATGACGTTGAGAATGAGCAGAATGACTGAAACTGACAAGCAATCAGAGGCAGGCGGGCGGATGCAGGCAGGCAAGCAGCAGGTAAGAAACCTGAAGAACTTTACTGCTGTCGTTTTGGCTAGTGGCAACAGCAGCAGCAGCACCAGCACTAGCACAAACAAGCGCAGCAACCAACGCAATCAAGGCGCTTGCTCTTCTTCTTCCTTCATACGCTCACTACTCAATGATGCTCATCAAGTGCATGCAAATCACAAGCTGCGATCGCGAACGTTTTGATTGTATTTGCACAGCGAGTTGCAAGCAATCAGCAACGAATTTATTTCGTTTGCTTGCCCATCGAAACAGAAGGGGGTCAACAAAAAACACAACAACATCAACCACAACAACAACATACATACATATTATTTGAAACTGAGAACAACTGGCTATAAAACGACAACTTCAATTGATTAAAAATTTTAATTATGTATTATACTGTGGCAGCTCAGACAAAAGAGCAGGAGCAGGCGGACAGCCAAGCTGATCGGCTAGGCACAAGATGAGGAAATGGCGGGGTATACAGACAGCAAGGGAACATTTCTGTGCTATGGTAACGCAAAACACTCAAACTAAACGAAAAGAAAGAAAGAGGTTATTTTTATTTGTTTAACGCCCACCTGAACAATCGTTTCAGAAAATTAAGACAGCGAACATGATTTATGAATATGGTGAATCATGTTCGATGTTGAATTTCGTATCCCAATGCGTGTACAAAGATGCAGTTGCTGTAAAATAAAACTAAAAAAATTAAATCACAATACTCGTAAAAAGAAACAGCTACAGCTACGGCTGAAATAAACTGAAAAAAGTCGACACACTCACTTTCTCCTTTAATTTCTTCTAGGCAGCACGGTTTTAGATAGAGTCTGTCTGTAGCCTGCCTTCAAAATGCATTACTAAAGTTGATCACATCAATCACAACAACAGCAGCAGCAGCAGCAATTTCGAGAAATATCACCTCCAAACGAAATTCCTCAAATTCCATACACTCACGTGCTAATCTCTCACGCTTTCGGCTAATTCAGAGACAAGCTGAACAGGCAGTTGAGCTATGTACCTATGTAGATGCAACGCTGCTGTTGTTGCTGCTATTGCTTCAGCTGTCAGTCGCAATTATCGCGCATCACCACCGCCTCAAGCTTTTCGGGTGTAATTTTCAAATCAAATTTCAATTATGTAAGAAGAAACAACAAGGAACATCTATTATGAGAAAACAAATAGAAAATATTAACTTCGATCGTATACGAATATGAGATAACACTACTACTTGATTTCACCGGAATGTGAACTCGACTGCGTCTCGATAGTATAGCATGGCAAATCTACCGCAAGTTTCAACTCCTAATGCCTCAACCCTATGCATTAGTCTCTCTAAAAATCTTGTGAATCTGGCTCGGCATATACGTATAACTCTCCAGGATTAATGGCCAGAGTAAAAAACAACTTAACTTGTTTTAACGGAAGGTTTTGGGTGGGACACTGGAGAAGCGTAAATCTTGGGGGTCTTAGGGATAAGCCTCTGTTCACATGACTGAACTAACATTTCCACGTCTCACAACCGTAATATTATACTTAGATTCATTACAAACTTAACTATTTTCAGTAGAAAATTAGAGAATCGGGTCTATGCATAGAAGATGATTTAATTTCAGAAAACTTCCGCTGCGAATGTCCTAATTTCTTGGGCTTCATTACACTGAACTAGGCAAACAATTTCAGATATTTTATTGATTTAGTTATCGACGAAGCTTAACTGACTGAGTGATTTTCGCTAGTTCTGGATTATTCTAGTTAGCCCACTTATTGAAAAGAGGAGTCTGAATGACGTATAGCACAGTGGAGTCTTCAGGAGGAAGTGAGACTAACAATTTTCAAAATCACCGAGTAAGCTAGTCAAATGTTCTCTTAACCTATCACTTTTTGAACTACAAAGTAAAAAGAAAGAAGTGGACTCAACTCGGATCGTGTTAATGTTTCAATACGGTCATCGATTGAGTCCAGTTAATACTCTCGCTCAAGTAGAAGCGAGCCACCAATCCAGAAATAGATATGATAATTTCACTCGAAAATATTATATTAATAAAATTGGGTATTTCACGACTCTGATTTGATTGAAAATGATATAATTGCAAACAAAAAGTCGTTTGGCCTTTTTCAAAAATCAAAGGCTGGTTTTATAAATCAAAGATTGCCTAAACTGTCAGCCTTCCTTTGTGTTTTTCTCTAACGCTGACGGTAAATTTCTAAGGTTTTAACTTTAAACAGTTCGTTAAGAGCTTGAGAATTCAATTCAAGTTCAATCCCTGGATCTTTCTTTCCCTTGTAATAGTGACTGAACTAGTATTTGGGTTTGTTATGCAATTGTTATGGAACAAACCAGACCATAAATCCGATAAAACCAAACCAGACCCAGAGCAAAAACAAGCTCAAAAATCTGATCAAAATTCACAGTAAACTTCAGAAAAAAATTCAGATAAGAACACAATCCAAAAAAAAACGTAAGACTGAAAAGTGAGAAACTAAAAAGTCAAAAGTTAAATCAAAAAAGTGGAACAAAAAAGTCAGACCAATATTTGGATCACAACACGAAAGGAAATTCACACCAAAGCTCTGACTAAAACTCTAAAAAAAGACATATTCCGCCAACAATTGAAATTCAAGTCGAAGTGAATCCAAAATTCATAAAGAAATTTATACCAAAAAATATCAAACAGATTTTCAGACCAGACCTCAGACCGAAACTTAAAAAACAAATATAACAAAATTCAGCTCAAAATTAAAATAAAAAATTCAGACTTGAATTTTGTAGTACATCACAACACTGACAATATTTAAATCAAAACTCTATCCAATACTTATGAATATGACAAGAAGACCAAATTCAAACCACAACCGACACCGAAAATCAGATCAAAGGCAGACAAAATTTTTAAAAAATAATTAGACCAAAAAATTATATCAAATCCAAACTAAAATAAGATAAAACACGGACCAAAGTTCCAACCAAACTTTGGATCAAAATTCGTAAATAAATTCAGACCATGATTCAGACTACAACACAGCCAAAATAAGAACAAATTTAAAATTAAAATTCAGTCCAAATTCCAACAATCTTCAATCAAAGGGACACTACAATTCAAAAGTAAAGCAGCCTAGATATTTAACCAAAAATTAATGCAATAATTAGACCAAAAAGTTTTTTTTTTAAATTATGTATAAGAAGAAAATAAAATTTATTGGGATTATGTGGGTTGCATAAAGCCCTTTTAGGATAACGCCCCTTTTAGGTCTTCGAAAACTAATTTACTACAAATTTTACTCCGATGCAAAAGCCTCAAATGCTCATATGAATAAAGTTTCAGTGTCTCGTGAAATTACCTGGGTTCTTTTAACGATTAAGTTAAGAGGATAAAAATGGTCGTTCACACAGGACAAAGGGCAATTAAACATCCTTCCCAAGACTTTAGATAAAGTCTGGAGTTTGCCAATTCGTCTTCTATGCATGCCTTAATTTTTTAAAGATATCATATTTAATATCATCATATATCATATCATATCATCATATATCATATCATATCATATCATATTTTTGCCCAGCTGACATGGCGAGTCGTTGTTATTCTGACACATTAAAGTCAAAGACAACATTACAGGATCATGTTAAACCCGAGATTATGCAAAATAATGCTAGCTGCTAAGAATATTTTGCGACATTAAGTATAATTATTTTTATTTTTTGCATATTCTTATGATATAAGTGTGTAAATAATGTATGATAGAGAATTTTTAAACGTAGGGTATGCACATACCAAAACTGAAAATAATCGCGCACGATCGCAGCATCACAGACTTTGACACTTGAATGCATTTTGTCACACATTTGATGGATATTTACATATACATATACAAATATGAGACACTACTCCTTCTCTCTCCCCTGAGCGAACAACGCAGCTGTGCATTTCCAGCACACGCACCAGGATCAAAATGTTCTTCGTTTATTGTTATTTTTATTTGTGTTATGAACTGATGAAATGGTGTCATGAAAAGCGAACAACTCCAATTGAAATTGACAGGCAAATGTCAGAATCTCGACGAATGTCTCTAAATTTTGAGGTTGCTTTTCATTAGTGCTGTGCAGTACGACAATATATACTTTAATATGTACTACCATACAATAATAAAAACTTCTAAGATAAATTACGATGAGAATGCTCCATTTAGATGGCAATAAACATCATTGTCATCGCCGATTGTCACTGTACTGTGTTCTCAGTTGCGATCGTGAAGATCTCCCAGTGTTGAAGGCGTAGCTACATTACGTGTGTGGATGCTAGACATACTCGTAAGTTATAAATATTTTTATACTCCCTTTAGTGTTCAGTCTTGTTTATGCAGCATCGGTATTAGTGTGAATGTCAAGTGGTATTAGATAAATGGGACCCTTTAAATACATACTATAGCAAAAATAAATAAACAAAAACAACAGCAAGGCATAACAATTAAGTAGGTATTATGTATTAGGCATGGGTTGGTGATGGTTTTCTTTCTTTGGTGCTCGTATGTTTGTCAATAGAGAAATGCGGGAAAATATATTATATATTTCTAAAATGTTTTTCTATGGTTATTTAATGTTTCATTGTATGTAGTATATGTGTTTATTATTTTTGTTAATCCATTTCATAAGTTATTGGTATGGATTGTCTTGTGGACAGTTCGATAAATACACACAAAACATTGTTGACTACAATAAATTATTGCGAAGTAAATAGAGAAGTAAACTGAATACTTGTCAAACTCAGATTGTTTTAGTTTCTAGGAAATACAGAACTGGATAACTGAAGGTACTCTTTACTTATCGGAATAGATTTTATTTTTGGTGCCATCTCAGACATTAATATAAGCTCAAAACGAAAGTTTTACGAATTAATTTTGAAAAAATTTATAGTTGTAACAATATTTAACATAAGTTCTAGAACAACGCACTTCTCTAGTAAAACCAAGTCCTGGCCTGGTGAAAACCCCTCGAATGTAAATTAATATTCAAACAGTTTGAAAGTCTAATATGCAGGGCGTCATAGGGGCCTTAAGAGCCAGTTCCACCGAGTCACTTATGCTTTAGACCTGATAGTTTCAATATTAGTTCATATGGTCATGAAAGCATAGGTAATTGCGATTACATTTCTACTTACTTAATATCAGAAACTTCCTAACATCTTAATATTTGATTAAACTTCGCTGGCATTATAGGACTGCTCTGAAGGACTGCTCTGAAGGACTGCTCTGAAGGACTGCTCTGAAGGAGTGCTCTGAAGGAGTGCTGTGAAGGACTGCTCTGAAGGAGTGCTCTAAAGGACTGCTCTGAAGATCTTAGAAAATCAAACTATAAAGCCGGAATCCATATTAAAATAATGCAACTCCATGAAAAAACTTTTACTCTGCTGAGAATAATTCGTGAGTATTCCGGTAGTATAAGATAGGGAACAAGGCGGAGGTTATACAGAAGTAGAGCCCCCTGACTAGTGAATACAGAGAATTCAAATTATGTTGGTATTTTCGTTTGTCATTGCATTTATTCTAATGTGCGTTTATCATGGCAAAATATTAATGGTAATATTGCTGGACTGGCTTGTGAGGCTATGATTTTAGTGGGGACACCATCAAACATCGTATCTGGCTTCAGAGGTAGTGGCATTCTGATTTTATTCACTCAGTCGAAGCGAATACCGAAGCTGTTTCCGTTGATTTCCTGAGAACGAACAGCACCGTCTCACTGTTTCTTCAAGTAACGAAATCGATACACACGAACAGGTTTCCACCTCTGAAGCATCAGCGTCCATCGACAACCATTTCCTATGTTTCAAGTTTTGCTTCTATTTTACTTAGACGAGTTTTGCCCTTTATATGAAGCATCACCAAAAAAAAAACGTCAAAGCGTGCGCGAAAGTAAATGAAATCTTTGGAATTAAAGTCGCCTGAGAATATCACAAGTTTGAAGACCAAGACTTATAGTATACGCCAAAGAAGTGCACACCAAATAAATCCAAGGGAAAAAGAAAACCAGCTCTCAAACCAGCTTCTTTCTCGGTCCTAGGCCGAGCTTTTCGAATCAACTCATGTTATGCGTGGTATATTTTCACATGAATGGAAGGGACCTACAGTTTTATGCCGAATCCGAAGGGCGAAGTGAAAAGCTTTTCATAGGCAATTTTATTCTTGAAGGCTTGCCATCACCTGCCAACAGGTGGTGTCGTGTAGAAAAATTGTTTTTTTTACTTTTTGATTTTGCCTGTGCCTAATTTGCAAATGTGTTGCAATTTGTCCTAAGCTTTCGAATGGTGTCTGTGAAATCAAAAAATATTTACTTTACTCAGACTTATGTTCAAAAAACTAAACGTGTGATGTAACAGGTACATATCCCCTACATATATTTTGTCGCTGTCAAAAACTAGCTTGAAGTAGATTGAAGATATGCATTGAGTGTTTAGCTTAACCTCACATTTGACGAAAAAGCCTTAGCCTCAGCAATGAACTTCACCTGGGCCGGAGGATATTTTGGTATAATGAGAAATTAAAAATGATTTTCAGAATAGACGGTGAATTATATATTATGACCGACAAAAATGTTTAATTGAGTCATGCTTAATTGCGTTTCCCCTTTAAGTAACATAAAAATGTACAAAATACCCGGTTAATTGAGAAATTTTATATCACAAAACCAAAGGCACTTAGAGAAGTATCAAATGTGCTTCAAAATATTTAATATGTGTTTTAGGAAGAGTTTTCTGAAGTAGAGCAGACGCCAGATATCTGAAACACCTTAAAAAAAATTTATGTTTCTTACATTATTTAATTTTTATGGTTAAATTTAAATGGCATATTGAAAAGGCGCTTGGTTTTTTTAGCAAATGCTTCCGCTTGCTAATTTGACACGAGCAACTTTTGAACAAAATTTCATGTGAAATGATGTTCTGATATTATTGTCCAAATTAAGGTTTTGTTGTTATCTTATTAGTGCCTAGTTATGAATTGAAATCCAATGAAATCAATTTGTAATAATCTGAAATGGGATTGTAATATTTTGAATTATCTTGTTACTGTTGAAAAATGTGAGTTATACTTTGTGCTCCAAATGCTACATGCATATTTTCCAAGTTAAATGGTACATATTTTTAATTCGAAACCCATCAAAATGCACTTAAATACCGCTCTGATTTCAAAGACATGTACATATCTACTATAAGTTCCGACTCGCATAAAATACCTAGCGTCTAATTCGCTTTCATTTTCAACTACAAACAGTAGCAGCCACTACAAAGCGCCGAGCGATGCCAAGCCGCGCCGTATACCGCAAAATTACGCCATAAAAATTTGAATTTTTATTGGGTCATAAAGTTTTTAAGGCATCACCACTGTAGAAGTCACGAAGTCGTCAACAACAATTGCCGCGCATAACATTTAATTGTTGGTTTTTAAAGTAGTCAACGCACTCAATGTCAATTCGGTGAATGATTTTAATTTCTTAATTTTAATTTCATATAAAAATGAAAATGTATGAGAATGTATTTCGTTTCACATGCCAGCCGTTTCCGGAAAAACAAACAAAAATTTAAAAACCAAAAGAATGTGTTGAATGTTGAAGAATTTTAATTCCTTTGGAAGGCAACTCGTGACGAAAAATGAAAGAAAAGCTTCTATCGTCGAACGACGTTCGTGGGTGATACAATAAAGAGTTCAAAAGTGATTATATTAACCATTCGTATCGGCAACATTCATGCGTGAAAAGGCACGCGCGCATGCGCCTCACGCACACAGTCGTGACTGAAGGCGTGCTCTTTTATTCGTAGGAGATTCAGTCAGATCGAATTCAGCATGCCACCTCAAGTCGCACAAATCACACTGATCGCTGAGTAGTGTACGAGTATCTGCTGTACTTGCTGCTTTTGAGATTTATGAGCACTTTTAAGAATGTGACATTTGACAGGGGCGACGGTAACAGCAACACGTTGAGTGCGCATTTATATGATTGAATACTTTCTGAGTTACAAAAATGAAAAACAATAGTTAAAAACACATGAATTTAAGGTACGCACATTTGAAATTCCCCAAACTTTTCGATTGATTTTTTTGTTTGTTTTCCAGGCCTCCATAATTGCCAAAAGTGAGAAATTCATGTCTGTTTTTTGCCTCTTTGTTGTTTTGTTGGTTTTTATTATAAAGCTCGATTATTAATGTCAAAACTTGAATCTCATAAACAAAAGTGTGTAGCTTAATTAATCTGAAAGAAAACATATCCAACAACAACAACGGCAACCAAAACGGCAGCAACAAACACTTTGAATTTCCACTGAATTAGTAACGTAATTAACCAAAAATAGCTTCTGTTGGCGCGATATTTTTTAAATATATTGCAGTATAGATACGTACATACATATATAAATATGTACATACATACATACATACATACATATGTACCTATGAAGTACAAAAACAAGAAAATCTTTTTTCGGCAATTTTTACGCATTTACAAGCGCAAAACATATGAAAGATTTTTATCGCTCGCGCCTTCGTGGAAAACGTCAAGCCAAGGAGGGGAAAAAAATAATAAAAATAAAAAACAAAACGAAATAAAAGAAAAGAAACATGCACCCGAAATTAATTGGGCGCGTTAAAGTCTGTGAACGGAAGAATTTAAATGAATTTATGACTAATTTCTCGAAGCATAAATATTGTGCCTAGGTACATGTTTTTATATTTATTTTCCTTCACTTTACAACTTTAAGCTTTAACGAAGATGTTAGAAAATAATAAGCGACAGTTTTTGAGTTATTGTTATGATCAATAATATTAAGATGGAAACATTTTTACGGCATGGTAATTAAAACCGACAAGGTTTTTGGTTAAAACAGTTACCAATACACAAACATATATACCATATACCATACCATATACCATACCATATACCATACCATATACCATACCATATACCATACCATATACCATACCATATTCCATACCATGTACCATATATATACCATGTACCATACCATATACCATACCATATACTATACCATATTACTTACTTTTAATGGCACAACAGCCCATGGAGGGCCTAGGCCGAGCCTTTCGCATCCACTCATGTTGTGCGTGGTATATTTGTGCATGAATGGAAGGGACCTACAGTTTAATGCCGAATCCGAACGGCGAAGGGAAAAGCTTTTCATAGCAATTTTTACTCTTGTAGGTTTGACATTGCTTGCCAAGAGGTGGTGCCATGTAGAAAAATTATTTTTTCTACTTTTTGATTTTGCCTGTGCCGAGATTCGAACCCCAGACACTCTGCGCAGCAGTCTAACGCACTACCACTACGCCACAGCGACCACCATATACCATATACTATACCATATACCATACCATATACCATATACCATACCATATACCATACCATATACCATACCATATACCATACCATATACCATACCATATACCATACCATATACCATATCATATACCATATCATATACCACTCTATGTGTAGAGAAACTTTTAGGAAATAAAGGATCTGAAGCTGTTCATTCTCTATAGCGCCTTTTGTTTTAGGTTCCATCACAGGCAACGACTTCGACTTCATCCGAAGAATTACAATGCAGAGAAAGAGCAGAGTCTGAGGAAGGAACGACTTGCCCTTCGTACGGGAACTTCAAGTGGGATTCAGATACAAGAGAAACATGATCGTCCTTGATGTTACCAAATTGTGTGAGTATGAGTGTTATTGGATTAGGAGTTAAAGATTGTTCTTTTAATGACTATTTTGATTTTTTTGTCAGTTGTTTGATTTGAAATGACGACCTCGATAGTCTATCTACATAGTAGGTAGCGCATTAGCTCCAGATAGACAATGTGAACTTTAGACTCTAACCAGGGAGGTTGCTAGTTCAATTCCTAACTTGCTCTGGTGGTTAATTCTCATTCATAACTACATAGACAATGAATTTCATGCACTAAAAAACCCAAGATAAGTGCAAATAACATGCGCTCTAAATTCAAAAATATGCAACTGAAACTGCAAAAAATTCACTAAAAATACCTAAAATATTCAATGAAATCAAATAATTTTATTAAAAGTAAATATTGCAATTAATATTGCTTAAAATTTAACATTTTCCGATAACATAAAAAACAATAACAAAATGGTTCTAAATATGCAAAAATATGCACAGTTTTACGATAATATGAAAAAACTTGGATTTACTGTAAATTATGCACTAAAATTAAATACCATTTTTAAAAAAAATTTTCTTCAATTAAATAAAGAATTAAAAAACATATATCAAGCTTATACCACAATGTTATTAAAACCATCTTTATCGGAATAAACTATGTTCTTCCCTTTGAAAATGGCTGCTATGGCTGATTCAAATGTTGAAGAGTGTCATCATAATTTTAAAAATGGTATTTGCCGGGCGTTCGCATATGGAAGATGTGTGGCATTTCCATTTTCTTAAAGATTTTAGGGTGTTTAGTGAAACTTTGGCGCAAAAGTAAGGACAGAAAATTTTGTCTGCTGTCCGCATTTCTTAAAAACAAAAAATAATTTTTCATCTCGACCATCACCAATATGTAGATGTCAACAAAGCCAAGAAGCTATGTTCTGCGATTTGCTAGGCGTCTGACTTAAGAGTACAAAAGCAATAACGGCATCAGTTTCAGAATATACTTTGTAAAAAAACAAAGACGTCAATGTGTCACGAAACAATCAAATCCCAAACATTCACTAACACAACTATAAATTCAGCTAAATGTAAGCCTTGACACAAACCGGAAACGCTACCGGGTGGTTGAAAGAAAATGGCAACCCCATTATCTCTGAATAATTGGCGGTACTAAGTTGGTAGTAGGCTCCTGCCTTTTAGAAGGAGGAAAAAAATTATGACCGTTTTCATAAAACAAAGTGATGTACAAATTTATTAATTTAATGGATGTTTCATTGACTTGATGAAGTTTTTTTTTTCGAAGTTTACCTATGCCGAAATTTAATATAAATATATTATATAATAAATTATTTTTATCACGGTTCTCGTCATCTTATTTAAATTGCTTTTTAGTGCAACTTTAGCCAGAGATAAGAATCAAAATGGTCAGATTACTGGCGTGTAGGTACTTAATTCACTTCCTGCTACTGCAACTGACAAAGTGTTATAATTGCATATACTTACACATACATACATACATACATACATACATACATACATACATACATACATACATACATACATATGTGCATGCCTACATACACATATACATTTTGATATGTATGCATTTGTTGTTAACAAAAATTCAATTGAAACCGTAAAATTGAATTGCAAAAAGAGAAGAAATAAAATTTGCCAGTTGGCAAATTGCACAATCGTGTCAATTTCAAACAACAACAAATTCTCAGTTTGTTAACATTTTTGGTAATTAAATGTTTAAAATTGTATCTTAACGACAATTTGCTTGCGTATTTCGGGTATGAGCGGTTTTTGTTATAATTTTTTCGCTACCTTTTGTTTTTTTGTGGGCTTGTCAAACTAATAGCAGCAAGCTTGTGTGTGTGTGTGTGTGTGTGTGTGTTTGAGTATTGTTGCAGTTTAACTGCCTGTCATAATTAAAGTGCCGCCGAGTTTCAATTTGCTGGCAGAGGCAAAGGGCAACAGCAACAACAACAACAGCAACAATAATAACAACACATAATTTATAAGTGTTGCATTTCAATTTAAGTGTTGGCAATAAAATTCACATCCGTAATAATGCATACGTCGCATTAAACACAAGAGACTGCTACTGAACATACTTACTCGCTGTAGTACATACAATCATGCATACATATATGTACATATAACCACTAACAACAACAGCAACAACCACACGAGATATTTGTGTATGCACACTTGTCAGTTAATTGTCAAAAGCAACAACAGCAACAATGCGATACCAGGCAAATTCGGGTTATTAACTCATTTTGCACTTTTTTTGTTTTGACACTTTTTCCACTGAATTGCATGCATACATACATGCAGAAGAGTGTGTGTGTGTGTGTGTGTGTGTGTGTGTGATGCTCAGTAGCAAAATGTCATTGCAATTTGCACTGTTGTTGTTTTTGTCGTTGTTATACTAAATTGCTCTCACATGATGTTTATGAGTTGTAAATTATGCAGTTGCACAAGTTTTTCACTGAAGTTTCACAAAAATAATAATAAAAGCAAAATAAACAAACTTTGCAGCACACGCAGACACACACGCTCGCACACAAGATCTCCACACACAAAAAATAAATAAATAAAGAAGAAACCAACGCGTATTGTTAAATGCAAAAAGCTCACACAAAAATTGCATACTAAAATTGCAATTTTGTTCTGCGGGATTGTCGTCGTGTCAAGTTGTTGTCACTTTTC
Source organism: Palloptera scutellata (assembly GCA_958295655.1). NCBI lineage: Eukaryota > Metazoa > Arthropoda > Insecta > Diptera > Pallopteridae > Palloptera > Palloptera scutellata. Next base: position 42,558,322 of record OY282449.1, on the reverse strand, counting down.
ACAAAAGTCATTAAATTTACAAGCAGCGCCATGTTTGTAAATTGCTTAAGTATACACACACGCATACAGGCACACGCATAGTTATGTATATGCTTATGCGATACCCAGTAGAAAATGGAATGACAGTAAATCCCTGAACACTCAGGTCATCTCAGACCCAAACTAAGCTCATGAAAAATATTTCAACAAGGTTCGGTAGTACCTAAAAATATGAATATTTTCTTTTTCTATTCATATGACAGCTAATCCATATAAGTACTCGTACATTCATTCTTAAGCAATAAAAAATCTTGATCACTTTCACTTTGGAAAAAATTTCTTCATTTGCTATACCGGTAAAGTCAATAGAATTTGCAAAGATACAGATTTATGTATTTCGAAAGATGTCTATCATTTTATTTTTGGTTATATACAGGTAACGTAGATTGTGGTCACCGTGGCGTAGTTGGTAGTGCGTTGTCCTGATGCTACGCAGAATGTCCAGGGTTCAAATCTTTGCACAGGCAGAAAAATAATTTTTCTAAACGGCACCACCTCTTGGCAGGGAATGTCAAACCTACAAAAGAAAAAATTGACTATGAATCTTTAACATAATATAAAAAAGAAGAGTATGAAGTATTCTTTAAGACACTTGGCAACAGATTTATGAGTAGTGGAGATTAAAATGCAAAGCACACTGCTCGCGACTAATAATTACAAAAGGGCGACAACTATCGTCTGCTATTCAAAGTTTAAATCTAAGCACCATCTCAACAGGAGAACCAACGTATTGGCCTACGGATCCCAAAGAAATCCCTGATCTTATTGACTTTTGTGTAACTAGAGGTGTTGCTCTTACAAGTATTAAATGTCACTCAAATTTTGACCGATCATCAGACCATTCCCCTGTGATAATTATTCGTAGCAAAACGCCAAAGGAAGTAAACAAGCCATGTGTACCCCATAATTATAAAACCAATTGGCCTTTCTTTAGAGAGTTAGTTGCCACAATGTCTAATCTGAAACTGCTACTAAAATCACCCAACGACATTACAGAAGCAGTAGAACACTTTAATGACTGTATTCACCAATCCGCTTGGCCTTCTACTCCAGTACCTACAAGTTCCTACAAAACAAGTATTTCGTTTCAATCATGGAAAAGATAAAAGAAAAAAGGTTAGCAAGGAAATTTTGGCGAAAAACACGGTTCATAGGCGATAAAAAGTACTTCAATGCTAAAACCAAAGAGTTAAAACTAATATTAGCTGAGAACAAAAACATTATATTCCAAAATTATATTGAAAAACTCGAAGCAAATTTTGCAAATGATTATTCTCCTTGGAAGGCAGCAAATAAATTGAGAAGATCAACACAATTACAACCCCCAATACGAAAACGAAAGCTCCAGGATATGATCTGATTACATGAGAAATTCTGAAGGAATTACCAGAGCAAGCAATAACCTTCCTAACCCAACTCTACAATGCTGTGTTGAGAACTAGCTTTGTCCCACCACAGTGGAAGGTTGCACCAATAAAAATTATCCAAAAAATCCGGTAAAAATGCAGGAGATGAAAATTCATACCGCCCCATAAGTCTGCTACCAATCCCTTCCAAAGTCTTGGAATCGTTGTTTATGAAAAGACTAATGCCTATTATTGCGTTGAAACATCTCATTCCTGATCATCAGTTCGGTTTCCGTCAAGATCACGGTACAATTGAACAAATTCATAGACTTGTTGAACAAATAAACGCAGCCTTCGAATCAAAAAAATACTGAACCACCGCTTTTCTAGACATATCACAAGCTTTTGACCGTGTGTGTGGCACGAGGGGCTTTTATATAAAGCTAGAAAAACGCTTCCAATAAATTTTTACACGTTCTTGAAATCGTATGTTGAAAATCGCCATTGCTTCGTGAAACAGAGCAATGACATCACATCTCTATGTGCCCAATGTTATATCTACCTTTCACTGCTTATTTGCCTACAAGTAATGGAATTGTTATTGGAACCTTCGCAGACGACACTGCTGCCTTGTCAATTGATGATGATACTGTCACTGCCTCACTCAAACTTCGAAAATGATTAAATAAGATATCCTTGTGGCTTAAAAACTGGAAAATTGTGACGAACGAAACCAAGTCGGTGCAAGTAACATTCACAACACGGCGCAATACTTGCCCACCTGTGCAATTAAACGCAATAAAAATCCTTCAAGAAAACAATGCGAAGTACCGAGGAATGCATCTGGATAGACGTCTCATGTGGAAAATGCACATATTTACGAAGCGCAAAGCTCTAGTCCTTAAACTGAGAAATATCTTCTGGCTACTCAATCCTTTACAAGACGATCCTTAAACCCATATGGACCCACGGCACAGCCGCCAATTCAAGTGTCGAAATATTACAAAGCTATCAGTCTAAAATGCTTCTTATGATTGTGAACGCACCTTGGTATGTTACCAACTTACAACTACATCGCAGTGGACTTTCTCAAGACTGAAACGAAAAACCCCACAAGATCTCATAATTTAAGGTGAAACTTGCGAAACATAAATATGTAAATGTTATACTGTGAAATATGGGTGTGTCACTGGACCCTCACCATTCATGTTTCTTTTTATTTATTTTCTTATATTCTATTTATTTATAAATCTATTGTTAAATGTCTCAAAGACAGCTTGCTTTATATAATAATAAAAAATAAAAAATTAAGTTATTCCTCCCTTTGGCCACCGGGGGGCAGGCACTACGTCACACAGTGGTTTCTACTGCATTAACGATTGGAACCAGGAATCGGTTCAAGTGCCACTGTGTTGCGGAAATGGGTTTTAAAAGTGAATGTGATAGAGATTCCTCTAGCAGATCGTTTTCAATCTCATGAGACTCAACACCGAAACACCGAATGGTCTCAGAAATTATCATCGAATCGTAAATACTTGAAAAAAAACAATGTTCTTCACTCGAAATGTGTTGCTCGATCAGTTGTCCAATCCTCTAAATTTCTCTATTTTTGTGATTTTTACTCGAAGGTCATTTCTAAATCTAAAAAAGTGGTTAGAGCATCGCCACACAGCACTTCATTGAGAATAGACCACATGAAAATATACCTTCTGGCACCATATAACTTCGAAAGCTATCAAGTTATAGACTTTTCAATAAGATACTTAAACAAATAGAATTTTTCGAAATTCCGTTGGGCATGAACGGATAGCGTATAATAATCGAAGGGCGCCAGTCGTTATAAGAGTTCAGAAAGCATTAAACATGGAAGTGTTGCTGTGCGTTTTGAACGAAACTTGTGTATTCAGAATCTAGTTGAATTTGTAGCTTATTTTCATAAAATGTTATTCACCTCTTGGTTTCGCTTTTCATTTCACTTTCCGTTTCGCTTTTGGTATCGCTTTTGATTTTAGCTTCGCTTCTGACTACACTTTTAGTTTTCGCTTTTGGTATCGTTTTTCGTACGGTTTTTGATTGCGATTTTCCGTTTCTCTGAGTTTCGCGTTTGATTTCTCTGTTACAATTTTTCTTTCGCTTTCGGTTTCGCTTTTGTTAGATATCGCTTTTGATTTCGATTTTCCATTTGCTTTCAGGCTACATAAGTAGCTACTTTCGTTACAACTCTAATATGTATGTATGCATGTGTTTTATGTATGTGTAAGTATGCATGCATGTCCTTATGTAACTGCCAGTCATTATGTTCCGCAACGATGACTTAATAAGAATTACAACTTCTCCAACAACAACGTCACCAGCTATGAGAATTGTTATGTACATAGAAAACAAATGAATGAAACCTAATTGCAAGGATTGCACAATTCCACTAAGACTCATAAATTATATTCAACTGCATTTCCATACGAGCGATGGCGGGAGCGTGAGAGAGGAAGAGGAAATCTTGCGAAACCAAACAATTGCAATTGCCAAAATAATACAAGTGGCAGTCAAGTCAAGCAGCACAGCACATTGGCCATGTTCACATTATGGCTGCCATCTTAGGCTTGCGCTCTTACCAGACAAATGGAATCTTAAATAGAGAGATTTGTGGTGATGAAGAGCGGCGGCACGATAGTGTATGGATGCTGGCTGATTTGGGTGGGTGATTTTGCATTGAAAACCAACTAAAGTTGCAATTGTATTCCCTGTTGCTACTGCTCCTGCTGCTTACTACAGGAGCATTTCACAAAGTACTTATATACATACATACAGCCTAGTACATATGTACTGTAGTTATTTGTATGTGCGTGCATCTTTCAGTTGGTGGCATCTTGTAATTTGCAAAGTGTGCAAAGATTTAAGTTGAAATGACTTGATTCAGCATTTTCCAGCTTGACACATGGATTTTTCGGTACATGACAGTTTCGAGTCGAGTACGATAATTTATTTTTGTAACCAAAGTAGAGAGGATTTTCCTTTATGTATATCGAAGCTTCCTTCCTTTCTAATATGCACTTCCTCTTTCTCGATGTGTACTCGTGTATGTTACAAATGTTAGTGTTGATGGTGAAGGTGGTGATGCTGGTGTTATTGGTGATGGTATCGCTGGTGGTGGTGATGCTGGTAGTGGCAGTGATGGTGGCGGCGTTGCCACTAAATGCTCTTCATCACATTTCAAGCATATTTCATTTAATTTATTATCGACTTCAACTCATTCCTTTCGCATACCAGCTCGAGTCTGAGACGAAAATAAAGACGTAGACTGAGGCTGAGACACTGCAGCTGCAGAGCGCTGAAGTTTTCTGGTATGAGAATAATAGGGAAATATTTGTTTGGTTTACGTGAAATTAATTGCAACTGGAGAATGTTGCCTGACTGGCTGCTGACTGGCCTTCCCCCACAGTATCTCAATGACTGCTGGATGCAATGAGAGAGTGTAAGCTGCATTTAATAAATGTGAAAATTGCTATTTACAGACACACACAATTCATGTTCACATTTAATTTGCAAATTATACCAAATTAAACGATACTTTTTACCAAATTGCTACTTATGGTGCAATAGTATCAAGCTTAAATTGTATACACAACAACAACAACAACAACAAAAACAACTTGGCTCCTAACTAGTACATATATAAGTATATAACTATGTACATATGTCTGTAGTTAAGACTTTCCTGCTTGCCGCGCGTCCCTCACTTACACTTCCGCCCTTTCGCCAGCATGTCCAATTACAGCCTACAATGATAATTTCTACTTTCGGTAGCTAGTGATAATTCGAATGTTGGTGGTGCCTTTGAGATACTTGCGTCAGCCATGCTGTCGCAATATGTCATTTAGATTGTCAACATTTGATAAGAATCCGTTTAAATACCACTCGACCGACCGACTGACCGACCGGCTCTGGCATGTGACTTTATCAATGGCCACCGATAATTGCCATGATTATAATGGCAAATTGTTTACCTATCAGCAAACCAACAAACAGACATTCCTTTTTTTTTGTTTTTTTTACCTAATGACTTTGAGAATGTGGAAACATTTCATTATAAACTTGTATTACAATTAAGTATAATAATAATTTTAATTCGTTGTTCGATGTACTTTGATAGCTGGTAGTTATGTAAGAGCAATAGTATAAGCCCTGTAGACGATATAATCTTATACTTAGCAAACACATATCGTTTCGTTGTTCATACCTTTGACGGTCGATACATCACAGCAGTATTAGGATCCGTAAATGAGATCGTTCCTAAAAACAAACACTGGTCGACTGGTCAGGTGTCACCCGCAGAAGATTAAAATGTAAAACTTACCACCATTCATTTTTACTCTTCAACATTTTTCCTAAGCTGATTGACGTACCCTAAATCTCATACACTTAAGGGAGCTCCTATACAAAAGCAACATTATCATTTACGGTAATAGATTTTTTCCCGCAAATTGATTTTATATTCGGATTACATTAAGTTTGATAGAGATCTTTTTTGAATTATATAACTACCGACGTGCCAAAAGAGGTCATGTTTTTTTGAAATCGAATTTCATGCCTAGACCGAGGGTAAAGATACACACTAAAAATCCGAAATAATAAGGCCATTTAAGTTGGGGTTCCCAACTCCAAATCTTTGGTTTCCGATACCGAAAATGTGAAACATTTTTGAAACTTATATACAAGGGATTTTTCACGTCTGAAGCTTACAAACCAATTTTTACTTTACACCAGCCCTCCTCTCTCGCACTTTTCAAAAGTATTTGGTACTAACCAGTTCTTTTAAAAGTTATCGTAGAGGGTATATGCCTTGAAATATGGTAATATCGAAAACTTAAGTCGTTCTTTTTTTTATTTTAAACAAGCTAACCCGCGAACTTCGTATCTTTTAAAATTTATTAGATTGTAACTCTTCTCCCAATCAACTTTCCATCTTAAAATCATTGTGATCAGCAATATTGACAGCACTGTGTATGGTTTGAAATTCGTTTGGTATTAAATAAATCTCATTCACAATACAAATGAATTTAATTATTTACATGGAATGGAAAAGAATTGAGGTTAACATTCAATTCAAAGCATAGAGAATTTGCTTAACAATTTTCAGGTCAATGCAGTGCTCTATGATAGACAACGTTGTTTGCAGACGCTTTTCCAAAACGCGACCATGCCACGTAAAATTGTCCGAGAAGCATTAAAATTCGAGATTCGTTTGCGGATAACAACAGATCGCAAAAAGGCGCGGGCCACATTTTCTTGTAATAGGCTCGACAGGAGCCGAGTTATACCATTTTTAAGTATTGAGTCGTATGGACCGAGCCATGCTCCTTTGTCCAATCAACTTTAATGGAACTTAAAGTTGAACACTTGAAACCCTGTGCCAAATTTCGTTAAAAAATATTCAAGGGAGCTGAGTTATAGCATATAAAGAAAAATCCCCAAGCAGTTATGGAATTACAAACATATTTCACGACTTTGTTTTATATACATATAATATAGATTACGTGCTTATTGCACCATAGGTCACTGCAGTGAAAGCAGGAAGCGAAATTCCAATGCGTTTCATCCCAATATGTTTCATTATGATTCGGTACTGGGTAAAAGTGATCGTATTTTATGAACCTTAAAAGGGCTCCTGATTTTTATTGTTTTTTTTCTCAATTTGCCCATATAAGAGATTGTAATCGATGAACTTAGCCTTCTCGGAAATATATGTAAAGGGTGATTTTTTTTGCTACTTGGCTTTGGACGTTTTTGAATTTTGACAATTCACGTATGATTCTTGACATTTGTCAAAGTAAAAAATGCTCAATTTGGTATGCCATTTCATCATAAATAGATTTACGCCTGAACAACGTTTGGAAATTATTGAAATTTATTATCAAAATTCTTGTTCTTTGAAAAATGTGTTTCGCAAGCTACGTCCATTTTATGGTCGTCATAATCGACCCACAGAGCAGGCTATTCAGCTCATTGTGACCAAATTTCGCACCCGTTTCACTTTATTGGACATCAATCCACCAAATCGTATTCATAGAGTGCGTGCCGAAGAGAATATTGCTGCTGTACCCGCCAGTGTTGAAGAAGATTGGGTTTGTGTTATTCGACCACCTGGAATATTTTATGCAAAGATCTCGAATAAATGCCATACAAAATACAGCTGGTGCAAGAACTAAAGTCAGACAACCTACCACAACATCGAATTTTCGGTGAATGGGCCTTAAAAAAGCTGGATGAGGATCCGTTTTTTATCGCAAAATCGTCTTCAGCGACGAGGATATCATTTTTGGCTCAATCGATACGTGAATAAGCAAAATTGCTATATTTGGAGTGAAGACCAGCCAGAGGCAATTCAGCAGCTACCAATGCATCCCGAGAAATGCAATGTTTGTTCCAGTTTATGAGCAGGCGGCATCACTGGGCCGTACTTCTTCGAAGACGACGAAGGCTGCAACGTTACGGTCAACGGAAAAAGGTACCGTTCAATGATAACAGACTTTTTTTTGCCGAAAATGCAAGAATTAGACTCGACCAACATGTGGTACCAACAGCACGGTGCCACATTAAAACCAAGTCAACATTGAACGCGTCATTGGTGAGATTCCGACCGAAATGTGTGAAAAAGTGTGCCAAAATTGGACCTTAGTATTAGTATTGTAATATTGTATAATTATACAAATTGTATAAAAGGTGCCCCACATAATTGAAAAGCAAATATGTAAAATTAATTGAATTTGAAATTTTGATAATAGAAGCACCTGTTTTAACTTAGTTTTGTTTTTAATTTTGGAGAATATTTATTTCATAAGAATATATACAGTACTTTCCTGTTGGACGCCTTAGTTGAATGTTACGAGCTCGCACTATGATGGCTAACATTTCCTCTTTTGGTTCCATTGCCACTTTGCTTGTAAATAATTTTATTTGAAAACCTGCTTTAAAAATATGTACAAAAAATTAAAAAAAAAATTTTTGTTTTTTCAATTAGTTTTGAATGTCTTGCCGACATTTTGTTTTTATACCAGTTTCAAATATTCTTTTTTTTTTCGTTTTTTTTTTTGTGTCTAAAAGATACCAGTTGTAAATCTCGCGTGACGTATTTTATTTGAGCTTGCTACTATGGCAAGCAGTGTAAATTTAATTTTTGTGATTTCCTTGGTGCTTCCAGCTCTGATTGTCGGTCAAGAAAAAAATGAAAAGTTTAATTGGAAACGATGTCCACGAGCAACCAGTAAGTCACGAGTTCCCTCAATGGTACTTACCACGAAAAAATTCCCTAATTATAGTATTCTGACGTACGTTAAATTATGGCAACTTCAGGCAAATCCGTGCAGAGTAGCCATTTTAACTTTATAAAGATGTATTAAATTTTTAATGTTTTCTAAGAATTAGAAGTTCGAACCTAAAAAAAACAATTTTACATAATACAGTACTTTTCGGTTAAAGCGAACTTCAAGGGACTGGGCAAAATGGAATTGGAAAAATAACAGTGGAAAAATAACAGTATTACCAGTGTAAAACTAATTTTTGGTCATAGCACCTGTTTTTTGGTTCGTTTTAACCGAAAAAAAACAGCTTTTGCATCCAAAATAACCGAAAGCTCGCTTTAAATAAGCGAACAAAATTTAATGGTTTATTAGAAATAAGGCGGGTACTTTTAAAATTAGTTCGTTTTAGGCGGAAGTTCGTTTTAAGCGAAAAGTACTGTATAACTTCAATATTGACATGACCAACAACTCAGCCAATTTATAAAAATAGATTTAATTGACGAGCTGTGACCACCCTAACAATAAGGTTCTTAATACAATTCTACATTTAATAACATTGGTGCTTGCTTTTGGGTCGTCTCAATTCATCCATTTCCATTGGGCATATAACCACCCAATGACAAATGTAAACATTTCAGCTAATATTTACTTTAAACTATTCAACTTTATGTTTTTGCTGCAGGTGGGCAAACACTGATGTGCTACAGATGCGATTCCCAGAAAGGTTGCGAAACACCACGTAAGGTGAATTGCGATGCGACACAAGTTAAAGCAACAGCCGAGTCAATAGCAAAAGTTTTCTACAAAGGCCTAGTAATTGAAGAAAACAATAAGGAAACCTCTCGATATCTGTGCTTGTCTTTCGAAGCTAGACGAGGTAAATAATGCACAAATTACATACATTTCAAATATGCTAGACAGAGCCGTAGTCAGGGTTTTGATCCTAGCTCGTTTTAGAGCGGGACATTCACAAGGGAAGTGAGAAATAGTCTACTTTTCCTCCGGATAGTTTACGTTACGGGAGACGAATGAGCAAGAAGCCGCTGCTGAGAGCTGTCAGTTTCGAGTTATCCTTTCTTTTTTTTGATAATGAGTTGTGCTGTTCTTTCCCAATTGTAGACAGGTCATATCGTTCCGTTTATTTTGCAATTCGGCAGTCTGTTCCATCTACCATTGGCTCTTGCGAGATATTTTGTTGAATTTCTCGCTTGACCGACATCAGTTTTGTGAATACCAGTTCACCCAAGGTTTCTTGCAGGGCAGAGCAATTACTTGCAAGGCTTTTCTGCCTTATCGTTAGCCTCTATAATGTGTAGCCATGTCAAGGTAACATGTTGTCAGGATAAATCCGTAAGGCTTTCTTTGCACTGTACCACCAGATTCGCCGTGGCGTAGTTGGTAGTGAGTTGGCCTGCTACGCAGAGTGTCCGGTGTTCAAATCTCGACACACGCAAATTCAAAAAGTAGATAAGACAATTTTTCAGCAGGGCATTACCTCTCGGCAGGCAATGGCAAACCTACGAGAGTAAAAATTGCCTATAAAAAGCTTTTCACTTCACCGTTCGGATTCGGCATAAAACTTTAGGCCTCTTCCATTTATGCGCAAATATATCACGCACACCATGAGTGGACGTGAAAAGCTCAGCCTAGGCCCTCTACGAATTGTTGTGTCATTAAGAGAAAGAAGAAGAGGAAGTTTCACCAGATTAGATTTTGTGGTGACCGAATCATGAGTCCTGATTGCAGACTGGCTCTCCGAAAGGATAGCAATGTCTTCCTTCAAAGTATCGTCTTTCTTTAGTATCCTGGATGCCTTTTCAATTGCTAACAAATTAGCCTGAAAAACACTACCAGAGTTTCTGGTAGTGGTTTCTCCGGGAAGATTCCTGCTCCTAAGCCGATGTTCTTCTTAGATCCGTCCGTGAATATTGTGTTGTCGAAGTTATTTGTTATCATACCATTGTTACATTCTTTCCGAAAATGCAACAATACGTTGATTCTTGGTGGTCGTTATGCTCTATTTTTCGCCCTTGTAACGAAATCAAACTGCTATTACCGCAAGGTCGTTCTATTTCCCTCAGTGGCGTTGCCATCTGTTCGATAAAGATCAGAATACTTATGCTATATTCATTTCATTTTGTAACAAACTACTTATTAAAGTACTTTGCATGTTTTCAAATTTCTGATAAAACTATCAAAAAGATTACAGCCAGAATTTCCTCAAAAAAAAAAAAAAATCGTCTTTCTTTACTTTAATGGAACCTAATAGTAACTAACTCAGTAATTTTCTTTGAAAGCAAAATCCTCCGCTCTACGGTAAAAATTGACCTCTTTAAATGTTCAGAATGCAATACTTCTAGTTAATCTTTTCTGCTTTGACTAAAAGAGTAAAAGTTATTAGAGTTGATAATAGACAGAAACGAGTACAGTTTACTCCTAACATTTTTGAGTGCGACTTCAAAACCTCAATTCACTTAAAGTGACTTCAAATTGACTTCAAATCCCAATTGATTCCAAATGACTGAATGTGACTTTAAGTGACTTCAAAGCAGGCATGATTGTGAAGTCATAGGATTTGCAATGCACATGATTTCAAAAAGAATAACCAATCGATGACTTAAAAAAAGAATTAATCAAACTGTTTTTTTTTATTATTCTGGAGTCAAATATGTTATTCGATAATTGTAATAATTGCAATCGTTTATTAACGGTGACTTCAAGGTATTGCAATTAAATTCAATGCATTCTTTTACAGCTTTGATATCTACATACTTTTAATTATACAACAACAGTATACACAAACTTATAAACACATTTTTATAAAAGAAAATATTCACCAAATTAACAAATGCATTTCTAATTCAAACGAAATTTCATTTAGCTGATGGCAAACAATTTATAGTTCGTGGATGCACATTTGATTCCGAGGACGTTAATCTCATCAGAAGCGAATTCGATTATAACCTTTTTTATGGACAGAAACAGTTAATTAGGACCAGATCGGGCACGATATTGTTTCCTGGTATCTTTACCTATTCATACCTAGTACCGAATCATAATAAAACATATTGGGATGAAACGCATTGGGATATAGCGTCCTGCTTCCAGTGCGCTGACAAATGGTGCAATAAGTTTATTTCGCCTTTTGAGACGGGAAAAGTATTATTTCAGCGACGTTATCGCAACGAATTATTATGGGACTGTATCGACTACGTTTCGATTAATGGAAACAGTTTTAGACAAAAATGCCAAAATGAAGATATGTGGACGACAACATCGTGCATTGGCAAATATCGCGATCATGACTATAGACCGAATGGAAGGAAATATAAGTTGGGAGACTGGTCTTTTGGTTAATACTTAGTTTGCATCATTGCAATCTCGTGAATGGATGGATCGATTGCATTTTAAATTATTTGTTATGAAGAATTGAATTTATTAATTTAAATGTATGTATGTAGTTGGAAATTTACGTGAAATTGGTACCGATTTCATGTAAAGATACCCTCGTGATTTAGATATCATTCAGCTGACACTGTTTAATAAATTTGATAATTTATGTATGTATATATTTTAAATTGTCCACATTAGCCTACAATTAATTTTTTTCTAAAACTTTTGAAAATAAAACAAACATACATTGTAACATACATGTTTAAATACATACTTAATACAAATTTGACTTTTCTTACAATATATTGTTTGTCATATAAAAAGTATCCGCGGTTGGTACCCACAAATCAGTCATATGGTTGATGTTTAGTGACTCCACTATCTCCTGACATCTTGCTTGTCGATCTTGCTCCACCAGGTGCAAAATTTCATCAGATTTTTCAATGATATAGTACACTATATTTGATATCGAAATTTCCAGAACGAAATCGAGCAACCACTCCTGGGTCCGGCGTTCACTCACAGTATCCTCACCGTAAGCTGCACAAATTTTTCTGCATATTTTTGCAGCGGTTTTACCTTTTCTATAGTAATACCATAAAGCATTTTCACTCATTTTCACATCAATGTAACTTTTTACACTAGCGACGAATTACATAACTGTCTTCACACAAAATGTAACCTGAAATGCCATTATGCCATAATGAACTCGTTTGCTATTCATGCTGTCTCTCCCCATTACTCTATGCGAGTTGTTTTTCAATGAAATTCGAATTCTGTTTTGCCTCAAGTTGCTTGGAAAATCTACAGTCTCGTCATCTCTCGGTGCTGGTTTTTGGTTTTCTTTCGCGATAGCAGAATCTGAATTTTACATTCTCTACATTCTCGCTGTCTCTCAGCCGCAGTTTTTGGTGGAGATTTTATCGAAACATAATCGCCAATTGTTTGTGCCTTGCCTTTTTTTTTTAGACTATACTACTACTTTTAGACTATAGTACTCGCTCATTCTTTCAGCTCTAGAAATTTCTAACGATTCTTGTTTGAAATGTAAAATATTTGTATGAAATGCCAACTGATCGGCAGGACCCTCAGACTCATATGCAAATCAGCGCCCTCTATCAATCGAGTTTGATTCATACTCGTGGATACATGTGGATTCATATGTGTATATATTGAGCAGGTATGTATAGGTATATAATTTTCATATAAAAGACCATTAATGAGTTTTGGCAATGATCATAATTTTATGCCCTCGTATTTATAAAAACGATTCAATAGACGTAAATCTCTAAAAATTTTAGAAGTTGGGTGAGTATTTCGAGCAAATATGTATATAATTTTCATATAAAAGACTATTAATAGGTTTTTACCCATATATAAAAAGTGGTCGCTGTGGCGTAGTGGTAGTGCGTTATACTGCTACGCAAAGTGTCCGGGGTTCGAATCTCGGCACAGGCAAAATCAATAAAAAAAAAAAGTAAAAAAAAATAATTTTTCTACACGGCACACGGCACCACCTCTTGGCAGGCAATGGCAAACCTACAAGAGTAAAAATTGCTATGAAAAGCTTTTCATTTCTCCATTCGGATTCGGCATTAAACTGTAGGTCCCTTCCATTCATGTACAAATATAACACGCACAACATGAGTGGATGCGAAAAGCGAAAAGCTCGGCCTAGGCCCTCCATGGGCTGTTGTGCCATTAAAAGTAAGTAAGTAATATATAAAAACGATTCTATAGAAGTAAACTTCTAAAAATTTTAGATTAAAGTGTAGAAAAATGCAGTCTCATGAAATTTTTGAATAACTTGTAAACAACAACTTTCTTCTAATAAATTTGTGGCTCTGATTTAACTAATGAGAGCGATGAGTGAGCATTTCGAGGAGGTATGCACATACTGTGGTCGCTGTGGTGTAGTGGTAGTGTGTTGGACTGCTACGCAGAGTGTCCGGGGTTCGAATCTCGGCACAGGCAAAATCAAAAAAAGTAGAAATAATAATTTTTCTACACGGCACCACCTCTTATCAGGCAATGGCAAACCTACAAGAGTAAAAATTGCTATGAAAAGCTTTTCACTTCGCCGTTCGGATTCGGCATTAAACTGTAGGTCCCTTCCATTCATGTACAAATATAACACGCACAACATGAGTGGATGCGAGAAGCTCGGCCTAGGCCCTCCATGGGCTGTGGTGCCATTAAAAGTAAGTAAGTAAGTAAGTATGCACATACTACTGTATGTGTAAATTTCGCGCGGAAACCCATTCATCAAAATATTCATACTGCGGGTGATATCTGTGCCAAATGTCACACCAAAATAATTATTAGTGTTTAGTATACGCTTGTCTTTCTGAAGTACAAAAAGTGCATTCGGCGATTTTCACAATGAGTGAAATTATTCAACAAAGAAGTTCCATTAAATTTTGTGTGCGGAATCACATTTCTGGTGCCGAAACGTTCAGAATGTTGCAAAAGGCCTTCGGTGATAATTGTATGTCGCGAGCAAGTGTTTTTGATTGGTACAAATTGTTCAAAGATGGTCGAGAACGCGTTGACGACGAACCACGTCCAGGACGGCCATCAACATCAACTGATGATCAACACGTCAATAAAATCAAGGAATTGGTGCTCGAGAATCGACGATTAACAGTCAGAGACCTTACTGGCATCGTTGGAATATCGGAAGGATCAGTGAAAATCATTTTAAAACATCATTTGGACCTAAGAAGAGTGAATGCACGATTGGTTCCAAAATCACTGCATTGGTTTTACGAGACCATTTTGCCAAAAATTCGACTGATATCATTCCGTAACCACCCTATTCGCCTGACTTAGCACCGTGTGACTTTGTGACTTTTGGCTATTTTCTAAACTCAAAAAACCGCTTCGTGGACACCGTTTTGAGTCAATTGAAGACATTAAACATGAATCGCTAAGCGCATTGAAGGCTATTCCGGAAATTGACTTTAACAACTATTTCGAGAATTGGAAAAAACGGAAACAAGTGTATTAGGGCCGGAGGGGATTACTTTGAAGGGGACGAAATAGAATTGGAAGAATGAATAAAAAAATTTTAAATTATGAACAAAGTCTTACTAATTTTTGCCCACAGTAGTATGTACTCGTATGTATGCTACTCCATCATATTGACCACCTTTGCCAAACCAGTGAAATGCAGTAAGTACAAAGAAGATATAACTATTTTCTCTACAGACTTTCACGTTTGTAAAGGTTAATTTTTGAGTCGAAATTATTATGGGTTATTTTTTACAAGGTCGCTGTGGTGTAGTGGTAGCGCGTTGGACTGCTACGCAGAGTGTCCGGGGTTCGAATCTCGGCACAGGCAAAATAAAAAGTAGAAAAAATAATTTTTCTACACGGCACCACCTCTTGGCAGGCAATGGCAAACCTACAAGAGTAAAAATTGCTATGAAAAGCTTTTCACATCGCCGTTCGGATTCGGCATTAAACTGTAGGTCCCTTCCATTCATGTATAAATATAACACGCACAACATGAGTGGATGCGAAAGTTCGGCCTAGGCCCTCCATGGGCCGTTGTGCCATTAAAAGTAAAGTAAGTAAAGAATATGAATCAGAATTTTACTAAATTTGGCTCTGTTATCAGATCAAAATAAAATCATGAAACCCTATTGCAATTAATAGCATTTCTCAGTGGAGTTCCAAGTAAATTACCAAAAAAAAATCGTTTTTTTTTAAGTGGCTCCTTAATCAGTTGTGACAAATGCCGGACTGTGATATTTAAAACATTGTTAATCCTTTTTTTCTAATGTCATACACGCAACACACGAAATTGTCAAATACTTACTTGAAAACATAAATAAATAACGTCACACTTGACATTTTTCTACCAAATAATTAATGGAAAATCATTAATAAAAAAGAAATTAAACGGAAAACCAATGAAAATGAAGGGTATAAAAGAATATCAAAGCAGAAAAAACACATTTTATATACATATATCACATATATATGTATGTATATATGTACTCGTATGTATTTATATAATGAAATAACTCAAAATAAATAATCACAAACTCAGTGATAGTTTTTTTTTACTTTTTTGTTTGTTTATTTTATTACGTATTATTATTAATGACAGCGATTTTTTGTGTTTTGTTCATTCAATGATGATGATCGTCATCATCATCAACGTCAGGTGAAGTCATTCGGCTACAAAGGAGTTGAGCTGATGAATGATTACAATCCTAGGGATCACGAACGTGCGTAAAAACTATAGAATATAAAATCCACATAGGGGAGAGGTTAGTGTAAAAAAACACACACACTTCACAACCGAAAAACAAACCATCTCAAAAGTTTAAGTCGATCTTAATATACCCTACACATTGATTAATCGACTATTATTATTTTTATTAGACTGGCTTAGTCTATTTACACAATTCTAAATTAAGACTACTGGCGAATTTAATAATTTCACTACTTTACTTTTAATGGCACAACAACCCATGGAGGGCCTAGGCCGAGCTTTTCGCATCCACTTATGTTGTGCGTTGTGTATTTGTACATGAATGCAGAGGACCTACAGTTTAATGCCGAATCCGAACGGCGAAGTGAAAAGCTTTTCATAGGCAATTTTTACTCTTGTAGGTTTGCCATTGCCTGCCGAGAGGTGGTGCCGGGTAGAAAAATTTTTTTTTCTACTTTTTGATTTTGCCTGTGCCGAGATTCGAACCCCGAACACTCTGCGTAGCAGTCCAACGCACTACCACTACACCACAGCGACCACTAATAATAATTTCACTAGGCAAGAGTCAATCTCTAAGTATGGTAGATATACGAAATCCATTTTGCCCAAGACGCCGTGATTCTCTGTTTGTTGACACAAGGTATTTCGTTTTGTCCTCGTTCACCACTAGACCCACTCGACGAGACTCCCTTTCCAGTTTGGAGAGTGCTGCACTGACTGCTCGAGCGTTTTTGTCAATGATGTCAATATCATCAGCGTATGCTAGCAGCATGACACTCTTGTAGGAGATAGTGCTAGAGATGTCGATGTTCGCAACTCGAATTATTTTCTCCAGCATAAGGTTAAAGAAGTCGCACGCTAGGGAGTCACCTTGTCTGAAATCTCTTTTGGTATCAAATGGTGCGGAGAGGTCTGTCCCAATTTTCACTGCGCTGGTGGTGTTGGTCAGTGTCATTTTGCAAAGACGAAAGAGCTTTGCAGGGATACCAAAATCAGACATTGCGGCGTACAAGTGATCCCTAATCGTGCTGTCGAAGGCGGCTTTATAATCGACAAATAGATGATGGGTGTCGATCTGTTTTTCTCGGGTCTTTTCCAGGATTTGGCGTAGTGTGAATATCTGGTCGATGGTGGATTTACCAGGCCTGAAGTCACACTGATAAGGTCCAATCAGTTTGTTGATGATAAGCTTCAGTCTTTCACAGAGTATGCTCGATAGAACCTTATATGCAATATTAAGAAGGCTTATTCCACGGTACTTGGCGCAGATCGTGGAATCACCTTTCTTACGGATTGGGCAGAGTACGCTGAGGTTCCAATCACTTGGCATGCTTTCATCCAACCATATTCTGCATAGAAAGTCATACATGCGTTAGCTCTTCGCCTCCGGTCTTAAACAACTCAGCAGGCAGGCCATCTGCACCTGCAGCCTTATTGTTTTTTAGCCGAGCGATAGCTGTTCAGACCTCCTTCTAGTCGGGCGGCGGTAGTTCAAAGCCGTCAGTGATTGGGGTTCAATGGGAACATTTAACAAAAAACAAAAACTTATTTGAGTTATAGTATACTTATATGTATAGGGAAAACTCATTGAAAGAACTGTGGTAGTAGAGTAAAAAAGAAAACGCCTACTCATCCACGGTGAAAAAAATATTAAAATTAATACCTTCACTTTTCTTCTCAGATACATATTTAAAATTAGTGGGTATATATTACCTTAGGTCGATTTGGTTGTCCGGATATTTTCAACGGTATTTTAAAATCTCAAGGAGCTGCTAATCACCGACCTTGCATTCTTGCTTAGCAATTCCAAATTAGTTTAAAACATACTGCCAGGTTATAACTTTTTTGTAATTGGTGGGTAGACTTTCTTTTCGACGTCCTTACAACTGTGACGTCCTCCAAATGTGACATCTGACGAAAGTTTGTCGTTATAGAAAGTTAATTTTGTTTTCAAGGATTGCAGATACATTGTACAAATTAACTTCTACACTGTCTGCATTGCGAGCAAGAACCAATTTCATATTGCCGAAGCGTTGTAAAGGGTGTCCCAATAAGAGTGCACCATTTATTTTAAAATTAAAACACATATTTTATGAGCGAGTGGTGATATAGGTAGACTAGTTCCGATTAAGTATGTAATAAAATATATAGAAAATGGCCCCCGCCATTTTCAGGTAGCAGGTGGCGCCGTCCTGATGAAACCACATATTGTCCAAATCCATACTGTCAAGATTAGGCCACAAGAACTCTGTTACCATGCTCCTGTAACGAATGTCATGCACAATCACTGCATTTACATTTTTGTAATGGGGTTTCACAATGATAACGCGTTGTTCTGTTTTATAATCGTAGGCAACAGCTGTTAAATTTCAGAGCTGCCACTTGCACAGAAAAAAAAAACTAAATTTAAATCGAGCACTCTTTTTGGGACACTCTATATAAATGTAGGGTTCAAGTTCAAGAAGGTCGTTCCAGCGCAAACTGATGCGTTTCAAAATTCTGATATTAATCACATGGAATAAATACTTAGAGAACGGATGATAAAGATCATAAGATGGTACACATGATTGAGGCAAACCACAAGTGGAGATGGTATTTCAGACAGTGTCAGTTAACATACTGACGACAGCACTTTGATGCGTTGAAGGCGTGAGAAGAGCAGAGTGATCACCGTGCTTCAAGGACAGAATTTCAATTACTCAGACCTCGAGCTGGCGATTGAACTGAGTCTCCTCAGAGATAAGTTTGTCTCGCCAAAATTGCTTAGGATACCATGCAGAATGGGTACATATCTACTTTTCTATTGTATTATGTAACTAGACATTATTATATTTTTTTTTTCAGCAGCCTTTCTCACTATAACAAACTACATATGTTGTATTTGTACCAATAGCTCCTTTCATATATGCTACGCCTGGTTAAGGGTGTTACAAACCGTTAGCTAATAAAATCCCAATATACACGGTACGGTATACATAACACCACCGATTGAATGTAGTATAAAGAGCATAAAAACCGAATGCTAACATAAAAATTAAGATCACACCGCTTCAAGATGATCATCATCACTGCGGTGAATTCACAAAAATGTGTTATACGAGGTGAATGCTTATGACGATGATCATCAGTATTGTGTGTGGATCAAGGCTTCTGAGATGCCACTGACGTTGTTGTTGTTGTTGCCGTTAAAAAAAAAGAATTAAGCAGAAGAGCTGAAGTTAAGAAGGACTGCTAACTAAGTAAACTCGTCGCGGAATATTTCAGCTGATGGTCTTCAGAGATGATTATGATTGCTGAGTCCATATAAGCCCATTGAGTTAAGATTCCGACAATGTGATAAGTTGAGTCGCTCCTTCTTCATTCCAACAGACGAATGTCCCCGTTGCCCGACCATTCCGTCCCTCCATCCATACAGTGATGATGATCGCATTTTTCCACAGAATGAATTCAGTTTGAGTTTTCCTTTTTACCTGTTTATTTTTTTCTTTTCGTTTGTCTTGTTGCTTGCATAGTTGCTCTCACGTTTCTTCATCACTTACGTATATATCTTTTGCTCTGATTTTCTGCTGTGTGGTTCTGTATTTTCAATTCGTTCCTTCAAAGAACATAGCAGCAGCAGCAGCAGCAGCAGCAATGGTAGACAAAAAGGTTGAAAAATATGGTTGAAATGATTAGTTGTCATTTTTCAACTGTCATATGCGCCGGCTACTGGTTTTCTAAAGAAAACGATGTTGGCCATGACGACGCGTTCCCGTTCCCGTTCTCATAGCCATGGTATACTGCTGCAGTATCTACATACTTAGTTATGTTTGAATGTATGCGGTGTGTATCTCATAAACTTTGACGGAATGCTCGACTATTGTGGTGGCGGGGCACAAGCTTGCACTCCACTCATTCACCACTTATGAATGTGTTTTTAATAGAATTTGTTTTGTGTATGTGTGTGTGTTTGTGCGTGTGTGCATGTTAGTTTTGATTGTTTTTGCTGTTATTGTTGCTGGCTAATATGGGCATTTTCACTGTTTGACTTGACTCTTCACGTGGTCAAGTGACCAAGTGATTAAGCTGGAGCTATTAATATCGCACAAGTGGCGTGGCTGCTTGCGGCTGCTGGCCGTATTTAGATACGTGGATAAGTAGCAAATGCCACGCTCAACTCAATATCATTATGAATCTTATTAGCTAATGGTGGGAAAATTCGTAGAAGAAGAAGTTTCACCTGAAGATTCTTAGCATCTCAACTCTCAACTATGCCAGTACCTTATTTAGATTAATATCTCAGCTTGTTGCTGTTGCTTGTTTCATGTCTTTCGATTGTTGCTTGTATGTCGTTTACATAATCGTCCAACAGAGATTTTATTAATTTGATATTAATGATTTAATCTGATTTGGCTACTGCTGTGTCCATTTGATTAGTTTCTTTTTTTTTTTTTTGTTTCTTTTAACTCAGTTATTTTTTTTGATTCAAGCTACACCTTATTAAAGCATTTGTTGTCATTGTTTTGCGCAGAAAAGAGATCCGAGTTACATACTTTCTCATGTATTCAAATTTCAGTTCATTTGATTTATTTCAGATTGAAAGTTTTCTTTGGAAATGTGTACTTACACTGAGAAAAAAGGAATGATGTTTCCAACAGTTCAGCACTGTTGTAAAGAAGATCTGTCGTATTGAAGACAATTTGCTTGATCGAAGAATCTTTGTTATTTGCATAAAAGTGTTTTGCGTACAAGAATAATAAAATTATATCGGAGAAGATCGGTGAAAGCTCAGTTGACTCACTTTTATCTAAAATTTTCGAAGTTACATAAGTTTCTATAAGACCTTTAATTTCTAGTTCCGTCGACTGCAGCAAATTGAAAATTATTAATCATTAACTTTTTTTTTGCATGATTTAATACATTTACTTACTTACTTTCAATGGCACAACAACCCATGGAGGGCCTAGCCGAGCTTTTCGCATCCATTCATGTTGTGCGTGTTATATTTGTACATGAATGGAAGGGACCTACAGTTTAATGCCGAATCCGAACGGCGAAGTGAAAAGCTTTTCATAGCAATTTTTACAATTGTAGGTTTGCCATTGCCTGCCAAGAGGTGGTGCCGTGTGCCGTCTAAAAAAAATATTTTTTCTACTTTTTGATTTTGCCTGTGCCGAGATTCGAACCCCGGACACTCTGCGTAGCAGTTCAACACACTACCACTACGCCACAGCGACCACTATTTAATACATTTATTTATAGCAAAAAAATTATTGTTAAAATAAACAGCCTCACGTTTTTTTTAACAGATTTTGCTGGTGATTGCAAAATAATAGAATTTTTAATAAAAATTTTTCATTTGATAGTTTTCAGTATAACAACAGTTTTTCCATTTTTTTAACGGTATTTACTGTCAGATTTGCAATAACAAAAGTTCTGTCTACCACAACGTTGCATAAAAAAAAAGGCAGCACCCTGTCTGTCAATTTAACAGCATTCCTTTTCGAATGGAATATAAAAACAAAATCTGTGGATTGGATAATTTCGCTTGACATAACATTTTTTTTTTTTCTCAGTGTATGTTTGTGGATGCTTCTTATAGATTTAATTTTTCGAAACTATTTGAATTCAAATATTAACTAAACGAACTAACACAGCTTGGTTACACTATTCGCGAGTGACTGATGTGAAGTTTTCTGAATTGATCAAGTACCATAGTTGCTTCAGGAAATACTTAGTAGCTTCAAGAGGTTTGAGAAATAAAATAATTGTGATGTGATTGCAAATTACATATTTATTTGAAAGTTCCAAAAATATTATGGATTATTATCGGGTATACCCCGAATTGCGGCAACAATTCGTCGATTTCTCTGCGGTTTCTCCCCGAACCACATCAAATTATTCCCCACCGATATCCCATGCTTCATAAACTTGCTATTAAGTTAAAACAAAAAATTATGATTCATTGTTTAAAAGTATTCTCCTTTCTTCTTCTTTTAATGATACAACAGCCCATGTAGGGCCTGGGCCGAGCTTTTCGCATTCAAAATACATTAATAACGCTGTGCGAAAAGTTTCAATTCTATCTCTCGAACATGGGGTATGTAAATGGTGCATACCCAGTATCAGTAACATAGCTGGAATTTTTTCGGCAGGCCTAGTTAAGCTAAGTTAGCGTTTTTTTTTTAATAATTTCAAAAATAAAATGTTATTCCCCGAAAAAGGAATATTTTCTTTTTAAAACAGCAATATTTTTTCCAAAATAAATTTGTTTTGTTTACCTTAAATGTCGTATTTATAACTTCTAAAACGAAAAATTTCATTTATTTTCTGAACTTCACTATATATTCCACTAACTCCTTTCATCTCTTGAACTTGACTTGTACAATAACTTTCTTGCCTGATTCGTTCCATTTTTTGTAAACTCCTTTTCCTTTTTAGCCATGCCTTTTGCTTTTTCTTTTTGTGTTACGCTTTACCATAGCCTAATTAATTTGATGGGTTACATTTCTTTGTGACAACAGTTACTCTATCATCATCGTTCCACTTCTTACTCCACTTCAGTATTCTTCTGGCCAGATTAGGCCAAAAGAATACTGGGACATTATGGCTTCTTAAACATGGTAAAAGATCATGAGTGCCATCAGGCACTCATCTATGTATACTTCTTGATTTATGGGCCCAGTGGTAACAAATGTTTCACTACTTTTTCCACAAGTGCATACTTATTATCCGCAAAACCAAAAATTTTCCGGGAAATTTGGACTGTTTTTGCCTTTTTAACTTTTTAGCTTGGACTGTGTAAAATTACTGTCCAGGTAATTGCTTAAAATTACCTTTCACCTAGGTTTCATCATCCATGATGCAGCATTTAAATTTTGTATGGAAATTTTCGCACTGCCTTCTGGCTCTAGTTCTGTCTTCAATTTCCTTTTCTTCGCTTCGATATGGAACCTTTTGCTCCCTTACTTACTTTTGATGGCACAACAGCCCATGGAGGGCCTAGGCCGAGCTTTTCGAATCCAGTCATGTTGTGCGTGTTATGTTTGTACATGAATCGAAGGGACCTACAGTTTCATGCCGAATCTGAAAAGCTTTTCATAGGCAATTTTTACTCTTGTAGGTTCGAACCCCGGGACACTCTGCGTAGCAGTCCAACGCACTACCACTACACCACAGCTACCAATATGACTTAAAATAAGAATTTCTCTTTATTTTTGGACATAACTTTTTGAAGTTCCAAGCTTGGAAGCAGAATTGCAGACATTTGCATTTGGACTTCTCCACAAATGGGTTTTAGCTAAAGCAGCAAGTTTTTTGTCCACTGGACCACATTTTCTGACGGAACCTTTAGGTCTCCCAACAGGCAGATTCTCTTTATACTTTTTAATGGTTCAATTTACCGTTGCAATACTAACACCCACTAGATTTACAAACTTTTTGTGGATCCATGAAGGATTTTCTTGTAAAATATGCAATATATTTTATCGTTGCTCAAGCTCCGTGTCTGTCATTTCGGTTACAGAATTTTCTCATATTGAAAATGGAATCACAACAATTTGTGGATTTAGTCTGTTGAAAAAATAAAAGTCTACTCTAATCGCATGTACTTTAATGTCGTTATAAAGAAAAAAGCAAGTATCAATTTTTCGTGTACCTTCTTTATTAAGGGATTTTTTACGTCATAGCGAAGGTAATTTAAATGAAAATATGAATTAATTCCTAAATTTAAATTTGGCCTTATTATTATCCATACCAAATGCATACAATAATATGACAAATTAAAGTGCAATTCAATGATTTATTCTCATAACTAGCGTTCATATAAATGTATCCTCTTATGGTAGATTACCCGCCTTCTACCATCAAAAAAAAATTTTATTATATATTAATTTGTATATTTCTTTCAATTACCTTCGATGTGAGTTACTGCACTTTCTCCTTTTACAATATCTAAAGAATTTATTGTGGTTCCCGTAGACAAGTAGTGTTTCGTAATATTTCGTATATTCAGTCTGCATCCAAATGCCGAAACTTCCCTGTAGCAAAACCAACTGGTGTAAAGGTAGTCGATAAACTGGTTTACTGAATACCACAACTAGTCCCGAAAATTGGTGATTATCCTCATTTAACATTGTGTTGTCCTAGGCACAAGTCGATTGTCCAGGCTTGCATATCTTCTCAACCAATTAAACTTCAAGTAGTTGACAGATACATGTTTTCGGAATAGTTTGTAGACCGATCCGATTGTTTCAGTTTTGTAACCAGTTGTATATAGAAAATTAAAGGTATTTTTCCGTTAGTGACTAGTCCCTACTAGTGGCGTAGCCAGGTCGGGTGACACCCCGGGCGGCCCTAAATGGTGTCACCCTATAATACCACTCCCCCCTCTTCTTTTGAAATAATTATATTTTTTATTTAAAAGTAAGTAGATAATACAGGAATTCATAAAGTATTAAACTTCAAGTAGACTTCAAATAATACAGGAATATAGTAAATAAATTAATACGTACTTAATTTAAGTCACAAAATAATTAAATCCTCTACGAGTATGAGACCAATAAGGGAAATTTTTAATTACAGCATGCTTATTAAAGATCTTGGATGATTTGAAGATATGAAGATATGATTTAATTAATTTAACTTTGAAAATCTTCTTTTACATGAAGCCACAGAGACGCAAGCTGTTAAAAACAATTAATGAGCTAAAGATACGGTTGAAACAGACTCTATAAAGTCCCATTCTACAATAAAAGTTAGCATATCAAGCGTAGTTCATTTACTTGCGACTTTAAATTCAATGTTTGCTGCCTTAATTTGTCTACGAAGTCTTTGTACTTCTACTTTAAGTTCTTCTTCTACAACTTCATCGTAGTGCCAACTTTTTCCAATATCTCGTTCTGCGCCGGCTGATGCTTATTCCGAGCTTTGAGCAAATAATACTAGCCTTCTCCAATGAACCTTCCCCTAAATATTCCCGCTTTTTTTAAAAAAAAAAAGAATCGGGGCATTCTATTTCGCTCTTACTTTATCGACAGTTAGTCCTGGAGTTTGCAAATATTTTTGTGTAGCATCCACTTCCTCCAACACATCGTGCAAAAAACAAATGAAAACAAATGAGAGTATAATTTTAGACATTCACACCTACTTAGGTAAGTATAATATTTTTTCCGCTTTTTGGACATTGCGGGTGTCACCCCAAAAATGGTGACACCCGGGGCGAACCTTTCCGCTCCCCCGCCCTACCCTGGCTGCGCCACTGGTACCTACTATAATTCAAAAATGTATACTACTGTGGGCAAAAGTTAGTAAGACTTTGATCATAATTTCAAATTTTTTTATTCATTCTTCCAAATCTATTTCGTCCCCTTCAAAGTAATCCCCCCCGGCCCCAATACACTTGTGACAACGTTTTTTCCAATTCTCGAAACAGTTGTTAAATTCAATTTCCGGAATAGCCTATAGCCTTCAATGCGCTTAGCGATTCATGTTTAATGTCTCCAATTGACTCAAAACGGTGTCCACGAAGCGGTTTTTTGAGTTTAGAAAATAGCCAAAAGTCACAAAGTCACACGGTGCTAAGTCAGGCGAATAGGGTGGTAGGGTGGTTGCGGAACGATATCAGTCGAATTTTCGGCAAAATGGTCTCGTCTTAGGCCCACTCTTCTTTTTGGTCACTCTTCTTAGGCCCAAATGATGTTTTAAAATGGTTTTCACTGATCTTTCCCATATTCCAACGATGCCAGTAAGGTCTCTGACTGTTAATCGTCGATTCTCGAGCACCATATCCTTGATTTTATTGACGTGTTGATCATTAGTTGATGTTGATGGCCGTCCTGGACGTGGTTCGTCGTCAACGCGTTCTCGACCGACCATCTTTGAACAATTTGTACCAATCAAAAACACTTGCTCGCGACATACAATTATCACCGAAGGCCTTTTGCTACATTCTGAACGTTTCGGCACCAGAAATTTGATTCCGCCCACAAAATTTAATGGAACTTCTTTGTTGAATAATTTCACTCATTGTGAAAATCGCCGAATGCACTTTTTGTACTTCAGAAAGACAAGCGTATACTAAACACTAATTATTTTGATGTGACATTTGGCATAGATGTCACCGACAGTCATACCAACCTTAAAAAAAAATTATTTTGATGAATGGGTTTCCGCGCGAAATTTAAATTAAAAAGTCTTACTACTTTTTGCCCACAGTAGTATTTCATTTTCATATTCATCAGTGATTCATCAAAGATCATTTAAAAATTCACATAAGTGAAATATATTGTACAAAGTACATAGATGCGAATTACAAGGCAATATTTTCGCTGAATATTTTCACAGTATTAATAAAGTGGTTGATCACTGCATTTGTTTTCAACCACTTTAAAAACTAGTTGTTGCATAAACTATTTGAGAAACGAGTAATTTTGGTGGACAAGATTGGTTTTGTCCCTACAGAGTGCATATTTACATTTTGGCTTGGAAGCTTTTGATGGAGCGGCTAATTCTGTACGCGGCTACCACATCGGATATACATACTTACTTCAAGCTGGTTGCTTATCAGAAGTTTCTCTATCATCACAAATTTATATATTACATAAAACTATATTCCAGTAGTGATTGTCGGTTTTTAGACATAGTGTGATTTTTCAATGCAATGGAAATGTTTTGTTTGCGGACCTGCAATTACAGAATTGCAAAACCAATAAATATGGGGATATTTTGGGACCCCAAACTCCCCCGGCCCCTCCTCTAAATACCCTCTTGCTTATAATTTTATGCTGTTGGTATCTCTTCCAAAGAATTTCCGAAATGTACTGCCAATCAATTGCCGTCTGCAAATTGAGAAAAACGCAAATCATTTAATGTTTTCTTGCATAATTTATTTAAATTGAATTAAATGTATTTTGTTTTGTTTTTTTTTTTATAATATACATATGTTTTTATTTTAAATTAACAATATGATTTTATTTCAAGATTTCTTTCTTTTTTTCTCATTAGTTATCACAGATTACAATTTCTTACTTAAAATAAAAATGTTATACTCGTACTCGTATGTAGTACTTACATATGTATGTATGCAAGTATGTGTGTGTGTTGTGTGTTTGTGTGTGTGTAAGTATGTATTCGTCCATTCGTGCATTAGTATGGGGTGAATGCATTTATTTGTTCACACTTAAGGGAACTGCACTAATTTTTAGTATATGGTAAATAGTGTCAATAATTATTTAGTAAATACATACAAACATATATTAATTATTTAATTAATTAATAAATGATAATTGATTTTTTAGTTAGTATGTGCTAAAAGCCAATTAACAATGTGTAATGTTGACGATGCGTAAACATTTTAGGTAAATGATATCAGAGAGCAAAAAGCAAAACGAACAATACTGAATTTTAGCTCCAGTGTTACTCTTAAGAAATTTACATACAAAAAATTAATAAACATGAAAAAAGGGGGCAAAAAACAAAAAAGTAAAAACGAATGCAATTACTTCAAGTCATTAACCCGCACATGACTAATTCGCCAACTTATAAATTAAATTACAACACTTTCACGTGTGAGCTTTCAGTTTTTTTGTTGTTATTTTTCTTATTTTTTCTTATTCTTTTCAATACTATTTGCTGGGTGTGTGTGTGTATGTGTTTGCATAGTGTTAAAATTATGTTAATGTTAGTCATAAAATTAAATAATTTACGATTTGCAAAAGAGGAAGAAACAATTAAGTTGTTGTTTTTTTCTTTTCTTTTACTGCTACATATGTATGTGTTTGTATGAATGTAAATATGTATGTATCTTAAATATACTTAAATTACTTTTATTGCTAAGAAATTAGTGCGCATTTGGGTAAGTCGATGCGTATAATTAAAAAGGTATTTATGTGATAGTAGTGGTCTTAAAATACACAAATACTTAAATATAGTAAATATGTATGTATGTATGTATTTATGTATGTATGTATGTATGTATGTATGTATGTATGTATGTAGGTAAATAAAGTAAGTAGTTAGTAGTGAATTTATTGCGAATTTAAATGAATTTTTTTATTATTTTACTTTTTTGCACATTTTGTCCCGCTAATTGATTTTTATTGCAAATTAATCTTTGAGGGGGGAGGTGGTTGCTTGCACTCATTATTATTGTTATAAAGAGTCAATTAACTGCGAGGGTGGATCAATAAGTACCCGTGTGTGAAGACAGGTGGCGTTGCTGAGGGAAGTTGGCATTACCGTCGTGTACTGCCATATGTCACACGACACCACACTTTTCAATTTCAAACTGATTCATATGTTAGTTTTTATTTGGCAGCCATTAGTATCACATGTGTTTGGTATTTCGCGATAAAATGGAAAAAGAACAATATCGATCCGTAAGTCGCTTTTTTATTTTTGTATGGAAAAAAATGCGAAGAAGTAAAAGCGAAGTTGGATGCTGTCTATGGGGACCCTTCACCATCTACATATGACAACCATAAAATATTGGTTCAACGAATTTAAACGTGGTCGTACATCTGTTTTTGATGATGAGCGCCCAGGCCGCCCGTCAGACGTGGTTACCGAGGAAATCGTTGAAAAGGTCCACGACATGATTCTCGCTGATCGCCGAACGAAAGTGCGCCAAGTAGCAGAGGCCGTAGGAGTGTCGTACGGAACGGTAATTAATATTTTACATGATATGTTAAGCATGAGAAAGGTGTCGGTACAATGGGTGCCGCGATCGCTTACAATGGACAGCAAGCGGATACGGAATTGTCGCAGGCAAATTGCATGAATTGAACTACGAATTGCTGCCGCACCCACCTTACTCGCCCGACTTACCTCCCTGCGATTTCTTTCTGTTGCCCAACATGAAAACGTGGCTCGGGGGAAAAAAATTCAGCTCAAACGAGGAGGTTATCGTCGAGACAGAAGATTATTTTGAAGAGTTTGACAAATCGTATTTTTTGGAGGGATTAAAGATATGACAGAAACGTTGGGAAAAGTGTATTGTAAAAGGAGATTAAGTTGAAAAATAGAAAAACAAAATTTGTGAAAAACTTGCCTCTTCATTCCTAACACGGGTACTTATTGATCTACCCTCGTACTTGCAGCTCATACGAAAGGTATTGGGAATATTTTGAAAACAAGTTAAGTAGTTAAGTAATTTGAGTCTATGGGAAAGAAAACTAAAATTTTTCAAGCAGTCTTTTGAGATATTCTCCACAGCTAGTGTGGGAATGCCTTGAGGTGCTCAATGAATTAGACAAGACCAACAGGTTAACTAAGTGAATATACTTAGAAGGTACTATGGGTTCCTGGATACATAGAAATTCTGAGAAATGAGATGGCCGATTATTTGGCAAGGAAGCCAGCGGCCACGACCCACATTAGCCCCGAGCCCTTTCTAAAAATAAGATCTAATAGTATAAAAGATGAACTAAGAAGGGATGAAAGGATCTGTTGGTCAGCCTTTACCGGGCAGTTAAAGCTAAGTAAACTAAGTAGCCAGAAACGAAATGGGACGTTGGAGCACTCTCTTCTCTAATCATGTTTTTAAACCTTAAATTTGCATCCCGAATCATTGCATCATTACGTTAGCTTGTTATTGAAAACCCAGTTATGCAAATTGACCTAAATATACTCATATGTAGAACAATTCCACCAATGATGAGAAGCTGTTAGGAGCGTTCGACAGGAAGATACTCCGCAAGATCTACGATCCAATATGCGTGGACGACGTGTAGATGTAACCATGAGCTGTACGCCGACAATGACATAGTCCATTCATGTACAAATATAACACGCACAACATGAGTGGATGCGAAAAGCTTGGCCTTTGGCGCTACATGCGGTCATAGTAGACACTGATAAACTGAAGTTCATTGTGGTGAAGGCATAACATTTGCCATAACGGCTGCCTATCTCTTTAACGGTGTCCTGTGGGATTACGTTCACTCTCTCATTCTCCCTCCTTCTTCCTCACACCTATCAATCTTCCTTCCATTCAACACAATGCTTTGCATTTATGGGGGTACACCCTGTGTGTTAAATGTATTAATAAAAATAAATGATAAAAAAATAAAAAATAGTCAAGCGAAGAAAAATCAATGGAATGCGCTCCGGCTAGAAGGGTGTTTTATTCGAGCCACGCAGAAGAGGACTTCCTAATCTCCGTTGGAAAGACTAGGCACAGGGCGAGTTGACTGCACTTATCAACTGGCACCAGCGTGCATATAACAGAGGCGACCAAGACCGATCGTCGGTTGTAGTGCCAGCTAATTAAGTAAGTAGAGCATGTATTCAATCAAAACCAAAGCTTACTATCGTGTGCTAAAAATAAACTCATGGCCATAACCGGGTTAAGTTGTTAAAAGCAGTAAAGTTAATAGCACAATGGAGCAATAACAACAATTTCAACTTCGACGGTTACGAGACTATGCATGATTTGTTGAGATAGTTAAGCTGTCATATTCTCAAGGACCATATGGGAATATTTAAAAAATGTAAAGGCTCTAGGCAAAATAAACGAGGTAATACCAGTTAACCCACGCCTCTGGACAACTAAAAACCGATAAACTGGATCGGAAAGCAGCGGTAAACGCATTTTTAGGAAAACAAACTTATTTGTTTTAAGATAAGTAAAGGAAGACGATAGGGGGCATTACTGTTCTATAACTCGGTTCAGATCCCTAGATTTCATACAATCAAAGTGAATTAATTTTACACAGGCCTATTAATATCTGTACCTTGGACCGTGATATTGTAAGCTTAGGAATACTACAGGCATTTTGATATAGTTTGCACTTCTTCTTAAAAGCAAAGAACAGAGTCCCTTTCTTTAACTCGGTATGGTACTCTCTTTGATGTACTGCTACCCAGAAAGTAGCGACCACAACTCATCGCGAGAACGCATCTCATTTCAGAATTCCTTATTCTTATTCTCTCGGAAAAACTATATCAAAAACTTACGAATGAACTAGGGAAAAGCTGAAGATATATCGCCATGGGTTTATCTAACATTATTCGTTACTTTATTAACCATAAAGTCACTGGTAAATTTTACGACACTTGTCGTTTTTCGTCACTACTTGAACAAAACACTCCAGCAATCTGGGGTCAAAAACACTTTTAGCTTCTTTTTCGGGATTTTCATTAGGAAAACTGTAAACAGACAATAAAAGATTAAAAACCTCAGTTTGTTAGAGCTGTGGGTTAAAAAATGAGTGGAAGAAACGATAAACCATATTTGTAGAGCTTAAGCAAATGTTTTCGTTGAGGGTGTCATCAAATTTACAGGTTGATTTGCTTACTATTTAATTTCTAAGACATTAGCTACTTGAGAATCATAAGTAAGCCTAGGCCTCCGCACGAGCAGCTGTCATATTACTTACAAAACCATTACATGCCACGCCCCCAATAGATATGTTGTGCGCCGCCAGGCTATTACTGTAGCACATACCGTTCGTAGGGGTTACAGCAACCGCCGATCCGGCATGCAGTGGATTCGCACCCGAACCGTTGCCGCTCGTAAGTTTCATGTTGGGAGGAGTCTGAGGTGGGGTGTCGGGTTGTATTTCGGTAAACCCCATACGTTGCTGCTGTGGCGGCAGCGGCTGCTGTTGATGATGATACTGATGCGCATGCAGCTGATTGGCTTGCTGCTGCTGCTGCTGATGGTGCTGGTGATGGCTTTGCTGTTGCTGGTGCTGTTGATGTGCCTGTTGCATCATAGGCGGCGTAGTAGGGGTGGTAGGCATAATGGTATGGTTGATGGTGGTGTTGGTGGTGCTGCTGCTGCTGTTGCTGCTGCTGGTACTGCTGATGGGACCTGCTGCGTACCCCGTAGGTATCTGCGAATATGGCGATCCGCCGCCGTATCTGTTCATCATAGTCAACGGCGAACTGTGTGCTGGATGCGGTTGCAGTTGCATCGGTTGTTGAGACTGAAGAATGCTGTTGCTGTTGCTGTTGCCTACGCTGTTGCTGTTCGGCAATAATGTGTGTGCTTGTTGTTGCAGCAGTTGCTGCTGCTGTAATTGCTGATGGTGGTGATGATTGTAGTATTGCTGTTGTTGTTGTTGTTCTTGGTGTTGGCCCTGATATGCTGCTGCTGTTGTTGGTGGTGGAGTTTTGCAGGCGACTGTGTCGGCCAGACTCCATATTTTGGGCTTGCTTGCTGGAATCGGTATGCCACAGTCTCTGCTCATCGGGTTTTTTGGAGCAACACCATATTCTCCGCCTGTCTCGGTTACGCCACCACCATAGCCGCCACCACCCACAATATGCTGTGGGTAATAAGCGGCAGATGGATGTAATTGTTGTTGCTGCTGCAGCTGCTGCTGCTGCTGTTGATGTTGCTGATATGGATTATAGCCGGGCTGTTGGGCGTACGGTGAATTATATACACCAAGTCCACGCATTATAGCTAAATTTTCTGGCTTACGTTCATCCGCATTTAAATCGTCGTCTTTGTCATCTTTGCCATGGCCACCGTGCTCGGATTTCACATGATGGTGGGCATCTGGAAGGGGCAATTAATACAAATTCAATTAAAGAGGAAAACACTTAAATCTCATGCGGAAATAAACAAGTATAAGTTTCTTAAGTCTGCTGGCAACGCTTACGAAAACAATAGCAACAACAAAAACCAAAGACAAGCACTCGCCAGCACTCTTCGTGAATTGTGAGCTGTGAGCAAACACCCTTGAAATTGTTTGTAGGCGTTGAAGCGTGCCACCCCTCGAAATGCATAAAGCTTTCAACTACAAAACGCTTACGTTTCCGCTGTTCTCTTCTCTTCATCTTCTTATCGTTTACTGTTATTCGGGATTTTGTTTTTGTTGTTATTGTGATTTCATAATAGAGTTAACTGAATTTACAAGAGTCACAAACTTTATCAAGGCCACTTACGAGTGCTGGCCGCCCTTCTTCCCTTCTTCCCTTCTTCCCTTCTGCCCGCTTGCCTGCTTACGTTAAGAAGCTCTCTCCGCCATATGCTACGAGAACTTCCGGGGAGGTAAATAGAGCTCAACAATGTACACGCAACCCCAAAAGCGAAAACGACAGACGCGTTGCGCTACATAAATTTCACTTAAAACGAACATGCCGCCACCTCCAAAAATTCCAAGACAAGCAGGGATGCCAATGTATATTGGGTAAGATTGGCTACGTGATGAAGGGAAGGGCGAAGGGTGCCCGAGAGTGTCTGGGAAAGTAAGATGGTTAGAAAACAATAGAATATCAACCCCAAAAACATAGGGTCTCTATTTGATTTGACAGCAAAAACCATTTCCACAATTCAAGTATGTGCAAACGCGACTGTGACTCAACTACAAACGTTAGCTGAGCTTGACATAGGCCAGTAAGGCACTTAAGTTAGACGTTAGACACAACATAACACAACAACAGTAAAAAGGTCAATTTTTTGTTAAGAGGCTAGGAGCTGGTGTCTTTTATAAAATGAAATAAAACATGAAGAAATGGGAAAAAGTTTGCCATAAACGTTTCATTTACCTTTAAGATGTTCTCCCCCTCCATACACCTTCCCCGTCTCACTGATGATGTCTTTCTCCTTCTCATCATCCGATAGCATTGCATCGTCGTCGTCTTCTGTTTTATTCTTTGGTTCCCAGGTCATCTTATTCTCTTTCTTCAGGCGTCGGCGTGCGTTCGCAAACCAAGTTGAAACTTGTGTCAATGTCATTTTCGTTATGATGGCCAACATAATCTTTTCGCCCTTCGTCGGGTATGGGTTCTTCTTGTGCTCGTTGAGCCATGCTTTCAGTGTGGCTGTCGATTCGCGTGTAGCATTTTTGCGACGTGCTGCCAAATCGTAACTAGCGCCATAACTGTAATGAAGTATACAATATTAGATGTTTTAGATAATTTCGTTGAAAATTAACATACAAATTTCTTCCATTTGAAATATTCAAATACAGATCGTAATATTTAATGGCCAAGCGTTGGTTTTAAGAAATATGAATAAGGATTTTGTTAAATTCTGCAACTTCGGAATCATATATTATTTCGGTATACTTATAGCAAATACATGCCATAAATATTCAATTTAATTATAATTTCTTAGCCTGGGTTTTAAGACTGTGCATAAGCCTGGTCAAAGTACCATATCTTCCTTAACTAATATGTCAGATCACAGATAGCTAGCTAGCTAAACTTGCGTAAAATATACTTTTCAGTGGACATTTCAATGATAACTTTTTACTCATAAAGTGTTTAAATATGTATTTATAAATAGCCTTAGCCAGAGAGAGGATTTGGGTACTGTAGGTCGTCTCGAGAATGTGATATATATATGATGAGACTATAATAATTTTTAAAATTCCTTCAACAGTTCAACTGCTTATAATATATTTGCGCTTGGATTATATTGAATCGCAAATTTCAGGGTTAGTTGTTAAACGGCTCATTGTGATACCACATACTCGTAGTTGGACCGGTTCCGAAAGGCGGGAGACAATTTGATAGTGGTTTGTGGTTTTGACATTACCTGCCAAGTGGTGTACTTGTACACTCTCATTCACTTCACATAACGGTAGAAATATAAGATGTTTTTATAAGTACGAGTATTAACCACCAGACAAGGAGAGGATTCGAACCGC
Organism: Palloptera scutellata; assembly: GCA_958295655.1. Classification (NCBI taxonomy): domain Eukaryota; kingdom Metazoa; phylum Arthropoda; class Insecta; order Diptera; family Pallopteridae; genus Palloptera; species Palloptera scutellata. The sequence continues at coordinate 42,523,437 of OY282449.1, read as the reverse complement.
GAGTTATTGTCTGACTTTTGGTATTAGTTACGGTCAACTTTTATTCTTTTATTCCATATATCCCGTCTACTTCTAGTCTGAATATAATATCTAAATTTCGGTTTAGACCTTAAATTTCTGATTTCTGGACTAAATTTTAGTATGCTTAGTCTGTATTTCCATCTAAGCTTTAGTGTGTTTTTGGTCTGAATTTTGGTCTAAATTTCAGACTGAATTTTTATAACTATAAGTTTTGTTCACTTTTTGTCCAAATTGAAGTCTGCTTCTGGTTTTAAGTTTTGATATCAGTTTTGGTTTACTTGTACTCCGAATTTTGATAGAATTTAGTCTGAATTTTAGTCAGAGTTTTGGTCTGCTTTTGTTCTTAATTTCAATTTGAAGTTGGTCATGATTCTTGTCGGCTTTTCTTATACATCTTAGTCCGCTTCTGGTCTTAATTTCGGTATGCTTGTTGTTTAAATTTCAGTTTAAGTTTTAATTCGACAGGTTTGAATTATTTTTTGTATGAATTTTTTCGGCCTGAAGTTGGTCTGGCGTTTTTCTGAGTTTTTATTGGCTTTTAGTCTTAATTTTAGTCTGCTTCTACGGTCTGATTTTGGTGCCAGTTTTGGACTGCTTTTGCTTTGAATGTCGGACAAAGTTTTGAATAAATTCAATTTGAATTTTGCTCAGAGTTTTTAAATATGTTATTACCAATATTTCGTGCTTAGTTATAGTCTGAGTTTTGGCCTGTATTTTATCTGCTTTCGGTGCTAGTTTTGGATTAAATTATGGCCTGAATTGAGTCTAGTCTTAATTTAAGTCTGCTTTTGGTATATATTTCGTTATGATTTTGGTGTCAGTTTTGGACTGCTTGTGCTTTGAATGTCGGACTAAGTTCTGAATAAAATTAATTTAAATTTTGCTCAAATTTCGATCTTAGTTTAAGTTTTAGTCTGCTTTCGTTGCTAAGTTTGGTTGGAATTATGGCCTGAATTTCGGGTTAATTTTTGGTTAAGAATTTTTTTGAATTTATGATTAATAATTAGTTTAATTTTTGGTCTCAAATTTGATTTGAACTGGGTCTAGTTTTATATCAGATATTTGATCTGCATTCGAAGTATGTATTTATCTGCTTTGATATTCTGATGTTTAAACTGTGACTCTGGCCGCTATTCCCCATGTCTTTTCAATTGTCTGCTGTTTCTCTATAACTTAAATATCGTTTCATTGAATGAAGTTATTTCGAAGCCAACACTAAACAAATTAACAAACTACAACAACAACAACAGCAACAACTAATATAATAAGTGTTTGCATAACAACTGAACGCTCTAAATTAGTAACTTCGTTATACTTATGTTCTAGTTAGTAAATATTGTCATCGTGAGGAAATTCCGTAAATCGTAACTAACAATCCGCACTTGTCAATTGATGTGGATGCCGCTGCCGCTAATGAGTTATGTGAAGTAGTGTAAACAAATTGTTATCTTCGAAGAGAACACCACCTCAGTTTAAGCAATAACTGATAGTATATACAATAAGTAAGTTAAGTATGTATGTATGTACTTTCAACAAACAATGAGTGATGATTTCAAGTGAAAGGAAATTTATTTTCAAACCAGAAACTTTGGCGTTCATAGGAAAAAAGCATGGCAAAGGCAAGTTCTATACAGGCTTAAATCAAAACGACACTACTCAACTTGACCAATATTATCTTCAGATAATTGTTTGCCAAGTAGAAACTCGGGCAGGCAAACAAGATGAATTTGTATCAGCACCATTTTTAACCACTAAATTGCCAAATTGACACAGCCTCCGTATAATTTTTTTCCCCTTACATCGACGATTGTGTTTTTTAGCTCTGCCATAGCCTAATCTCCTATGTTGCATCATTATTTAGTAGACGTAACCTCGGACCTCTTCTTTGATGACGAATAAGAGGTAGATTATTGACATAATCATACCGGACAGATGCATATACCCATTGGTACTGGGCATTAGCTTCGGCAATCTTCTCACCTTCCCAGCGCATTCAACCAAACCTATACCACAAAATTTGAGTTGTTGTCTTTGACATTTACTTACTCACTTTCAATGGCACAACAGTCCATGGAGGCTCTAGGCCGAGCTTTTCGCATCCACTCGTGTTGTGCTATATTTGTATTCTTTGACATAGTAGCACCTTAAATTTCTCAACGAGAAGATGCTACTACGTAATCAGTAGGTGTGTAAAGAAGTTTTCTGGTGGAAATTTGGATGCTATTAAAACGAAATCTATTAAAAAATTATTTCCACGATTTTTTGGATCCTGATCATTATTTCCTAAGACACATATGGACTGCCACGTCAAAATTTTATTTCCAAGTAATTTAAGTTCACCATAGAGCAAAATGTTTAGTTTTTACACAAACCCTCACCTCCTCTTTATCTTCCCCATTCTTTTCGGGGGTTTTTGGTACAAATGGTACAAAAAAAAATTGATTTAAGTAAGTCAGGGAGTAATTTTAATATATGGTCGTCTCCTTTCCCATATAATGGGGAACTTGTAACTTGTTAAAGTCAAAATCACCCGACGAGCTAACATTGAAAGATTATTCAAGTGAAAGGCCCCTGTGATGCCCAAACATATAAAAAGTTTAAGACATTTCAAATTGTTGGACCGTTGATTTACACTTAACGGATTTGAGCCAGATCCCTATTCCATACAGTTAGAGTAAGGACTTCATAAGCCCGCATCCAGTGCGTTAAATCATAAGCTAAACTTATTCTTTAATTAAACTAAATGTGTACAATTCAAGTACTTATGATACTTTTTTAAACAACTTTAAACAATTCTAAGCTTAAATATTGTTTGTATTCAAAATATGCTGTAAGCAACCAATCCTCGGTAACTTTTTGTTTTTTTTTTTTTTTTTTTTTTTTGTTTGAAAAATAAAATAATCCGATAAATCTTCAATAGTCCTGCAGGACGATGATGAAGTTGATTTCATGAAACGCATTAAGAATTTTAATCTTAAACATTTGAAACTTTCGTTCGCCTTTCAACATTCCAATGGCTGAGTCATAGTGTAAAACAGTATCTACAGTAAACCCCGGTTAAGTACCGCTCTTTTAAGTGCCTTTCCCGCTTAAGTGTCCGTAATTTGGCTACTTTTTCTGCCAATATCCATAGAAATTTACACTTTTAAGTATTTCAAAAGACTGAGGTACATTTTCAGCTGAGGTACATAACCGGGGTTTACTGTACTGATTTTCTTCCACTTCCACTTCTGTTTCTACCGTTTCGTTTTCTTCTTTCAAATAGCAGTAACTATGTACATACATACATACGAGTACATATTTACTGTAAGAAGTTTCCATGCTACTTGTTGAGCTGGCAGCATCAATTTTAAAAATAGGTTGAGCGAAAGAAAGAAATTACTATGTAAAATTGAAAATATGCGGCAGATTCGCCATTCATTCTATGAGATTTAAGCAAAGTATTCGAGGGATTTAAGTTGAGCTGAGTGCTTTTGGTGTTCGGGTATGCTGATCTGCCTGCATAGCCGCAGACATTTGTGTGGTTGGTATTCCACACAGCCACCGCCATTACCGCCGTCACCATCATCCTCACCACCAGCAACAATGGCAGTTTTGCTTTTCTGTTTCTCTTTTGCTTGATTTTATACGCATATGAGACAAATCCCTCGTTGGTGATAAAAAGCACCTAGATATTTACGTCAAGTACTCGAGTACTGTTTGAGTGAGCGTAGAAATAGAAGTTGCAAGTTATAAGCGAATTATATTAAAGTGTCGATATGAGTTTAATTAAAGCATTTCAAAGCTTTTTTTTTGGAATTATTCCAATATGTAAGTAGGAATGGTTATTTTTAATTGAATTATTATCAATGTTGTCTTTGGTTGAAGTGGGTACTTAAAGCAGCCGTTGACCAGAAGTTTCTCCAAAAATCTGTGCCCTTTAATTTCAATTTCTACACTCGACCATGATCATGTTTCTTTTGCGAGTCATTTCCAATTGTAATTTCTTAATAATTCACATCAAATCTATTGTCAGCTGCAGTGTTCTACTGACTGACCCCACTTCATAACAAAGGGCAACTGCAATGTTTCAGCGCACATATCATAAAAGTTTCAACACTTACATTATTTATGGATTACTTATATTTAAAGATTTATTGAGTTGCAGCTAAAATTTTGTATAGTAGCCCAAACTTAATTATATCATGAATAAAAATGAAAAATATTATTAATATTTCAATAAAAATGATAACGTTTCGGTTGATTTAAACGAGAAATGTCGTCGATACTAATAAACACGAAAAGCCATTAAGCGGGGATTAGTTATCCGAGGGTGTTGGTTAGGGCACCCTAACCACTTATTCATTTTTTCTTCGAAAGTGTATAAAAATATATTTCCTTAACCCGGATATTTCAGAGCAATTTAAATTGAATCTTTATTAAGAATAGGTATTGCAAAATTTCATACAAAAAATGCTTACGAAATGCTCAAGAAATTGCTTTTTCTTCGTTTAATGGCACAACATAGAGGCCTAGGCCGAGATTATCGCATCCCCCCATGTTGTGCGTATTATATTTTTCCGAATCCGAACGGCGTAGTGAAAAGTTTTTGCCATAAGATGGTACCGTAAAAATATTTGTCTTTTTCCTTTCTTTAATTTTGCATGTGCCGGGATTTGAACCCCAGACACTCTGCGTAGCAGATTTCCAGTATTACTTGTAGTTGATATTGTACTTAATAGATTTTATATTTCTTTTACAGTCCACAAAAAAATAAATAAATAACAAAATTAAAAATGTTTTCTCTTTCAATAAAAAAAGGCAAAGTTGTTTTTTGAAGGTAAATGGACATACATAAAACTATTACTTACTATCCATTTTAAGTAAACCCTGCATTAAAGATACACAAAAGGTTAGAAAACATTTATTCATTTCGATTGCTAAATTGTTTTTTTTTCCAAAATTATATTTTGCATCTTGTTTCTATTTCCAACACATGATGCCTACCGCGCAAGATCGTAGTACTAGTTACTTTTTCTCTCAATTAACAATGAGTTTCTTTATTTATTTTATTTCTGAAGAGCTGGAAACTCCCCTTTACTGGAGTTTTGTTTTTAAAACTTACCCATACGCCGCTAATGTTGGATCATATGAATAGTAGCCAGTTGTTGGTTGCAGACTAGCAGATGTCCATGCAGTCATCTCAGAACTCGAACCACCTTCTTTTAGGGCATATGGATTGCTCTGTAATAGATAGAAATTGAATAATATTAAATAAAGTATTATAAAACAAGAGTTAAAAATAAAAAAAACCAGTCCTTAACTATGAATGCAGACCTACACCGGTAGCACTCTCTCTTTTAGAATCCGCTGCCAAACTCAATCCAAAACAAGATCAATCAACCCAGATATGTTCAATTACCGCTCCCTACAGATATGCCCAAATGATCACTTCAGAAAGTCTAGATTTTGAATAAAACATGTCTGAAATGGGGGGCCTGGGGCGTAGGACACAAAGTAAAGTTCGTGACAGTCATATGCGCGTCTATGTTCGATCATTGCGCTTCTTTGTTTCAAGTCGACAAACAGCCTCTTCGTGGCGTCCCCTGGATAGCGATCTGACACCCGCCAGTGAGCTAAGTAATGTATGCGGCTGGCTTCTCCATGGCCTTGAATGAATGGTTGTGCGTCGGGCTTGGAACCCAACACGTTAAAATATTCCCCAATGAATCCTCAAATGAAGCGAGGTGGCCACGACCGATCATCGTCTGTAGTGCCAGCTAAGTAAGTAAGTATGTATGTCTGAAGTGTGCTGCATGTAGGCCATTGAGCACGTCTGGATTACTTTACCCAAGTTACTAAAGTATATAAGAATATTTACAGAATTCCTTGAGAAAGTTTATTTTGTTAATTCAGCACAGAGATGCTCTAATTCTCTTGGAGATAAGGTTTTATTTACTTATAGCCATTAATGAAGTAATAAAAGGAACCACCAATTTTTTTTTTTTAAATATTTTAATGTGGTCGCATTCTTTGTTTAGGAGGAATATTTGTTCTCGTTGTACTCACAACTTAAAATTTTTTTTTAGCCCTTCTCTGGAACTCTTCCAAATTTTACCTTCTTCACCCTACATTAAACACACTCACTTATAGCTTTACCAGGCATGAATGAATTTTAAATTCGCTAGATCAACTTAAAATTCCCCCACAGCTTTCGATATTAATCGTCAGCCGATTACTATTTTTTTCCAAATGACACCAAATGAAATGAGCGAACTCAGATGATGCCAATTAAATTTATTATTCCGAAAATAAGAACAAAAAATGTTTGCTGTTAAGCTTTGAAACAATATGGAAGAAAATCCAATCAATAAGCACAATGTTAACTGATGGTGAACACTAAATATTTTATTTTCTATGTACTTTTTAATAAATGTAAAGAGAATCAGTTTCATTACTCAGTAAAAACTATATAAAAGAATATTTAAATTATTGAAAAAAAATAAAATATGACACCTATAAAAAATTGGAGGGTTGTTTGAATTAATAAAAACAAAATGACATATATTGCATGCAGTCAATACTCGATTTACGACTATTAGCAAAAACATTGGCAAAAAAAATAAAAAATATTACGAAATATGATTGCCATGGCGTAGTTGGTAGAATGCTGATGCCCGGGTTCGAATCTCGGCACCTTTTGGACCACCTGGACCACCTTCTGGCAGCCAATGTACACGTCCACGAGTAAAAATTGGCTAAGAAAAGCTGTTAACTTCTTTGTTCGGGTTCGGCATAAAACTGTATGTCACTTTCATTTTGTACAAATATACCACATACAACCATTAAAGAAAAACGATTTTTTTCGTACTACTACTTTACCGATGTCTTTTTACCGATTTTTACCGCACGTTGTCTTTGATCGTGCACAGCGTCTGCTGTGTTATACTATGTCCTATCCACCTCCATTTTCATCTCTTTATCTGAGTTGTTACTGTTTCTGTGCATACAAGATTCCAGAGAATATAATTTCCTTCTTAATTTTGACTTTTCTATTCTGTATATGATCCGCAGACAATTATGTTAAGTACAAGTATGTGAAAGTGACTAAATTCGACTGCCATATGTAAAAGTCGACTTTCTTTTGGGAACTTGTTAACTTCTCCATAGTAGCTGTAAGCGTTCTAAGCAGTCATGAAACTGCTTGATTAAAGAATTTTTCCTAGCTGGTCAAAGCCAACATTATTTATTCTAATGTCTTTATCTTCTTGATGATCGATCTCGAGGCCAATGTGGCGTGCTTCTCTGATCGAATTACCAATTTTCGTTTGTACTCGTATATCACTGAACTTGTACGGGAACAGACATAAGTATGTACATATGTATATCGTTCTGCGAAGCCCAAGTCATTGAGTTGATGGAAGGGGACTCCATGACAAGCATCTACTTTCGCAGTATAATTGTCATTACTTGAGGGCGTAAAAGTGAATATCCTTTATTAACTCCTGGCTGAGTTTGCCATTGTATAGTACTGTTATGTACTCCTATTTTTTACAATGTTGATCGTTTTAATGTTTCGAATTAGATTCAGTGGTACTTGTTTCTCCTGTAGCGAACTTCTTTAGCAGATATAGCGCTACGCTTAATGGAATCGTTGTACAGCAACTATGTATAGCGGTAATGGCAGTTGTAAATCGAGAACAGACTGTAGGTAGCCTGCAGTACAACCAACTAGCTCAAAACTAATTCATTTCCTCCATCACATTTACACGTAACCTACTGGTTTTTTCACACTGATGTCCAACGAAAAGACAATTGTTCTATCCTGGATAACTTTTAAGCGAGCTATTGAACTAGTAGGTATGTTTTGATATAGTGTCAAACTAGTTTAAAATTACCTAACAAAATTTTTTCACAGTCAGAATATTTTGCAAAAAATAGAACAAAAATTCAGAAGAAACGGAAAACTACTCTGCTTTTTACTATATTTCCCTTATAGAAAAGTGAAAAATATTATAAAATATACTTATGAGAATTACAAAACAATATTTTCACTGAATAGTAATATTGAAAGAATCTACAAATAACAGCCGATGTTAAACGAAGTTGTTTGCATTTACAGCAGAAAAAGCCATCCTGCATCAGTTTTAAGCTAGTACATACATATATTAGCTAATTCATTTTTGGTTAGGTACTAAGTACATATACTATGTAATTTGTGAGACTAACTCATTTTTGCACTGTAGGACACTTACACTTCAACCTTACAGGGTACTTACACTTCCTACCTGTGTATGTAAGTATGTATGTAGGCGCTTGACAACACTTTGCAAAGTTAGCGAAAGTGTTGAAAAGAGAAATCAGCAAAATAAAAAAATTCAGAATATGAATTTATATTTCAATATATTCTAAATAGAATTGCACTCGTGCGATTTTTGCAGTGTAGGAGAGGGAGTACAATTGTTTAGGGTGGGAGTTAGGAAACTAGGAGTTCTGGCGACACCTACGAGTTTATGTGTAACTATCTAGTTCCCATCCTTCATTATTAACCCTTACCTGATGCCTCCATTACTTTATTATAGGTATTCTATTGTTGTTTTTGTTGTTGTTGTTGCATTTTTTTTGCTTCGTTTTCATACTAGCGTTTGGTCGAGTGTATGAAATGCATATGTAAAACAACAACAATATCCAAATTGATAACAGTGGGAAAAAAATTTATAAAATTCTATTAGGTACGGGTTCAAAAAAAAACCAACAAAACAAAACAAACACTTGTATGCAAGTGAATGAGAGAAATAAAAATTTACATAAAATACAGAAAAAAAAATTGTCTGGTAGTTTATCGGATTTTACATGAGTCCATGAGCAGGAAACATGAACATTTACATTTGAAACACCAGCAAAAAAAAATATTGTTTACATATGGACGTACATGGATATGTACATATAATCCATACATACATATATACAAACATAAATACATACATACATATGTGTACATACTTATACATATGTATATTTTCATATTTACAATTCATAACGAAAGTTACTATAGCATTTAAAGTTTCGCTCTCAGTATTTTAACAAAATTTGTATTACTTATTACTTTAATGGCAATCGGTGTTTAAAAACGCTGACAGGAGTCAGCGTCCTTAGTCAGAGTCAGAGTCCTTAACTCACAAATCACTATAAACTAAATTTGGAACATGTTGTTTCCATTCATGTTTTTCAGTAAGAAACTACCAACCTAATATTTTATGGTGTATGTAGTATAGGCCTTCGATTTCACTAGGCTTAACTCTAAATCCTATTAGTAAAACAGAAACTCGTGCATAACATGACGATTTCTAATCACGCTGTCGATTTATGAAGCTCCACTCTGGACTTCGCAGCCTTTACAACGATTGCCGATCGTAATCCAATCAATTCAGTTCGACAAACATTCACAATTACATAAGATTTATGCTCATATATGAATAAAGAAAATACATATAAATAGGTTAACTTAATGTAGAAAGGTCCTAACTAACATTTTTCGAGATGAGATTTTTTGAAAATTCGAACGACTTATTGCATAAGAATCTGCCACAAAAATGATTTTGGAAAAAATGTTAGTTAGAGCCATTCTACATTAATGTAACGATATGTAAAATGAATAGCCACAGTAATCCCTGTTTAATTGCAATAAGGTTTTACTTTACGTACAAGTACATTGTCACTGAACATTTACTTACCAGTGGCGAATAGAAAGCTGAACTATCCACGCCAATGCTGGGATAGGGATTTTGTTCGGTTGATGGATACGGAGTGCCATAGACGCCAACGCTGGCTGCAGGCATACGTGAATAGCTGGAGAGAGCAAGTCGAGCAGAATCATATTGGCAAGAGCAAACGGTTTGTCCTGAAACGGGATCAGTCATAATCGGGCGTCCATTCTCACAACAAGATGTTCCACCACTACCTCCAATGCCACCAGCACTAACATCACCAATAATACTTGATTCGGGGTGACTTTCACTAATACCGACGCCACCACCACCACCACCGCCGCCTAGGCCAGCAGCTGCTGCTGTGCTTGCTGTGGCACCAGTGCCGTTGTTCGTATTGTTGCCTGGCGGTATACTGCCCGCATTATTTGATGTTTGCGACATAGCACCTGGACTTAATGGCCCAGTTGCACCAGTGACGCCAGTCGTTGCCGAACCGCCAGATGGGCTTAATGATGCATCATTGCCAATACCGGACAGCGGTGATGAAGCCGATGTACCAATGGTAACCGGTGGAATGCCGCCAGTGGATGGTGCAGCTGTTTGCGTAACGCCGCTGAGTAACTGAAAGAAACGAAACGAGAGAGAGAAAAAAATGATAAAAAATTTTACGTATTTTAATGAAAAAGAAGAACGCTTAAAAGTGGAAAGTTTAAAGTTTCAAAGTATAAGTGGCGGAATTTTCAAACAGGTGATTTGTGTGCTCGAAAGCAAAACGAAATAAAAGGGAGCAAGCAGGCAAAGAAGGAAGAAGTGAAGTAAAAAGATGCGTTCACCAGCGACGACGACGATGAAGCAACACAGTAAAATAAAACGAAACATTGCGAATGCTACAAGCGACGCATGCGCGTTTGTACAATTCCATCGCATACTAACACACACACACACACACACACACACACACACACACACACACACACACACGCACACAGGCAATCTCAGATCGAAACTGCGCTAAGAAGAAAAGTCAGCCAAGCAGATTAAGACGATAACTTCAAATGTCAAAATATTTTATTGGCTTGGCGCAATTTGCGATCCGTTCCATCTATTTTCACTTCATTAATTTTCAATTTATCACAGTCAGATTTCAGATACGACCGCTCTTCTTGAGTGCCTGCCTGCCTGCCTGCCTGCTTGCCTGCCTATCATTTTCAAGGCATGTGCGAGTGTAACTCTTCTGTGTCTGTGTGTTTCGTTTTTAGGAAAAAAAAGGTAGGTACCCTCAGTAAAACGCCAATAAAGCAATGAATTAAAGAACAACAAAACCGAACAGCCAAACTAATATGAATCGAAAGAGCCACCACGACATTAAGGCACAACGGCAACGACAACGATGACGACTGTGATTGTGAGTGGAGCGCGGGCGCACATGTATGACCGCCCGTCTTTCTCGTTCGATAACCGCAACGAATCGAGTGTCTCTACTCCACAAAACCGAAACGAAAAGCCAAACAAATAACAGCAATTCAAATACAAACAATATTTCGACTTGACTTCATACAGAAGGTCGTTTCAGTCTTTGTGTCTTGCATACCTGTCCTTATGTATGGCTTATGGCTGTCTTTCTGTGTGTCTGTATGTCAATCCAACAATTCATCGGCTCTGGTTGTCCCATTTGATTAGCCAAGCATTATTAAGATCCATACAGAATAAAGTGAATCGGAACATACAATTTGAAAAAGTTTCTCTGGAAATTTAAACAAATACCAAGATCACCGAATTGCAGACAACGAACGCTAAAGTAGAGATTAACCGGGAATTACCAATTGGTGAAAATCGTTTATAAAATCATACGAAATCAGTCGTAAATATAATAAATGCTAATTACCAGCTACAAGGGCTCAGGAAATAGTGAACAGCATCCGCATTCCATCCGCATGATGGATAAATTTAATAGGATTGATCTAAATAACCGTTTCTCGATTGGAATGGTTTGGATTCAGTAGGTTCCAGGGCATATTGGATCGAAGAAATTGTAGTGGCTGATGAACTACCGACTCACTACTCCTTTCGTGAGTGCAGAGCCGTTCTGGGTGATGGGGAAATGAACCTTTTCACTACTCATAAAGAAAAAAAAAGAACAGCACAAGAAATTATACTGGGAAAATCTATCTGGTTTTAAAAAATCGAAAGCACTTTTAGAAATTTATAAATATCATATATGACCCAAAATGCTTCGAGCAATGCAAGGAATCTGTGAGGCATATACTACTGTGAGCAAAAGTTAGTAAGACTTTGTTCATAATTTAAAATTTTTTTATTCATTCTTCCAAATCTATTTCGTCCCCTTCAAAGTAATCCCCCCCGGCCCCAATACACTTGTGCCAACGTTTTTTCCAATTCTCGAAACAGTTGTTAAAGTCAATTTCCGGAATAGCCTATAGCCTTCAATGCGCTTAGCGATTCATGTTTAATGTCTTCAATTGACTCAAAACGGTGTCCACAAAGCGGAGAAAATTCTGTAATGAAGGATCGAGTCCCAGTAAAATTTAAATACAATTTCCTAAACTACATACAAGTCCAGAAATATAAATTTTCTGTTAGATAAAATTAAATCAAATTTGTTTCAGAAAAAAGTTATGTACTTCACTAATCCGTTAAATTGTTTTTTTAAGTACTACTTTTCATTAGTAATATGTCATTCTTTTGAGAAATTTATCTAACCAAGTAAAACTTCACCTAATTGAGGGCAGCAAAAAAGTCAAAAACCCATAGCAAACGTATGCAAGAAATCTACTCAAAAACCAGCTAAAATATCTTATTGAAATTGACACTAAAACTAAAACAAAATTTCACATCAAGCTCGGTACAAAATACAGAACAAATTAAGAAAAAAGTCAGAACAAAAATCAGATCAAAAGTTTGAATAAAACTCAACGCAAAAGCAGCTAAAAAATTAAAACAAAATTCAGTTGAAAATGTTGGTCAAAATGTAGATTAAAATTCATATGAAAATTCTGGCCAATCGAAAATGGACCAAATTCAGATTAAAAACAGCTCAGAAACCAAATATAAATTTAAACAAAAACTCTGACTTATAATTCGTCAAAATACCAGCCCATTAAATCTGACAGAGAAATCGCTCCTGCTAGCGTTATGTAGTTTTGAAAAATCGACAAAATTTTTCTTCGTCTTATATCTTCTGGTCCATTGCGGGGGGCATAAGAGTCTTTAGAAAATGTTTCTACCGATAACTTTACATAATTTCCAGGTGCACCAAGGGCTTGCTCGTTTTCTGCTCTCCGCCGGGTTCAACCATACTAGTTGCCTGACTTCAAAACTCATGGTGCGTTTAGCTTCTTCCACTACATCCAGATGTTTAGGTAAGTAAATGTACATAAGTTACGAGAATAACTTATAACCAGCACCTTGTTAAGTTGCAAGCTTATTAATGAATTATGCACATATTTCGTAAAAATTAAAAACCTCAAATATGCCAAAGACAAATTTGAAACACCATCTCAAGGCAATCGTACTCCTCCACGCGATGCCATCATCGTCATCATGAACCTCACTAAGTGCATCCTTGCTTTTAGTTGTCGTCAATGGAGCATCGGCTTTTAATACTTATGGTACTTATTCCTCGATTCGTTCTTCTTCACCCGTTACTCTCACTTCAACTCCTGCTTCTATGTACCCATGAAAACTGCTTCTCTCGTCACTTCTTCACCACTTACTTAATTTCATTGAGCAATTCTCATTTTACGCAAAGAAGAATCCCAAAGATTCCGCGTATGCGAATGCACAGTGACTTATGCTAAATTTTATTTCATTTCATTTATTTTGCAAAAGCAACAAAAACAAGCAAAGAGAAAAGGCGTGGATAGCCGCTGCCAAGATTGTTGCTCACTGATTGCATATTATATATGCAAAGTATGGCGAAATATGCAAATTGGCCGTTGACAAGTAGGCATGAAAGATTTTTATACGCTCGCTGGACATACATACACACATACATACATACATATTTACGTCAGCATATCAAATTTCTTAATGATTGTCAGATTATGTGGTGGATTTACGTTGTTGTGCAGCGTTTTAGTGATCTTTAATGCGATTATTAGCGAAAAAACTTATGTGTTCTTTTTATTTTATTTTATTTTATTTTATTTTATTGAGCATATATACTAACTTGAGATACTCGGACATGGATGAGGATTTAGTATTTTTTTATTATTTTCTTTTTTATTGAAACTCGTGGTGAATGATGGCGTTTTCATTGTAGGCGTTGAAAATATTCTTATAATCATGTGAGCTTTTAACTTCTATAGCAAACATAACTTAAAATATACTAAACACACTCGGGCTACAACGCTGTATTCAATATCTTGATATGAACTTGCTTTCCAATTTATCAGGCAATTGTGTTCATTTCGTTTAGGTTTTATTTAATTTCTACTAAGTAAGTATGTACATAGGTTCACAAATATTTTATTTATTTTAGATCTTCTCGAAATTATATGAGGTATTTTAGACCTGTAAGATTTAAGGCTTAACTATTTTGATCTACTTCACTCAATTCCACTCAAAAAGCAAATAAATTTTGCTTTATCCTGCACAAGTTAAATATACCCTTGAAACAATTTCACTAGAAAGGAGAGGAAAAGAGTACATAATTGATTGGTACACCACCATTGGCCTCTATGATATGTACCACATGTATTAGAGTGGATCGATTATTTAAGCCCCATCAAGACATTGTTTTTTGAAAAGAGGAGTGAAAATTCAAGTTATTTGCAAGCCAAAGGCTCTGGGGATCATGGGAACTAGTGCTTCTTTGATTTTCTATTGTAATTTAATGATTTATCATTATTTATTACTATAAAAATAGCTACTTGAGATAATTCTTTTTCAAATGAATTTACAGGCTCATAAATAGTTTTAATATTAAAATGAAGGCCAAGAATAGGTTCCTTTTAAACAAAAACCTCTATAGGAGATAATTTCAGCAAAATCGGTCGGTCCAAGGATGGCGCTCCAGTACAAGGCCAAATTTAACTTTTGTGATTTTACTAATTTAAGTATGCTACAGAGGCTTCTAAGTAACAGCTTTAAGATAAAAACAAAGTCAAAAAGTAGCTTCCTCAAATCAGAAATCTCTTGTGTACAAAATTTCACAAACTTGGAACTACAGTATTTTACCAGATTTTGCTAACTTTTGTTTTGGTATCTCTCTCGTAATATCTCGTAATAACTTTAAGATCAAAATCACGGTCAAAACTGCACTCCTGGGAGCAAAAATCCTGGTGCAAAAACCACTATCCACTTACGTATGTCACAGTTGCGATACTATTCATTAAATGTGCAGAAGTTCCTTGAAATGATCCACTCTAACCTGTCCAGGCCGAATACCTTGGGACAGGGCCCAGCAGAGAAATTACGGGCTCGGGCGACAGACTCCATATTTTAAACATAAGGAAAAAAAACGAAGTCTTCACGCTTTATAATTTTGAACACTTTTTTGACAATTGCCGAATTTTTTCGGTCAAAAATATTTACATTTATAAACTCTTCCCAAAAGTAATCTTTACTTCACTTTTAATGGAACAACAGCCCATGGAGGGCCTAGGCCGAGCTCTTCGCATCCACTCATGTTGTGCGTGTTATATTTGTACAGGAATGGAATCCTAACGGCAAAGTGAAAAGCTTTTCATAGGCAATTTTTACTGTTGTCGGTTTGCCATTGCCTGCCAAGAGGTGGTGCCGTGTAGAAAAATTATTTTTTCTACTTTTTTTTGATTTTGCCTGTGCCTAGATTCGAACACCGAACACTATGCGTAGCAGTCCAACGCACTACCACTACGCCACAGAGACCACGACCCAAAAGTAATCACTGTACAATATTTCTATGCACATATGTCCTAGCTTTCAAATTGAATTTAAATAATTTAAAATTATTAGGTCTCACCGTGCTAAAAGGCCTGGCAAACTGATATGCTTATATGGGAATAGTGCAAAATGCATATTAATTGGAAAGTTCATACATACTCGTATACTAGTATTGTACGAGTATAATAGTATATATAGTATATAAAATAACAAATTATACTGCAGCTGACCAACTTAAAAAAAGCATGTAGGCAATTTCAATAGAAGTTATTTTTTCCAAATTTTGTCCTCCAACAATGGGCCGTTTCAACAAATCAGGATCCAGGAGGAAACCCTCGTTACCCCTTTCCCTTCTCGTCAGGTCTCCCTTGCACCTGGACATAAAAATATTTTGAAGCCTGAACTTTAGAGAGGCTCGTTTCTTTCATATCTACAAGTTATGAACGTAAAGCCCTGAAAGCAAATTGGTTTGCTCTATTCTCGTTCAGATTATCTATTGCCGAAATGGGCGTTTTGCGTGGTCGAAATTATTTTGTGAATTTGAAAAGTTTTAAATAACATTTTACAAACCACAATTATTACAGTCAAGATTTTCAAATCGAGGTTTGTTTCCCTTCCGCATGCTCTAAATAAAATGATATTTTGAAATTTTTCTTAAATTGTAATCATATATATAGTAAACTAAGGTAGGGTAAGTAAATGATTTCTTACCAGCATTTGGAGCTTTTCTAAAGTCATCGTGTCGGTCATCTCTTACTTAATTTCGAAGATCCTCAAGCTTTTCTATTATGTCATCAGGTCCCGCGTGAGAATATATTCAAAATATCTTAAGAACACTGGGGTCAGTAGTCGTATATAGATCTTCAACCTTTTGCACCGAGAGTGTGAAAGGGGGCTTTAGGTTTCTTCGTTTTTTCAGAAATATAGTTTAGGTAACTTAGGAGTAACGCAATAGCCGGGGTCTGAATGTGGTTTGTGATAACATTTAAAGAAGATAATAAAACTATACCTGTTCCGAAGTTTTGAAAGTTTACATATAAAATGTGTACGCGGGCGCGTAGATACCCCATTTCAAACAATTTAAGTTTAATAATTCAGAAGATAAATGGGTTAATTTTCAAATTCAGGGCACTATTTCGATTCTCGAACGACTGTGGACTAACTTACTCTATCGACTAATTTTAGTTTACCTATTGCAAGTTTCAGCTTCATTCCTTCATGGCAATTTTTGGATTTTCCAGTAAATTTGATTCATGTTTTAAAGCGTAACTACATATTGAAATATACTAGAAAAATGCTGCTATATGTTGTCCCTGTGGCGTCGCTGTGTAGTGTGTTGGCCTGCTACGCTGAGTGTCCGGGGTTTAAAATCTCGGCACAGACAAAATCAAAAAGTAAAAAAAAACTATTTTTCTACACAACATGGGTGTATGGGATAAGCTCGACCTAGGCCTGGGTTGTTGTGCCATTAAAATAAAGAAAAAAATTAAAGGAATATAGTTACGTAGTACGAGTATGTCCTTAAATACATGAGTACAAAAATTCCCATTCGCTAACATTTCATATCTCGTGCCAAATAATTCATTTTTCCTTAGTTGCAATCAAATTGAGGCAATAAAAATTAAATGCTCTTAAATTGTGCAAAACATTGCCAACACTTCCCGAGCAGCAACATTAAAAGAATAATTCAAAACTTTATATCTAAATTTAATGTCGACATTTGTACATGAGTGCGCGAGTATAAGTATGTATCCGTGTGTATGTGCAATATGTGTGTATGTGTGAGTATTCGGTATCCATTTTACTGTAATATTTCGATAAATTCCGGAAGAAAATGAAACTGCAACATGGAAGAAGCGAACAAAGGCTGGCTGGCTGGCTGGCCAGTTGCAATGTGGCATCATCATCATGAGCAACATCGTCAACATCGTTGCCCATTTCCAACGCCATCGCCAACGTCGTTAAAGGCAAATCGAATATGTCCAAATCTGTGTGCATATGAGCAATGTTAAAGCGCTAAAACGAAGCTAGGGGATCATTAAAAATAAACTGTCTTGCGTGCTGATAATAAGCACAACAACAATAACAATAACAACAGCAGCAATAGCAGCAACACCGATGACCGAGAAGGAGACAACGACGACTTTCCAAGCGTAAAGTGTGAATGTGTGAGAATGCTGAAGGAGTTGGTAGTGGCACACACAGATACTCGTACTTATAGATACAGCCACTGCCATAAAACCGAAATTGATGTTCGCATATGAAGCATATTGTCGTTGTTGGTGTTATTATGTATTACTTATAGCCCGACATTGGACGACATTCATTCAGAATTCATTAGATTTCATTCATGAAAATGTTTTTATTATAATTTCCAATTTCAACAAGCGCTGTAACTACTTGGCCAAATACCTACACATACATACTTAGGTACATATGTATGCATGTATGTGTGAGCGTGTACCTCCTCCACCATTAACCCCGAGGAACTGACCATCATATTCGATTCCACACAGCCAGCCCTAGTCAGTTGCACTTGTGTGCTTTTTTTTGGTTTTATTTGAGGGCAGCCTTTGTGTTCATTGTTGTTGTTGTACCTAATGGGGAACACTAACTGCGAATTACGAATGTGATTAGATAGCAGCAGTCGAATCGAGTCCAGACCAGACCAGTTCAGTTCAATTTAAGCAGGCAGCTCCGGCAGTAACCGGCAGTTGCAATCGTCTGAAGGTGTTGAAAATCAACTCATTCTGCTTATTATATTCTTTTTTCGTTATTCTTTTTTCTTTTTTTTTGTTGCACTGAATTACCATTATTAGATTTTGCATACTTAGTATAAAGACATGCAGATATGGATACGAGTTTTGTTGTTGTTTTCACATTGCATTTTATTTCGACTCGTTCGAAAAAATTGAGAAATTATTATAATCGTAAATATTGCATTAAATTGTGTGGGTTTGGCTTGTTTTATTTTTGTGATTTGAATACTGTGGATATGGATATGGATATGACTACGGCTACGGCTGCGGCCACTGCTGTGACTGTGCGCTACAGTAGCACAAGCACAAGCACGAGCTGTGCCTGTTGGCAAAAGAGGAGTTCTTTTGGTTTGATTGTTTTGCACCTTTTGGAAATTTAGAAATTGATTTCTTCTCGATTATGGTCATTGGATTTAATGTTTACTTTTAAAGTTATCAAGTTGCAATTTGTAGCTTGCGGTGATGAGTCGTTATCGCTATAGCAATGCTGCAAACTTGGAAGTTATTAATTCAGTATTGTGATTTGAGATAGAGAATTTCTGAAGAAACTGAAATCAGATTTGTTAGCTTGTTAAGCTTAAGAGCTTTATTAATCTTATAATTACAATATATATGAAACAGTACATTTTTTCATAACCCAGGAAGGGAACAGTTTTTGAATTGCCAACTTAGTTTTGATTGATTGAATACTTAAACCAGGTTTCCGTTCCTAAACCAAATCAAGACAAAGCAGACATGCAGTGAAGTACAGAAGCTATAAATTTGTAATTCATCGGTGATCTATTTTGTTTCCCCATGGACTTACATTTTCACAAGCAGTGATTTTCACAAATCTATGAATTATGTGATTGTTTAGTTGTCCTGATATAAGTTCGTGTAGATCCCAACTCCCTAAGCCTAGTATTATATATTTTGATGCCCAAAATCTATGAGCTCTGTTGCAAATAACTACACCATGTGTGACAAAATTTGACCTGTTATTTTTGACATGAGGCCCAAGTCTGGATTATAAAAGAGGAAGTGTCACTAAGCCATTCTGCATTCATAATTGTTCTATCTTAGTAAAGTTAAGCACTTTTTTGGTCTGAAATTTTCATCACGGAACTGAAGCTTAAAAATTATTTTCGGATAATATAAATTCAGCCTTATTTGAAATATGAAATAGTGGAAAATTTGTGATGCACTTTACCAGACGGTGCTTACGCCTGTTGAAATGTCTAAAGTCTGCTATCGAGATTATTGCTTTCTAAGGGCTTCAATACTCCTCTTGTGACTTACAACTCAACAAAAGCGATCGTGTCTGCTTTCTAGAGTTACAAATTTCTGTAAAATCACTCTGTAGTGTAAACTCCAACGTTTTGCTTGTTGATTAGTTGGACGATTAAAAATGGTTCTCCATTGGATTGCACAAAGTTTCGAAGCGCGATACTTTCGTACAAACGGTGTGAAATTGGTAATACTTAATCTGCCTCACCCTGTATAGGTATAAGCAAACCTTTATGACCTGGAAAGGAATAAATTGTTTTCTAAATATCTACATATATGAGAAAAAGTTACCAGATCTGTTCATTACATAACTTTAGAAACAATTTTTTAGATTTCCAAGTCTGAACTTTGATAGTTGGTAGTTCTGCCGAACCCTGTAAGTATTGACTAATTGTAGTGAAATTTTTTGGTATTTCAAGTATACACCACTTTTGATGAAGCCGAGAAGTCTAATTTCTTCTTTCAGCCAGCGTTGCGTAGGTTTGTGTATAGGAGATATGGGATCGATACTACTTCAAATGAGATTTGTTTCAAGAGAGTAGATACATGTTGGAGTGATTTACATATATCTAAACTTTGTCAGGTTTGAAACAGTGCTTACTTTTGGTTTAAGTTTTAAAATGTATTTTTACTGAATTTTGAAAGTTACTGCACGAAAAATCGAACAATTGTTCAGAATGAGTTAATTTCACCATCCAGTTTTGATCAATTGTAGGACAAAGGTAAACTGTAAGATTTTTGGAAAAACTATGAAGACAAAGACATCACCCCGCTCCTTCCCTCCTTTTGATTCCACGGTGTTTTAATACATACAAAGCCACGGGACTACTTGCGTACATTTTGACTTAAAAACTTCAAATGTTTCATTCCGAATTCCATACCTCAATGTTCATTGTTTAGTACGAGATAATACCAATTAGATTCATAAATATTTCTACTAATAACATAGTAGACTAACATATGAAAATATAGGAACAGAAATAACATAAAAACTATTTATAAGTCAAATACTAGGTAGTAAAAAAACACAAGATACTGCTAGAAAATTTGTATTTTTTTTAAATGTTTTTTTAACCGGCAACATTTTCAGAAATATTACTAATAATCACACATGTGAGTTGTAAACGAACGAACGAAGAATATGAAGTTTTTCAAATGAAAACTCATTGATAAGATCAAAGCGTTAACCTGCACCACGCTACACTAAGCAAATATTAATATTGCAAATTATTATTACAATTTCAACAAAATGCCTGTAAACAATGCACGCATACATATACACACACATGCTTAGAAACTAACAAAAATTTAATTTAAATAGGTACTAAAATTAGCACAAAACGCGAACACAAATGGCCAAAGTGGAATTGTAGTTAACAGCAGCAACCGGCAACAGCAACAGCGGCAACTAAATTAATAAAGGCGTTTATTCAGAATATCTCAACAAGCACAACAACAAATAAATGGCAGAATAATATGCCACGTTTCGGTGATTTACCAAAATAAGAAAACAAAAAACAAAAAAAAACTTAAAAGAAATTCCAAAGTGGCAGTGAAGCTAAAAAGATACGAGTACTCATTAAATTTACTTACTTTGGATTGAATTGCTTTTGGTACAAAAGAAAATAATTTTGTTATGTTTTCATTTCTTTGCTTTGATCGTTTTTTCGTTTTCGAAAATCAATCGAAACTGAAGTATTTGCAACCGATAAGTACTCATACTCGACAACAATACGCGAAAGTAAGTCTCCATGTATCTATGTACATATATGATAAGTTTAGATACAAAAGTTTGTATGTATCTCTAGCTCTGTGCCTGCCAACATATGTATTAGATATAAGTGGTGAAGGCGAATGTATAACACTAGACTACAACGTTTTCTCTTAGCCCTCATTGATAAGGAATTTACGACTAAGTTCCTGGTTTTCAGATGCAATGCTTAACGTTACAAGCTACATTTTGTATGTAACCTGCAGTTTGATTTCGGATTCTTAAAAAAAATTTCTAATTTAACTCCTTGTTCATGACAATTAATATTTTTCATATGTGATATTTCGGTCGGTGTGATTTGTGGTCGTTGTGGCGTAGTGGTAGTGCGTTGGACTGCTGCGCAGAGTGTCCGGGGTTCGAATCTCGGCACAGGCAAAATCAAAAAGTAGAAAAAAAAATTTTCTACACGGCACCACCTCTTTGCAGGCAATGGCAAACCTACGAGAGTAAAACTTGCTATGAAAAGCTTTTCACTTCGCCGTTCGGATTCGGCATTAAACTGTAGGTCCCTTCCATTCGTGTACAAATATAACACGCACAAGATGAGTGGATGCGAAAAGCTCGGCCTAGGCCCTCCATGGGCTGTTGTGCCATTAAAAGTAAAGTAAGATATTTCGGAATAATTTGACTGAACTTTCAAGTGAATAAGGTTTCCCACAATAAAGGTCAAAATGAATAGGACTTTGTGAGTCTAGAGAAAATTATTGAGTTTTGGATTTGTGAATCAAGAAGCTTTAAATCGAAAAACGATATAAAGCTGATTCGAAAGTGAATTTTTAAACTTGTGTTCTCATATGACAAAGAACAAAGGCATTTTTGTGGTTTCAAATATCCGATCTGTGAGTAATTTTGATCGCTGTGGCGTAGTGGTAGTGCATTGTACTGTTACGCAGAGTGTCCGGGGCTCGAATCTCGGCACAGGCAAAACCAAAAAGTAGAAAAAATAATTTGTCTACACGGCACACGGCACCACCTCTTGGCAGGCAATGACAAACGTACAAGAGTAAAAATTGCCTATGAAAAGCTTTTGACTTCGCCGTTCGGATTCGGCATTAAACTGTAGGTCCCTTCCATTCATGAACCAATATAACACGCACAACATGAGTGGATGCAAAAAGCTCGACCTAGGCCCTCCATGGGCTGTTGCGACATTAAAAGTAAAAAAGTAAAGTGATTTTGGAAAGTTTAATAATTAATAAAAATAGAAAATATTTTTGCATCTATATAAATTTGGACTTACTTATTTGAAAGATAATAAATAAACTGTAAATATTTCCAAAGATTATTTACACTTTTCTATCTCCAGATATCGTAGAAGAATGACTAAAATCTTATAAAAAATTAAAAAAAAAAACACTTATTATCATGATAACTGGGGAGATAGGAGTGATGATAGGCAGCTGATGATTTTGTCAGAAAACTCTCAAAAATATTATCAATTAGACTGCCAAGTTTAACCTTGATAGAATGATTTTTTCAATTTTAAAAATTCAATTTAAAATCGAGAGTCTGATTTTATCAAGGCGAAATTTGGCAATTCTTTTGATTTTGAAGAGCTTAATCCAAAAATCATATGTTCTTCCCCCTTATTTTTATGATTATCTCATTTTTAAATTAAAATATTTCTAATGAGCCGCCATATTTTACATTTAATTACCTTTCAAACAGGTCTTAAAAATTTTTAAACTAAGTAATTTGCAGGACGAAAAAATCAAAATAAATGAAAGTTCTAAACAAAGAAAAAAGGTGAGTGCTCGGTAGCACTTCCCCCTTTAAAATCGGAAATTAGACCAAATGCCAATGAGCCAAATTGCGGCATTGGCATCGTAAGGTAAACTAATTATATTAAATGTAATTGATAAAAAAAAAATCCTTCTACTCAATTTTGTTGCATAGTGTAATTTGAAGAACGCTGCGAGTACGTACCTTCAAACATACAGTTCGAGTACGTTCGATTGCATCTCGTGTCGCCTTCAAATGCAACCAATTCGAACTGAGCGAACGAACTGAGTAAAAATTGCTCAAAGAAATGAAAAAGCTAAGGCTGTCACTTTACGGTTATTAATTTTATGATTTATGTTCAAGCGAGCACGAAATCGCACGAAAACATTTTATTGTTGTTGGCTGCAGTTGTTGTTGCTATTACGCGCTTATGGATTTTTGATTTTCTGGTTACTTGCTTACTTGCTTACTTGCTTACTTGCTTACTTGTTTACTTTGTGTGTGAAGGCAGCACAATAAAAACGCCAGAAACGAAGAACGAAAGCCCCAAAAAGAAATTCACAGCGAGCGCAGCCGAAAGAGAGTAAATTGCAGCAGTAGCAGCAGCAAATAATGCATAATGTAGTAGTAGAAAACGAAGAAGAAGAGGAGACACTCCTGTGTGTGTGTGTGTGTGTCTGCGAGTGCGTGTGTGTGTGTGAGAGTGTCCTTTGCAGAAGCTTCAAACAGACAATAAAAACAACGACAACACGACAACAACAGCAACAGCAATAATTGAACAAAGGAGATATCATCGATAGCTCCAATTCAGCAGCAACAAGAACAAAAACCAACAATAACTGAGACACGGTGGCTGTTTAAATATTCTCACATGCGCCTCTCTTTTGATTCTTCATTTTTTGCAGTTGCTGATACTGTTGTTGTTGTTGTTGTTGTTATTGTTGTTCGTGAATGACTACTATAATGACAATTGTTATTGTTGTTTCTCGGTTTGCTGTGGTTATTATTATTATTGTTGTTGTTTTTGTTGTTGTTGTTCAAAGTATATGCATGTAGTTGCTGTCTTTGGATTCAACAATTCTACTGTGTTTGTGTTGTTTATTTTTTTGGTTTTTTGCTGGCGCAAAATTTTTGCATTAAAAATTCATAAATCAATTATGGAATGTGAACTGAAAATTTCAGTGCGTTTCTTTTGTTTTATTCCCAATTGTGCAAGAGTGCAGTTTCAGCCGGCAGTGCACATTCTGGAACGTTCGATTCAGGATAATAAGGACAGGCATGTGATCTACAGAAGGAAATGCGTCAGCGTCTGGCGCTGGGTGACTCTTTCTTCTTCAAAGCGCGTGTGAATGTGAATTATTTTGTACGAGTATTGGTATGCGTGAAATATACGCTTGGGAAATGCTTATGTGCACACACAGACACTGACATACCTTCATACTTCGTATATTTAAAGGCATTTTTAAGCGAGTTTTTCAAATATTTATTAATATTAATAACTTCTTCTTTTTTTTTCTTGAAAGGCAACGCGAGTGTTTAGCATTTTAAAATCATGTGCTTACCCAGTAGAAAAACCATGGTTGTTCATGGCTGGGAGCAGACACGTCAGCCTTGTATTTAAAACTCAAAGTGGAACATTTATAAATTTATAAGAAACGAACGCACGATTGCAAAATACTGAGTAACGTGCCAACCATCACCCAGAATCTGGATGATTGTCAAACATTTTTCTTGCCATTTTTCAGTGCTGCTTTGTTTACAATAAGTAATTCAGAAATATCAGGAATGGTTTATGGACGTATTAAGTTTAGCGAGCTTGATAATAATTTTGGTCTTGCTTGTAATTTGCTGTTAGACCTGATTTTATGGTTTGATTCAAACTATTGGATTTTTATCCTGAATTTTTGAATGAATATTTGTTTCAGTTTGAATTTGTTCCAGAAATCTTGTCAGAATTTTATTTGGTTATCGGTTCTGAATATTGATCTGAATTTCATTAGAATTTGAATCAATGAGTCTATATTGGTCTGTGCTTTGTGCTGAATTTTGATCTGAAGTAGATACAAGTTTGAGTTACGTTATGAGCCACTATCAAAGTTTAGTCCAATTTTTGCACTTTATTTGGTATGACTTTTGGACCAAGTTTTGAGCGAAACATTGGTTTCAAGTGTGTATCTGGTTTGATTTGGTGATAAGCTTTTGGTTTGGATTTTAGTCTAGTTAGTGATCTGATTTTTGTTTGGTGTACATATGTATATTCTCAAGTGTGTATCTGGTTTGATTTGGTGATAAGCTTTTGGTTTGGATTTTAGTCTAGTTAGTGATCTGATTTTTTTTTTGGTGTACATATGTATATTCTGGTTTCAGATTAAGTCTCTAGTTTTCAACGGGTCGTCAGAAAATCAGTTAATGTATGCGGTTCCTTTCTTCACTATGTAGCTGATTAAGTTTTCCTTTTTTTTAGTTTTAGATAATTTTTAGTCCAACATTTTTGAAAACATATTTCAGATCAATCATCTTTGAAAACCTATTTCAAATAAATCGACTCAATATAAGTATACCGAATTAAGGTTACTTCCAGCCCAAATTTTACATTCGCCACTGGAAACATGTCGGTACTGAATTCTGCGATGGAATTGGAAAGAAAATTAAGATTAGTTTTAAATACCGTTTTTTACGGCAGAATTGTGAGATACCTTTACCTTAGTCTTTCAAGTACACTGTGGTCGTTTTCTATTTCTACTTTACATACACACTTGGGGGTAAACCCGACTCTTCTTCACCCAGGTAGACGTTGTAAGGTCATGTTCTGGGTAATGCTATGGACGAGTATATTCCCTGTTGCTTTGAGAATAAGTGGTGCCTCAACTGCAAAAATGTATTGCAACTCAACGTTTACACTAGCACCCCTAAGGGATTTGTTGTTGTTTCACATATTACATAAAAAAAATATTGTTTTTTTGTCACTTTATATGACAAGAACAAGAACAATTTTTGTTTGGCATGCTATAAACGAAAGCTAATTTAGATGGGGGTCTACAATGAAGAATAGTTACAACAGAACCTAAGTATGATGGCCCAGTGGCTTTCTGGTTAGCATCTGTTTTCCATGTGAGTATGGTCGGGTCCCATATTGCAAGCAAAATTTAAGACAATATAGATCTGTGCTGACGGTGGTAGTATTTGGTTAGTCAAGTCAGCCGAGTGACATCCGTCTCTCATATAACCGCCGCCATCGCCCTGTTCCATTAAAATCACGTCGGTCGGCAAAAAATACTCGCTATTCGTCGCTGATAAATTTACTGTTTTAGTTTCAGATAAAACATCATTGTGTAGCATATGATCCGGTTCTGAATCCGTGACACCACATGGACCGTCAACACAAACTTGGCCTCCCTGCTTTGCATACACAAGCATAGTATCATAAAGGCAACTGAACAGTGATAATGACCGGGAGAGGAAACCCAAAAAAATTTCAAGCAGAACCAAAACGAAGAACTAGTTTTTGTTGTAAGCAACAACAATCACTTCTTCTGGAAAACTTGAAGAACTAATCGAACTGCGGAAAACAAAGATAGAGAAAACATAAATTTTTAAAAATTAATTGTTAAAAGTAAACAGTGATAAACTTAGTGTATATGTAGGTCAAAGTAAAAACCCCCACGGTAAAATAAAATACTTGGACCGAGTCAAGTAAAAGGTTTATGAATTCGCTGAGTAAAGGAGTAAAGTAAAGAGGTAAAAGAAAAAGAGAGAAAAATAAACGAGGTGAAGTTTATACATCATTATATCTGCAATAAAAAACAGTTGGGGAAAAGAAAATTGAAAAAATTGCGAGCTGCTCAGCGCAAGGCGACTTTGTTATTGTTCAAATATCTCGGGAACTACTATACCCCGGGAACTATGTCTCGGCCTACTTTAAATTTTTCCACAATCTTCCTAACACATTAATAAAAATTTTCAGAGTAAAAAAAATTAAAAAATAATGCCCAAATTTGAGTAATGTGTTTATAAAATTTTTACAATTCATGTGTTGAATAACAAAAACAATTTTTTTAAAAATATTTTACCAATAATTTATGCGATATACGAACCTTTATTATTTACAAATTTTTTCCTTAGTGGTGTAGTTTTTGAGTAATCAGTGAATGCAAAACATTTGATTTTTTCAACTCCTTCTTGCAAATAAAAAACATCACATTGAAATAGAAAAAAATTTTGTTCGATTATTTTCTTCTCAAGAATGCCAAAAAACAGTTTCGTTGAAATTTAAATTTCAGTTGTAAATCTGACGTGGAGTGACCCGTGTACACAAAATTGAAACTTTTTTGTTCAATTCATTGGAGACACTTTGCTGGACCCACCCTTCCCGCCCAATCCGAAAGACATACCTGGACGCTTTACACTAGCGATAATAGTGCAAACACTTCCCCTATGAATCTACATGTGAGAATGTTTAAATGTATGTATGTATGGGTACATATATGTAAATATGTAAAAGTGTGTATGCCTTTGCATTTGCAACTACAATTATCGCTGATAATCTCAGCGGCCAGCCATTACTTTAATTATAATAATTTAGCTAACTTTGCATATTATAATAAATGTGCATTCATTCCGGTTATTTTAACATAAATTTACGTGGAAGTCAGTAGCCATACAAACGTACACAAACACAAATACGAGTACATACGAATGTGTAGTAATTTTGCTAATTTACTGCATTGAAAAGAGGAGAAGAGGAGAAGGAAGAAGCTCCAGCTCCTTGATGTTGTTTACCACAAGAATTTCACTATTCTACAACTAATTTGATATACTAAAGGAGCAGCAGCAATGGCACACAAATAAACCCTACACCAACACAAACGCACAAACAGATACTTCTACATACATACATAGACAGTCTAGTGACCGCTGCTGTCGTTGCTGCATCCCCGATGTAATTATAGTGAAATCATTTTGGGGAGCTCTTTTGCATTTCATGCAGCAACAAACACACACACACACATACACACACACATATACACATGTATGTGGTTGTTGTTAAAGGCAATGTCCTAAATTACTGCAACATTTCCTTGCATAATTTGTGTATACGAGCAGCATTAGCGGTCGGTCGTTCGTTCATTGTGAAAATAGTTGCGACTATCCTTGTTCTTGTAGTAGTGTTTGTTGTTGCTCTTGCTGTTGTTGCTGTTATTCGATGTTGAATATTCATGCTGGAGGCATTTAGTCTTAGGTTTTTCCTTTTTTTTTTTTTTTTTCTTTAAAAAATTTGTATTTTCGTTTGCATAAAATATAAATTTGCTTTCCTTCTTGTTTATATTAAGTTAAATTTCGTTCTAATTATCGAACGATTTAAAAAGTTACAATGCACGCGTAAAGAAAACGAAAAGTTAAAAAGTTTTGCTAAATGTATCCGAGAGATAATATTTAAACTTGTTAAGATTTTAAGCACGTAGACAAAAAGAAGATTAAAAAATAACAGCAAACGAATTAAAGCGAAGAAAGAATTTCAGGCATAATGATAATTATAAGTTCAGTGCTTCTTTATGTTTTTTTTCTGTTTTTTACCCCCCCTAGATATGTTGCTTAAAATTTATTTTCAAAAACATTAAGAATCATCATAGGATCTAAGGAGAGTGTCTAATGCGGAGTAGGACAGTGTTAGCTTTTGGAATATCGCCGATTTAAAATTGCCGCTACCAGCAGGAAAAGAAATAAACAATAATTTTTAAGTTCAACAATCATTTCCTTTGAATGTTCCGCAATAACCCAAAAGTACTCAAGTAGAATTTTAACCCTGTTCAGAGGAAGATAATGGGGTAGTATTAAGTAACACCACTTGACTGAAGTCTGGTAGTAGAAAAACTATGTGAATCATTGCACATTTAGCCCATTTGGAACAGGTGCCAGAAGCATGATTTTGAAATTTAAATTTAGGTTCGAGATATCTTCTATGTGACATTTGACCATTAAAAAAAATTATACATATGTAAACAATATGTTTTGAATTTTAGAGGGCGCAAAATTTGTTGCGCTACCCGAGGTAATGAAGTGACCAAGTGTATAAAAAAAAAGCATTAATAGTCATACTTAACATAGTTAGCAAAACGTATTATTTGGGATCAAATACTAGGTATTAAAAGATTATTTAAGAAGTTATTAAAAGTTAAAGACGTGGGGTGTACGATTAACATTGTATCTTTTTTCACAAAAGTTTGGTCAGCTGTAGTCTTTGGAAAATATATGGGGACCTGTGAGGTTATAAATTTTAAATCAAGTTTGTTATTTTGTCTAGATGAGTTTTATATACTTTAAATGCATCTAATAAAATTAGATTTACTAATTTTTGTTGATTTTCAAAACTACCTTCCAAAAAATCAAGTCGGTTTATCTGACATTTGAACAAGGTCCTCACACTTAATAATTTTAAGTTCTGTAAATGCAATTTTAAAGCCAGTACATGTTGAAATATTAAACAGTGATTACTAAATGTAAAGTGAAGATTTTAAATGTATTTTTGCCAGAAGATAAAACAAAGACAATCTTAATCTAGTCTGTAGAACATGTGAAATCATAAACATCCCAAAGAAAGTAAAAAATTTGAGTATAATATTCGATTAAAACTTCACGTGGAAAGTATGTATGTATATCGAGATAAGATCCTAGACTAACGTGAACAGATATTTTTTCAAGAGAAATTCAGATTTTCAGCAAAAACATAAAATTTATTTTTCAGACAGACTTTTGATAATCGGATGAAGCCCGCCAAAATCGGACTATCGGTCACGTTACCGTACACAAAACAAGTTAAATTATTTGAAACAATAGTAGTCCAGTCGGCAAAAACTGGAAATATTATTCAAAAATTAAAATTTTACTACAAGTACTCACCTATAGCAAACCATTGTAATTTGATGGTGCAAGTTAAGATAAGCAACACCGCATAAAATGTACAGCAAACTACAAAGACCAGCAAACACTACCTTCTCTGGCCTTTGAAACACTGATAAACTTACCACCTTGATAAACTTAAACACTTACTCATAAATAAAGAAGTTCAACAGATAAACTGCATGAATATCCCCAACGAAGGCGTGTAGAACCATTTACCCTAGGAAAGGATCTAATAAATCAATGGAGTAATGAAATCTCTAGCAATTTTACTACAGACAAATGTCTCCCGAACTACATTACTGTCACAATTTCAAGGTATGAAGTAGTGTCCATTAGAATCAGCAGTATAAAGCAAAGAAACAACTTTACAGGTGATTAACATGTATGGTATACAGATAGATCTAAAGTAAACGAAAGGATTAAGTGGTATACGTTTACGGGAAAAACTGAATGTATTAACTTTTGCTCTACTCTGGGGAGTAGATCTGTGTTAAACAGAAACATTTACATTCGATCTGACAGAGCGGCTCTTATTGCATTTACTGCTCATGAAATTAAATCAAAACCTTTAGTTTTTTATAAAATTTGGATCTATTAACAAAGTAGATATTGGCTGTGTTTTATTTGCCACTCGCTCCTAGTTATATACATACATATAACTAGTAGCGATAGTTATATGGGAAACAACAACAAAAGGTGCAGAGATAATAGCTGTTATGTACTATAGCTAGCATGTTGTTTAATATTCCTGGTTTCGATCACAACCCTACTGTGAGCTGTCACCCTACTGTGAGCTGATATATGCAGAAGAAAAGTTGGCAGCTTAAAATTAAATATGTTAAAAATGTTATGTAAGTAGTAAACAAGAATGAGGTAACCCATATAATAAGGAAGAATGTTATATGGTAAACAAGAATGAGGTATCCCATATAATAAGGACGAGAAACGGTTATGGTTATGCACAGGAAGCTTACCTCCAACCACCAGTGCAAGTGTGTTGTTCGATTGTGAATGGCAATACAGCCAATAAGAGATTTAATATATTGATCGTTTTATTCGCAATACTTGGCGAATAAAACCCAGCTTTTATTTAGCACCCAAAGGCATAAAGTATCGTAGCTAACCATGGAGTTTCATTAAACCATAGGGTTGAATGAGGCGCAGGAAAGTAAACGCAAATTAAAACTATAAAATCTTATTTTTGAATCAAGCCGGGTACTTTATTTTGAAGGTTCATCAATGTCATATATGTATGGAAAATGATATCACTCAAATGTTCAACACGGCTAGTTTTACATACGTCGATTCGATGGTCAAAATTTTTTATGACATCTTCCAATAGCGACGTTTGTATCGCATTTATCTCGGTAATTATGTTGTCCTGAATATTGGCTGGCTTATGTAATTAGACGCTGCTTTTCCCCATATAAAGAAGTCCAATGTTGTTAAATCGCATGATCTCGCAGGCCTGTCTCCTGGGTGATTGTATTCCGTCTCTGATTCTCCCTCCTTCTTTCTCCCACCTATCAATCTTCCTGCATTCATAGGGGTACACCTTGAGGGTTGAAAGTTTCAATAAAAAAAAAAAAAAAGCCAATTCACATTTCCTCTACGCGAAATTAAGCGATTCGTCGTAGTGCGCGAAACGTGTTTTTTATTTATTCACCATTTTTGAAGTGTTCTTTAATAACTTTAATGCGGTCTTCAATCGAAAAGGACTCCATAGCGATAAATGGCAAACATTCAACTAACAAAATGACACAAAGATGACAGAAAACAAACATGGAGTCCCTGTCAAATTGACGTTTACTTTCCTGCGCCTCGTTTGGTCAACCCTTTACGATAACTTCTACAAATCGGCACTACAAAAGAAGAAAAAAGTCTCTGGTAAACGAAGCCGGAATTGCCGCAGGGTTCTGCTGACGCCATAGTTTTTCCACAGAGAGTTCGTTATAATCTAAGCTCAAGCAGGACTCCAGAAGGTGCTTGTTTATATGTATAAAACTTGATGAAAGAAATCGAATCACTTTTAATAAAATCCTTTTTAGATGATTTTTAGATAAGCAGAAGAAGAGTTTTGCTTTTTATTTTCTGGGAAATTTAAATCATTCGTTGTCTTTATAATATAAGAATATAATTAACCGAATCATTAAAGGAAATATATAATTAATTTGCATAGTATTGCAAATAAGACCATCAAATTTTTAATTTTGATGGTAGAATTCCCTTGATTTTAGATTGGAGTCTCGGATTTTTCAATGCAATGAAGCTCGGCATATTATATTTTTTTTACTTTTAGTAGGTGCGATTTTCTTTTGCTAGATCCAAATTTTAAATATCATAAAAAAAGGAATGCTACATACCATCAAAATTTAAAGCTTAATTTCATAATAAATTACACTTCAAACTCAAAGATGTTTCAATTGACAATTTACTTTGATGCTAACGTGTAATTATGTACAAAAATAAAAAAAACTAAATAAATAAATTAGTTCAGTGATGTTACTAGTTATTCCATCAATATCCACATAACAGTTTTGAGCTAAATACCATCATGTTTGTTGTGTTTCTTATCTGTGAATTCTTTTCAAATTTTTGGTTGCTTTAAATCTGATGAGCAATTTTTCTTTCTCAGTCATAAAGATAAAGATTTCACTAAAATTCCAAGCAGAGAAATTTCATTATTTTTATTGTTTTCTTTAAAGCTAAATCTAATTAAATATGATTATTATATAGGATTATAATAATCTTTGTTGCAGTTTTCTAGAAAACTGCTCAGAATTATTGGAAAAATCCGATGGGGAAAAAAATCGCAAATTCAATCAGTGTATAATCAGTATCAGAATAATGCCTGCATTGAATTTATAATTAATATTTATTTAATATTAAAATTATGTAATTAAATCTAACTTAAGGTTAAGGGCTGGCTACCGAATGTAAAATTTGAATTTTGTCACACACATGACCCAAAAATTTGTTCATTTTTAACGTTTAAAATATGGAGGCATTGGCATTTCTAAATTTTGGTAATACGTATATAGTAGATATAAGATGCCAACTTTAGTTTTAGCTCATTTAGCAATTTGAGCTCTATTTTACTTTTTTCGACAGTTTCTATGTGCAGTGGCTAACATAAGTATGTAATATCGAGTGAGAAATTAAAATTTTTGCTTATAATACAAAGTGAATGAAATCAACTTGTTGGAGAAACAATAAGAATTATTTACTTGTGTCTTTTTATGGTGAGAAATGTGTGCCTAGGAGGTTTTTCTAATGTTTCAGTATCCACCATAATTTTCAATAAAGACAGTTGTCTGAACGGTTTTTTCCCTATTAAATATTTTTTGAAAAAGTTAGCATTAACCCTCATTTGTAGGGGAAGGGGCCGACACAAACAATTTTTTATCAGTGTGCTAAACAACTTTGCCTTAGACTTAAAATTCGTATCTGTTAAGATTTTGTGCTTAGTCCCTGAATACCACAAACATCTGAATTCAGGACAAGACTGTGTGTTAACTAGACATACCATAATGGAGAAAAACTAGCTTGAAAAAATTGAAATAGCGTTGAAAAATTGCAAGCAAAAATTTTTTGTGGCACTGTGGTATTAATTAACCTGAGCAGTGTGCAACTACTGCAGCTTAAATTTTTTTGGGCCTTTTTTGTATAGGCCCAAGACTATTTAGTCCTTGAACGAAAAGGGAGATTTAACATATTGTAAATGCTCTGATCAATACACATTTCAAATTTCAACTACATTTCTTCCGTAACACTAAACTCACTCACCTGATTTGCCGACGGGTAACTGTATCCGAACTGCGCATATGCAGCCATTTTTTTCAATTTCTATTGTATTTATGAAATGCTTAGGGCCAAGTATCTGTCTGTCAATGCTGATGGGACACTGTAGCTAACAGATGCAAATAACAGACAGAGAGAAGCAAACGCACAGTGGCGCACCGCACCGCACACGGATATATGTTCAGGATCTAACAGCCAGCCAGCAAGCAAGCAAGGAGTAGTAGCGCCAATAAGTTGGATGCTGTCAGCATCGACCAGCTGCAGTAACAGCAGGAGCAGAGCCTGCAAAGCTTCAAACCGCTTGGCGTTCGGTTCGAGCAGAGCTGGAATACAAGAAATGGAAAGCTGATGCGCCAGACAGAGAGTCGAGCAAAATGACGATATCGAGTCTATTGTTGCGTTTGCCGCTGTTATTCTGCTTCTGTGTGGAAAATTGGTAAAACAAATTGTTAAGCATTCGTATTAATGTCAGCGGGAAGTGTTTGGTGATTGTAGTTGCTCCAATTCTTATACCCCTCGGTTTTTCATTTTTTGTTTGCTTTCGATTTGTGTTTAAATTTTTTTTTTGGTTTATTTTCTTTTTGTGTTATTTCACACAATCAGATTGTTGTGAATTGCAAGGAAGCGTGTTGTTATTGGAGTTACAAAAAAGAGCTTTTCGCAGATTTGTTTTCATACACACTTACACATCCGCAGCGCCACTACCCTACACACGAACACATGTAAAAAAAACACTTTCTTTATTTTTTGTATTGCATCCTTTTGCCTTTTTTGCTTTGACGTTTTTATTATTTTTTGGATTTTTTCTTCGTTTTATTTGTATCTATGCGTGTGTGTGTGTGTATATGCATGTGTTTATACGCGCTGAGATAAATGTAGAATGTAGAACATGAAATAATAATCGTTTTGTCAGGATTGCATGTGTTGAGTGGCGTTGAGTTGAGTGGCTTAGTTACGGATACGGATGCGGATGCGAGTAATACTTCATTGTTTGTTCGAGCAGCATTTAAGATAAATTATTTATGTATTTGAAGATGGGAATTAAAGTTTTCCTTATTTCTTGTTAATTAAATATTAATTGTATTTTATTTCGTTTTATTTTAAGCATTTTCGTTTGACAAGTTTCGTATTTAGCAATACTTTTTTTAATTATTGTAACTTAACCAAAGATGAAATCTTTCCAACAACCACGACAACAAAAATTGAATGAAAATCAATGTAAACTAGTTTCAAAACCTGTTATCGATGTTTTTGTTTTGCTCTTGTTCTTCATATTTTTATTTCAATTTAATTTTTTTGTCATGCTGTTAATGGAATTTTCTTTTAGTCACACAAAAACGAAGATTTTCTTTTCTTCTTCTTCTTGTTTTGTTATTTTGTTTGTTTTTTGCTTTTGCCTCTTAACCGAGATGTGCACCTAAACGCGTTCGAACACAAACTAGTTGAACGTATCCAAAAGTTGATGTGGATTTTTCATTGTCAGATGAAATTCATACACACACACAAACACACAAGCACGCAAATTTGTAAAAAGGCGATGCCATCAATGCAAGAGCAGTAATCAAACAAGGACAGCAATACTTCGAGAATGGTTGGTGCTAAAAAAGCGCTGCACTCAGCGAACGCGAACCACACAGTAATAAACGAACAACAACATATCTTGCAAAGGCAAAAGAGCTCAATTGTCAACAAAATGCATACGTCACGTCATTGCAACAACAGTACACAGATACTCTCTCACTCGGCAACAATCTCGAACAGTTCACCAAGGGAATACTCGTTACTTAGTTGAGTGGTGTAAAGAGCAGCGCGTTTTGTTTTGCTTTGGTAGGTAACGCCTTCTTAGGGTGTACCCTCTCTCTCTTTCGCTGCTTCTGTTTACGAGTACGAAATAACGTTATAACGAGTAACGAGTCGTACTTGCTTACCGTAACGAGTAACTTTTGTTTTAGATCTGATTTTTCCTACATACTAAATCTCACCATCGTTCATTCGTTGCTCCCCTTTTTTCCACAGCTTTTCGTATACTGGAAATTTATGTGTGTGTGTGTATGCGTTGGGAAATTATGGCGACTTTGCTCTGCCTGCTTTGAAACAAAGCGAAGGGGCTTGCAGTGCAGCCACAGCCATAAAAATTGCTTGGTCTTGTACTAGAATTTGGTGTGCTGTAAACGAAAAGTAGATTTTCTTTTTGTTTTGTTTTACTATTTTTCTTTTTCGTTGCAATTATTTCATGTTTTTGTTTTTTGTGCTTTTTTGTTGTTGTTGCTATTTGTATGTTTGGGTTTTTCTTCGATATTTTGTTGTTTTAGGAGTGGCTTCATTTTGTAATCTTAACTAACAACACGCCTTTTTATCTTTCTGCCTATTTTATCTGATAACCAAAAAGCAAAGCACAACGAAAAAACTAAAAACTGCTTACACAAATAAAAATGATCTTACACACATTCCTCTGATTGATTTATGAATTTTTGTTAACATTTTTGAGGTACGACGTCAGTTTTATAAA
Organism: Palloptera scutellata; assembly: GCA_958295655.1. Lineage (NCBI taxonomy): Eukaryota > Metazoa > Arthropoda > Insecta > Diptera > Pallopteridae > Palloptera > Palloptera scutellata. Next base: position 42,487,113 of record OY282449.1, on the reverse strand, counting down.
ACAATTGTAGCGTGACTACAAATTGTTCAATGTTAGCAAAATCATTTTTGGTTTATTCATTCATTTTTCTATAAATCTATGATTTGCTTTAAACATGGAAATAATGGAAATTAATACGATATCAAATTTAATACAACAATAACTAAGCAAAAATATTCACAAAAAATTTGGACCTCCATTATTAGATTCTCGAAAACGGAGACGTAAGAAAATTAAATATGTGATTTTTGGGGTGAAATTAATTCTAGCGTTTATGAGAATTTTTCGTATAACAGACAGTTTTCCTTAGGTTTTTCATAAAAAGGGGTTGGTTGGCATGAGAAAATTAAGCCTATAATTGTTTCAATTAAACCAAAAAAAAGTAATTTTTTAAGTCCATTCCGGTCACGAGGAATGTTCGCAATGTATCAATCATGGGGAAAATTTATCAAAATAACAAACTTGTAGACATTATAACTTCTAGGTACCATATAATTTCGCAGAAATTGTTTAAAAATTTAATTTTACTGTCGGAGGGTTTGAGTCTACGGGCTACTTTCACAAATCCGTTCTGGTTGTCAGAAGGGCTAGTTGATACATATTTGCCTTTGAGTTCGTTCTTACTGTAATAAATCGTTCTTAATGCATATTTAAATCATTTTTTGAAAATAATGAAAAACGCTGATTTGAATGGTTAAAAAATCGCTTAACTTAACTAACCTAAAAACTTCCAGTTAGGGCATGGATCCTGGCATGTGCCTTTCCGGTGCATATGAAAACGCGGTGCACAGTGTAATAGAAGACCTTTTTTGAGCAACATAAGGGAGTCTGACTTCCTTAGATCATAGGTTAGACAGATTTATATATTTTGCGAGCTCGAATATGTTTGTATGTTTTTCTCTACCTATCCCCAGCCATGTTAATCATTTGGCTATTATATGTTCAGTTTGCAGGTTGCCATAGCCATAAGGCTTTTTGAGGAGTTTGGAATGTTGTGCCTAGAATTTCACTATAACCTGGCACCCAAAACAGTTGCATGTACATTGAAACGGCCAGATATCTTAATGCATTTGGAGACAATTTTTCTCAGAAAGTATCAGAGTTAAGTAATCTTAGGATCGAAAAACTAAAAAAAATTAAAAAAATTAATTCTGATTCTCCTTGGCTTTAGAGATTTGTGGTGGTACTATGGATCTTGATGGTCGATGTAAGGCATATGTCACCACTTCTTAGAAATTTTTAAATTAAATTTTACCCAATCGTATCGTGTTCTTTCTATACATATAAATAATTAAGTAGGGAACTACTCGTATTTAAAATATTGTGGAAATATGCCCCATATTTCGATTTATTGTTACGATTAAGATTTAATTCAAAAAAGCAGTTATTATAAAATCTGTTGCTGTTATTCTCTATTCCTTTATTACGTATTAAGCTAATTTTTCTATGATCATGGAAACCTGGAAACTTCTGGAAAAATTCTGCGTTTTCAAAGTGTACTCTTGACAAGTCATATGCAGAAAATAATGTGTTAAAAAAAATATATGTAAGTATCCGAAAGACAAAACAGCTTCACCTGAAACGGATGTAAAAACCACAAAACCCTGTACTTACATATGTGCATACATATTTCATTCTATCAATATATTGTATATAAATATGATATATAATATTTAGCTATGGCATACGATTATAATAAGAGTATCTAATGTTAATGAATTACTACAATAAATACATAAATATTACAGGATAACACTGAATTATAAACACATTTATGAAATTATATCGACAGAGAGCTGAAGTCATTTAAAATTAATCGTTTTGAAAAGTCTAACTATTGGCAGCCTCGCACACTTGTCAAACCTTCGAAGAGTAAAAAAAGAAAAAAGAAAACCCAAGTGCTAATTGTCATTATCGCCATCTGATTCATGAACAAATGTCCATGATACAAAAACCCAACAAACCATCTCCGATTTCAAATTTCGATATGCAAGGAAAGGCACAAGAAATTGCATCTGGTTTTCGCTGTGATTTATTTGGAATTTGAGATGTGAAATATTCAAGTGCTCCATCTCCTTTATCTTTCTCTGCAGTTAGAGTGAATTTTTGTAAAGTGAGATTTTTGTTATATATTGAGTATTGAGTATTGAATATTTTTTGTACTTTACATATGTAAATAAATAAATATACATTTTTTGTTTTTGACCTGGTGGGTGTTAACTTCTACTCATTTATTATATTGAAAGTGTTTTAGAAAAACAGAATTTTTTTCGATCACTTATGGCTGAATGGTTAATAGTAATTGTATTTTGGAGGAGCAGACACTTGCTGGCGCCAGTCAAAATAAAGTGTGATACAAAAATCTGTAGTCTGAAAATAAAATATTTTATATTATAGAAAACTACATAGTAAGAATTTAACACAAAACAATTGAAATAATTTCAATTTATGTTATTAACTTGTAGAAAAGTAGTCAATATCTAATTGGTAAATTGCTGGATTAAATTCATATATCATTGACCTCCAAAGTGACTCTTGATAGTCGGCATTCACTCAATGAAGTAGCCGATAAAATCAAACGTACATGAATTCCAGGGCATATTGAGACAACTCATTAATTAGCTCTAGATTGGGGAGACAACAAATCAGATTTTACCATATTAAACTATCCGGGCAACCTTCAAGCTCGATATGCTCTTAAGCCAAAAGTCTGAATGAACCCAAAACCAAAATTACTATACAGTTATGACCAAGAGGATAACTTCAAACGCTTCAAGGGAACCCTCGATAGAATCAAAATTTAACATTTCGTCATCATCCTTTAGAAAGGCCCTACATGACATTTTGTTTAATTTTTACACAGAAAATGCAAAATGTGACATAATTTTGTTAAAAATTTAAATACATTTTATGATTAAAAAACTGAATTTGAAGTGCATCTAAAAAGTATGATTGTGCGAAAAATGAAAAAGCGAATGCGAATACGAATAATAAAAACCAAGATTTGCAAATGCAAAAGCGAACAACTTTTTTCTTAAAAAAAAACACAAAAACCTAATAAAAATCAGCACACACTTAATTTCAGGAATGCCTACCTACAGTTTTACGCCGAAGCCGAACTGCAAAATGGCGAGCAGCAATATTGGTTTCTATACTTTTCGAATTTTTTCTCGTTCTGAGATTTAACCCGTTAAAAAAAACAAAATGTTAGTTAGTTTCTCAATGGTAATGACGATACAGGCTTCTGCTGAAGCGAAACAATTTATTATTGCACTTCAGCCTACCTGGCGAGGGTCCATACAGGGGAATCCCCATGTCGTCTAGCTCTTCTCCTCAGGCCTGAGCAGGAATTATTAATGATTTAAGGTAATAGCTGCCATTTATATGTTTCCTATAATGACGGATTACCCGCGGATTACGGATTACCCATCTGGCGTTGAAAAAATACTTATATTCATGTTCTACCTTCAACTACCTTCGATTTGAGCTCTTGATCGCGTAATGCTTTCATTAAAAACGCGAAAATAAATATGAGACAAATCGCTTAACTTTGCCAACCTAGAAAATTTCAGCTAGAGTGTTGACTCCTGACATGTATCCTTTCCATTGCATTTGAAGATCTTCACGCCAGAGAGAGCAATTTAAACTTTATTGCATAGTATAATATATAAAGATTTATGAGCCTCAAACCCCATAAAAAGAAAGAGTATTTAATGATGTTCTTCAAAATATTTCAGCTCTAACAATAAACGTTCGCCAATTGGATTGTTTTAAGAAAACCTCAAGAATATCAATTAGGTTCCAGCTGTATGGGATTAAGGACTTTTAAAATATTATTTTTTAAAAACATTGACATAAAATCACCCTTTTCTAGACCAAATGAGAATTAGACAAATGTTCTAGAATTTTCTAAAAAGAACTAACTACATTTTAGTTATTTATTTATTTGCTAGGAAGAATATACAATATTAAAACTAACTACTTAAGCGATGAGTGCTAACTGAATAAGAATTTTACTTCACGACTTAATGTTTACAATGAGTGGAATGGAAGAATAGAAGAATTAATATAAATTCATTTCTAAATTCACATATACACACATAATGAAATCCTTGAGTTTAACATACAGCAAGGTGAGTTAGTCGGGGGTTTACTGTACTCTGATAATAGTATTTTGCTAGACATAATGCCGCATTTGCAAGTATGATACTCTTGCTCTATATTATGAGAATTGTTACACATGTTCATAAGTGACATACTCCGACTAAGTATGTATGCGTGTATGTAGTATATCTAATAGACATACATACATTCAGACAAATGCACTGCCAATAAGTACCTATGGATACGTAGAAAATATATGTACTTTACATTTCATAAAGTACAAGTGCAGATGCGAGTACGAGTTTTTCTACTTCACACAAATAAATACAAACACAAGTGGAGGACTTGGTCATTGTCACCTGTACTCACAATCTTTCCCTTTGGCAAATGTCAATTTCTGGACATTTTGTAGCACAAATGCTTTGCAACATGCAGATTAAATTGAAAACAATTTAAATGTAGATTTCTAATGTTATAAAATATTATTCCTCATATTGACTATGATGAAAATACATATGTACAAGCCATCCCATCTCCATGCATTAGTGACACAGCAACATTTAAAAGAAAGAAGCAACAATGGAGAGCGTGTGTATGCAATGCACCGACAGCACTTATGGTACTACTTATATAGTAGTGTAAACGCTGCTGCTGTTGCTGTTGCTGTTGCCATTGCTGCTGCTTCTACATAGCTGCCTAAGTGTTGTTTCATGTCACCTGGAAAGCATTTGGACATGAAATTGTCTATTTTCGAGAGCGTGCGAGTGTTATGTACTATATGTGTGCGTACATACACATGTACATATTAATGTACTTATGTATGTATGTGTATGTGTATGTGTGTTTTTTGTGGCACATTTGTATGATGGCAGATTGAGCTACTTTGCTGTAGCAAATATTGTACATATGTATTGTGCTATACTCTCGTATGTGCCTTAAGTTTTATAAAATCTTCTACTTCTGCTGCGGCTGATGCTGCTGCTGCCTTTTCTTCTTAAATTGAAGTTTTTGTAAATTTTGTGCATGAATTCTCTGGAATTGTAATATTAAACTCCTTGAACCGAAAAGTAAAGCTAACAGCAGCAGCAGCAGCAACAGCAGCAAAGAAGACAGTAGTAGTATAAGCGAAGAAAAGGATTTAATGCAAATTGCTTTAAATAAATTTGTAAAGTCGATATTAATCCATGGGGAGGCATGTTGAGATTTTTAGTTAGATAGTTACCAGTTTGCAATTCATTTGCGACAATACAAAATTTGTTTTAAAATAACAATTTTTGTTATTGTTACTACGTATTATTGCTATTGTTTTTTTTATGGCTTCCCAGTTGGAAATTAGTTAACAGTTTGCTAAAGCGAGATATATACATAGATAGTTGTTGATATCTTAGTCTTGCCTCGATTAAAATTTAATCGAATAGAACAATTTGTTATTTATTTCTCCCTCGTTTAACTCTTTGGAGAGTTTTCCCTCCACACACACACACACACATACACACATACGTACTAAAGTGAACATCTCCACTGGCAGCACAGCAAATGACTTCAAATCCCAACTTGGAGTCCTAGTAACTTCCAATGACTTGAAAATAGTCATGATTTTGAAAGCGAGAGTTTTCCATTCGCATGAATTAAAAAAAAAGTTACATTATATTGACTTCAAAAGAGACTTTATTAAGTTAATAAATAAAACTGTTTTTTTTACATAAGTGGATTCTGATAGAACTGTGGGGAAAAATGATATCTCTCGGCGTTTGAAAAGTTTGCCTCTAATTTTTGTTTTACGCGGGCCTAAATAATTATCCGTAGACCTTTTGCTTCCAGTGTACTAACGTAGCTCCCTTCTTTTTGGGTCTTTTTGACCTTTTCGGAAGAAACAATCTTTATGACTCATTAAAAGCATTGCTACTGGGTTAAGTAGTCGTAAAAATATGTTGCTCATAAAATTTTGCTAAAGGTCACTGCACAACAAAAATCGTAAACTTGATTTTAGAAAAAATAAACCATAATTTAAAAAATCTCTAAATTTCCACCTCTTATACGCAGTAAACAAATGCCTTTAAAAGTATTTTCTAAATAAGAAATATATTTTAAGTACATTGCAAAATAAAAATTAGTTGCGTTTTATTCGGCAATCGCTTCTAAATAGTTAGTGCATAACTACTTAGCAGTGATAATTGTATGGGAAACAAAAACAAAAGCTTTAGAGATAACACTACAGTAATTTGCGAACATTGCAAGCAGAAGAGCAGTATGAGGGGAAAACACAAATACAATGCTGTAAAATATCCGCTGAAGAAAAGTGGTGAGCTAAAAATTCATTTAAAATGTTATGTGCTGCGCAAGAATGAATAATAAAAAATATAACTACTTATGATTATATATAGGTCGCTGTGGCGTAGTGGTAGTGCGTTGGACTGCTACGCAGAGTGTCCGGGGTTCGAATCTCGGCACAGACAAAATCAAAAAGTAGAAAAAATAATGTTTCTACACGGCACACGGCACCACCTCTTGGCAGGCAATGGCAAACCTACAAGAGTAAAAATTGACTATGAAAAGCTTTTCACTTCGCCGTTCGGATTCGGCATTAAACTGTAGTTCCCTTCCATTCATGTACAAATATAACACGCATAACACGAGTGGATGCGAAAAGCGAAAAGCACGGCCTAGGCCCTCCATGGGCTGTTGTGCCATTAAAAGTAAAGTAAGTATTATTATATGTATGCTTGAAGGAACACCTCCAGCAGCCAGAGCTATTGAACTGCCTCATTATTAATGACAATACAACTGAAACTTGATCGTTTTATACGTATCTGTAGTTAGTAGTTAGTACTTGTGAAATAAAACGCAGTCAAGTATTATACTACTGTGGGCAAAAGTTAGTAAGACTTTGTTCATAATTTCAATTTTTTTTATTTATTCTTCCAAATCTATTTCGTCCCCTTCAAAGTAATCCCCTCCGGCCCTAATACACTTGTTCCAACGTTTTTTCCAATTCTCGAAACAGTTGTTAAAGTCAATATCCGGAATAGCCTTCAATGCGCTTAGCGATTCATGTTTAATGTCTTCAATTGACTCAAAACTGTAACGGTGTCCACGAAGCGGTTTTTTGAGTTTAGAAAATAGCCAAAAGTCACACGGTGCTAAGTCAGGCGAATAGGGTGGTTGCGGAACGATATCAGTCGAATTTTTGGCAAAATGGTCTCGTAAAACCAATGCAGTGATTTTGGAACCAATCGTGCATTCACTCTTCTTAGGCCCAAATGATGTTTTAAAATGGTTTTCACTGATCCTTCCGATATTCCAACGATGCCAGTAAGGTCTCTGATAATCTGACTGTTAATCGTCGATTCTCGAGCACCAATTCCTTGATTTTATTGACGTGTTGATCATCAGTTGATGTTGATGGCCGACCTGGACGTGGTTCGTCGTCAACGCGTTCTCGACCATCTTTGAACAATTTGTACCAATCAAAAACACTTGCTCGCGACATACAATTATCACCGAAGGCCTTTTGCGACATTCTGAACGTTTCGGCACCAGAAATTTGATTCCGCACACAAAATTTAATGGAACTTCTTTGTTGAATAATTTCACTCATTGTGAAAATCGCCGAATGCACTTTTTGTACTTCAGAAAGACAAACGTATACTAAACACTAATGATTATTTTGATGTGACATTTGGCACAGATGTCACCGACAGTCATACCAACCTTAAAAAAGTAATATTTTGATGAATGGGGGTTTCCGCGCGAAATTTAAATTAAAAAGTCTTACTACTTTTTGCCCACAGTAGTAAGGTTGATTAAATTAAGTACTTTTACCTTCAACTGTGCATTAACCCTTTAACTTTTCTTGCATGTAGATTTCTAACTTTTAAAAGAGAAATTGTCATTTCAATGGTGTTTTTTCTGGGGCAAAAAAAAACCCCATAAAGGCTCTCTCCTTTGAAAGGTTTTGTATGTAGTTGGGTACATATTCGTAAAAATGTTCAACTGGGAATTAATTTTCGAATGTAAATATTGAATACATTTTAATTTAAATTTTGTTCGACTTGTTCTCCCTTTTGTAATTTGAAGGCAGGTTGCCTTCATATAATTTTGGTAAATATTTATATACATAAATATGAATCTATGGCAGACACAATGGAGTCATCACACGGTTGTATTAGTATGTACTCGTATTATTCTTGACAAACTCATATCTCTCAAATCGTAACGTATCGCATTATTATTTGTATTTGTATTGTTTTGTTTTGTTTTATTTGTTTCGTGTTTTGTATTTACCTTGACTAACATTCAGAATCTTATCGAACAGAAACCACTTGAAAATTAAATTGTTATTTAAACAAAAGGATAGCAACATTTTCCAAATGCATACACATACTTAGTATCACTAAAGGGAAATATATTTGCTTACTTTTCCCAATACTTATATACATACTTACAAAGCAATATCGGCGCGCTTTGTGATTGACAGACACTCCAAGTGATTGGGCTCTGTTTGCGACATGCGGCCTTTCTTCAAAACAATTACCCACTCTTTATGTTTTGTTCTTCTTCTTCTTCTACTTCTTATTTTATTCTTATTGGTTTTTATTGTCGGCACAATCACAACAATTCATGTTTGAAAAATGAAATTAATTACCGGGCGCAAACGTTTGTTCAATTTTTAATTTTTTAATTCGTGCAATCAATTAAAAAAAAAAACACACACACACACACACACACAAAACAACGAACGACGAGTTGCACACTCTCTCTTGAACGTGATAAAGTATTTAGAATACTCCAGTGTGCCAGCGATTGATCATCGATCACACGATAGCGGCGCGGCCTCTTACTGTCGATCACACGCACATATTTATCAACTAGTTACACACTTTTGAGCTTGAGTTTCATTTGCGCCAATGAAAAAGTGAAGAAATTTTTAATAATTAAATATTTACAACTCATAATTTAAAGCGTGCTTCAAATGTGTCATTACGATACTTGAAGGACTTTTCAATCACAAATAAATTTGTGGACATTTGATGAAACAACCAAACTCGAGATAGGACAATTTTCCAAGATTGTAGCTGTTAACATGAAATTTTAATACGCTTCTCTCGGTGTATGAATCATTATGGGTATTCAATGAAAGACCTAAACTCGCCGTAGGTGACGTATTTTTAAATTTACTCTGACGTAGAATGCAAAAAGAAATTTATATCAAAAAGGCTTTAATTAGGCCTTATACTCTTAAATTTTGAAGTGTAAATCTTTTACACAGCGTAAAATGCAGCTTTGCGTAGTTCTGTATCAGCCATAGTTGCCATGATGTTATCTTACTTTTATTTACTTCCTTTTAATGGCAGGAAGTAAGTAAGTGACAGCCCATGGAGGGCCTAGGCCGACCTTTTCGCTTTTCGCATCCACTCATGTTGTGCGTGTTATATTTGTACATGAATGGAAGGGACCTACAGTTTAATGCCGAATCCGAACGGCGAAGTGAAAAGCTGTTCATAGGCGACTTTTACTCTTGTAGGTTTGCCATTGCCTGCCAAGAGGTGGTGCCGTGTGCCGTGTAGAAAAATTATTTTTTATTTTTTTATTTTTTTTATTTTGCCTGTGCCGAGATTCGAACCTCGGACACTTTGCGTAGCAGTCCAAAGCACTACCACTACCCCACAGCGACCACTTTAAAAATCACCTTTTATAAATTAACCTTGGGTAGGATATAAAAATTGAAAGCTATTAAAACAAAGATTCATTTCTGTGGGCATTTGACAAAACAATTTTTTTTTAAATCGCCAAATTTTATGGACAGAGAAAACGGATGGGAACAACTGCTTTTCTACTACTTCACAAATTTTTTTGTTTAGAAATTTAAAGAAATGTTATAATTTGGTGTTATACCAAATGGTGCCGTCCTGTTGGAACCACATGTCGGCCGAGTCAAATTCTTGCATTTCCGGCAAAAAAAAAGTATGTAATCATCGAACGGTACCTTTCTCCCTTGACCGTAACGTTGCGGCCGTCATCGTCTTTGAAGACGTACGGCCCAATGATGCCGTCTGCCCATAAACCGCACCAAACAGTGCATTTTTCGGGATGCATTGTGAGCTGCCTCTGGCCTCTGGCTGGTCTTCTCTCCAAATACGGCGATTCTGCTTATTCACGTATCCATTGAGCCAAAAATGAGCCTCGTCGCTGAAGGCAATTTTGCGACACATTTTTCACAGACCACGAATTTTCATAATAAATTTTAATAATTTGCAAACGTTGTTAGGGCGCAAGTCTATTCATGATGAAATGGCAAACCAAACTGAGCATTTTTTACTTTGAAACATGTCAAGAATTACGCGTGAACTGTCAGAAAAACCAAGTAGCAATGAAATCACCCTTTATAAGGTGATAGCGGCAGCACATAAAAATTTACCAGGGCAACAACAACAAAGCTTTTGTTGTTCCGGCCATAATGACGATAAAATTTGAAGGTCATTTGAAAATCAGCTATTGATCATAAAGAAATTTGCCGCTTCGTAAAAAATTCACCACTTCTGAATTTCATTAACAGTTTCAAATAGTGATTTTTCCACCAGATCTGGTGGATTTTTAAAAATAAAACGCGAACAATTTTTCATTTGGTGCCAGTGCTTTTTTCTATTTACCCACACTGTCTTATTTTGTGGCAGGGCTTTCTATTTTTTTTTTTTTTTTTTTTTTTTTTGAATTGACAACACTTTTTACGGAGCTCCGTAATATGTATTTGTGCTTATTATCCGTGTTCATTTTCTGTTTTTGCTCACATTTTATTTCAACATTTTCATTTGGCTGTCATAAAAAATTCAGTGTGTTAAAGTGATCAATTCAAAAATTTTATTATATAACACTTAAAAAAAAATTATAATTTGGTTTTTAAAAACCCTTTTTTTAATAAAGTTGTATCTGAAACGCTGGTATAAACATCTGACGAATTTCTAGGGGTTTTGATTGATTTCGAAATTCAAGATTTGGCAGCCTAGTTTCCTAGACTGCATATCGTAGAAACAAAGAATATAGGATCCTATTAGTTCAGATGCTATTAAAAATTCATGCATATTTTCACGTTAAACAGTTTTGATTTAATTTTTTAAATTATACATTTCGATAGTTTGAACTATTTAAATTTTATCTGCTAACGAAAGGCTAATAAAAGATAAGTTTAAGAATTATTTTTTAGTGTCCATCATTATTTACATAATGTATGTGCAATAACTCTAATAAGTCGGTAAATTTTGTTTCACTGAGTTTGTTCAGCTTGACAGAATGACAGGGTTTTTGCTGCGGCACAATTACAAAGCAGTCATATTACATTAGGATTTGTTTTCTAAATAAATTTTACCACTCTTTTTTGCCCTTTTCCTTTCCTTGTTTTTTTATTTTAAGAAAGTGAGCTTGCACGAAACTTATTTAGTCTTATTTACATTTTTATCTTAACACTTTAAACTGACATCGTTTTTTTAGCTAGTGATTTAACGAGTTCCAGTTTAACGGCTCGTTTTGACTCTTTCAAAGTAGTCACAAAATTAGATAGAAGGGAGTCCTTAAAAAATCACTGTCAACTCTCAAGCAAGCAAAAGAAAAATGGGTATGACGAGAACAAGCTGTGAATAACTCAGTTATGATCAACGCAAACTCAATTTCATTTTTGTATTCAAATTTGATGGCGATGCAAATTTTTTGCTACTATAAATTCGATATAAGTATGTAAGCGTGACCTTTAACCGGAAGCACTTACATACATACCATATCCAAATACCCATTAATGCTGCTTTTCTTTTCTTCTATGTCGCTTTTATTTAGTAAAGTATAAAGTGCACTTAACACTTAAGTAATAAAACTATTTTTGCTGATATTGCAGCTATAAAATGGAAACACTTTGTCATGGAAATGATACGAACGAAGAGGGTTACCTTGGCATATAAAATTTACGCAATATACGAGTACACACATGCCGCAATTAGGTAAGCAGAGGCCACCCACAAATGATTGAGCTCATATATCATATATCTATCTAATCCTTAATACAAATGATGTTGTTGTATAAATATTTGTGCATATGTATGTGTAATTAACTGCAATAGTTTGATTTGCCGTTCCTTGAGAAATTACAGTCATTCATACTCATCATTATTTTCGCATTCCGGTTTGAGGTTTCTGTGTATGTGTGTGTGAGTGTGTCTTTGTTTGTTTTTTTTTTTTGGTTTGTTTTTTGACTGTCAAAAAATTGTGAATTATCACCTCAGCTTCAAGCATAGTGCACAGCCTAAGTGGCCCTCGTCGTATGTGAAATTGAGATGCATCAATTTTGCAATTGTAACATCTGCTGTTGTGCGGTTCGGTGTGGTGCAGTGCGGTTTTCACATTTAATTTTCACTGAGCACAGGGATGTTTTTGATTTACTTACTTCTTGCCCGCAGATCGCAGATCGAGTGTGCGTTAAAGCGCGTGTGTATTTAAGATTGCTGTTCCCCAGCGACCAATTCCATCAGCCTTTTCCCATCAGTAGCAATTCTGATGCGCATATTTGACGGGATTGAAGCTCAATTCTTTCTACACTGAAATGCATTCCATTATTTTCCTTTTGATTTTTATATAAGTATGGCATCTTCAGGGAAAGATGCAGAACTTTATATTAAGCTGATATTTTAATCAAAATATTTATAATTACCGCGTTCGTGGGTTTTTTACGACAGATTCCTAACGACAGATTTCAGCTGACTCAGCCACCTCCATTCGTTCCTTGGAGCACATGCACATAACGAACGTATCGGGGACGGAGAAAGAAACAAAGAAGAAAATTTTGAGGTAGTGTAATCGATACCAAACATTCAGGAAGGGGAGAACTTGGGCCCTGAACGTAGGACTGTCTACTTACGTCACTACTAGCCACTAAAGAATTAAGGTAAAAGTCTATAGCCATAAGATGCAGGCAATATTTTATTACTTCCCGGGCTGTAGAGAAAAATACGGGCTCGGGGAGAAAAGACAATATTCAACTTATGGACTCCTTATTATAATCTAAAATACATTTATACATTTTTCGCTAGAGTAGGTAATTGTTTAATACAATATTTATATATGTACTGGCCTTAAAATTGCGCTTATATAATTTAAAGTTATTAGGCTTCACCTTGCTAAACGGCCCGGTAAACAGACATGATTGTTTGGAAGGTAGTTTTGGAAATAAAAACTAACAAAAGCAAAAATATGTAAAATTCAGTTACATATATAAAATAAATAATACACTTGATATAGAAATTAGAACCTCACTTCCAAACTACAACACGAAACGGCTGTAAAAAAAAATATATGGAAAAATTAGCAAGGTTCATTATAAGTTGTTTTTTAAAAATATCCAAATGTTACTTTTGGATTACCTATACAAAATGCGGTCCGGAAAAATTCTCTCTCGCTGTTCTCTACATTCAAAATAGTTAAGAAACACCTTCTTTCTGCTTCTTCTTTTAATGACAAAACAGCCCATGGAGGGCCTAGGTCAAGCTTTTCGCACCCACTCATGTTGAGCGTTTATATGTAAATGAATGGAAGGGACCTATAGTTAGCAGAATCCGAACTGCGAAGTGAATAGCTTTTCTTAGGCCACTTGTACTCTTGTATATTTTCCATTGTCTGCCAAGAGGTGGCGTCGTATAGAAAAACGGTATGTTTTCGGATTTAGCCTGTCCCGTGATTTAAACCTCGGCCAACGAACTACCAGCTACAGCACAGCGAAAGAGAACCTACTTTTCCCAAATGCTTACCACTAAGCTCTCACGTCATCTCATGCCCGTCCTATCTCGCCACGAGATATATATATAAATACATATGTACATTCAGAGCACCACCTTTGAATGCAATCCTCACGGACCTAGTCCCGCCCACGTGGTATTAGAATGGACCGTTTTGCCTTAAGAGTGTTCATAGACTGCTACCAAAACCAAGAGAATATCATTGTTACTTAAGCGAATAAGGTTGAAACTTAGTATTTTGGTCTTAGTTATAAGTTGTTACTATTAAGTATTAGCCTAGACTTCCGGTTCCTGTTTGTGATCTTCTTGAAGCGTTTCAGAAGCACATACATTTCGTTACCGTTGGGATATTATTTCTGTGCATGTAAGTGTGTGTGCGCGTGCGAGTGTATTTACGTATATTTTCATTAATATGAAGGCATAATTACTGTGACATTTTTATGGTTAGTTGGCAGTAACCAGTTACCCTCGCTGTAAATAATTTATCGCATATAAATGAGAGAATGCTGCAGATATACTTTTCAATGTCGTTTTGTTCCTTCGATTGTTGTTGTTGTTGTTGTTGTTGTTGTCACTGTCATAACTATTGCTTGAAATTTAAATGGATATTATAATTACATGAGAAATTGCTATCTACTTTAAAAATTATTCGTAAATTTTTTTTTCGCCATGTTTTCTTCTGTGAGAAAAACTTTTCACAAATTTCAAATTTTAACTTAAATGAATGCAACAACAATGAATGAAACCACACAACAACCACAACAACAACAAAGTAGAGAACCTCATGAGATCGTAAGCAGAACATGTTCATTTATTAGGTTTAATTGGGTCTAAGTACAAACACAAGGATAACAAGTGAAGTACGAGGATACCGCATGAGATAAGTATGTATGTAAGTTCCGGCATTGCCATGGAGAAATTTAACTTCCTCACCCACACCTTCGCCGGTACTCGTATATTGAATGTATTCTCTGCACCTGTGCTGCTCAACATTATTCTCTCTCTCCCATTTCCTTTTCGCTTGAGGCTCTTTTATCGTTAAATTTTTACGAAGCCAACCAAATTGCAATGCAACTACACGAATGTTGTTATTGTTGCTGGTTGCTCATTGTTGTTGTTGCTGTTGCTGTGTTCATTCCTCCACGAAACATTTTGCAAAATTACTGCGAAAAATCCTTGGAGACATTTGCTTGTATTTTGCTGTTGCTGCTGTTATTTTCCATGTATGTTCCCTCTTGTTGCCCTCTGCCGTTCCGTTTTCTCTTTCTGGTCTTCACGTGTTTTAATATCCTTATTATGAAAATGATAACATGGTAAAAAAGTGAAAAAAAACAAAAACAAGTGAAATAAAAAAATATTTTCAAAAGGATGCAGTAAAAATATTTCATGTTTATAGCTTAAGCGCACAAGCGTAATTGGTGGAAAAGCTTACGAGTAGCACACAGTACTCACAAAGGGTTGGTTGCTTGCTTGGCTGGTTGCTTCTTGCTGGTTCGCTTGTTCAGCTCATGTTCGAGTTGATGGAAAATCATGTTAACAAAATACTTCGATGCATCCCATTACGGGCAAGAAGTTTTCCATTCTCATTCTCATTTTCATATGTGAAAATAATATGTCCATGAAACGACAAGTTGGCGGAAAAAATAAGTGGATAAAAGTATTCAGCATTATGTTGTTTGTATGTGTCAGTACTTGTTTTTAATATAATTAACAGAGATCCTTTAACACCTTCGAACTGGTCATAGAAATTACAAGATATAACCCTCAAGTTCCACAGCGCGCATCCAGTCCGCATTCGAAAAAGGCTATAACTGCCCAGCCTCATAGTTTTCTGTAGCTGCACTTTACCCTCCAGTTTAGACAATTTGCTAAAGTCAAGAATTTTATAGCGTTAGTGCCCGTAAAAGACAAAAATTTGCCAAAATCGGGAATATTAATTATTCGTTCGCTAGCGGATCCAGCAACAACAACAAGAGCAACCATTATAATGTTTGGGAATTTATAAGAAAGGGTGAGGTTTCAGCCCAAAAACCTCCTATGATCCACTAGTGATTCGGGACATATTTTGATAATTTAAGTTATGGTATAAATACGAGATTTTCATAAAATCTGTAATTGTAATCTTAAATGATGTAATTAACAGTCCCACAAATGAACTTTCTTACAGAAGAGTGAGCGTTGTAGTACAATATTTATTGAGGATATTGTGCTTAACATATTTGCTGCAGAGTATAAGAGTTGAGAACGTTATGTTTTTTTCTACATGCATTTCAACGATAAAGGAGCCATGTGGGTTTAAGAAGAAGGGAAGTGCTCAGATAGATCTGCGCGTCTGCGGTGGCTTAATTGGTCCATTATGTTTATAAAGGTTTTATATCTGTGACAAAGATGTCTCAGGTGGAGAGCTGATATATATTGGGTCCGCGGCTTTTCAATCTGCCAAAACTAGTCCGACTATGTCAAACGAACACATGTTTGAAAGTTGGCATTTCTGGCTACATTTTGTGTCAAGACAGTTGTGTAAAAAGTTACATTGATTTGAAAATGAGTGAAATATGTGAAGAAATACGCTATGTGATGCTTTATTACTATAGAAAAGGTAAAAACGCTGCAAAAATAAACCGAAAAATTTGTGCGGTTTACGGTGAGGATGCTGTGAGTGAACGCCGGAGCCAGGAGTGGTTTGCTAGATTCCGCTAAGGAAATTTTCATATCAAAGATGTATTTCGCTCTAGTCGGCCAATCATTGAAAAAGCCCAGTAAATTTTGTAACTGTTGGAGCAAGATCAACACACAAGCTGGCAGGAGATAGCGAAGGCACTAAACATCAACCACATGACAGGTTTTCATCTTTACTTACTTACTTTTAATGGCACAACAGTCCATGGAGGGCCTAGGCCGGCCTTTTCGCTTTTCGCATCCACTCATGTTGTGCGTGTTATATTTGTACATGAACGGAAGGGACCTACAGTTTAATGCCGAATCCGAACGGCGAAGTGAAAAGCTTTTCATAGGCAATTTTTACTCTTGTAGGTTTGCCATTGCCTGCCAAGAGGTGGTGCCGTGTAGAAAAATAATTTTTCCTACTTTTTGATTTTGTTTGTGCCGACATTCGAACCCCGGACACTCTGCGTAGCAGTCCAACGCACTACCACTGCGCCACAGCGACCACAGGTTTTCATCTTGAAACGAAAAATCGTGAATATTTTTTATATGAACCAATATGTATATCAGCTCTCCACTACCTCCAACTTCGGGGATCAACTACTTCAACTTTCGGGGATTTTTAGTAAAATAATTGTTTGGAAATTTGTTTTAGAAATATTTACTAAGTAAATATTTCCATTTAAGTGTGATTAAGGAAAGGAGGTTGAAATGTTTATGTAAAAACAGGAAGTGTCTATTTACCATAGTTAATCTGAAGAAATATCTTTTGTATAAGACATAAGTTTTTGTTTTTACCCATTGTTGTCATTTGACAACATGAATAAAATTGTTCTCTTAATTTTCATTGCTACTTTTCTTTATTACAATATCGTTGAAACAAAAATAAATATGGATCAAGATATGTATCAGTTGATGATAGAACGTAAGGTAGGATTACATATATGCAATGTATGGAGCTTGTCATTGCTCGTGAAAACCTTTCTTCCAAATCCACCTTGTCACACTTTTCACTATTTAACATAAATACAGCAAATCTGACAAAAGGATTTGTAATCACAATTGCTTTAATAGTATGTAGATACATTGGAATCTGTTGGTCCTTATCTTCAATATCAAATTGATAATTTCTTTAAGATTTTAACCGATTGACGTCGAGACTTTTCCCTGTTAACAGATTCAAAAATATTTTGATTTTCATGATATGTGACCTCAAATAAGTCTGGTTCCGAAATTTCAAGTCTCACCCCACTTCCCTTCAATTTGGCGGCTTTCTGGAACCAGGTAAAAATATAACGTTCACTAAACTTTTATATTCCAAATATTCAAAAATTCGGAAACAGTCACACTTTTAAAATATGTGTTGCCTATTTTATCTATTTTTAAGATTATCTACAATTTTTAGAAATTAATTAAAAACGGTTGGAGTTATCTCGCAGCTCGTTAAAAATCTGTTTAAGAATATGCATACACAAAATTAAGTAAATCAGATGATCGGTCGCTGTGGCGTAGTGGTAATGCGTTGGACTGCTCCACAGAGTGTCCGGGGTTCGAATCTCGGCACAGGCAAAATCAAAAAAAAAAAGTAAAAAAAATTATTTTTCTACACAGCACCACCTCTTGGCAGGCAATGGCAAACCTTTTTACTTCGTCGTTTGGATTCGGCATAAAACTGTAGATCCCTTCCATTCATGTACAAATACAACACGAACAACATGAGTGGATGCGAAAAGCTTGGTCTTTGGGGTTACATGCGGTCATATCGACACATCGACACTGATTAACTGAAGTTCATTGAGGTAAAGGCATAACACTTGCCACAATGGCTGCCTATCTCTTTGACGTTGTCCTATGTGGTTGCATTCCCTCTTTCCTCCTCCCTCCTTTTTCCTCCCACCTATCAATCTTCCTTCCATCCATCACAATGCTCTGCATTGATCATACGGGTACACCCTGTGTGTTAAGTGTATCAATAAAAAAAAAAAAACAAAAAAGAAAACTAACAGCATAAACTTTCGGTAAACAAAAGGAAACTTCCAACAATATAAATATGTATGGTAAAGTCACGACCTTTCTTCAACTTCAATGATCGACAAAAATGTGTAAATGTACATACTTAATTATACGGTAAGGAGTGAGATCGAAATCTTAACATATATAATACTCAATAATTTTTAAACTGTTGATCTTAGAGTTTTGATTTTTTTTATTTAAGTGATAATATTTTACATATTACAGATAACTATAACTTTTATAGATCTAACCACTATTTATGAACTCGTGGGCCTTTTTTGGTAAGCCTTCCATTAGAGATTTGATAGTTGTTTCAGACACCTTTTTGAGGCAGTTTGCCCATCTCCTTTTAAAATCTTCGATATTTTGGAACACCTTTTTTGTGCTCTTTAAGTTGTGTACCACTCCAGATCTTTCTTGCCGTAGTGACATGATGCCAAATTGGCTGTTGTGCCATTAAAAGTAAAAGTAAAGGACGATCGGTGGGGCAAATATCACGTCCATCACTTTGGTAAATAGGGTTTAAAGACTACCTACCATAGCGCTTTCAAACGCTATAGCACGATTGAAATCGAATCTGCCGAGTGCCTGATTCAAATAAGGTAAACTTCTTCAATATTTTTGATAAAGGATTCGTGGTGGACATTTAACATTTGGTTCAAAAGATGTTCTTTGTAAAGTATATGGAAGCAAAAAAAAAATATTTTGGAATCTGAGAACATTTGGACAATCATAACTTTTAAAATGCCCTGAACTAACTGTTTGAAATGAGTGTAAGATTAAAAAATGACAAAATTTTATAATGCATCCTCAAAGTACTTTAATATTATAAAAGTACTTTAATATTATAGGGACAAAAATTAACAAAAATCAGTGATATTAATTCTCTAAAAATAATATTCCAAATAGAGTATTCGAGTATTATTTAATGAAAGCAAAAAAAAATCAGATTCCCATGTCATTATTCCTCATTGATTCCCTCGTTAATTCAAATAGTGCAAGTGAATTTCGTGAGCACATGCTCAAGTCGAATTAAAAATAAATATAAAACAAGCACCATTAACGATATTTGGCATTGACGCAATAAAAAGCTGTGTGTACTCACGTCTCTGGTATGGAAAAATGTTTCCTCATCCACACAACTAATTATTTCGGGAAGGAATAACGAAACTGGCTGTTGCCACTCTTCACTGGAGGAGTTTAAACTTGGATCCATTTTGTTTTTTAGCTTTGAAATTGAATAAATTTTCTTTCACTTTTAGCACAATTCTCTAAGAAATTTTTTTTTTTATTATGGCTTTTATTTCTTAAATCTGCTACACACCATTATTATTTGTGTGTGTTCTAAGCCCAATTTACATAAACTATTCACGCACTTTGGTACATAATTAAATTTTATTATTATTTGCTGACACTTCCTTAGCATTTAATGAACCAAACACGAATGACAATTGTCTACTGAATAACAAAAGGAATTGAGGTGATTTCTTTCATGCAACTGAAAAAAGCTCTACACAGTGCAGGGTTAGCTACTAAAGAATTCAATTATAATAGTAGAAAAGTTAGTACGAATTTTATATTTAGCAGTAGAAAAAAAAATACTTTTAAACATTAATAAGATACGATTTTATATACATATTATAAAAACAACAATAAAATATGTTATTATTTTTTAAATTCTTATACTTTAACGTTTAGTTAAACAAACATCCGTTTCCTGTTCTTACATATGACAACAC
This sequence comes from Palloptera scutellata, assembly GCA_958295655.1. Lineage (NCBI taxonomy): Eukaryota > Metazoa > Arthropoda > Insecta > Diptera > Pallopteridae > Palloptera > Palloptera scutellata. The sequence continues at coordinate 42,466,841 of OY282449.1, read as the reverse complement.
AAAAGCTTTTGCACTCACACGCTGAAAGCTTTTCTCCTTCCAAACAGTGAAACAGAGAGAGAGAGAGAAAATACAACTTCGAAGTGTGGTGAAATTCTGTAACTAGGAACTATGAATTCTCATTAGAAGCTTAAGGATTTTACAATTATTTTCAATTAGATTATTAACAACATCTCTATTAATATTCAAATATTATTTAGTTTATATAAATAGTTATGGGCAAAATAATTGGTACATGCTCAGATCATTTATCTGTGTAGTAATTCATAACAAAGAATTTGTTTATCCTAAAGTATTACTTTATTCAATCGGTCCTATTTAAAGAACCTAAATCTAAACTCTATCAAAAAATCTCGCTTTGACTCGTTGACTCAGCCAGCTGAGCAATTTCCCTTCTCTGTAAGGCAAAAGGCCCCGTAAACAAATTTCTGCCGCAATGGAATGTGGCAAAAAAGACAGTCCTGTCCTATTCTCAAATTTTTTATGTGTTCTCCAGTTAGCAATGTTCTCAAAGCAATCCCGTGTTTGAAATTTAACGCACCTATTTTTAAGTTAAAGTCCCCAATTAGTAGATTTGAATGGGTAATCCTAGGTACCCATTCAAAGAAGTATTTAGTTGCTCAGAGACATACTTCAAGCGATAAAATACGCGAATACTGAAATAAATAACTTCTATATGGCGTACTCAAACCGCTTCCAAAAGTACTCGTAACGCTTTTAATACGCAACAAAACGGAAGCCCTTAGATTTTTCCAAAGGTGGATGTAAATATATTATGTATGTATGTATGTATTTACTCGTATGTGTATGTATGGATTTGTGAATTTCGTTTCATACGATTTGGTATTTTCTTTAAGTTTTCTTTTGTATAATCTCATAAATTTTATTGTTTTCCACTGAATTTAACCCATTTGTTGTGGTTTGATTAAAACTATTTATGTAAGTACATAGTTATTTATGTACATACCTACATATGTTGTATGTAAGGACGCATAGTATGTGTGCACAGTAGAATCGCGATAATTCGTACGGCGTTAATTCGAAAATCTCAATAAATTTGTCCCTTCCAAAAACCTATAAAATTCGCAAATTTTCATATATTTATAATTTATAACTTCCAGCCTCATAGTTTTCTCTAGCTGCACTTTACCATAAAGTATAGGCAATTCATTAAAGTGAAGCAGTTTATAGCGTGAGATACAAATTTGCGAAACTCGGGAACAACAACAAGAGCTCAAGAGTTATAATGTTTGGGAATTTGTCAGAAAGGAAGAGGTGTGCAACCCAAAAACCTCATATCCACTAGTGGTTCTGGAAAAATTTGAAGAATTTTAGCTGGTATGTATGTATATGATATTTTAATAAAATCTGTCCGACAAATGAACATTTTGGTCCCCTTGCTAATTCGTATTTTTCTTATTTTAACCTTGTTAAATCGTAATGTCATTATATAAAAATCGCTGTAAAAATTGCTAGTCCCTTGCGATCACGAATTATCGGGATTCGACTGTATTTTTCATTCACTAAACACTTAATAAAGTTAATAAATAACAGGGATTTAAGAATATTTCCTGGTGTAGGGCTAATTGTTCATTGGCAAACTGAATGCTGGCTTTTGGTACAGAATTTAAAAGAATAACTTCACTCCATATTGACTAAAAATATAATTATTAAATAATGCTATGAGGTTTAATTGCTCGGCCATCTACAGCCTCGGATTCGTTGCTTCTTTAGTTTGCATAACATTTAAAATAAAATATACTTGTAATGCAATTTACAATATGTAAACTATGTGTGCATGTTTTTAAAAGTATAACGTATCTCTCTATTCTGAAACCATAGTAATTGAAACTTTCCTGCGAAAATAGTTACTTTGTTTGGTATTCCAGATACCGTTACGTTCGAAATTCGTAACTATGCTATTCTAGCATCCGTCCTAATCATAAAATGGGTTTTTCGATACGGGCCATAAATATAGTGGAAGACGAGTTAATTCAGCTAATTCGGTTAGGAACATGCACCAGTTAGATTCTTTGAGCAAATACATTAGACTCAGCAAAATTACAGGTGACATCTTCTTCCGGTGAATCTGCATGCTTGGATGCGTCAATGGCATCCGAGGTCAGACCCACGACAAAGGGAAATATGTTGACTGCAACCTATACATCCTATAATTAAAAATGTTCCGATTTTAAAAGTTCAAAAAATTACGTACTTTTCCCAAGGTTGATAACTGATTTAATGAAAAATATTTTCAACAAACTAGGGTGTAGTTCCTTTCATTTAATGGCGCAACAGCCCATGGAGCACCTAGGCCGAGCTTTTCGCATCCACTCATGTTGTGCATGTCATATTTGTTCATTCCATTCAATTCCGTTCACAAGGGTGGAGTAATTCATTTAAAATTAGTAAATTTTGCAGGAAATATCAGTAGTATTTTTATGTAGTATTGCCTTGTTCCGTTGTTGACAAATCATTGCTTTTCCCAACAGATTTTTAAATAAAGCGCGGTCAAAATTTTCATTTGCTGGCAGTGTTTTTTTTCAATTGGCAGACACTGTTTTAATTTGGTGGTAGTGCTTTTTTCGACTTGACAACACGTAAGTAGCTCAATAATATTTTTCTCCTGTTATGCGTGGGCATTTTCTTGTTTGATTTTTTATTTCTGAAAACAACAACTGACACTAGAATTTCAACGTGTAAAATTGCCCAATAATAATTAATGTGGTTGATTTTTTTTAAAAGCGCGTCTTTTTTTATTAATTTATTTATTTATAAACATAACGCTGTTGTGAGAATCTGGTAAGCTGGTATAGAACATTTTCAGATTTGAAAGTAAACGTGTTTTTTTGAGGAGATCTAGGAGATATTGAAATCCAAGATTTGGCAATACACGTGGGCCTACAACCGCTGACTTCCATCTGTTTTGCCAGCAAGATAGATGGAAGTTCTTGACGTGAATTTTTTTTTTTTTGCACACGCTTACAGATTTTATATATAGTTTCTCAGAAGAAAAAAAAACCAATTTATCACGAATAGAAAAAGATATTTCAAGCAAATCCTACTTTTTAGCAGAATCTGTAGCAGATAATGTTCCCTTATAAGTTATTATCAAAATCATTTAATCCCCAATCTTATGCAATAAACAATTATTATCAATTATTATTGGTGGTAGTGGTCACTGTAGCGTAGCGGTAGTGCATTGGACTGTTATGCAGAGTGTCAGGGGTTCGAATCTCGGCATAGGCAAAACCAAAAAGTAGAAAAAATAATTTTTCTAGACGGCACCACCTCTTGGCAGGCAATGGCAAACCTACAAGAGTAAAAATTGCTATGAAAAGCTTTTCACTTCGCCGTTCGGATTCGGCATTAAACTGTAGGTTCCTTCCATTCATGTACAAATATAACACGCACAACATGAGTGGATGCGAAAAGCTCGGCCTTTGGCGCTACATACGGTCATAGCCGACACTGATAAACTGAAGTTTATTGTGGTAAAGACATCTCACTTGCCACAATGGCTGTCTATGTCTTTATCGGTGTCCTGTGTGATTGCATTCCCTCTCTCATTCTTCCTCCCACCTAACAATCTTCCTTCCATTCAACACAATGCTTTGCATTCATAGGGGTACACCCTACCCTGTGTGTTGAATGTATCAAAAAAAAAAGTAAAAATGAACAAATTTATCAGTTACTTTTTAACCTAAAATCTTTTCCCTTCTCTTTCCTTCTTGGATCCGCCAGTATCTGGATACAAAGGCTGAGAGTATAACAGTTTCGTCCCGGATCGGAAAATAAGAAGTAATTTTAAGGAGGCATCATAACAGTAGCCATTGTCCGCTTTCAATATTGTTTACATCAGTTACAAATTTTGACTTAAACTTTCTCTTTCGGAACTCTTCAAAATTGAAAATAGAATTGATCATTGCACTATTCTTAAACTTATTATTTAAAGCAAAAAAAGAGAAAAGGAACGGAAAGGAAGGAAAACGAACGGAAACGAATGGGAAGGAACGGTAAGGAACGGAAAGGAACGGAAAGGAACAGTAAGGAACGGTAAGGAACGGAAAGGAACGGAAAGGAACAGTCAGGAACGGTAAGGAACGGAAAGGAACGGGGAGGAACGAAAGGGAACGGTACGGAAAGGAAAGTAAAGGAAAATAAAGAAAAGGAAAGGAAAATTAATGGGAAGGAAAGGAAATAAAATGAAACGAATAGAAAGGAAAGTAAAATATCATACTGAAAATTAAAACAAAAATAATAATATGAAAGCTATTAATGTATCTCGCAGTTAAAATGAATATGTACATATGTATTGTGAGTGTGTAACCTTCCTGCAATTTCGATGGCATGCACGCGTGTGCACAAAAACTAATACCATATAATTCTCTCATAAAAATGACAAAATCTCAAGTGCATAAATCGCGAAATGCTCGTAATTTTCCGTGCACAACAGCGAAATAAGTAAATAAATAAATATAAAACACACGCGATAATTCAAGAATCAAATTAATGTGACAACTTCTTAAGCACATTTGAACATTTCCATTACAACTTTACAACTCGTTTTGCCACGAATAAGCTGCCACCATAATTAATAATTTCCTTACTTGGCTTGCCACTTGGTGTGTGTATCTATGGCTATGTGTTGTGTATGTGTGTGTGTGGCACACAGCAGACAACAAAAATTGCAAAATTGCCATCCGGAGTGTATAAAGTAAAGGAGCTAAAGAAACAGTAGATGGGACTTGAATTGCATTGAAATTTATTTTTACATGCTGGATTACAAACAAACAAACACATACTCCAACACTCCAACACATATGTATATATACATTCATGTGCATGTGTACATTGCGAGTGCAATTGCCATGTTTGCCACCCAATGTGAACAACATTTTCGAATTTTGAAATTAAATTTCATGTCATTCCGCGTAAATCATTTGGCGAAATTAAGCGAAGAAGTTAATGCAGCGGTCCAAAGCGATTTATCAAAAATAAATCATTTTGACGAGTTGCAAGTGTGAAGTGGATCCCCATGTTACTCATTGCCTGCTGTATGCATATATCCATGTTTGTTTGCCGGCCTGCCACTATCACAGTGGATGCCTGCCTGCCTGCCTGCCTTCCTTCCTACCTACTACTTTTCTTCCTTCATTCCGAGTAGGTAGGTACGTACATATATTGCATCGCCTCGCGGTTGTTGTTGTCTCTACCATCAGTGCAACGCTGCACTGCGTACAACGAAGCTTCACGTGGTGTACCTGTCGCTGAGGTTGCAGCATTTGTGTGATAAATTGCAGATTAGTTTGCACATTGCTGCTTCATCATCAGCAATTGCAATTGCAGCTAGCATTTAAATTCATATCGCGCGTAACACAGTAATTAGTGCCCAATTTAATGTACAATGTTACAAATCAGTAATTTATTGTAAAAAAAATATCTGAGTTGTTTTATTTCCAAATTCGTTAGTTATATTGAAAAGCTATTTTTACAGGGTAGCCCCAACGTATAAGCAAAGCTAACGGGGAAAACGTTGCCTGATGTAATTTCTAATATTTAGCATCGAAAGTTTCCCAGAAACAGTCAATAAGGTGCTGACGGATTTTCGCAATAAATCCTGTTGTCCTGTATTAAACGGTTGCTTCACAAGAATGCTGAAAGTCAAAAAAGTGCCAGGCTATAACCTAAATTCCGGGAAAAATACTGCAAGAATTAGGTACCTTAAGAGAGAGAGAGTGTTGGCATTTGGTTGACCATCAAATACCAGATGTCAATTTGAACTCCATAGAAGTCGGGGATACAATAGATCATTTAAGTTGCAGTGCACTCCGAAGCAATAATACTTATAAATAGCTACATAACTCGAAAAGGAGTAGGGGAAGTTGAAGTAAACCCGAAACTATAGACCCACTCGACGTTCCCCACTATCTCGGGAATGGTAACATTCACCGAGATGCCGTTTGTATGTGTTGTCGGAGGCGCTATTAGTCACGAACAATTTTGTAGAAATTTAAAAATTTGTCCGTTACAGGGAATTTAATGTTTCGCCAAATGCTAAATTAATTTTAAGTGCCAATAACTTTATGAAAAATGTGTATGTCTAAAAGCGGAAAGCAATTTTGATTAATAACACTGTGAAATTTAAAAATTTTGACAACCATGGTGCCAATTGTTTTGTCAGATTGTTTGGATTTATCGAGATAACACTATTGTGTATTGTTCATTGTATTCGGTGGGAAACGATGTTATATCCGACTTTTCAAAAAGGAAACACTTTAAATCTGTATATATAAAACAGTAGAGTAGGTGTGGGGGAAGAAGGAGGAACGGGGGGTAAATGGGTTGTAGGTCCTCGTAGAATAATTTTTTCATATTAATCCACTTCAATTGTTTTCGAACCAGAAAAATTTAATTCCCTTTATTTGAATTTCCTATATATGTCAATGATCTGTTAAGTTCACTAAAAGGCCATACCTTTAAGCTTAATTAAATCGAGATTTATCAAACAACTGAAGTCTGACGTGTGCGATTTATTTAAAAAAGAAAATGCTCATGGAGAAAACTTGGACTCAGGTCAGCGAAGAAATTAGAAATTTTTTGTTGGAACTGAAAAAAATACGGTACTCAAATCATATATTAAGTTCATTGCACAGTGAGAGAAAAAATGCTGTTTTATCAAAAGGCAAGTAAAGGGTGATTTTTATAAGAGTTTAGTTTTTGGAAATGAAAAAAAAAACAAAGAAATTTTACAAAAGTGAATGAAATTTTTATTTGAATCGATAAATCAATTCCTGCCATTTACTGTTTGCAGATAATTTCATTTAAATGTTGCCCGCGGCTACGCTTCAAGTGGTCCATTCTAAAGGTCCAATTTTGGTATATTTTTCACACATTTCGGCCGGAATCTCATAAATGACGGCTTTCAAATCGTGTTTGGATTGTCAATCGTGTTTGGATTGTCTCTATAGGCAAGAGACTTAACAAAGCTCCACAAAAAATAGTCTAACGGGGTCAATTCACACGATCTTGGAAGCCAATTGACTACACCAAAACGTGAGATTAACTGCTCACCAAATTCCCCTCTCAATTGATGCATGGTTTCGTGTGCAGTGTGGCATGTGGCATCGTTCTGTTGGAACCACATGTCGGCCGAGTCCAATTCTAGCATTTTTACCCAAAAAAAATATTATAATCGAACGGTACTTTTCTCCATTGACCATAACGTTGCGGCATTCATCATCTGTGAAGAAGTACAGCCCAATAATGCCGCCTGCCCGTGAACCGCACCAAAAAGTGCAAAAGCTGCTGAATTGCCTTCTTCTCTTCATTGTCTTCACTCTAAATACGGCATTTCTGCTTATTCACGTATCCGTTGAGCTAAAAATGAGCCTCGTCGCTAAATGGGAGTAGCTTGCGAAACACTTTTTGATAATAAATTTCAATAATTTGCAAACATTGTTCAGGCGTAAGTCTATTCATTATGAAATGCAAACAAAACTGAGCATAAATCAAGTGACAGCTGTCAAAAAGATCAACTCCAAAAAAAGTATTGCCAGATTGAAAACCACACTTCTAGAAAAAACACCCCTTATATTAAACCAACAGAGTTTGCTGTTAAATACCATTCGAAAGTAGATATTGTTAATTTAACAGACAGTGTGCAGTTATTTTATATTTAACAGTTATTCTGTTATTAGAAATCAGACAGTAAATAAATACTATTAAAACAATGGAAACAATGTAGTTATGGAACTAACAGTTAAAACTGTCAAATTATCTGAGATTTGGTTGTTTCGAAACTAACAACAGTAAAACCAGTTAAATGTTATTCAAAATGCTATTAATTATTTTGCAATAAAAAGCGGAATCTGTTACAGGAAATGTAATACTGTTCGTATGAACGAAAAGACTGAAACATTTACACTATTTATATATGTAATTGCCTTTTTTTCATGTCAAAAATAATATTGAAAAACATTTACCCATCAACTTTGGGTATATAGTTTGCACGATCCACTCTTAAAAGTATTCATAAAATTCGCAGTAATATATTGAAAAACATTTACTCATCAACTTTGGGTATATAGTTTTTCACGATTCACTCTTAAAAGGATTCATAAAATTTGCAGTAGTTTGGCGGAAGCTAAAATGAAAAGTGTTTTGAATATTACTTCCGCTAAATTATAAAACTTCGGAAGAATAAAACAGATACATACCAAAAAAAGATTCTTACTAGTCTTCCTTGATTAAATTCTATTATTTTTGCACGCTAAACACATTTATGAACACATGGTTAGGTTAGTTTAGATAAAGCAGTGGCGTCGGATGCGAGACCTCAAGGTTCTTAGTGGTACCATAAACTCTCAAAAATCAATTAGATTTTCGAGCTACATTCATCACCGTTACCATACCTGTAGTATGTGTAAGGTTTTTTAAAATAGCCAAGTTTATATTGGTTAAATCGTTTAGGGAAAGAAAGAAAGTGTTCCCTAACGCTTTTAATATAGTGCTAGCTAGTATTGGGCAATGAGGGGAAATGTGTTCTAAAGCGTCCTTAGTCACAGAGTCATTACAGTTTCTGCATAGGTCGTTTTCCACCAAACCAAGTTTTCTTGCATGACACTTCAAACGAAAAGGCGGGAGAAAAATTTGTAAGTAAGTATTATGGTATCGAAAAGCTTAAAGTTCTTCGTTTTTTTTTTTAATTACATGTACAAAATTGTTAACAAATATTTTAACAAAAGCATTGTTACGAAAACAGTTAGTGCAAAAGCCAAAACTGTTAAATAAAAAAAAAACACAAATTTCTAAACAACAACGACGAACTGCTGAAATCACAGTTTTTTTAAAGGTGATTTTCCCGTGTTTTCCTTTTTGCTATTCTTAAAATCTACCAGTGTTATTACTAAACCTGAGTAGATCCTGTATTGTCAAAGAGCTGAGGTGTGCATCTCCCAATACTTCAGTATCAAATATGATAAGTGTGTTCCGACAGAAAGCGGGGCAGGTACTGAAAAAGATGATCTTTTCCTCCGAACCACAAGGAGCATTGCCTTCCAGAACCATCATAGAAATAATGGTTAGATATCAGTTGTACCATAATGCAATTCTTCAAACAAAACAAAAAAACAAACACACAAAAATTTACTACCTCCTGAGGCAGTATATACGAGTCAATATGTATGTATCAAAATTTAGGAAAAATGTAATAAATAGAATTTTCAAAAAAAAACATGTAAATGCATAAGTTTAAGATTTAATTTTCCCCTCCAATTATCGTCCATAGAAATGAGACATGTGTATTTTAAATTAGACACTAATTTCACTGCTATTAATAGTGTGGCATTATTCTTCCGCTCCATACATACGAGTATGTATGTACATACATACATACATAATAATTTAATAAGTATGAATTATGATATATGGTTTTTACAACTCGCGACCCGCAAATAGCATAATCATAATCTGGCAAGGAAGTAAAACATGCCCTTCAATCCCTTACGCAAATCTTACAACTTTCCTTAATTATCCACATACACACACACTCACAAGAACAAAATGCATGTGCATACATTCAATATTTGTAAGTTTATACCCTGCAGAACAATTGCAGTCCTATTTGTCTAAACAAATGTAGTAGAAATATTTCAAATTAATGGAAATAGGTAAATTAAATTAATACTTATAGGTACATATGGAAATAGGTAAAGAGGCTACACAAATTTTGTTATTCCTTACGGGATTCTGATCCTGATATGATCAATCGTTTGCCCTACTCTCGTTTAGATACTGATTAGATACTGATTAGATTAACTTCTTAACTTAAAAGGGAGAAATGAATGTTCCAGAACTCTAAGGTATTCTAAACTGTTTTTTCTGGTAAAAGGAAATTATATTTTATCTAATTTCATTCTCACTAAAAGTACACCACATTTTCTCTACCAAAGTTTCTCCGAAAAAATACATGGAATCCTTCCAAAAATCTTTCCAATAAAATGCCAATAAGAAAATACAATACATCATCTTATCCGACAAGAAATTCTATTACTTAACGAGTGCTCCGACGAGCACTGGTGAAAAAATGTTTAATCATCTTCATCCAATTGCTTTACTTACTTACTTTTAATGGCACAACAGCCCATGAAGGGCCTAGGCCGAGCTTTTCGCATCCACTCATGTTGTGCGTGTTATATTTGTACGCGAATGGAATCCAATTGCAGTTTACCATATATCGTCGAATCGAAACGAGACCTTTCCCAGAATTTTATATGCGAAGCTAACTTCCTGAGTAAAATAATCTCTAAATTTTTTATGCATTTTTTACTACCACATTCCACTTTCAAATCCATCAACATTAAATTATCTAATTAACCACAAAAAAATTAACCACAATCAACCATTCACCTGATTGTAAATGTGGCCAGATTCGAACTATAAAACTTGGTGTAAGTATAGAATTTCCTTTTTTTTTTTTGGTGTCATTTTGTTAAAAATGAGAATACGAGGGAGTGTCAGTAAGCCCTTGAACAAGTGTCAATGCCACCTAAAATCCAAAATTTTGGTTCTCAAGAAGTAGGCAGACATTAAAAACATAATTTTCAAGCATTTTCGTAAAAATTTAAACAAGAAAATTTCGTTTGTTCATTAAACACAATTTTTTGCGCGAAAAAACCAACGCTCAAGCCAAACAACAACTTCAAAAGTATTATGGGGCTGTTCACCAGCGATTGGAGCAATCCAGCAGGTTTACTCAATTTCGGAGCGGTAGTGCCAGTACAAGTGAGGCGGAATGTTGTGGTCGCTCAATTGCGGTCACCACACCAGAAATGATCGATAAAATACAAGGTACGATATTGGACAATCGGCGAGTGAAAGTGGGCGAAGTTAAACAGGCTACAGGTTTATCACGTGGATCAGTGATTACAATTTTGCATAAATATTTACCAACAAACGCAATCGTTTGACAACTTCAAGTGAGTGTTTGACGATGTTCAATCACAATCCTAACTGGTTTCGTTTTCCGTTTCGCAACCGTGGAATAATCCTTGAATCATCACAATACACCAGAGACCAAAGAAAAGTCGAAACAGTGAGTTTCTTCAGGCGAATCGAAGCCATAGAAGAAGGTCAAGGTGCGTCTGTCTTCCAACAAGGTAATGGTGGAAATTTTTTGAGATACGCGCGGTGTCATTCACATCGATTACCTTGAAAAGGGTATAGCGAATTTCAGCGCATATTATGCACAGCGGTTTTATCGATTCGATACCGATTTTAAGCAAAAACGATTGTATTTGGCGAAGAAAACAGTCTCCTATTTTGAGGGCGTCGAGAAATTGTATCGTTGGACGAAGTATATCGACCTAAAAGGATACTATTTTGAACAATGTTAAGGTTTTTTTTTTAGCTGTGTGTTCCTTATTTAATTTTTCACGGACTTATTGACCCTTCCTCGTATATTCCTTTCAAAAGAGTACGATTGTAGGCCCTAATCCTGTCCAATAACAAAAGCAAATTTACAAATCTGTTGTTAAACGTAAAACGCTTTCACCTCGAAATTCTTACGATTCAGGAGTGAATTAAATGACGAGTTGTATGAGTACGTTTATGGATCAGACGATTCCGATTAGACATTGATCCAGAACTGGTCATATGCGTACTAGTATAAGGCTAGACCAATTATTTGCTGGGTATGTAAGTAGTAGGCAAACGTTGTTTCTTGCGGCATTTACACTAATGGCAGCTCTAATTTAATATTTTAATCGCTGCGTTTTTTGTTGGCCGATTGTGTTCACAGTGTACACACGCCACCTCAAGTGGGCCGAGTTCTCTAATTATGTCTACATGTTAGACAAACATGATATTGTCCTTTTTATACATGGGGCTAAAGGTTCGAGAATGTGCATATGTTTGCATGTTTATCCAGCCGAGCAGATTAGTTAGTTTGATGAAGCTGAATTTTGTGGGATGGTGAGGCATAGGGAATGTGAGTGGCATTAATAATATTGCAGCTGCACTGTAGCTACCATATATAGTATATACTCGTATGTAGTTCTGGTTGCAGGTGTATTGCATTCAGTTTGCAGCACTCACAGCGGTACTCATAGGTGAGTGTATTTCTATCAATATAATTATTAAAGTGTACATAAAATCTGTAGAACGGAAACGTTCAATGCACGTGCTTAATTTTTTACGTAACACTAAGAAACCAAAAGATATCACTATGGCAAATGGCAGCTATTCTGACGCTTATAATAAATATCGAAACTATTTATAAAATGAAAATATATTTGACAATTAATTCCAATGGATTGTAACAAATTAAATACACTACGTACATAGTTCGATTCATCTAAGCACAAAGCAAAGCAAGCAAACACTTGGGCATCGCATCACAAATTGTGAGCAACTGTCGTTTGCCGCAATCGCTGAATCGTCTGAATAATTAGCTCACATTTTCTCTGACAAGCGTTTTTCTTTCAACGCAATTTAAAAGCAATCATTAATAATGAATTTTACCGTTTTCGTTTTTCTTTTGTACGTTTTAAATAGACAGATTTGTGTTAACCCTATTAGGGATTTTGTTCGCATATATATATGCTAACCATGGTTCCTATGAGGAACATAGAGCCTATATAAATGATTTGCATTCGAATCTATGCAGCGTTAATGCTTTGACTTCCTTTCAAGAGCAACCGATTCATGTTCGATTTGACATATCCAAGTGTGCGCTTCTCCTTCTGCGGCTTCCCTGCGGAATCGAGTCGAAGGCGGATCTTACAATGTCGTGAAAAAAAAAGATTGACGACCGTACACAAGATGTTTCCTTGGGAGGGTTAAGACATTCAGCTCAGATAATTTACAATGGTACGTGATTTTTTGGGATTTTTTTTAAATTTTATTATCCCCTATTTGTGGTCGCTGTGGCGTAGTGGTAGTGCGTTGGACTGCTACGCAGAGTGTCCGGGATTCGAATCTCGAATCCCGGACACAGGCAAAATCAAAAAGTAGAAAAAATAATTTTACTACACGGCACCACCTCTTGGCAGGCAATGGCAAACCTACAAGAGTAAAAATTGCAATGAAAAAAACCTTTCCCTTCGCCGTTCGGATTTGGCATTAAACTGTAGGTCCCTTCAATTCATGTACAAATATAACACGCACAACATGCGTGGATGCGAAAAGCTCGGCCTAGGCCCTCCATGGGCTGTTGTGTCATTAAAAGTAAGTAAGTAAAGTAAGTATTCCCTATTTGAAATAATTTTGTAGTCCTACATAATCAAATTGGTTTCTAGAAACAGTGTCCGAGGATGTTCAAGTTTCTTTAATAGCCTTGAACACTAAATGAAGCCAAACTTACTCGTATAGTAGACCTTTCTTTGAACTTCACCAATTCTTCTTTTTCAATTGAAAAATCTTCGTTGGCTATGGTTAAATGAAGCAAATAACCTTGCGTCTGTCTTTCGACTACCTTCTAATATCAAATCGTAGTAGAACACCTTGTGTCTATGGTCTCGGGTTCGATTCCCGCTAAAGCTGCGAAATCTTACCTGTTCCTCAACTATCTTTCGTTCTTAACTAAAAATGCTATGGTTTTGGATTTGTGGTTGGGAAGAGACTGCGTCATCTAGTCTCGAGGTTCACGACCATGAAGGAGCGCCTAGCCACTATCCGCATCAAGGCAAAATTCTTCAACATCAGCCTAATTTGTGTCCATGCCCCGACGGATGAGAAGGATGAAACGACCAAAGATGATTTCTACGAGCTCCTCGACAAAGCTTATGAGCATTGCCCCCGCCACGATATTAAAATCGTGTTAGACGACTTAATGCCAAGGTGGGCAAGGAGAGTCTCTTTGGTCCGAAGATCGGAAAATTCAGTCTCCACGATGAAGCCACGGTATCACGGTATGAGACTGATCGACTTCGCCGCCTCAGGAAACGTGACAATTAGTAGCACCAGATTCCAACATAAAGATATCCATAAGGCCACTTGGCTGTCCCTTGATCAAAACACACGAAATCAGATCAGATTGATCGACGGAAGGCACGCTTCCAATGTACTAGACGTCAGACCACTACTTGGTTGCAGCCAATGTCTGCACACGTATATGTGTAGCAAATCGCGTACGGATAGGTACAAAGAGAAAGCTGGATGTCGAAAAGCTGCAATCACAACAGACAGCCAAAGTCTTTACCAACCAACTTGCACTCCTCCTTTCGCAAAACACCCCTCAACTTGATGATATATGCGCGCAGTGGACGCACATTTCCCGCTCTATGCGTACGGCTGCCGAGGCTACCACCGTCGACGGAGAAATATGTGGTACGACCAAGAGTGTCGCGATGCTACTGAAGCAAAAAACGCAGTTTACAGAGCCACCCTGCAGTCAGTTGCAACGCGAGCTGCTAAGGAGCGATACAGAGAGTTGAGGAGGGAGGAGAAACTTATATTCAGGCGCAAGAAAAGAGATGAAGAAAGACGCGAGTTCAATGATATCGAAATGTTGCGGGACAGGAACGAAGGTCGAAAATTCTTTGAAAGAATAAGACGCCTGACTGATGGTTTGAAGACCGGGGCCTCTTCCTGTAAGGATGAAGACGGAAATCTGGTGATAGATGTTCATGGCATAATGACTTTTCGCAGCTGCTTAATGGCGATGATTCCGCCACTGCATAATTCCCGTCTAAAAGACCAGGTGCAGGAAGACCTGAATGCACCTGGCTAACCAACTGGCGCCAGCGCGTGTATAGCAGAGGCGACTGACGAAGTTATATCGTGGCAGCCAAGACTAAGTAACTAAGTAAGTACGTACATGGTTCAATAATTCTCTCCTATTCTATTTATGTATGGAGTTCAGTCGGGTTTGGTTTAAAAGCCTGCCGTTTATTGAAACAAAACATTGCTTAAAACGATAATAAAATACATCCTAGTTCGGTCTTCGTTTAAATAACCCATCGAATGTTCAAGAAACGCATATTCAATTCAATGTTGCAATGCTATACTTTTATATATTTTCATTAGGTGGCGCTTTATGATATCCACCGAAATGAATCGTCATCGATAGTATGCAAGTGGAAATGTATTAAAAATAAATTTCTAAATAAAACTTGGATTCTTGGATATTCTCTAACATGCTTGACAGCTTCCAAATAAAATACATAAAAAAGTACGAGTACCTACCAAAATTAATTAAATAACTGAAACAAGCTAATTAGAAAGAATGACATTTTCATTCCTATCTGCATTTATACAAAAGTCAAAGTGACTTTTCTGTTTTGTATTGTCTTGACTTGACTTTCTTCTTTTGTTTTCTCTCCTTTGGCAGGAAGAAGACGACTAAACAGTAGACAATAAAAATGTCTTTATTTGAGAAGCTGCACAATTTGCATGTCCTTTTGATTTAAACGAAAGCAACCCAACAATTAACAATACTACAAGCTGCAATAGCAACAACAACAACAGGTATTTTTGCCATGTACTTTTAAACAATTAGCAATGAGCGGAAGAAAGAAATGAAAATGGGAAACTGTAATACACGGCAAAGTCGACAGCCTACAGGCACAAAACTTCTGCATAAAGTTAATTAATCAACAGAAAACTTCTTCAGCCATTGACTCAGTAGGTACGTGTAACTATATCTTAAAGGTACATTATGTATTCTTTTAAGGAGTTACATATTTACATTGTAGATGTAGATTATATAGTACGGAATAACAGAATTCGATTGGTCAAAGAGCGTATTTTCTTGAACTATACCAGGTTATACCAGTGCTACAATTATGGAGAAACAACACTATCATTTTTAGCATTCAGTCCGACAGCAACTACTTGCTGTTTACACTAGGCAATTCGTCAGGCCTTGCAAGGAAAACTCTTTATTGTGTACAAATATAATACTCACAAAATGAATGGATGCGAAAATCTCGGCTTAGGCTCCAGGGCCTTTAAAGAGCAAGAATGTGCCATTAAAAGAGTAAAAGAGCAAGAATTTTGTTAAATAAATTTAGCAAATACTTGGATCCAATATCGCCGCCATTGCGAAATGAATCAAATGGGTACAAGATTTTTTCACTTCACAGCTATAGCTGTGTTATAGTAACTCTCTGGATTTACTCTTCACCCTACATTTTCATCCTTCACCTTTCAGCTTCCACATAATGATCACGCTACTCAAAACGAAATTTTCGACAAGCCTACATTCCTTTATAATTCATGGGCACTGTCGTGATGGCGTTCTCAGTATTTCGTCATCACGTCGGGGTTTTCACATATGGCATTCTAAAATTTAGGAAAGTTTTGACAATTTTTAGAAAAAACAATTTTTTTTAAATTATCAAAATCAAACTTACAATAAACAATGTTAAATCAATTTAGGTCCTTTAATTCAAGTAGTTTACAAAATATCCTTAATTACAGTAGAATTGTTTTTACTTTTTTATGCCCTCTTTGTAAAGTATCTCAGAAATATAAAGGCAAATGGAAGAAAAAGAATTGTGTGCATCAGTGGGACGCCCTACAGAAGTTTACTCCTTCAGAACGTTTGCGTTTTAGGTTTTCAGGTTAGGTTTAGTAAACTTGTAAAAACCAGAGTCTATGCAAACGATCGGCCTTGTATAGTTCAGTTTGATGATTCTCTGATCCCAGGTGTGCTACATCTGGATTAACATGATTATGATCGTTTGCGTTTCCAATGCATGCAACGCCCTCTGCAAAATGATCATCTCCATCAAATATATATATATATATAATCTGGGGACCTTCGTCGGGACTGAGATGAGTGTTGATGCAATTATTGGCTCTAATGAACTCATTTGCTGTCTGCCCGCATTAGTCTTTGCGGATATATAATCTGGGGACCTTTGTCAGGACTGAGATGAGTGTTGATGCAATTATTGGCTCTAATGAGCTCATTTGCTGTCTGTCCGCATTAGCCTTTGCTAGTTATTTTTCAATGAAATTCGAATTCTGCGGTGCCTTAAGTTGCTTTTAAAGTTTATACCCTTGCGATCTCTGGGTGCTGGTTTTTGGGTTTATTTCAAGATAGAAGATTATGAATTTTATTTTCAGTTTTCAGCTCTAGAAATTTGTAAATGTTTATGTTTGAAATGTCTAATTTTTGTATGAAATTTCAAATTGGCCGAGAAACTGATGGACAAGGCAAGGGCCTCTATCAATCGTATATGAAAAACATTTTACGAGAAACTCATGAGCAGCGCCCTCTATCAATCAAGTTTCTTTCACACTCTTTCTATCAATCAAGTCTCATACTCGATTGATAGAGTGCACTGCCCATCATTTCCGTGACAATTTTCTCTGCGACGATAATTTTTACCCGCGACGTAATTTAATTTAAATTTTGAAGAAGTAAACTTCATAAATTTCTCCCAAGTTGTCTGTACAAAGTTTCAGACTATCTCTACAATAATTAAATTATAATTATTTCATTATTTCATAATTATTAATATATTTATTAAATTATATTATTCATTGAAAGTTTCAATCTTTATCTACCCTTTAAAGTAGATGACGAAAACCCATTTTCTTTTTCTCCAGAAAAAAAAAAAATGTTAAAAGATAATGTTATTGTGGGGAAAATTAAACATTACCGAAAATTTGCCACAGAAATTTCACTAACTTCGGTAAAAATTATTTTTTAACTATTCGGGATAAATGTTGGTACAGTAATTCCCGCTTAATTGCTTAATTGATGAAAATGTACAATTTGCGGTTCATTAAACCGGGGGAATGCAATGAACCGAGTGATTTAAATACATTTTGAATTAAAAACATAATGTTTCTAGGGCAATAAAACGATTAACACAATTAAGTGTAGTACAATTAACCGGAGATTACTCTCTCGTTCTTTTCGCAGAATGAAGAAAAATATTATCGCCAAACATTTTGAAAATTTTATAATATTCGCCAAGATTAAATTGGAAAACTAAAGTATTAATTTCTCGACTTTCTCAGATTTGAGAATAAATCAAAAGGTGGCAAAGAACTACTTTGACCTATTGTAGGGGAACTTAGCTCAGTGTAAAGATATCGGTTTCGAAACTGCAATATCTAATTAACCCAATTCCGCACCGTATCTTTGAAATCACACACACAAATATGATAATTTTTAAACATTTTCTTATTTATAAAACAATTTCTCGCAGGTTCCGTTTTGGTCATCAGGTTCTATGGGTCATTAATGTACATATGCTGATAGAAAGTACGCTTTACCAGGCATGAAAGTAGTCAATTACATTATGTACTTAATTACCTATATGTAATTGTAATAAAGGTATGCCAATTACAATTACTTGTATTTGAAATTGGGAACTAGTCAATCACATGTACATAATAGTAAGTGAACATTTTTGTAATTGGGTTTGCCCATGTCTGACTAATGCTTATACTACTCATAACTATCTATCGTAATTGTCGTAATCATCATCAACTGTTCGCTGAGAGGGGAAAAATGGTGAAATCGTTTTAACATGAAAATATAATTATACTCGGCTCTGCCCTAGAAAAAAGCGCATTCAAAATAAATACGAGAACATTTTCCAAGTGCGTCACTGTTACATTGTGATTGCCCATTTGGGCAATTAGGTTATAAAAATCTAGCAACAACAAAACTAGAGGGAGAGAGCGAAGTTCGGGTGCAATCGAACTTGAAATACAGTACAGACAATCGAATAAAAATACCTCGTTATGAGGGTGTGGCATGGGCGTTATGATCTGCCTTTGACGGTTTTCGTATTAAAAACTTTATTCATTAACTTAACGAACTACGGAGCGGTTTTTATACCAATAAATATTTACTTTGGTATTGGCCTTCGACGATTTCTCTGATATTGAAAGTAGGCGTGGTTACTGACCGAGTTACAAAAGTGCTCGATTTCCGGTTATTTTGCTTCAGTTACCGATTTAACCTATTTCATAACTAAAATGCCTGGCTTGGCTGTCAAAAATGTCTGTCTCTAGTTTGGTTAAAATTGAGCAGCAATGACCCAATTATGGTCGAGTAACAACTCGATCAATATCAGTATGCTTGACCTGTTCACAGTGTGTGCGTGTGTAGGTGTAGGCCATAAAAACTCGCACATAAAGTAACAAGAAGAGCAACAATTCGTTATCGTTGTTTGGTTTGCTGGGAAGACAAACACAACAACAAAAAAAAAACGATAACAACCATAGAACATTAACGTCATTTAATTTATATATGAACATTTTATGTTTGTTTTTATTTTTTTTTTCTTTTCCTTTTTTTTTATTGATATAAAATCTTTAACTAATAACATTTTTTTTCATGTTCACATTTCTTTGTTGTTGTAAATAATTCTATTTTAATGGGCGTCCGCATGGTGGTTGATGTTATTATTTTTTTTTTTTTGTATGTGTGTGTATATATTAATTTTTACGACATTTTCATAGCTAATTACACTTGTTTTGTATCTAATTATTATTTATTTAAATCGTATTAAATTTGTTTTTAACATGCGATTTGTTCTACATAAAAATAATATTGTAAAACTAACAAATTATAATTAATATTTAAAATTTTTGTAAATGATAGGAAGTCTCCAAGGAGGATCCCAGAGTAGATTTTTCTACATAAGTACTAACTTTAAGAGTTAAAAAATCGGGAAAATTTAATTTATTTTCTAAGGATAAATTATCAAAAAAAATTATGTAATTGAAAATGACGACCTTTTCCCACACCCACATCCTGATTCATTCCTTCTTTTTTCCACCATAGATTCGAAACAGTGAGGGGTCAAGCTTCCACTACGACACAGACCCCAAGTCATATTCTTTAATGCTACAGGGTATCATTAAATTTAAATATTGAAACACATACATAAATTTTTTTTAATGAAGATTAGAAAAATTATTAAACTTCAATTACCTGAGAAATGCGATTCCGTTAAAGACAATTGTTTTAATTTTTAATTTTTTTTTTTTAAACTTTCGGTTCTAACAATGTTGATTAATATTTTAGGTAGGTGTTTAAGTCACCCTAATGTTCCTTTTCATTTCTATTTATTTCTTCTATCCTTGTTTCATTTCTTGCTATTGCTTTCTGTTAGTTCTTCTCTAGAACACTTTCACACCGGTCGGTTGGGCTCTTCAATATATTTATTGTACAATTTTTCCTTCCAATAAATTTGTTAATCTTGTTAAATTTAAATACAAATTTCTTGTGTTTTAATATCGCATTAATTCACTTCTGAATTAAACAGTAGGATTGTCCTATTTTCCGATTTTTTGTTCTTCAAGTTAAGTCTTCAAGTTTAACACTACCGAACCATTTAGAGTACAATTTGGAATCATTCTACTAAATGTCCTGTTTCTCATGTACTTTGTCACTTCGTACCTTCGTGTGCCAGAACGGAAAGGCACAACTTTACCGCTGCGGACACTGCGGTGCCAGGCCCCTTTTGCCTTTCCACTCTACGACCACGACCGTTTTTTAGGTACAATTGACCTTCAAAATGGCACAATTTTCATTTAAGCACTTTAAACAAATTTGAAAAATCAACACTGGGTTGTAATCCTAAAAAGAAAACTACGATGCTGCTTCAAAAACAATTAGTCTGATCACAAATCATCATCAGAATATTCAGTTTGATATTGAAGGTCCTCCACATTCTATTAAAAAATGGACTACCAAAGGTTCTGAGTTGATCATTCCGCAATGTTCAACAAAGTTTCTGAATATTTTTACTCGGGCTGCAACTCATAAAGCTTTCTAAAATGTTGAATCAATTTTAAAAACATAAATTTTTCTGACTTTACCACAAATATTTTTGAATCGTTTTACTACGGTTGAGAGAATCATTTTAAAATTTCTATTAACATTAATCTTTCTACAGAATCGAAAGATCATTGGATTCCCCATATTCTTTACATTTAAAGTAAGTATTTTTAAAGCACTAAACCTGGTAGCCAGCCGTACCATATTTATTTTAAAGTAGATATAGTAGATATTTATTTTAAGATAATATGTAGAAGCAATCAGTGCTGTGTAAACAATGATATAAAGTATTGGCTCATGTAAAAAGTATCCGCTTTTTTTTTTGATACATGTTTGAACAAAAATTGTCTTAATTGAAAATAAATTTTAATCAAGTATATATTGGCCATTAATATAAATGACCTTTTGCCATTTTTCGGGTAACTTTATAATTTCATCGGTGTTGAATATCGTTTGTTTATCGGCGAAAACTTGGTCAAGTGATTTTCAGCGGCTCTTCGGTCGGTACATTTTTTACCATTAAAAGAGTGTTGCACAGACCGAGACAAGTGATAGTCAGACGTTGCAAAGTCCAGGCTATAAAACTTCCCAACCAAGTTCCGTCAATTTGCTCCAAGTCTCCAAAGAAGTATGTAGCCTGGGTTAGGCATGATAGAACACAATTCCTTTCCTGTTCGCTAATTCTGGTCTCTTTTCCTTGATTGATACTTTCAGGCAGTCGAGTTGAGAGCAGTAGAGAACGGAATTAACCGTTGCAGTCGGCTGTAGCAGCTGAAACACTCAACATAACCTTCTTTGCCGTCAATCCAGGCTTTGGAGTCGTTTGTCACTGCGCTTTGACCGTGATCGCTTACGTTGGATATTCTCGTACCGAATTCACTTTTCATTGCCCGAAATCATTCGCTTTAAAAATGGTTCGATTTCGTTGCGTTTCAGCAGCGTTTTCATGATGGTAATTCGGTTAGTCAAATTTATTTCCGTTAATTCATGTGGTACTACCCAAACATCGAGAGTCTTTGCGTAGCCTGCTCTCTTTAAATGATTCCAAACTGTCATGTGGTTGATGTTTAGTGCCTCCGCTATCTCCTGACAGCTTGCATGTTGATCTTGCTCCACCAGATGCAACAATTTGATCGGATTTGTCAGAGACTGGCCGGCCAGAGCGAAGTGGATTTTTGATATCGAAATTTCCGAAACGGAATCGAGGAAACCACTCCTAAGTCTGGCAAACACTAACAGCATCACCTCACCTCAAATCGCATATATTTCTCGACATGTTTTTGCAGCCGAAGTAACTTTCTACACTATCGAAGAATTACAAAACTCACACAAAATGTAGCCTGAAAAGCTACCTTTCAAACATGAGTTCGTTTAACATAATCGGACTAGAGTTGTTTACTTTGTGGGTACCAACATCATCTTGTAACGATTAAGCGCGGATAACTTTTTCTAGGATTTAATATTTCGTAGAAAAGACCACTGCTGTACTGTTGTGTCGCATGTTTCTTAGAACTCAATTGTTTTTATTATATATAAGATCACCCGGTAAAATGTAGAAGAGGGGCTAAGGGAAGAACGTTGTTACTCTGGTTGGAAAAGTCGCGAAACGTGTTTTCATTTGGTAATAATTAAAAATTTTAAAATCTGCGATCTATTCATAAATTTAACGGGAATTACACAATTTATTCGTTTTTTGACTTCTACTAGGCAAAATTGATTGCTGATTCTGAAGGATGCTCAGTTTTGGAAAAAAGATTTGTATTTCGTATTTTTAGATACCCTAAGGTCAGGAATGTTTAATAATTGATGGAAATGAATTACTTTCTTCTTTTTTCCTTTGAAATTTATATAATTTTTAGTCTATTTTAGAACACTGTAGTTTTGTAATACAAAATTTTTATGGGAACTACGATCTGATCTTGGAGAAAATGCATAATTACTAAATTTTAAGATGAAATTGTTAGCTTCCAATATCCAATACATTAAGTTTAATTAAACTAAATTTTAAATAATTTTAATAGTTTCCAACCGATTGTGAAACCAAGATCATCTGCCCACTTTCTTTATGAAATTGTTAAACGTGGTTTTTGTAGATACATTTCCTGTTAGTATTTAAGAGAATCCATCAAATATTTTGAATTATTTTCCATGGCATACATACTATGTATGTACATACATACAATTCACATTTATTGAGCCCAATTTATCTGCTTACAAACATACACCCATACTAAGTATGTATGTGTGTACTTATGGATATTTATTTGTATTTCTTCTGTGCTCATCTAATGGATACATACCTATAAGTAGACAATCCATCATGATGCCATACTGGGTTATCTTAAAATACGACCTTAAACAAAACTTTGAAAAATAATGGTGACGTACCCCTACTGGGGTCACTGCTTGGAGCAAATGACATGTAGCGATGCGGATTTAGCGATGGGCATTAAAAAAACAACATTTACCTCTTCGAGACAAGTTTCATTGATAAAAACGAATACAAATAATAGCAGCCATTAAGCAACACCGCGAGCCATGTGTGAGGGAGCATCTCTCAAAGTGGCTGTTTACACTGGCGCTTGTATGAGAGACTGTACAAGCGAGACAGGTACACCGAATACACAGAATATTAGTGAACGAAATCGACTGAGTATCGTGACTTCCTTATGCAAGGTTGTACGGAAGCCAGGCAAAAGAGAAACATAGGAAGGGAACATTTGCTTATTTAAAAGAGCTAATTACTTACTTAAACCATATTTCAATTTATTTAGCGCAAGGGTTCTGTGTTTCTTTTAATGGCAAAACAGTCCATGGAAGGCCTAGACCGAACTTATCGCAAGCATTCATGTTGTGCGTCTTATATTTGACCATGAATTGGAGGAACCCACAGTTGAATGCCAAATCCGAACGGCGAAGTGAAAAGCTATGTTGTAGGTGCTATTTAGAAAGTTTTGTGTTTACATTTTTTGATTTTATCTATTTCGAAATGTGAACCCCGGACACTCTGCGTAACAGTGCAACGCACTACCACTACGACACAGCGACCAGGGTTAGTCGTCAATATTTTCAACGCTTACTCAAGCTTTCTGGTATATGGTATTATTAATTTGTTTAATGTATTTACTCAAACTTAGCTGTACATACACAATGTATAAATTTGTGAAAGTCAGGCCTCCATATACGTGACTAAAAATCTGGACAGACGAATCCCGACCGTCTGGCAAGCCAATGTTCAGCACATATTAAATTAAATTAGAAATATCACAGCTTGAAATCAAACCGAGATAACTGTAGCAAATAAACAAAATATAAATGATTGATATCAAAATTTAACTAGATTTGCTTTTGGTTATCCAAAATTTATAAATTTTTGACTCATGAGGTTTCTACCGTCTAATGCATATGATTTTATTTGGCTGATTTTTAGGATAAGTTTAGGAAGAAACGTTCTACTTCTAATAAACAAGATAAAATAGCAACCGAAGATTCTTTGAGGTTCTTTGAGGAGTTCTTCAATGCCGTCTCTGCTGTGCAGTACTTACTTAGTTGCATCAAATTTTCCGGTATGATTTCTTCTTCGCTTTTAATAAACAAAAAAGCAATTGATCTTACTAAGGTTATTATGCGATTCAAATCGAGGAGTTCTGGGGCGTTCTTGAATTTGGGGGTGAATTTTATGATTATTAAGTGTATGAAAATTAAAGATTTAGTTGGATTTCCAGTTTGTGTTCACTTGCTTAGGCATCTGCTAGCATATTTAAGTGCTACGCAGCGTTGCCAGATTGACGATTTTTAAACACCAATGACGATTGACGATTATTTTTTTAATATGACGAATTTTATTATTCTTATTACTCTGGATTTATAATAGATGAATTTTTAATGAGCTCTAGCCCATCATTTGTTATTAAATAATTGTTCTTGATGAATAACTAAATTATAGAAAATAATATTTTGGAAAAGAGAAGTAGACAAATTAATTTACACATAACTTTATATTCTTGACAATTTATAATTTCGCTTTAAATATGTATAGGTATGTCTGCCTTTAAGTGTGCAGAAAAAGTTCATGTTCATGTCACACCGCGATTGCTATATTGGGAGTATAGCGCCATAAATCGTTTATCGATTGGCGAAAACTCCTCGTGAGCTGGAAGGTGTGAAAAATTACTTTTTATATGACGATTTGTTAAAGAAAATTACGATTTTTTTTCACTGAAATGATGCATTTTGATTAAAAGTATTTGGCAACTTTTGTACGTTTGAATTTTGGAAAATACTTTCGAAATTACCTTCAAGAAAATTAGAGAACGCTTCCGAATAAAGGTAAATTAATCTTCATTGCTATCTCATGTATTAGAGGGATTGAAAGAAGTTTTGTTTTTTTTTATAGATAAGCAAAAGCTACTTGAAGAAAGTTTTTCGAAGTTTTTATGAAAATATTTATTTATTTAAGTATTTACTACCACTCTTTATTTATCGTTGAAAGGCTTCTGCAGCTGCGTTTTCTTTACTTCATTTTCTTGCTACAGCTAGTTACAAAAACGAGCTGCAGATCTGTTTTCTATAAAAGAAAGAAAAAAAAGAAGAAAATAATTTCTAAACGTGAAAATACTGCGCTGGTATTTTTATGCACCATTTCAGCAAGAACATGAGAGGGCAGAAAACTCTCAAGCTGCTCAAAATTAAAATGACTATAACAATTCCTAAATATTTCTATACAGCAACTGTCAATTATCGATTGCAATCCTCTTGATCCATGATCGCCCACTTTATGCTTCCGATAAGTCTACCTTTTTATTCTTACAATAAACTTCGATTCACAATCAGAAAATCGTTTTTAAATTTGTAATTGATTTTGTATTTTTACTCATTTATTTGTTTGGTACTTTAAGAGTTAATCGAATTTCTATCTTATCCCCAATGCGGTATAATTAATATAAGAAAGAAATAAATGCCGCATGAAACTTTGATTTGTATCTGGAACAATATTAAACTTTGTTTTTGTACTATTCCCTCATACTTACGTTTAAATTTTGTGGGAGACGCTGACGATGTTTATGATGAAACATTAATCCATTTCATTCCACGGATTCAATCACCTTTTTTATAAACATTTTCCTTATGTAGTGTGGCAAAAAGTTAAAAATTCTGGTTAAAAATTGCTGAATTCATAAATTTTCTTGAAGATATTCTAAGTAGAAATGAAAAAAAGGACTCTTGCAACCTAACTCTGTTTTATGTATAAAACTACTTCCTTGCCTCCTGTATAACACGCATTCGAAAAACATGACGTTTTTCGAAATCCAACATGACGTTTTTCGAAATCCAACCTCCCGTTTTTTTAACTATGTGTTTCCTTTTGTTTTTTTAGCCGCTAACTACCATATTAACCGCATTTATTAACAAGCGTGTTGTTGAATTTTTATTCTCTAATAGGGAAAGGGGAAAATATTTGTCTCGATAATATCGGTAGGTTTCGTCAAATACGACTATATTGGCTTTTTACGATAAGCCACAAAGCTGCCATTCCCATTGCCTAAGTTCCAATTGAAATTACTCGGAAAAAGTAAAAATGCGAAAGCGTTCTCATTGCGATAACGGCTTAGAAAATATGACCCTCTGACTGAAACTTATTCGAATATCTTTGACTTATCCGCTAATAAAACAATAATTAATTTGTTGTTCACTT